>CM077090.1:102195541-103395541 GCA_039513925.1 Platanthera zijinensis | reverse complement strand
TTCCTATAAATGTAAAGAATTGGCAGCTCAATGCACAAAGCAGCCCCGCATAGCGAGGGCCCAGGAAATAAACCCACTACAAGGGTGAAACGTAGGCAAACTTTGCCCTACATTTTTGCAAGAGACTGCTTTAAGGACTCGAACCCATAATTTAAGTTTGCACGACATTTAGGTATATAGAATAGATATATATTTTTATAACATTTGAAAATATTATACCTTAATTACCTATGCTAAAACAAACAAAGTTTTATGTCAATTACGAGCAAGAAATCATGATTCTAGAATAAATAAAGCATTTATCACCGCAAGGCATGCCCGTCATCACGATCGGCCTCCTGACTGACCGTGTATAACACTCATATATTCCCCCATTGGAAAACAACAAAATCTGGATGTTGACAATATCGCCTAGCGATAGTGAGATATCGTCGGTGATAGCAGTCACAGCAATCCAGACGACAAAATGATGTATTTGACACAAAGCGATGTAGTCGATACGCTATCACCCAGTGATAGATCATTATTGCCCAGCGATAGGTCGATATAGCTGGCGTGTAATACCCCCATTCGTCGTATGGAATATAATAGAAGGTCCAGCTTGAACCCGATGTCATATACCACAGACAGTCGGAAGGGTTACATAATAATACCAAATACTCAACTACTCTCCCTAACACAGAGCATTCTAGCGGAAGCTTTTAAATAGTTTAAGAGAACCCAAAATTGCACAACAACGGCATGAATGTCCACTAATCACCACAGGAATGAAATATAACAAATACACAATAGAGTACTTGGCCTTATGGCCTTGCAAATGTTCACTTAACAAAATACTATTTTACAGACATCGGCTCGCAGGCCGGCCACACATGATAGAAATAAAATAACAGTTCGCTTTGGCCTTCGAGGTCCAGCACATCAGCTTGGGCTTCAGCCCGCAATTTGGTACTTGGTTCCCCAGCACCTGCAAGCAACATTCCACAATAAGGTAGAAAACAAAGCAACGGCCAGCTAAAGCTGACCAAAATATAACGACCCCGCCCCTTATTCGGGACGGCGGTGCTCCTTCCCTACATTTCATTAGCCTAGCTAAACAATTAAGTGCATAAGTATATTTAGCCACAGGTGTAGGCTCGCCCGACCAAATACCCCATGCACTCAGGGCACATTCTCGGTGAATCCGGTCAATTCCATGGCTTCACCACCATCCTCGGGACGGCAAACATTGTGAGCATTTTTTTATTCTTTCCGACCGCAGTCCAAGACACCCGACTATGCCAACGGCCAGTTACACTTTAGGGCCTCTAGCACCGAACCGCACAGCCCAGGTCCATTTCCACTTGCCCGTTGCTCACTCCGCCTAGTCACTTTAAGACGTACGGGCGGGCCAAGCTTCACCCGGATCCTAATTCATTTGCAAACATCACATAACCCAGTTATATTCAAGGCTGGCTCCCCGACCGCCAAGTTAGCAGAATTATGTTTCCGCCCAGTTTTCCGGATGCGCCTTGGAGTTAATCCACAAGGATCCCTACTGCAATCTACCGCGTAGAAACCCAAAAACAATCAAAGGCACAAAGTCTTCTCCGGCTACTCATGCAATGCAACATCGACAATCAAGACCAACTTGTCCGGGTAGGCTTCACACACCATGCATATGTATGTACTACGATTCCGAACTCTAAACAAGGGGGACTTTACATATCTACCCCAAGGAACACCGCAAAATCACCGCACACTCGCGTGAGAGGGTTTTCCTATGCAAAGGAAGAAGAGCTTCACATGCTCAAGTTGAGAATCATTACCATTGAAGTCCTCTTTGGCTCCATGAGAAACTAGCCGGATGGAAGGCTTCACATGGGAATCCTCTCCACTGATCTGGTCTCGGTTCTCGATTTGGTGCTCCGATGCTCCACCGGCGGCCGGATTCCTCCCTTCCTTCTTCCTTGCTCTCTTCTCTCCTTAACTTCTTAGAAAGAGTAAATTTAGGAGTAAAATGAGGGATTAATCCTCTATTCCCAAACTTAACACAGCAGGATCTAATCTGGGACGTCAGATCGTATTTAAAGAAAACGAACTGCTCAGATTAGCCGAAAATTTCTTAATCCTAGGCCGAACACGTCTTTGCACACGGCCATGTCCAAGGCCGTGTGCCTCGATCCAGACACGAATATCGAGCACAGAAAAGAACACGGGTTGGGACACGCCCGTGTCCCAACCTAACACGCCCGAGTCGGGTCCTCGACACACCCGTGACCAGGGGCCGTGTCAAAATAACCGTCACGCCAACCATCACGTCCCATAGTGGACACGGGTGGAGAGACTCCCGTATCAGACTCGACACACCCGTGACTAGGGGATGTGTCGCAAATAACCGCCACACCAACCGTCACGTCCCATAGTGGACACGGGTGGCGACACTCGTGTGTTAGACTTGACATGCCCGTGTCAACTAGTACACGCCCGTATTCCAATTCATTTCCCTCAGTCGACACAGGACCAAACTTTCTAGAGAAGTACACGGCCATGTGACACGCCCATATCCCATGTCGTGTGCCTGACACGCCCTAGGACACGCCCGTGTCCCAGGCCGTGTTCGAGCACTCAACGCTCGTCAACCTCAACTTGACGACCCGAGCACAACACGGCCAAGTGACACGCCTGTATCATAGGCCGTGTTCACCCTACCAAGACCCGAACTTTGTTCAAACACTGCCCGTTTCACTTCTGAGTTTCAGGGCGTTACAAATCTCCCCCTTAAAGAATTTCGTCCACGAAATTATGTAAAGGTATACAAAAAATTTTAAATATTACCTGAGTCGAATAATTCGGGGTATTCTTCCATCATAGTCTACTCTCGCTCCCAAAAAAGCTCCTCACGTCCGCAGTTATCCTAACAGACCTTAACCATTGAGATTTCCTTGTTGCGGAGCCGTTTGACTTCAGAGTCTTCAATGTGAACTGGCTTGACCTTTGTCGTCAACCCATTATCAATTGGCACTTGATCGACCGCAATGACCTGCGAAGGCTCTTGAACCACCTTCCGCAATACCGATATGTGGAATATATCCTGTAGTCCACTCAACTCCACCAATAACTTCAATCTATACGTTGCTTTGCAAATCCGCTCCAGGATCTCAAACGGTCCAAGGTATCTCAGACTCAGCTTCTTCAAGCGTTGAATCCACGAGACGCTCTTGAATGGCTTGATTTTCAAATACACTCATTCACCAACACTGAACTCCACATTCCTATGCTTGGCATTATAGTATTTTGTCTGCCTGTCCTGAGTGATCTTTAACCGTTCTGAATCGTGCGTACCATTGAAATGGCTTCTTCCACTGCCTAATTTTTGTAAAACTTTGACTCTCCTGTCTCCAACCAAGACAACGGCGTGCGACACCTTCTCCCATACAAGGCCTCGAAAGGCGCCATTCTAATACTCACTTGAAAACTGTTATTGTATGCAAACTCTACCATGTATAGGTGATCTTCCCACTATTTTCCGAAATCCGAGATGCACATGCGGAGCATGTCCTTAATCATCCTGTTAACTCTTTCGGTCTGACAATCCGTCTGCGGATGAAAGGCTGTGTTGTAACTCAGCTTAGTTCCCAACAACTTATGCACCAGCCTCCATTCATTTGACGTGAAGCGTCCGTCACGGTCACTAATAATATTGCGGGGCACACCATGCAACCATACAATATTATCCACATAGACCTTAGCTAACTTTTCCACCGGATCTTCCTTCCTATTCAGGATGAAGTGCGACACTTTTGTCAATCTATCTACGACCACCCAGATGGCATCGTTTCCCTTTTGCGACCTTGGAAAACCATGCACAAAATCCATGGAAATGTTGTCGAACTTCCATTCCAGGATAGGCAAGGACTTCAAGAAACCTCCAGGCTTCTGGCACTCCGCCTTAACCAAGGCACAAGTTTGGCACTACGTCACATAAAGTGCTACATCCTTCTTCAACCATGGCCACCAAAACAACTTCTTCATGTCCCTATACATCTTCGTGCTACCCGGGTGGATTGAGTACTTTGTATGATAAGCCTTGTACATAAACTCCTCCCAAAGATTATCCGTACTAGGGATGCATAGGCGACCGTCCTTCCTTGGCAGTCCATCTTCAATAGCAAATTGGGAATTTGACCCATCCAACTATTCATCCAAGATCTGCTTCATACTGCTATCTTGAACCAAAGCCCCCCGAATCCTATCAGCTAGGTCATACTGCACCTCCGTCCAGCACAAAATTGCTTTGGTACTAGACTGCTTGTAACCACAGGAGATCTCCAATGCCTCTAAATCACAGACCAAACTCTCATCATGCACTGCCAACCAGTTGGCTTGCACAGGTGCCCTACGACTAAACGCATCCGCTACTACATTTCCTTTCCCGGGCACGTAGTGTTTTTTAAAAGTGTAGTCCCCCAGGAAATCAATCCACCTCCGCTGCCTCATGTTCAGGTCCTTCTGATCTAGCAAATACTTCAGGCTCTTATGATCGGTGTAGATATCGACCTTCACACCGTACAGATAGTGCCTCCACAGCTTTAGAGCAAATATCACGGCCGCTAACTCCAAGTAATGGACTGTATAATTTCTTTCATGAACCTTCAATTGTCGTGATCCATCGGCTATCACACTCCCATGCTGTAGCAGAACACAGCTCAAACCACTGCCCGAAGCATCACTATAAATTTCAAACCCTTCGGACCCACTCGACGAACGCAAAATAGGCATTGTGATCAACCTCCTCCTCAATTCTTCAAAAGCCTGTGCACACTCCAGCATCCACACAAATTTTTGATCCTTCCTTGTTAACGTCGTGAGTGGTAGCGCTATCCGCGAGAAGTTCTCTATGAAGCGCCTATAGTATCCGGCAATCCCCAGAAAGCTCCGGACTTCCGCAAACCTCGTCAACACTGACCACTCCATAATCGCCGCTATCTTCGCCGGATCCACCGCTATCGCTTCACCACTAACAATATGCCCAAGGAACGCTATTGAGGATAACAAGAACTCACACTTGGAGAACTTAGCATACAACTGATTCCTCCTCAACATCTCCAATACTATATGCAGATTCTTGTAGTGATCATCCTCACACCGCAAGTACACCAAGATGTCGTCGATAAATACTATCACGAAATGGTCCAGGTACTCTCTGAACGTCCAGTTTATCAGATCCTTAAACACGGATGGTTCATTGGTCAGCCCAAACGGCATGACCGTAAACTCGTAATGTCCAAACCGCATGCTGAACGCTATCTTTGGGATGTCACTCTCCCTTATCCTTAATTGGTAGTATCTGGATTTCAGATCTAGCTTCGAATATACCATCGACCCAACTAACTGATCAAATAGATCGTCAATCCTTGGGATCGGATACTTATTCTTTTCCATAAGCTTGTTCAACTCCCGATAGTCGATACAGAGTCGCAAGCTCCCATCTTTCTTCTTAAGGAAGAGGACCAGTGCGCTCCAAGGCGATGAACTTGGACGCACATACCCTTGCTCTAACAATTCTTGCAATTGCACCTTCAGCTCCGCCATCTCCTTAGGCGCTATCCTATATGGAGAGCGTGACACCGGTTTGGCACCCGGTGTAATACCCCAAAATTTAGTATTGAAACGGGCGGTGTTTGTACCAAGTTTAGATCTTGGTAGGGTGAACACAGCCTGTGATACGGTCGTGCCATGCTCAGGTCGTCCAGTTAAGGACACGGCCTGGGACACGGGCATGTCCCAGGGCGTGTCAATGCACACAGTATGGGACACGGGCGTGTCACATGACCATGTACTTCTCTAGAATATTTTGGGTTTTGTGTCGATTATGGAACATGGCCATGTACTGGTTGACACGGGCATGTCAAATTCGATGCGGGAGTGTCATCACCCGTGTCCACCAAGCGACGTGACGGTTGGCATGGCGGTTATTGGTGACACGACCCCTGGTCACGGGCGTATCGAGGACCCGACACGGGCATGTCAGGTTGGGAAACAAGCGTGTCCCAACCCGTGTCCTTTTCTGTGCTCGATTTGAGTGGCTGGATCGAGGCACACGGCCTGGAACACGGTCGTGTGCAAAGCCGTATTCGGCCCAGGATTAAAGATTTCAGGCTAATCTAAGCCATTCGTTTTCTCTAAATAAGATCCAACGGCCCAGATGAGTTCCTGCTTGTGTTTAGTCCGGGATTAGAGTTTTTATTTCCTCATTCCATCCTTAACTCCCTCTTTCTAAGAAGTTAGAGAGAGAAGAGATCAAGGAAGAAGGAAGGGAGGAATCCGGCCGCTGGCGGAGCATCGGAGCACCAATCTAAGAACCGAGACCGGATCCGTGGAGAGAATTCCTTTGCGAAGCTTTCTATCCGACTAGTTTTTCATGACGCCGAAGCGGACTTCAAGTGTAACGATATTAACCTTGGGCACTTGAAGCTTTTCTTCCTTTGCATGGGAAAACCCGCTCCCACGAGTGTGCGGTGAGTGCGCGGTGTTCCTTGGGGTAGATATGTGAAGTCACCCTTGTTAGAGTCTGGAATTGAAGTACGGGCATATGCATTGTGTGTGAAGCCTACCCAGACGTGTTTGTCTGGATCAGTGATGTTGCATTGCATGAATTGCCGGAGAAGTCTTCGTGTGTTGTTTTCGGGTTTCTACGTGGTAGATTGCGGCAGGGATCCTTGGAGATTAACTCCAAGGCGCACCCGAAAAACTGGGCGGAAACGTAATTCTGCTAACTTGGCGGCCGGGGAGTCAGCCTTGAACATAACTGGGTTATGTGTTGTTTGGTAATGACTTAGGATCCGGGTGAAGCTTGGACCATGCGTACGTATTAAAGTGACTAGGCGGCGTGAGCAACGGGCGAGTGGATACAGACCTGGGCTATGTAGTTTGGTGCTAGAGGCCCTAAAGTGGAATTGGCCGTTGGCATAGTCGGGAGTCTTGGACTACGGTCGGAAGGACTCAAAAATACACACATAGCTTACCATCCTAAGGATGGTGGTGAAGCCACGGAATTGACCGGATTCACCGTTAATGTGCCCTGAGTGCACGGGGTGTTTGGCCGAGTGAGCCTACACCTGTTGCGAAAGTCTTTATATGCACTTTATTATTTAGCTGGCTAACGTTATGCAGGTAAGGAGCACCACCGCCCGAATAAGGGGGCGGGGTCATTATATTTTTGTCAGCTTTAGCTGACCGTTGCTCTGTTTGCCACCATGTGGTGGAATGATTGCTTGCAGGTGCTGCGGAACCAAGCGCCAAGTAGCGGGTTGAAGCCTAAGCTGCTGTGCAGGCCCTCGAAAACCGAAGTGAACTGCTATTTTTATTTTCTGTCATGTATGGTCGACCTGCGAGCCGATGTTTGTAAGACATTACCTTGTTAAGTGAAACTTTGTAAGGCCATAAGGCCATGTACTCTTTTATGTATTCATTTTATTTCATTCCTATTTTGGTTAGTGGACATTCATGCCATGATTGTGCAAATTTTGGGTTCTATTAACCGTTTAAAAACTTCCGCTAGAATGCTCTGTGTTAGGACGAATAGTTGAGTACTTAGTATTATTCTGTAACCCCTCCGACTGTCCGTGGTATATGGCGTCGGGTTCCAACTGGACCTTCTGTTATATACCATACGACAGATGGGGGCATGACAATTTGGTATCAGACTAGGGTGTCGGTCGTCTGTAATCGAATTAGTGGGTGAATTCTTTTAAGGGATGGTGAGCACATCTATGTGCGTCATCGTTATAACATAAAAGAACCCATGAATGTCCACTTAGGAATGAAAAATGCACTTGTTTTGGGAACCTAAGCGTTCCAATGATTACTTTTAGCAATTTGTGTGTCGCCTAATCAAGGGTTTATGCTATCATAGGTGTCTAGAAGCGGTGCGGGGAAATCGGAGCGTCCGTAATCAGCGGAAAGTAGTGCACCAAGAGACGTGCCTGCAACACCTCCTTCAGCAGAAACCACCAGATTGGTGGTTGAAGCAGTTTTTGCCATGATAAATGCCCAGCAAGTGCAGCACGCACCACCTGTTAATGAGCAAGAACCGATTAGAGTGGCAGTGCCAGGAGTAGTAGAGCGTGGGGCAGTTGATCCGGTAGCACCAAGAAGAGCCACTAAGAAATGGCTCAAGCACGTGATGAGTTTTAACCCTTCGGTATTCGATGGGTTGGGAACACGAACTCAAGTTGAGGATTAGCTCTCTATGATGAAGAGGGTCATGACCACCACAGAAACTGCAGAGTTGCAGAAGACTACAATAGCGACCTTCCTATTGGCTGGTGAGGCAAGGATGTGGTGGGACGAGTTGGAGGTTCATCTCTTAGTTGGAAGGCAACTTGCCGAAGTACCGATGGAGGAATTCTCAAGGTTGTTCTTGGCAAGATACCTACCTTCTTCCCAGAAGCTTGATATGGAGAATAAGTACCTTGGATTGACTCAGGGAGCGAGTAGTGTGGATGAGTATCTCCACTAGTTTACTCGGTTAGGTCGTTATGCTAGTGCTATGTTTACTTAAGAAGAGAGGAAGACCAACCGATTTTATGAGGGTCTACGGAGCGACCTACAGCTACTCCTTGCTAGGCCTAAGGCGTATGGCTTCCTAGCCTTGGTAAATGCAGCTCGGTCTTTGGAAAGGGTTGCAAGGAAAGTGCAAGAGAAGGACCCAGTGGAGAAGAAGTCAGAGTTTAAAGTGCCAAATTCAAAGTCAGGTTTCCACAGGTGGAACAAGAAGCAGAAGACTTCGAGCTCAGCCCCTTCGCCTGGTACGACGGGGGCAAACCCTAGTCGAGCCCCAGGAGCATGTTACAACTGTGGAAAGGTGGGACATTTTGCAAGAGAATGTTGGAGCGGACATGCAAAGTCCGATAGGAGGCAAGGAGCAACTTATGAGGAAAAAGGGAAGGCGGTGGAGTCAGCTGCATCCCACCATGCTCCGGCCCAGCTTAGAGTTTATAACCTTGGCCTGCAAGAGGACATCAAACAAGCTGACGTGATGACAGGTATGAGTTAAATTTATTACAGTTTAGCTTTTTGTTGTAACTGTTACCTTTGTATGTGTTAGCTTATTTTTGTTGGTGCTAGGCTTTGTATTGATTTTCGATCGTCCGGCGAGAGCCCTATTTGATACGGGAGCATCACATTCCTTATTGTCCGAAAGATTTGTATCGCTCATCAAAGTCCCTTCTTCTATGGCAAAGGATAAGCTGGATGTGTTGTTGCCAAATGGGTTCTTAATGCATGCGGATAGAATCTATGTGGTAAAGTTGCGGATTGGGGATCAGGAGTTCGATTTTAAGCGTCGGTGCTGCCGTTAGTGGAGTTCAACGTAATCTTTGGAATGGATTGGCTTTCGGAGCAGCGAGCCTGCATTGTGTAACCGAAAAGAGGTTATGTTGGGCCTGAATACTGGGCGGGAGACTAGGTTTGCGGGCTTGAAAGGGTCGAGCAAGATTATGATGTCGGCTCTTCAGGTGATTAAGGCAGTTCGGTCTGGGGCTGAGCTGTTTGTCATTTCAGTACATGCTTCAACGCCTAATCCTAGTCTAGACAGTATTGCAGTGGTGTCCAAGTATCCTGATGTATTTCCAGACGATCTCCCGGGAGCCCCTCCTTAACGGGAGATTGATTTTACAATTGAGCTAGTGCCAGGTGCCAAACCGGTGTCACACTCTCCATATCGGATAGTGCCTAAGGAGATGGTGGAGTTGAAGGTACAATTGCAAGAGTTGTTAGAGCAAGGGTATGTGCATCCAAGTTCGTCGCCTTGGAGCGCACTGGTCCTTTTCGTTAAGAAGAAAGACGGGAGTTTGCGACTTTGTATTGATTAACGGGAGTTGAACAAACTTACGGTAAATAATAAGTATCCAATCCCAAGGATTGACGATCTATTTGATCAGTTAGTTGGGTCAATAGTATATTTGAAGCTAGATCTGAAATCCGGATACTACCAGTTAAGGATAAGGGAATGTGACATCCCTAAGACAGCATTCAGCACGCGGTTTGGACATTATGAGTTTACGGTCATGCCATTTGGGCTGACCAATGTGCCATCCGTGTTTATGGATCTAATGAACAGGACATTCAGAGAGTACCTGGACCAATTCGTGATAGTGTTTATCGATAACATCTTGGTGTACTCGCGGTGTGAGGATGATCACTTCAAGCATCTACATATGGTGTTGGAGACATTGAGGAAGAATCAGTTGTATGCTAAGTTCTCCAAGTGTGAGTTTTTGTTGTCCTCAATAGCGTTCCTTGGGCATATTGTTAGTGGTAAAGGGATTGCGGTGGATCCGGAGAAGATAGCGGCAATTAAGGAGTGGCCTAAGTTGACTACGGTGGCGGAAGTCCAGAGCTTTCTAAGGCTTGCCGGCTACTACAGGCGCTTCATAGAGAATTTCTCATGGATCGCGCTACCACTCAAGACGTTGACAAGGAAGGATCAAAAGTTTGTGTGGACATTGGAGTGCATGCAGGCTTTTGAAGAGTTGAAGAGGCGGTTGATCTCAGCACCTATCTTGTGTTCGCCGAGTGGGTCCGAAGGATTTGAAATTTATAGTGATGCTTAGGGCAGTGGTTTGGGTTGTGTTCTGCTACAGCATGGTAGAGTAATAGCGTACGGATCGCGACAGTTGAAGGTCCATGAGAGAAATTATCCAGTCCATGATTTGGAATTAGCGGCCATGATATTTGCTCTAAAGCTGTGGAGGCACTATCTGTATGGTGTAAAGGTTGACATTTACACCGATCATAAGAGCCTGAAGTACTTACTAGTTCAGAAGGACCTGAACATGAGACAGTGAAGGTGGATGGAGTTCTTGGGGGACTACACTTTCAAGATATATTATGTGCCTAGGGAAGGAAATGTAGTGGCAAATGCTTTGAGTCGTAGGGCTCCGGCGCAGGCCAACTGGTTGGCAGTGCATGATGAGAGATTAATCCGTGATTTGGAGGCATTGGAGATCTCTTGCGTCGACAAGCAGTCTAGTGTTGAAGCAATATTGTGTTGGACGGAGGTGCAGTACGACCTAGCTGATAGGATTCGGCGGGCTTTGGCTCAGGATAGTAGTATGAAGCATGCATTGGATGAATCGTTGGATGGGTCAAATTCCCAGTTTGCAGTTGTGGATGGGCTGCTAAGGAAGGACGATCGCCTATGCATTCCTAGTGCGGATAGTCTTTGGGAGGAGTTGATGTACGAGGCTCATCATACCAAGTAATCAATCCACCCGAGGAGCACGAAGATGTATAGGGACATGAAGAAGTTGTTCTGGTGTCTAGGGCTGAAGAAGGATGTAGCACTGTATGTGGCAAAGTGCCAAACATGTGCCTTAGTAAAGGCAGAGTGCCAGAAGCCCGGAGGTTTCTTAAAGTCCTTGTCTATCCCGGAATGGAAGTTCGACGACATATCCATGGATTTTGTGCATGGTTTGCCAAAGTCGCAGAAGGGACATGACGTCATTAGGGTAGTCGTAGATAGATTGGCAAAGGTGTCGCATTTCATTCCGAATAAAAAGGAAGATCCGGTGGAAAAGTTAGCCAAGCTCTATGTGGATAATATTGTATGGTTGCATGGTGTTCCCCGCAGTATTGTTAGTGACCGATATGGGCGCTTTACGTCCAATGACTGGAGGCTGGTGCATAAGTTGTTGGGAACTAAGCTGAGTTTCAGCACAGCCTTCCATCCGCAAATGGATGGTCAGACCTAGAGGGTCAACAGGACGATGGAGGACATGCTCCGCATGAGCGTCCTAGATTTCGAAAAACACTGGGAGGATCACCTGTTCATGGTAGAGTTTGCATATAATAAAAGTTTTCAAGCAAGTATTGGCGAAGCAGCATATCAATTGAAGTTGTCGGTGGAGCTGAGTGGACTACACGATGTATTCCTATTGGGTACATTGGAAAATGTGTACTAGATTTGGAGAAGCCACAACTTAGTCAATGATTTGCATCAATTTGTATTTGATAGGAGTTTGAGTTTCATTGTGCAGGTTTAAGTATTTGAAGGAAAATTTTCTAAGTACAAGTGTCGACACTTGTGAAGAAACTGTGTCGACACTCAAGGAGACTGTGTCGACACTCAGGCAAACTGTGTCGACACACAGGCAAAATGTGTCGACACTTATAAAGAAGCTATGTCGACACCCAGCTGCTATGTCGACACTCAAGAAAGTTGTGTCGACACACTGGCAAAATGTGTCGACACTTATAAAGAAGTTGTGTCAACACTCAAAGCTATGTTGACACCTAAAGAAGCAGTTGTGTCGACATCCAGAATTGTGTCGACACACCAACTCTCAAGAGGCTGTGTCGAGTTCAGAAATAATTGTGTCGACACACAGGACTTGTGTCGACACACACTCAATGCCATTTAACAAACACTCAACGCCATATGTCTGCAACAGAAATGTCGAGACAAGAAGCTGTTGTGTCAACACACAGGACTTGTGTCGACACATACAACAGAAAGCAGTATCGAGAAGCAGAAGTATGACTGTGTCGACACTTGGAGTATTTGTATCGACACATTGAATACTTGTGTCGACACTTAGCCTATATGTGTCGACACATGTGAAGCAGTCTGTTTAGTGTTGTGTGATGAGTTGGAAAGACATAGAAGAACCTGGTGACATGACTGGTGACTTGACAGCTGTCATAACTAACCGGTCTGACACCACTGTCAGAACTGTCAGAAGTCTGTTATGAACCGGATTAGCCAGTAACCATGGAGCAAGCTCTATATAAGAGCTAGATCGGAAACGACTTAAAAAGAAAGAGATCTCTGGATCATAAAGAAGAACTCTAACAGATCAAGGCCTTTCTAGAAGAAAGATTCAGAGTTCAATCTGAATCTAAGGAAGAAGTTGACTGAAGATCAACTTCAACTTCAAGAGAAGATCCACCTTATTTGTCCTAATCAAGAAGCTTTGAAAAGTTAAGTTAGGTTGGATCAGAAGGATCAGTCTATACAAGAACTGATCAAGAAGACAACATCAACAGAGAAATCTAGCTGGTGAAGTTTTCAGATACTTATTACTCACAAATTCTTGTAGGATCTATTGTTAGATCTGAGATTGTAAGCCTTAAATTATAAAGGCTGAGGTAGGGCAGTGTGCCTGAGGTATGACTTGTGGAAAGTATGAGTTGTAAGCCTAATTATAAAGGATGAGGCCTGAGGTAGGATTCAGGGAAGAATCTGAGGTAGGACTTATGTAAAGTCTGAGGTGTAGGAACCATTTTGGGTTCTGAGTTTGTAAGATCTGCGGATCCGAGCCAGTGGAAGGAAGTTAGGCTGAATCCAGTTATCTACTGGATAGGCGAAGGGAGAAAGTGGATATACCCATATCTTAAGGAACCACTATAGATCTGGTGTTTGTTGTTTTGTATTTAATTTCTATAGATAGAATTATTATGTGCTAAAAGAAGTTACAAATATATGTTTGCCTTAAAATCAAAAAGACACAAAAAGATTAGAACCTATTCACCCCCCCCCCCCCTCTAGGTGTTTAGGCTCTTAAAACAAAGTCTTTCAAGTTGTATCAGAGGGAGGTTTTTCAAAATTTGACCTAACAGTCAGAGGATTTCTCCAAGGCAAATAATAGATAACAAAAATGGGTTCAAGTGAAAATCAAAATGAATTTGGATCTTTGAAATTGCCCATATGCAGGAAAGAATCTTTTGGCATTTGGAAAGAAAGGGTCAGGCTATTTATGGAAGCATCTGATCCAAGAATTTATATTAGAGTACAGGAAGGCCCCTTCATCCCAATGAAGGTTTCAGTTCTTGATGCAAACATTCAAACTCCAAAGAGTTATTCAGAGATGACTAAGTATGAAATCATCTTTGGATACATTAGATAAAAGAGCTCAGAATATAATTGTAAGTGTCATAGATGATGCAACATTCCAGAATCTTGTGCACTGTAAAACTTCCAAAGAAATATGGGATACATTGATTGTCTATATGGAAGGCACAGAAGAAGTCAGAGAGGACAGAAAGTCTATGCTAAATCAGGAATATGAGAGCTTTAGGCAGAATAAAACTGACAGCATAGTTGAATGCTATAAAAAGTTTTTCAGAATAGTGAATAAACTGATGACATATGGAAGAGTCTTCAGTACTTATGAATTGAATCACAAGTTTCTTAGGTCCCTAACACAGGATTGGGACACTAAGATATATGCCATCAAGTAAGTGGCCAAACTGGCTGACACACAACCACCTACACTTTTTGGAAAACTGCTTTCATATTAAATGTAGCTTACTGCTAGGAAAGAGGAAGAGAAGGGCAGCAGATCTGAACATAAAGAAAAGTCAGTAGCCTTCAAGGCTGAGGGCTCAAGGAAGGGTAGGAGAAAATCTCCTTCTCCACCTAGAAGGAGTACTGAAGCAGAAGAAGGTATTCCTGAAACAAGTACATTAGATAGTCATACATCTGATGAAGACTTTGTTGCCTTCACAAGACAATTCCAAAAGTTCATGAAGAAAAAGAATTAGAGAACCAGGCCTTTATCTACATCCTATTCCAAGTATGAATACTATAGGAAGAAGAAAACACCTAAAGAGGACAGGTATGCTTCTAAACCTAGTAAACAATCTAATTCTAAGATTGTGTGTTATTGCTGCAACAGGTTTGGGCATGTCATAGCTGACTGTCCTGACAAAATAAAGGAGTCAAAGGACAAGAAGAAGCAGTTGGTCAAAAACAAGAAGGAGAAGTCTCTAGTGGCTTAGAAAAGAGTTGGACAGACTCTTTATCTTCAAAATCTGGAGAAGAAGAGGCTGAAGCATATGTTGGACTTTTCTCAATAGAAGAGGATTCTAGGGAACTAGAAAGTTTACAGATGCTGGACTCCATAAATGGAGTGGAAGTATATTGTGGTAAAGGGCTGATGGCTCAATCTGAAGAAGATAAGTGCCAGGATCATCCTGGACCAAGTAAGGTAAACAATTCACCCCTAGTCTCAGATTACTTTAATGGATCAGAATGGTTGGTGCATGCTCTAAAGAAGATCAAGTTTCTTTTTAAAGAGCAAGCCAAAGAGATTGAGTCTCTTAAGCTGGCTGCAGCAGTTTCAGCAAAACTGCTGGATCAAAAACTCAATGAGGTTGCCAAATTGAAAAACATTACAGTTATTCAGATGGGCACAATCTCATTCAAAGAGAATCATATCAAGAAACTGGAGGTAAAACTTCAGCAAGAGAGAGAGCTAGTGGCAAAATTCTCCAAGCTAAAATCAGTCTTACCTTTGATAGATAATTTTGTTTCACAAAAAGGAAAGACTAGTCTAGGCTTTAAGGGAAGAACTAGGGCTACCAATTCTCATAGAAAAGGTAAAGCCACAGTTCAGCCTCTAGCTGTTAATCCCCCTATTTTCTTTAAGAAGGTAGTGAATCCTACTAACAGGTATGATCATGACATTACACATGGTCACTGTGAGCATGAAAATCTCATGTGCAAGGGTGCAAATGTCAATAGACAAATCTATAGGCATGCCCATCATATTCAAGAGGAGTTCATGAAGAATGATGTTCCAGCACCAACACTTAATAAGTCTACTGGCAACAAAGTTGGAAGACCTGTACCTAAGAATAGGTATAATAGGTTTAAGTGTTGGTGTTGTGGCAAGGTGGGCCACTTTGCCATGGATTGCTGGTAAACTCAAGTGTTAAATCCAAAAGTAGGATTCCTGTCAGATCACTTACAGGATTTCAAACTAACAAGGACCTAGGACCCACTAGCAAGTTGGGTTCTAAGGGTAAGTGATTCTTTATTTGTTGCAGGTAAATCCAAGTGACCATACCCCTATATGGTACTTAGATAGTGGTTATTCCAGACATATGACTAGAATAAGGAGAATGTTGAGGGACTATGTGCCCATAAAGAATGGACCAAAAGTTATCTTTGGTGGATCAGAAAAGGGAATTATCAAAGGATTTGGTAACATATCTTGTGATTCAATTACAATCACTAAAGTGGCTTATGTAAAGGGTCTAAAACATAACCTGATTAGCATAAGTCAACTTAGTGACCTAGGTTATGATATTTTGTTGGAACCTTAGGTTCTGATTTGGGTTAGGATCATTATTAGGATTATTAGTTTGACCCAAAATGTATAGTCTAAGGGTCATAGGATTCTCAAGGTATACATCAAAAGAATCCAAGAAGAAAGTGAAGAAAAATTCCAGAGAAGTTCAGTTTTGAAGTTCAGAATTCTAGCTTACAAAAATAGTTGAACGGAGTTCAACTATAGTCGAACGGAGTTCAACTATAGTCGAACGGAGTTCAACTATAGTCGAACGGAGTTCAACTATTTCTGTGTTCAGCTCTAAGAAAATAGAAAACTCAGATAACGGTCAACTATAATCGAACGGAGTTCAACGATATTTGAACAGAGTTCAACTATTGTCGAACGCAGATTGGAGAAGCTTTTAGATTAAATTTTGGTGATTTCCTGTGTAGTTAATTGTGACAGTTGGCTAGAGTTATTCAAGGCTTAAGTAAAGGAATTTACAGCTAATATATTTAATGCTAAATATTCTTATGAATATAGCCGTTGGGAGGCTGCATTAAATATGAATCAATTCAGAGATTTATTGTCAGTTGCCTTTCCAAGACAGTTTCCTTTCTTGGAAATGTCTATGCCGTATCAGACAAGAATTAAAATGACTTTTCTCAGCCCAGTGGATACATATATATATTATATACAGAAGATAAAAGAGATAGAGAGAAAAAGAAGGAAGACTTTTTCTCTCTATAAAAGAAGAACTCTGCAACAAGTTTTCGGACAGAGGAAATCAACTTCATCTTCTTCTTTCTGATCCAGGCTTTCAAGAGACAACATATTCAAATTTGTCTACAGAGCTTGCTGGAGGTTTTCATCTAGTTGAAGGCCTACACCCTGAAGCAAAGCTTCCCGGCATTCCTGAACTAATACATATTTTCAGGGAGAGCTTTGACATCATCATCAACTATTAAATCCACTAGTCTTCTCTCATTTGATTTGATAACAGAGAAGAATATCATCAACTCTTAGTTTTCTAAACTGTGTACAAGGTTATTACTCCCTTCAAAAGTAAACCCCTTTGGTGGCAGGGCACCTGATCAAAAACCTGTGTTTTGTTTTTGGGCACCTGATCAAAAGCTTAAAGGGTCTTTAGATCTACCTGAATCAGATCTATTGGTGGCAGGGCACCTGATCAAAAACCTATAGTGGATTCCTACCAGGGTTGTAGAAGAGTGGACGTACCTATTGAGAGGGAACCACTATAGTTCCTTGTGTCGTCTGGATTGCTTGCTCTGTTTTCTTCCTTATGTGCTGTGAATTTTATTTTGCATTTTATTTTCTAAAAACTCTTAAGCATATAAGATCTATCACCTCACTTTCAATTTGTATCAGAGGGAGGTTCATTATTTGTATAGGCTAACACCTGAATCAAAAGATCCTTGATAGATCTTATTGTTTTTAAGAGTTTTTCATGGCACAAAATGAAGAATGGTCAAGTACTGGACCTCCTGAGTGCAATTTGGACAAGCTTGCACTATGGAAGGCAAGGATTAGGCTTTTTATGAACTCTATTGATAAAGTCATTTATAATTCTATCTTGTCAGGTCCTTTTACACCATCTGCAGCTACAAAAGCTCAAAAATTGCTAAAGATGGCTGATGCTCAAGCAATGGATATACTGGCTCAATCTATGTCAGATGATATTTTTCAGGAAGTGGCTGAATGCACTTCAGCAAAGGACATCTGGGACTCCCTCACAGCAATGGTTACTGAATCAGCTAAAAAGAGAAGATATGATGCTGAAACTTGGAGTGACTCTGAAGTTTCATCCTGTACAACTGAGGATGAAGAAGAAACAAGAGCAAGAGAGTTTTGCCTGATGGCAATAAATACTTCCTGTAGCAAATCTGATGATTAATCAGATTTTGAAGAATCAGAAGCAGAATCAAAAGAGGATCAGGTTATCTCTTCCTTTGATTTCTCCTCAAAACTTTTTAAAGATGATTTTAAAGATTTATGCAATGATTTAATTCAATCTGAGAAGGAAATAAAACTTCTCAGAGAAAAATTGAATAATTTATCTTCTGAAAATACAAGTATTAAATAAGATTTAAAAATTGCTCTAGAACAAATAAATTATCTAGAATCAACTATAAGGAAAGAAAAACTAGATAAAAATAATCAACATTCTGAAATAATTCAGAAACCCAAAAGAAAGATAAATAAACATAAAAACTTTAATAAAAATATGCTTTTTACAAAAATCGTCGGACCTTGGTCGACGATCTCTGCATTTCTTGTCGAACGCCGATCGACGATCTCTGAACCCAGATCTTGAGTTTAAACACTCAGCATACGGGGATTGACGATATCATCAAGAATCGTCGACCAGAGGTCGACGATCGTAGAACACATATAATAGTCAACATTTATCTGTGAATCGAGATCGACAATATCAATGCAGGTCGTCGAACGCTGATCGACGATCTCAATATAAATCGTCGAACTCAGATTTTCAAAACAGAAATTTTTATTCTTTTGAAAATAATAATCAATCTCAAAATTGTATCAATCCTTTTACCCAATGGTACATCTCTCCTAGAAAATTTCACCCATTAGGTTATAAAGATCAACCTACATGCTCTTTTATTTTTGATTATCATGAAATAAAACAAGGACCCAAGGTGACCTGGGTCCAGAATTTCTAACCTCTTATTTTCAGGAAAAGACCCTTCAGTGCAGGGGTAACTATATAAGGGGAGATTGTTTAAAAGGCTACAACAATAGGGGGAGATTGAATCAGAGGTTACTGCAATAGTAGTTTAAGTTATTAAAAAATCTGGGGAAGATATTAGAGAAATTATTGGAACCACATTTCAGTTGAAAGGAAAAGAGCTCAGTTAAAGATTAACATCAGAACAGCTACCGAACATATCAGTTTTTGTTCTTAGATTTATATTTCAAAACATTGTTGTTTCTCTATAAAAGCACACATTTTATATTTGCTTTGTTTTTAAAATAGTATCATCACCCAAATAGGGGGAGATTGTTGGAACCTTAGGTTCTGATTTGGGTTAGGATCACTATTAGGATTATTAGTTTGACCCAAAATGTATAGTCTAAGGGTCATAGGATTCTCCAGGTATACATTAAAAGAATCCAAGAAGAAAGTGCAAAAAAATTCCAGAGAAGTTCAGTTTTGAAATTCAGAATTCTAGCTTACAAAAATAGCTGAACGGAGTTCAACTATAGTCGAATGGAGTTCAACTATAGTCGAATGGAGTTCAACTATTTCTGTGTTCAGCTCTAAGAAAACAAAAAACTCAGATACAGGTCCACTATAGTCGAACGGAGTTCAACGATAGTCGAACGAAGTTCAACTATAGTCGAACGCAGATTGGAGAAGCTTTTAGATTAAATTTTGGTGATTTTCTTTGCAGTTATTGGAGATAGCTGGCTAGAGTTATTCAAGGCTTAAGTAAAGTAATTTACAGCTAATATATTTAATGCTAAATATTCTTATGAATATAGCCGTTGGGAGGCTGCATTAAATATGAATCAATTCAGAGATTTATTGTCAGTTACCTTTCCAAGATAGTTTCCTTTCTTAGAAATGTCTATGTCGTATCAGACAAGAATTAAAATGACTTTCCTCAGCCCAGTGGATACATATATATATATATATATATATTATACATAAGATAAAAGAGATAGAGAGAGAAAAAGCAGGAAGACTTTTTCTCTCTACAAAAGAAGAACTCGGCAACAAGTTTTCGGACAGAGGAAATCAACTTCATCTTCTTCTTTCTGATCCAGGATTTCAAGAGACAACATATTCAAATTTGTCTACATGGCTTGCTGGAGATTTTCATCTAGTTGAAGGCCTACACCCTGAAGCAAAGCTTCCCAGCATTCCTGAACTAATACATATTTTCAGGGGGAGCTTTGACATCATCATCAACTATTGAATCCACTAGTCTTCTCTCATTTGATTTGAGAACAGAGAAGAATATCATCAACTCCTAGTTTTCTAAATTGTGTACAGGGTTATTACTCCCTTCAAAAGTAAACCCCTTTGGTGGCAGGGCACCTGATCAAAAACCTGTGTTTGGTTTTTTGGCACCTAATCAAAAGCTCAAAGGGTCTTTAGATCTACCTGAATCAGATCTATTGGTGGCAGGGCACCTGATCAAAAACCTGTAGTGGATTCCTACCATGGTGGTAGAAGAGTGGACGTACCTATTGAGAGGGAACCATTATAGTTCCTTGTGTCGTCTGGATTGCTTGCTCTGTTTTCTTCCTTATGTGCTGTGAATTTTATTTTGTATTTTATTTTCTAAAAACTCTTAAGCATATCAGATCTATCACCTCACTTTAATATTTCTTTCCTCAAAGAGGAGTGCCTAGTAAAAAGGTCAAGTGATCAAGAGATCATTTTGACTGGCACTAGGAAAGGAAATGTGTATTGCCTTAACATCGAGTGTGAGTGTAACAACTCACCTATTTGTTTGGTTGCAGAAGAGAAAGCTTCTCTATGTTCAAATGGCACAAGAGGCTAGCTCATCCGAACTATAAGTCAATTGGACTGATGTTCAGCATGGGATTAGTGAGGAATGGTCCTCAAGTTCAGTGCATAAAAGAGGGTGTGTGCTCAGCTTGCCAAAAAGGCAAGCAGACTAAGACCTCTTTTTAGTCACTTGACATCAAAGATTCAAAGAGATGTTTGTATCTCAAGCATATGGATTTGTTTGGTCCTATGCCAGTCCATGGTCTTGTAGGAAAGTATACACACTTGTTATTGTGGATGACTATTCTAGATTTACATGGGTTTTCTTCTTGAGGCAGAAATATGAAACCCCAACTATTTTCCAGACTTTTGTTAGACAAATACAGAATGAATACAACAGCTCAATGGTCAAAATCAGAAGTGAACATGGAACTAAATTTCAGTCTGAATGTATGACAAAATTCTGTGAAGAACTTGGGATTCATCAGGAATTCTCTTCACCTAGAACTCCTCAGCAAAATGGTGTTGCTAAAAGAAAGAATAGGACTCTAATTGAAGCCAGTAGAACTCTACTGAATGACACTACTCTCCCTGAATACTTCTGGGCTGAGGCAGTAAATACTGCATGTCATGTGCTCAATAGGTCCTCCATCAACAAGAAACACAAGATGACTCCCTACCAGATTTTAAAAGGCAGAAAACCAAACATATCTTATTTCAAAATCTTTGGTAGTAAGTGTTTTGTACTGGTCAATGGTAAATACTACAAACTAAGTTTGTTGCCAAATCCCTAGAAGGGATATTTATTGGGTACAGCAACCATAGTAGAGCATACAAGATCTATAACTTGATTACTCAAGTTGTAGAAGAATCAGTGCATGTTGTATTTGATGAGTCAATGTTTATTAACAGTGAATTGTCTAGTTCTTCAGTTAGTTCTACAGGTCTAACAGATAAGCTGGACAAGCTGACCATCAATAAAGATGTTCCTGCTAAACTGGATGAGGATAAATATGCCAGCTATCCAAGGGGAGATCAAGTCCCTCTGGGTGAATAAGAAAATGTGGAGCATCAAGATGAGGAAACTGGAGATAGCCATAATGCTGACAGAATTCCTCCAGCAAGGAGACACCTGAAGGATCATCCAGCTCACCAGATCATTGAACCCAGGAAGATTGAAGAGGCCATGCAAGACACCAACTGGATTGATGCAATGCAAGAAGAGCTCAGTTAGTTCAAAAGGTGTAAGGTCTGGGAACTGGTGCCAAAACCTAAGGATCACAATATAATAGGAACTAAGTGGATCTACAGGAACAAGCTTGATGAGAATGGCACTATAGTCAAGAATAAGGCTAGACTGGTAGCAAAAGGCTACAGGCAAGAGGAAGGTATTGATTTTGATCAAACCTTTGCTCCAGTGGTATGGCTGGAGGCAATAAGGCTGTTCTTAGCCTATGCTGCCTATTAAGGGTTCAAAGTATATCAAATGGATGTGAAATCAGCATTTCTGAATGGTGATTTAAAAGAAGAAGTCTATGTAGAACAATCCTCAGGTTTTGTAGACTCTCACTTTCCTGATTATGTATATAGGCTTAGGAAAGCTCTATATGGTTTGAAACAAGATCCAAGGGCTTGGTATGAAACCTTGTCTTCCTTCCTCATTGAAAATAAATTCTCTATAGGAAAGATAGACAAAACTCTATTCTATAGGGAATCAAAAGGCAAGATAATATTAGTCCAGATATATGTGGATGACATTATCTTTGGTTCTACTGAAAATAGCCTTTGTAGGAAGTTTTCCAAACTTATGCAAGGGAAGTTCGAGATGAGCAGTATGGGTGAGCTGAAGTTCTTCTTGGGACTTCAAATTAGACAGACTGAGAGTGGGTTGTCCATATCCCAGTCTAAGTTCACCAAGGAGTTGATTAAGAAGTATGGTTTGGACTCAGCTTCTACAATGAAAACTCCAATGGGAACAAGTATGCATATATGCAAAGATGAAGCAAGGAAACCTATTGATGAGTCTTTGTATAGAGGGATAATTGGCTCCCAACTATACTTTACTACTAGTAGACCTGACATCTTGTATGCAACATGTGTTTGTGCTAGGTATCAAGCATGCCCTAAGGAATCTCATTATACTGCAGCTAAAAGAATTTTGAGATATCTTAAAGGCACACCTAATCTAGGCCTTTGGTACCCCAAGAATAGAGATTTTCTATTAACAGGTTTCTCAGATGCAGATTTTGCTGGATGCAAAGAAGACAGAAAAAGTACCACAGGAACCTGTCAGTTCCTTAGTGGTAGGCTGGTGTCATGGAGCAGCAAGAAGCAAACCAGTGTAGCTATATCAACAGCTGAATCAGATTATATAGCTGCAGGTAGCTGCTGTGCACAATTGATGTGGATAAAGCATCAACTAGAAGATTATTACATCCAGGTAAGTAGAATTCCACTATTTTGTGATTCTACAAGTGTTATTTCTATTGCTAAGAATCCTGTATCACACAGTAGGACAAAGCATATAGAAATAAAGTTCATTTTATCAGAGAACATGTTGAAAACGAAAATATTAGTCTAGATTTTGTAAAAACAGATAATCAAATAGCTGATATTTTCACAAAACTATTGGATGAAACTAAATTCAATAATTTCAAAATTGAATTAGGTATGTTGAACCTAGAATAGGTTAACATAAGTTTTCATGAGTAGCATCTGTAAGCACCAAATTTCTCTTGAAATTTGTATAAGTACAAAGTTTGTGTCGACACAAGCAAGTTGTGTCGACACACTCAGTATGTTGTGTCGACACAGGAAAAAGATGTGTCGACACAGGAACAGTATTTTTGTCGACAGGAGAATAGGTGTCGACACAACCTTATCGAGACTATATGTCGAGAAAATATTTGTGTTGACATAAAAAGTTGGTGTCGACACAACTTTGTCGAGACTTAAGTTGTCAGTGTCGACACAGACGCAAGTATGTCGACACAGACTTATGTATGTCGACACATAGATATGTCGACTTAAAATACGTTTTGTCGACTTAAACATTAGTATGTCGACACATAGTCATGTCGACTTAACTTAAGCTCTGTCAAGACCTAGGTCATTTTGATCGACACAAAAACTGATTTGTCGACTTAAACCTGACTTTTGATCTGCCCTTGACTCAAGAACTATAAATAGGTGAAACCAAAATTTGGTCGACTACGCTATCAAAATTTTTGACTCTATACCTTCTGTCGACATAGACCTTCTCTTCTCTTCTCCTCTAGTACTTACATCAATGGAGCCACACCAATAAGACAAGGTTAATGAAGGTTACGAACTGGTTCGCAAAGGTTTCACAACTGCTTTTGACGAAATTCAGGGAGTTATTGCCCTAATTTCTGAAAATGGACTAGAATTTTTTGTCTCAGAACTGACCAAAATTTGGAAGAAGGAAGTCATGGAGTTCTACACAACCGCTTCATTGGACACTAAAGGAAAGAAAATCAAGGTATATATTCAAGGTACCCAGGTGAAGCTCACTTTGAAATCAATCAGGAAAGCACTACATCTGTCATTGATTAAGGATACAGACAAAATTACTCCATCCCAAATAACTGAAGCATTAAGCTGGTGTGGACTGAATCCAAGTAATAAGATTGGTTCATCTATCAATAGAAAAGGGATGAATTCCTAAGGAAAATTTCTTTCAGAAGTAGTGAGCAAAGTGATTATCTGCAAAACAGGTGGACATGATCGGATTTCTGCCCACATGTTCAATCTGATGGGGAGAATCATATTCAAGATAAACACTGACTTGGCAGCAGTAGTGTTTGATAAACTACAAGAAGGAATAAAGAAACCTAACCTGGGAAGGATCCTCAGCCTATGCTTAACATCAGTAATTCCAGATGTTTTGAAACAAGCAAATGGCTCTAAGATAAATCATATGAGAAAAATGGATGTAAGGATACTGTCAAGGTGGGACAGAGTTCTAACCAAGGAAGTCCCTGCTCTTACGGAGCAAACTAACAAAGACAAGAAGAAAAAGAAGGTGGTTGTATAGGCTGACTCCTCCAATGATTCTGAGGAGGAAGTGGTCTTCAGTTCTGATGAAGACCAGCAACAACAAGATGTTCATGCTCAAGCAAAGGACTGTGAGCCCCAAGAGCAACAAATTGACTCTACTCCAGGGGGAGAAAACCTAGAAAAAGAAACTGAGTTGCCTGCCCAAGGGGGAGGTATTGATGATGTTGTCCTGGATAGTGACTTAGCTGCAGACACAATAATAAATGTTGTATCTGAAATCAACACTGCAGCTGAAGTAACTGATAAGAATGATGCTCAAAATGAGCCAGTAAGTATCTTCTCCACAGACTAGTGATGTATTATAGTATTCTCCTCAAAAATTGTTCAAAGGGACACTTTTGTTTACATAACAAAAGAGGTCTTTCAAGTGTTTTTAGTCTTTTAAGTAGTTTTTTTAAAAAAAAAATAATCTTATTCCTTCTGAACAGATACAGCAGGAATTTACAATGGAAGAATTGTTTCTTGATCCTCTTACTGATAGGACTGAGGGGGGAAATTGAAAAAGAAAGGGAAATTCCAAGGACTGAGGGGGAGTTATCCAAGGATACCCCAGCTAAAGAGAATACTGTTAATATTAAAAGTACATCTGAATCTTCTGAAGATGAAGAAGCCACATTGGCTAAGAAAAGAAAGTTGTCTGTGTTAAAGAAGAAGAGTTCTGGATATAAGAAAGCTTTACAATTGGGAACTGTACCATCTACATCAAGCATGGACTTCAGTTCTTTACTGGTTCAGATGCAGATAAAATTAGATAATCAAAGGCAGACTATAGAAAAATATGTGGATGAAACTCATAAGGAGTTACAGTTTCAGTTGGCCCAGGACATCAAATCCATTAAATTTGAAGTGAATCAAAATAAGAAGGAGATGACAGATTGCTTCCATAAAGGAGGTAATGCTGTGGTGTTCCTGGCCAAGCAATAGCAAAATATCCAAGCTAAAGTGGATGAAATTGAAGTGAAGCAGGGATATGTACTGGAGAATCAGTTAAGGATGAATGAAAATCTCAAGGATTCACATCATGAAATATTGAAAAAGCTCATTGATTCTAGCACTATTTTGAAGGCTGAAATCTCCAAGCAAATCCAGGAAGATATATCTGCTATCAAAGCCACATTTCAAGAATCTCAGGAGAAAATTAAAACTTTCCTGACAAAATTTAGAGCTTATTTTAAAGAGGGAACTGAATATATAGCTGATCAAGTTAGATTCCAGAAAGAAGATTTAAGAGATCATGTTGCAAGAGAAGTCATAAAGGGGGAGATATTACTATTCAAAGTAAGCTTTGACCATGCTAAATGTACTACCAATAGCATCAGAGCTACTCTTGGATATCCTCCTCTTTGTGAATATGCTAATGTAGCTAAGTCTGGGATACATCCTGAATATTTTGAAGGAGATCAGCCTGAAGTTGCTCAGGTGATCTACCCCCCAGCTGATGCTGAGATGGTTCAAGAAGAAGTGCTGAAATTGTATAGTCCTCCACCAGAGGCACAAAATGTAATTCTGGAAAAGGTTGAAATGTCAGAAGCTGCATTAGAAGCTCCGAAGGAAGCTCAATTTTCCAAGAAGAGATTTCGAGAACAGGCTGAGCTGAAGCCAGATTTTGAGCAGTGGAGCCCAACTTCTAGAAATATCATACTTACTGCTTGGAAAGCTGTTAAGGATAAAACCCATGACAGGGGTAAGTGGTATTCAGAGCAAGAGTGGAATAAATATCAAGCTGGACAAGAAGCAATTCTTCAGCATAGAAGAAGTGTGTTGGTACCCTAGTTTTGATTTGAGTTAAGTCTTCTCTTTCTGTCTCTTGACCCAAGATTTATCTATGGTCAAAGGTTAGTTGTTTAGTTTGTTGCTCTAGTTTTAGAGGCATGACCTTTCCAGATGTAAATTTGGTTAAGTTGTTTTTCGTTCGACTATGGTCGAATGCCGCTCGACTATCGTCTATCAATTGATCGACGATCATGTATCATCTGGTCGACGTTCTGTCTGCGTTGATAGTTTGACTATCTGTTTGATAGGTCGACTATCTGTTGTGTTTGATAGTTCGACTATATGCTTGGATAGTTCAACTATCTGATAGTTCGACTATCTGTTTGATAGGTCGACTATCTGTCCGCTTTGATAGTTCGACTATCTGTTTGATAGGTCGACTATCTGCTTTCTGTGATAGCTCGACTATCTGTTGATAGGTCGATTATCTGCTCTCCTTGATAGTTCGACTATCTGCTTGGATAGTTCAACTATCTGATAGTTCGACTATCTGTTGATAGGTCGATTATCTGTCTTGGTTGATAGCTCGACTATCTGTTGATAGGTCGACTGTCTGCTTTCTTTGATAGCTCGATTATCTGTTGATAGGTCGACTATCTGTTCTCTTTGATAGTTCGACTATCTGCTTGGATAGTTCAACTATCTGATAGTTCGATTATCTGTTGATAGGTCGACTATCTGTTTTGTTTGATAGCTCGACTATCTGTTGATAGGTCGACTATCTGTTTTCTGTGATAGTTCGACTATCTGTTGATAGGTCGACAATCTGTTTTGCTTTGGTAGTTCGGCTATCTGTCCTGATAGATCGACTATCTGATAACTCGACTATCTGTCCTGATAGTTCGACTATCTGTTGTGGTAGTTCGACTATCTTCTTTGATAGTTCGACTATCTGGATCGTTCCACTATCTGTCTGATAGGTCGACGATCTCCGTGCTTCGGTCGACGATCTCCGAGGGTCGTTCGACGTTTTGTTGTATGTTTTGAGTAATTTTGTCATCTTCTTTGATGTGATTTATTTCATATTTATTTTGGCATATTTTATAAAAGATTGTTTGAATAAATTTATGATATTATTTCCATGCAATATCTGCTCCATTCCTTATGCATGAGCCAATCTTTTTCTGACAAAGTTGTTTGTCTTATTAGCTGAGATATGATTTCTGCTTTATCTGCCAGGCTGTCCTTTATAGCCGTTAGACTCAGAAAGTCTTCCTTGGCTGTAAAGAGTCTTTTCTGATGTAACTTTCTCTAGTATTATTTCATCAGAGTTATTTGCAGCTTCATAGAAAGCTTTATCCTCTTATAGGATATCTGTCTGCAGTATTTGTTTTGCTTTATGCTTTTTGCAGCCCAGCTTGCAGATTTCAGTAGAAGACAAGATTCAAACTCAAATAAGAGCCGTTGTTGCTGCTGCTATATAAAGAATTCCTTGAAGAAAGAAAAAAACTAGTTCTGATAGCCAAAAACCAGTTCATTCAGGAAAAGGAGTTCAAAAGCTAACAGCTGCATTCAAGCTTAGAACTTACAGTTTTCAACTGCTCTCAGCTCATTCACATCCAACTGAGAAGAAGTTTTAGCTCTTTACTCTTCTTCAACCTGAGTTCTCCTGCTTACAGGAAGATTTACACTCAGAGCTTTTTTTGAAGAAGAAGAAGAAGATAGCTGCCTAAAGAAGAATTTTCAATTCATATTCTTTATCTTCTTGTAGCTTTTTCCTTCAGATTTTCTGAAGTGTTTCTGCACTGAAGCAAGACTTCACCTGGACATTCTTTTAGTCAGGGGGGAGCCTTGATTCTTTAAGAGCTTTCTAGCTCAGTGCAAGTTCTTGTGCTTCTCTAATCTATTATAAAATAGAGAAGACATCTTAACCTCCTTTCCCCCTCCTGTAAAGGGTTATTACTCCCTTCAAAAGTATACCTTGGTGGCAGGGCACCTGATCAAAAACCTGTGTTGGTTTTTAAACACCTGATCAAAAGTCTAAAGGGTTTCTGGATCTACCTAAAGCAGATCTTGTTGGTGGCAGGGCACCTGATCAAAAACCTGAGTGGATTCCTACCTTGTCGGTAGAAGAGTGGACGTACCCAAGTTGTTTGGGGAACCACTATAAATTCCTTGTGTCGTCTCGATTGTTTAATTAATTCTCTGTGCTGATTGGCTGTGATTAGATTTTAACTAGGATTGCTAGTTGTTGTTTAGGTTTCCTAGCCTTAACTGTAATTACAGTTGGCTGCCTTTTGTGCACATCACTTGTGTTAGGCTTTAGGGTTTCATCTCAAATATCTATAACCTTCATTCCGCAATTAAATCCAAGGGAGTTGAGTAGACAGACAACTTTGCTAGTGCAATTTTTGATTACTCTATTCACCCCCCCCCCCCCCCCCCTCTAGAGTAGTACCTATCCCTTTTCTTTCAATTGGTATCAGAGGGAGGTTCACTGACTGAATAGGCTAACACCTAAGTCACAAGATCCTGATAGATACCAAGTCTTATAGATATTCACTTTCACTATCATGGCCCAGTCCAAGGATTACTCTTGCACCAGACCTCCAGCATGCAACTTAGCTAAGTTTAGCATCTAGAAGGCAAGGATTAAACTATATATGAACTCTATTGATGAGAGTATTTTTGCTTCTATTTTGACAGGACCACCAAGAGCACCTGCTGCAGCTACTGCCTCATCATCAATTGATATGAGTGCAGTGCCTCCTCCAGATTACAATGATGAATACAAAAAGGCAAAGATAGCAGATGCTAAGGCAATGAACATTCTGGCTCAGACAATGTCTGATGAAGTATTCTAGAAGTTTGCTGACTGCTCCTCAGCAAAAGCAATGTGGGATACACTGAACCAGATTGTAGTTGGTTCAGCTGATGAAAGGAAGGACAGAAGGTCCAACCTTATCTCCCAGTATGAGAATTTCAAGAAAACTGATGCTGAATCAGTTGAAGCTATGTACACAAGGCTCAGCTCAATCATCAATGAGCTGAGGACTCTTGATAAGGATATTTCATTGACAGAGGTCAATGATAAGATTCTTATGTGCTTCCCTAGCACATGAGATCTGAGGATCTGGCCTATCAAGGAGGCCAGAAGCACAACAGAAATCTCAACAGAAGCCCTCCTTGGCAAGCTCAAGTCCTTTGAGCAAGTGCTGAAGTCCAGGGAAGCTGAGGCTGAAGCAAAGACTCCAACTCCCATAAGAAAAGAGCAAACCCTTGCTCTCAAAGCTGCTGATGCTTTTGAAGGAATCCAGTCCAATGAGGAATTGATGGCATTATTTGCCAAAAGGTTTTTCAAGATGGGAAGGAAAGAATTCAGAAAGAAATCTTCAAAGTATGAAGATAAACCAAGGTATGATCGTACTCCTTTTAAAGAAATAATCTGCTATGGTTGCAGGAAGCCTGGACATATTCTTCCAGATTGTCCAGAGGAAAAGAATAAAGATAAAAGGAAAGACAAGGATCAGCACAGGAAGCATTCCAAGCCATCCTCCTACAAGAACAAAAAGAAGGAGAGAGGTTTTGTTGCTGAAACCTGGAGCGATTCTGATGAGGAATCTTCCTCCTCAAGATCCAGTGAGGATGAAGAAGAAAATAAGGCAAAGGAAGTTTGCTTGATGGCAATTGATGCCTGCAGCAATCACTCAGCTGCAGAGAGCTCAGATTCTGATGAAGAAATGTCAACTGAAGATGAGGTATTATCATCTTACGACTTTACATTTGATGAATTTAAATCAGATTTTAAATCCTTATGCTTAGATTTAATTAGTTTTGAAAAGGAAATAAAAGAGCTTAGAAATAAACTAGCTGAATCTGAATTAATTTCTAATGAAAACATTAGGTTAACAGCAGAACTCACTAATTCTAGTGAAGAAATAAAATTTCTTAAGAATGAATTAGCTAAGTCCAAAAGGTTAGAAGAATCTCTGAATGGTAGAAGCCTTAAGTTTCTTGAAATAACCAGCATGTCTAACACTAGGTCAGGCAATAACAAATTAGGCTTAGGAGCATCTTCTAGTGAACCCCCAATCATTCTTAAAAACCATCTTTCAACTCCAGTGAACTTTATCTCAGCTGATGGGATAAAGAACACTGAGCAAGTTAATCAGGTTAATAAAGCTTTAAATAAAGCTAAGAGAGAGAAAAGAAAACAAAAATTTAAGGAAATACAAAGAGTGTCGAACGCTGCTCGACGATCGCAGACCCAATGGTCGAACGGAGATCGACGATCTAGGCACCCATCGTCAAACACTGATCGACGCTTTCAACATGAATTTCAAAACTTCACCCAGAACTTTAGAAACCAGAATGAAAATAGAAACCCTAGGTTCGTTGACCCATCATCTGCATAGAGAATCCCACCTAGGAGATCTTACCCGTTAGGTTATCACCCTCAGCCTGCTTATTCATTTATTTCTAGTTTTTCTTATGTGAAAAACAAGGGACCCAAGGTTACCTGGGTCCACAATGTTTAATTGATTTATTTGCAGGTGAAGACCTATCCTATCACTCAAAATAAGTGGTACTTGGATAGTGGTTGCTCCAAGCATATGACAGGAAATAAAGAACATCTGTCAAGGTTCAAGGCCAAGCTTGGCCCAAAGGTGATCTTTGGAGATTCAAGCTATGGTCAAACTGAAGGCTATGGCAGGATGACAATTGGAGCTGTAACATTCAAGAGAGTTGCTTATGTAACTGGACTGAAGCATAATCTTATTTCAGTAAGTCAGTTATGTGATGCTGGATACCAGGTATCATTTTCTAACTCTCTTTGTAATATTACTTTAAATAATAATGTTGTATTAGTAGGTATTAGACAAGGTAACATTTATTTAGTAGATTTTAACTCAACTCACTCTGAAATCTGCTTATTTAATGAAGTAACCAATAACAATACTTTATGGTATAAAAGGCTTAGCCATATTAACCTCAAGAACATATCTAGGTTATCTAAACACAACCTTGTTAGAGGTTTACCTTCTTGCCCCTACAAGAAGGAGAGCCTATGCAAGGCTTGTCAATTAGGCAAGCAAACCAAGAATTCATTTAAATCAGTAAATAAAAGTGATTCTCCTAGAATCCTGTATTTATTACATTTGGACCTATTTAGCCCAATAAATGTACAGAGTTTAGGAGGGAAGTATTACACCCTAGTCATTGTAGATGACTTCTCTAGGTTCACATGGGTGTTCTTTTTGAGAACTAAGGCTGATAACTTCAAAGCCCTTACAGATTTTCTATTATGTGTGCAGACTGAGTACTCTACTCATGTGGCCTTGATCAGAAGTGATCATGGTACTGAGTTTGACTCTCTTCTCATGCAAGAATTCTGTAAGAGAGAAGGTATCAAACATAGCTTCTCAGCTCCTAGAACTCCCCAACAAAATGGGATAGTTGAAAGGAAGAACAGAACCCTGATTGAAGCTGCTGGCATATTGTTGGCAGATGTTAATATGCCTCTTTCCTATTGGGCAGAAGCTGTTAGTACAGCCAACTATGTCTTGAATAGAAGTCTGATACACAAGCTTAAGTGTAAAACTCCTTATGAGTTGCTTAAAGGAAAGAAACCTAAAATAATTTATTTTAGAGTATTTGGTTGTGTAGTTTATATTCATAATAATAATAATAAAGAATATCTTAGAAAGTTTGAAGCAAACGCTTCAATGGGAATTTTTCTTGGATATTCCCAAGTAAGCAAAGCTTATAGGGTATTTAATAAATCATCTTCTAAAATTGAAGAGTCTGTTCATGTGTCCTTTGATGAATCTCAAATGTTTTACAAGGAGAAGGAAACTTCCCCTTCCTCAAGTTCATTACAGGTACCAGAATCTAGCAAAGATGTCACTCAAGCGATTCTCCATCTTTCAACTCTTCATATCACTGAATCAGACAGTGATGAAGACCTTGTAGAAATTGTTACTGTACCACCAATAGTAGATCAAATTCCTCCTAAGGAATTAATCCCAACTATTGCTGAAGATCACATCTCACCTGCTGATGTTGTCACACTTAGAGATCATCCTACATCTCAAGTGATAGGAGACATATCAGCTAGTGTTCAAACAAGACATCAGTTAAGACAGGATGTGATGCATGCTTGTTTCCTTTCACAGATTGAGCCCCTCACCATTAAAGATGTTGAGCTAGATCCCCACTAGATCATTGCTATGAAAGAGGAACTCAATCAGTTTGAAAGATGTAAAGTATGGACTTTGGTTCCAAGACCTAAAGGCCAACTGATCATAGGCACCAAGTGGGTGTATAGAAACAAGTTGGATGCAAATGGAATCATTGTAAGGAACAAAGCTAGGCTTGTAGCTCAGGGCTACAGACAGGAGGAAGGTATAGATTATGACCAAACCATTGCTCCTATTGCAATGTTGGAGGCAATAAGGATCTTTCTAGCCTATGCAGCCTATATTAAGTTTAAAGTTTTTCAGATGGATGTCAAAAGTGCCTTTCTAAATGGTGAGCTAAAGGAAGAGGTATTTGTTGAACAGCCACCTGGGTTTGTTTCTTCAACTCAGCCCTCACATGTATTCAAGTTGCAAAAAGCTCTTTATGGACTCAAACAAGCACCAAGAGCCTGGTATGAGACTCTAGCTAGTTTCCTATTAGAGCACAACTTTGTTAGGGGAGTAGTTGATAGAACCCTTTTCGTCAAGCACCACAAGGACACAATCCTGTTAGTTCAAGTGTATGTGGATGACATTATTTTTGGTTCCACTGATCCCAAACTATGCAAAAAGTTCTCCAACTTGATGCATTCTAAGTTTGAGATGAGTAGTATGGGTGAGCTGTCTTACTTTCTTAGTCTCCAAGTAAAGCAAGATGCTGATGGCATTTTCATCTCCCAATCCAAATATGCCAAGGAATTGGTAAAGAAGTTTGGGATGGCTGATGCTTTAGCAATGCATACACCTTTGGCTACTAATGTAGTTATAGATTCTGATGATCAGGGAAAGCCTGTTGATCAAAAGAATTATAGGGTCATTGTTGGTTCCCTATTATATTTAACTGCAAGTAGTCCAGACATAATGTTTGTTACATGCCTTTGTGCTAGATTCCAGGTCAACCCCAAGGAATCTCATCTGATTCTTCTCAAGAGAATCTTGAGATACCTGAAGGGATGTCCAAATCTAGGACTTTGGTACCCAGCTGAGTCAGAATTTGAATTAATTGGATATTCTGATTCTGATTATGCTGGCTGTCGAGTTGACAGGAAAAGTACCTCAGGAACTTGTCAGTTCCTGGGAGAGAGATTGGTCTCTTGGTTCTGTAAGAAGCTGGCTTCTGTCTCAACTTCAACTGCAGAAGCTGAATATATAGCAGCTGCTAGTTGTTGTTCACAGATCATGTGGATACAAAACCAGCTTTTGGATTATGGGTACTCACACAAGAACACTAAAATCATGTGTGATAGTACCAGTGCTATCTCTATTGCACAAAATCCTATGCACCACTCTAGAATGAAACACATTGAGATCCGGCACCATTTCTTGAGAGATTGTGTGGAAAAGAACAAGATCAGCCTTGAGTTCATATCCACAGACCTTCAAAGAGGTGATATATTCACCAAGCCCTTAGATGAACAGAAGCATCTGTTCTTTTTGGTTCAACTAGGCATGATTAATGGAAGAGACTAAGTGTGACGTCTGCCTTGTTGAAACTTGTTTGAAGATCGTCGAACGACGTTCGAAGATAGTCGAACGGATCAAGCCTATCGTCGACCTATGGTTGAAGATAGCTTATCTGCTTGAAGATCGTCGATCGGCGTTCGAAGATAGTCGAACAGGTCGAGCCTATCGTCGATCTATGGTTGACGACCGCTTGTTGTTTGTGAAGACAGAAATAGTCGAACGATTGATCGACTACTCTGCTTCAGGACCGATCGTCGAACGACCGTTCGACCATCGTCTCCAGTATCTTTTAAATAGATCGACGATCGTTGTTTTAATATAAAGCCGATGGTCGACCTAAGTTAAGAGATCGTTATTTTTATCGTCGACGGAGAGCGTCTTTTCGCATTTCGTCTTCCCGCTTGCTCTTTGTCTTGCGATTTCTGCCGCTTCGTCCTCGTCGTCTCTCCCTCGTCTTCTCCAGCTCTTTCGATGGCGATAGCTCCAGCACTCCTAGTAGTAGTAAAGTTCGATGCAGGATTCAGTGTAGATTTCGACTCCTTCAGCTGCTCCGAATTCGGAATTGTGGAAATTCTCACCTTATGCAAAGATCAAGGTTTAGAAAAGCTCATGTCCTCCAGGATAAAGATAAATATTCAAGAGAACAAAGAATGGGCATTCACTTCGTCTTCAAATGATGATTCAATGACCGAAACCATTGGCGGAGAAGAGGTAACTTTGACTCCAGCCATTTTAACTGAAATATTTGGATTGATAAATGTGGAAGAAGAGTACGAGCAAGATACCCCAGAGTTTGGGAGAATGCTGACAGAGCTGGGACATGCCGAAGGCATTCCCTCTAAGCTGCTTAAAGTAAATTTTCCATTTAAGATTAAGTTCCTTGCTGAAATCGTCGGAAAAGTGCTACTCGGAAAGCACTCTGCCCACGACAATATTACAAGGCAGCAGTTTACACTGATGTGTGCAATTGTAAATAAGAAACAGATTAATTGGGCAGGTATTATGTTTGATTTGATCAGGAAAAAGAACAGCAAGAAAGAAGTTACCCTGGGTAGGGTAGTTGGGATTTTTCTGAAGGAAAAGTATCCCCATCTGTTAGTTTCAGCTGCCACCTCCATAAACGCCAGCAAGAAGATGGATCCATCCCTGTTCGCCAAGTGGAAAAGGATGTTTCTGAAGCCCGCTCCCGCAGGGGTTGCTCTAGCTACATCTGAGAGCACCAGTACTGCCTCAGTCACTCCTCCCCTACAAGAAGCTGGCTCAGCAAATCTCTCCCTTCCATCTTCTTCATCTACTTTGCCGTCTACTTCAGTTGAAGTTCCATCAACTTCAATTAAAGTACGACCTTCTGCTTCTCACCTTGCATCACCTCCTGCATCTCCTCTCCCGTCTCATCTTGCTGGGATCTCTTATCCCAGTTTTGATTTGTTGGTTTCTGAGATTTCTACTCCTCCTCAGTCTCCAATTCCTTCTTCAGATCACATTGATCATCGTGCATCCACCCATCACTCTCCATCTCCAGTTCCATCTCCAGTTCATTCTCCAGTTCATCATGAATACACCATTCCTGCTGATCATCCATCCACTGAGATTCCCCCTTCATCATCTGAAATCTCTCCAGCATTCATTTCCAGCATCTTGGAGTTAATTACTCCTTCGATCAAAACTATGATTGAAGAGGCAATTGCTCCACTTGTTTCCTCCATATCTTCTTTGACTGCTGCTATTTGAGCACTCTCAAAGTCTGCTGAGCCCTCTTCCTCTAGGGGCCTGGTTTCAGTATCTACTGAAATCAGGCAAGGGGAGATGCTTAATGAAGATGTCTCTGAGCTGCCTTTGGCCTCCCCTCCAGCAGATCCTCCTGTAGTGGCAGAGAAAGAATTAGAAGAATCAGCTCCTCCTCAAAGTTTGTCTGAAAAAGAAATTTTTGATGCATTATTGAAGTCTGAATTTATTGTCAAAGCGTGCCTGGAAGAATGTTCTACTCCCCTGGTCGCCCTATACCTAGAAGGAGTTATCACTTCCTTTCTAGATGATTTATGGGAGTTAGGACACGCAAAGGACGATTCTGAAGGTATCCCCTTTACTCACTTTTTAGACTTGATAACTGATATGATAGTTTGGGAATACCTGGAAGGGATGATTAGATGTCATTTAGCAAAATTTTATTCATAATATTACAGATAAAATGGAAGAAGTTTTACATGTTCAAGAGCCTGATCACCTACCTGCTACAGAATTTCAAACTGAACAAGAACAAGTTACTCAAGTTTCTGAGGCTGCTCAGCCAGCTCAGCCAGAAGTGCAAGTAGAACTGGTCACCATGATAGTTTCTGATCAACAAGAAAAAGCTGCAGATGCTCAATTTGAAAAGTCTACTGTATGGGATGATTCCCCTGGTTTGGATTTAGATGCTCTCCTGGCACAGGATGCTATAGAAGAAGAATTGGAAAAAGCTGCCCTAAAGGAAAAGGAAAGAGCTATGCAAGAAGCAATTGATCCATATGATCTTCCTATCTCTTCAAATTCTGAGGATGATATTGATTCTGATGAATCTGATGAGTCAAAAAGAAAAAGGTCTGCTAAAAAGAAAAAGAAAGTTGTGGCTCCTCCTCCTCCTAATCCAGATAATGATACTCCTTACTATATCCTGAAAGGAATTGATCCTAAATCAAAAGATTTCCAGCACTGGATGGCTTTCTCTAAAAATCAGCAGAAGCAAAGGAAGAATTCAAAGAGGTATGACTCTCCTGTCCCAAGATGGACTCCTAGAGGTCCTCCTCCTCCACCTCCTAGTGCAGGAGCCTCGGGAAATTTATCTGCAAACCCTGCTGCTCAGTCTGAAAATTTCAATCCATCTCAGTCATCACAAAGGAGAAGCTCTCAAGGATATCAAGGTAAAACTCAAACTGGCTATCAAAGACTTGATGCTATTAAGGAACAAGTAAAGGAGGTGGTGTATCAAAGACCAACTTTCTCTCCTCCTCATTCCAAAGAACTCAAAAGCTCAACCTCTCCTAAGCCAGATCATTCTGTGAAGGATGTTTCAAAAGGTAAGCAATTTATTTTATCTGAAAATTCTAGCAAGATATTTGCTAAGTCTGCTCCCCTTTCTTATCTAGTTATTCAGGATAAAGAATCAGTTGATACATCTTCTGAAAATGTGTATGAAAGACCAGAGCTTGATCCTAATTTTAGGATGGCTCATTTTCTTGAACTTGTTGGAGCAGCTCAAATTAAGAAAGCTAAAGCTGAAGGGAAAGACACTGCAGGATTGACCACGATGTAAAAATTCAGAATGAAGGAGCTCAACAAATTCCAGGTTAGACCTGAAGTATTTGATCCTTCAAAGTACATGGAAAAACATCCTGAGGCAGTTGTCCCAAGAGCAACAGAATTGAAAATCATTGGAGAACAAGACCTGAAGCTGTCGAGAAAAGAAGCTCTAGACCCTTCTAGAAAGATTAATTTTGTTCCTAGTTCTTTTGATCCTAAATCTAACTCTGAAGCATCTTAAAAATTCATTGATTGACAGTTATTTGTTTATCTGTTTGATTGATGTTATCTACTTAGTTATTTCTCTTCATGCATGTTATTTATTTTCAGTATTTAGTTTTGTATTTAATTGTTGAGAGAGTTAACTCAAATAGGGGGAGATTGTTGGTACCCTAGTTTTGATTTGAGTTCAGTCTTCTCTTTCTGTCTCTTGACCCAAGATTTATCTATGGTCAAAGGTTAGTTGTTTAGTTTGTTGCTCTAGTTTTAGAGGCGTGACCTTTCCAGATATAAATTTGGTTAAGTTGTTTTTCGTTCGACTATGGTCGAACGCCGCTCGACTATCGTCTATCGACTGATCGACGATCGTCTATCAGCTGGTCGACGTTCTGTCTGCGTTGATAGTTCGACTATCTGTTTGATAGGTCGACTATCTGTTGTGTTTGATAGTTCGACTATCTGCTTAGATAGTTCAACTATTTGATAGTTCGACTATCTGTTTGATAGGTCGACTATCTGTCCGCTTTGATAGTTCGACTATCTGTTTGATAGGTCGACTATCTGCTTTTTGTGATAGCTCGACTATCTGTTGATAGGTCGACTATCTGCTCTCCTTGATAGTTCGACTATCTGCTTGGATAGTTCAACTATCTGATAGTTCGACTATCTGTTGATAGGTCGACTATCTGTCTTGGTTGATAGCTCGACTATCTGTTGATAGGTCGACTGTCTGCTTTCTTTGATAGCTCGACTATCTGTTGATAGGTCGACTATCTGTTCTCTTTGATAGTTCGACTATCTTCTTGGATAGTTCAACTATCTGATAGTTCGACTATCTGTTGATAGGTCGACTATCTGTTTTGTTTGATAGCTCGACTATCTGTTGATAGGTCGACTATCTGTTTTCTGTGATAGTTCGACTATCTGTTGATAGGTCGACTATCTGTTTTGCTTTGGTAGTTCGACTATCTGTCCTGATAGATCGACTATCTGATAGCTCGACTATCTGTCCTGATAGTTTGACTATCTGTTGTGGTAGTTCGACTATCTTCTTTGATAGTTCGACTATCTGGATCGTTCGACTATCTGTCTGAAAGGTCGACGATCTCTGTGCTTCGGTCGATGATCTTAGAGGGTCGTTCGACGTTTTGCTGTATGTTTTGAGTAATTTTGTCATCTTCTTTGATGTGATTTATTTCATATTTATTTTGGCATATTTTATAAAAGATTGTTTGAATAAATTTATGATATTATTTCCATGCAATATCTGCTCTATTCCTTATGCATGAGCCAATCTTTTTCTGACAAAGTTGTTTGTCTTATTAGCTGAGATATGATTTCTGCTTTATCTGTCAGGCTGTCCTTTATAGCCGTTAGACTCAGAAAGTCTTCCTTGGCTGTAAAGAGTCTTTTCTGATGTAACTTTATATAGTATTATTTCAGCAGAGTTATTTGCAGCTTCTTAAAAAGCTTTATCCTCTTATAGGATATCTGTCTGCAGTATTTGTTTTGCTTTATGCTTTTTGCAGCCCAGCTTGCAGATTTCAGTAGAAGACAAGATTCAAACTCAAATGAGAGCCGTTACTGCTGCTGCTATATAAAGAATTCCTTGAAGAAAGAAAAAAACTAGTTCTGATAGCCAAAAACCAGTTCATTTAGGAAAAGGAGTTCAAAAGCTAATAGCTGCATTCAAGCTTAGAACTTACAGTTTTCAACTGCTCTCAGCTCGTTCACATCCAACTGAGAAGAAGTTTTAGCTCTTCACTCTTTTTCAACCTGAGTTCTCCTGCTTATAGGAAGATTTACACTCAGAGCTTTTTTTGAAGAAGAAGAAGAAGAAGATAGCTGCCTAAAGAAGAATTTTCAATTCATATTCTTTATCTTCTTGTAGCTTTTTCCTTCAGATTTTCTGAAGTGTTTCTGCACTGAAGCAAGACTTCACTTGGACATTCTTTTAGCCAGGGGGAGCCTTGATTCTTTAAGAGCATTCTAGCTCAGTGCAAGTTCTTGTGCTTCTCTAATCTATTGTAAAATAGAGAAGACATCTTAACCTCCTTTCCCCCTCCTGTAAAGGGTTATTACTCCCTTCAAAAGTATACCTTGGTGGTAGGGCACCTGATCAAAAACCTGTGTTGGTTTTTAAACACCTGATCAAAAGTCTAAAGGGTTTCTGGATCTACCTGAAGCAGATCTTGTTGGTGGCAGGGCACCTGATCAAAAACCTGAGTGGATTCCTACCTTGTCAGTAGAAGAGTGGACGTACCCAAGTTGTTTGGGGAACCACTATAAATTCCTTGTGTCATCTGGATTGTTTAATTAATTCTCTGTGCTGATTGGGTGTGATTAGATTTTAACTAGGATTGCTAGTTGCTGTTTAGGTTTCCTAGCCTTAACTATAATTACAGTTGGCTGCCTTTTGTGCACATCACTTGTGTTAGGCTTTAGTGTTTCATCTCAAATATCTATAACCTTCATTCCGCAATTAACTCCAAGGGATTTGAGTAGACAGTCAACTTTGCTAGTGCAATTTTTGATTACTCTATTCACCCCCCCCCCCCTCTAGAGTAGTATCTATCCCTTTTCTTTCAAAGTGCTAAGGCTTGGAAGCTACCTGTTAATGCTTAAGAGCCAAGCAAGTACTTCCCCAAACCTTTCCACTATTTTGAAAGACAGAAGATCAAGACTGAAGAATTGAAGAAGAAAGCTCTCAAAGGGAAAAAGCCAACTGAAGATGTTGAACCTTCTGTGTAGGCTAAAATCTAGTCTAGCAAAGGAATAGTTATTAAGGAACCTAGTCAGTAATAAGATTTCTAGGTTTATGTAATAGAAAAATGTACTAATTTGTTTCTTTTGTTCTATAAGAAATTCATGTAAATCAAAGTTTTTCTGATTAATGAAATCTGTTTCAGTATTAAGTGTTTATTGTTTACAATGATTATGTAATAACCTGCTCTGAAATGTTTTTACTTCTATTACAATTTTGTTTTATCTTAAGAGATGTATATCTTTGACTAAGGGTTATGACTTCTCCAAATAGGGGGATATTATTGGGTACATTGGAAAATGTGTACTAGATTTGGAGAAGCCACAACTTAGTCAATGATTTGCATCAATTTGTATTTGATATGAGTTTGAGTTTCATTGTGCAGGTTTAAGTATTTGAAGGAAAATTTTCTAAGTACAAGTGTCGACACTTGTGAAGAAACTGTGTCGACACTCAAGGAGACTGTGTAGACACTCAGGCAAGCTGTGTCGACACACAGGCGAAATGTTTCGACACTTATGAAGAAGCTATGTCGACACCCAGCTGCTATGTCGACACTCAGGAAAGCTGTGTCGACACACTGGCAAAATGTGTCGACACTTATAAAGAAGTTGTGTCGACACTCAAAGCTACGTCGACACCTAAAGAAGCAGTTGTGTCGACATCCATAATTGTGTCGACACACCAACTCTCAAGAGACTGTGTCGAGTTCAGAAGTAATTGTGTCGACACACAGGACTTGTGTCGACACACACTCAACGCAATTTAACAAACACTCAACGCTATCTGTCTGCAATAGAAATGTCGAGACAAGAAGCTGTTGTGTCGACACACAGGATTTGTGTCGACACATACAACAGAAAGCAGTGTCGAGAAGCAGAAGTATGACTATGTCGACACTTGGAGTATTTGTGTCGACACTTAGCCTATATATGTCGACAAATGTGAAGCAGTCTGCTGAGTGTTGTGTGTTGAGTTGGAAAGAAATAGAAGAACCTGGTGACGTGACTAGTGACTTGACAACTGTTATAACTAACCGGTCTGACACCACTGTCAGAACTGTCAGAAGTCTGTTATGAACCGGAACAGCCGGTAACCATGGAGCAAGCTCTATATAAGAGCCAGATCAGAAACGACTTAAAAAGAGAGAGATCTCTGAACCATAAAGAAGAACTCTAAAGGATCAAGGCCTTTCTGCAAGAAAGATTCAGAGTTCAATCTGAATCTAAGGAAGAAGCTGACTGAAGATCAACTTCAACTTCAAGAGAAGATCCACCTTATTTGTCCTAATCAAGAAGCTTTGAAAAGCTAAGTTAGGTTGGATCAGAAGGATCAGTCTATACAAGAACTGATCAAGAAGACAACATCAATAGATAAATCTAGCTGGTGAAGTTTTCAGATACTTATTACTAACAAATTCTTGTAGGATCTATTGTTAGATCTGAGATTGTAAGCCTTAAATTATAAAGGCTGAGGTAGGGCAGTGTGCCTGAGGTAGGACTTGTGGAAAGTCTGAGTTGTAAGCCTAATTATAAAGGTTGAGGTAGGGCTGAGGCCTGAGGTAGGATTCAGGGAAGAATCTGAGGTAGGACTTGTGTAAAGTCTGAGGTGTAGGAACCATTTTGGGTTCTGAGTTTGTAAGATCTGAGGATCCGAGCCAGTGGAAGGAAGTTAGGCTGAATCCAATTATCTACTAGATAGGCGAAGGGGGAAAGTGGATGTACCCATATCTTGGGGAACCACTATAGATCTAGTGTTTGTTGTGTTGTATTTAATTTCTGTAGATAGAATTATTCTGTGCTAAAATAAGTTACAAATATCTGTTTGCCTTAAAATCAAAATGATACAAAAAGATTAGAACCTATTCACACCCCCCCCCCCCTTAGGTGTTTAGGCTCTTGAAACAAAGTCTTTCAATTCCACATATCGGTGTTGCGGAAGGTGGTTCAAGAGCCTTCATAAGTCGTTGCTGTCGATCAAGTGCCGATTGATAGTGGGTTGAAGACGAAGGTCAAGCCAGTTTGCATTGAAGACTTTGAAGTCAAACGGCTCCGCAACAAGGAAATTCGAATGGTTAAGGTCCATTGGGACAACTGCGGACGTGAGGAGCTTTCTTTGGAGCGAGAGCAGGCTATGTTGGAGGAATATCCCAAACTATTCAACGCAGGTAATATATAAATTGTTTTGTGTACCCTTTTTCTTAATTTCGTGGACGATATTCTTTAAGGGGAGGAGATTTGTAACACCCCGAAATTTAGTGTTGAAACGGGCGGTGTTTGTACTAAGTTTGGATCTTGGAAGGGTGAACACGGCCTGTGATACAGGCGTGTCACGCGACCGTGTCATGCTCAGGTTGTCCAGTGAAGTACACGGCCTGGGACACGGGCGTGTCCCAGGGCATGTCAGTGCACACGACATGGGACACGGGCGTGTCACATGACCATGTACTTCTCTGAAATTTTTTGGGTTTTGTGTCGACTGTGGAACACGGTCGTGTACTGGTTGACACGGGCGTGTCAAATTCGACACGGGACTGTCGTCACCCGTGTCCACCCAGCGACGTGACGGTTGGCATGGCGGTTATTGGTGACACGGCCCCTGGTCACGGGCGTGTCAGGTTAGGACACGGGCGTGTCCCAACCCGTGTCCTTTTCTGTGCTCGATTTGAGTGGCTGGACCAAGGCACACGGCCTGGAACACGGCCGTGTGCAAAGCCGTATTCGGCCCAGGATTAAAGATTGCAGGCTAATCTGAGCCGTTCGTTTTCTCTAAATAAGATCCAACGGCCCAGATGAGTTCCTGCTTGTGTTTAGTCCGGGATTAGAGGTTTTATTTCCTCATTCCATCCTTAACTCCCTCTTTCTAAGAAGTTAGAGAGAGGAGAGATCAAGGAAGAAGGAAGGGAGGAATCCGGCCGCCGGCGGAGCATCGGAGCACCAATCTGAGAACCGAGACCGGATCCGTGGAGAGAATTCCTTTGCGAAGCTTTCTATCTAACTAGTTTTTCATGGCGCCAAAGCGGACTTCAAGGGTAACAATTTTCAACTTGGGCACTTGAAGCTTTTCTTACTTTGTATGGGAAAACCCGCTCTCGCGAGTGTGTGGTTAGTGCGTGGTGTTCCTTGGGGTAGATATGTGAAGTCCTCCTTGTTAGAGTCTGTAATCGAAGTACGGGCATAGGCATTGTGTGTGAAGCCTACCCAGACGTGTTTTTCTGGATTGGTGTTGTTGCATTGTATGAATAGTCGTAGAAGACTCCGTGCGTTGTTTTCGGGTTTCTACGCGGTAGATTGCAGCAGGGATCCTTAGAGATTAACTCCAAGGCGCACCCGAAAAACTGGGTGGAAACGTAATTCTGCTAATTTGGCGGCCGGGGAGTCAGCCTTGAACATAACTGGGTTATGTGTTTTTTGGTAATGATTTAGGATCCGGGTGAAGCTTGGCCCGCGTGTACGTCTTAAAGTGACTAGGCAACATGAGCAATGGGCGAGTGGATACAGACCTGGGCTATGTGGTTCGGTACTAGAGGCCCTAAAGTGGAACTGGTCGTTGGCATAGTCGGGAGTCTTGGACTATGGTCGGAAGGACTCAAAAATGCTCACATAGCTTACCATACTAAGGATGGTGGTGAAGCCACGGAATTGACCGGATTCACCGTGAATGTGCCCTGAGTGCATGGGGTGTTTGGCCGAGCGAGCATACACCTGTGGCGAAAGTCTTTATATGCACTTTATTATTTAGCTGGGCTAACGTTATGCAGGGAAGGAGCACCGCCGCCCGAATAAGGGGGGCGGGGTCGTTATATTTTGGTCAGCTTTAGCTGACCGTTGCTCTGATTGCCACCATGCGGTGGAATGATTGCATGTAGGTCCTGCGGAACCAAGCACCAAGTAGCGGGTTGAAGCCTACGCTATTGTGCAGGCCCTCGAAGGCCGAAGTGAACTTCTATTTTTATTTTATATCATGTATGGCCGTCCTGCGAGCCGATGTTTGTATGACATTACCTTGTTAAGAGAAACTTTGTAAGGCCATAAGGCCATGTACTCTTTTATGTATTCGTTTTATTTCATTCCTATTTTGGTTAGTGGACATTCCTGCCATGATTGTGCAAATTTTGGGTCTATTAACCGTTTAAAAACTTCCGCTAGAATGCTCTGTATTAGGACGAATAGTTGAGTACTTAGTATTATTCTGTAACCCCTCCGACTGTCCGTGGTATATGGCATCAGGTTCCAGCTGGACCTTCTGTTATATACCATACGACGGATGGGGGTGTTACACCCGGCACCAGCTCAATTGTAAAATCAATCTCCCGCTGAGGAGGGGCTCCCTGGAGATCGTCTGGGAATACATCAGGATACTCGGACACCACTGCAATACTGCCCAGACTAGGTTTAGGCATTGAAGCATGCACTAAAGTGACAATCAGCTCTGCCCCAGACCGAACTGCCTTAATCACTTGAAGAGCTGTCATTAATATCTTTCTCGACACTTTCATGCCAACAAATGTGGTCTCCCGATAAGTATTCAGTCCAAACTTAACCTCCTTTCGGTTGCAATCAATGCAGGCTCGCTGCTCTGAGAGCCAGTCCATTCCAAAGATTACATCGAACTCCACTAACGGCAGCACCGATGCTTGCAAATCAAACTCTTGATCCCCGATCCGTAACTTTACCACACAGACTCTATCCGCGTACATTGAGCACCCATTGGGGAACAACACATCCAACTTGTCTTTTGCCATCGAGAAAGAAACTCCGATGCGCGATACGAATCTTTTGGATAAGAAGGAATGCAAAGCTCCCGTATCAAATAGGGCTCTCGCCGGACTATCGAAAACTAACACAAAGCCTAGCACCAACATTTATAAGCTAACATGTAAAAAGGTAACAGCTACAAAAGCTAAACAGTAATAATTTAACTCATACCTTTCACCACGTCAGCTTGCTTAATGGCCTCTTGCAGGCCAAGTTTGTATACTCTAGGCTGGGCTGGAGCATAGTGGGATGCGATCGACTCCTCCGCCTTCCCCTTTTCTTCATATGTTGCCCCATGCCTCTTCTCGGACTTTGCACGTCCACTCCAACACTCACGTGCAAAATGTCCCACCTTTCCATAATTGTAGCACGCTCCTGGGACTCGACTTGTGTTTGCCCCCGTCGCACCAGATGAAGCGGCTGAGCTCGAAGTCTTCAGCTTCTTGTTCCATCTGTGGAAACCAAACGTTGAATTCGGCGCTTTGAACTCTGACCTATTTTCCCCTGGGTCCTTCTTCTCTTAAACTTTCATCGCGACCCTTTCCAATGACCGAGCCGTATTTATCAAGGCTAGGAAGCCTTGTGCCTTAGGCCCAGCGAGGAGTAGCTGTAGGTCGCCCCGTAGGCCCTCATAAAATCGGTTGGTCTTCCGCTTTTCTTCAGTAAACATAGTACCAGCATAACGACCTAACCCAGTAAACTCATGGAGATACTCAGCCACTCTTCTCTCTACCTGAGTCAAACCAAGGTACTTATTCTCCATCTCAAGCTTCTGGGCAGAAGGTAGGTATCTGGCCAAGAACAACCTTGAGAATTCCTCCATCGGTACATCAGCAAGTTGCCTTGCCACTAAGAGATGAACCTCCAACTCATCCCACCATATCCTTGCCTCACCAGCCAATAGGAAGGTCGCTATTGTGGTCTTCTGCCACTCCGCAGTTTCTGTGGCGGTCATGACCCTCTTCATCGTAGAGAGCCAATCCTCAGCTTGAGTTGGCATTCCCATCCCGTCGAATACCGGAGGATTAAAGCTCATCACATACTTGAGTTATTTCTCTGTGGCTCACCTTAGTGTTACCGGATCAACTGCCCCATGCTCTACCACTCTTGGCTCTGGCACTCTAATCGGTTCTTGCTCATTAGCAGCTGGTGCGTGCTGCACTTGGTGCACTACTTTCTGCCGATTGCGGATGCTCCAATTGCCCAGCACCGCTCCTAGCTTCCTATAATAGCATAAACCCTTGATTAGGAGACACACAAATTGCTAAAAGCAATCACTGGAACACTTAGGTTCCTCAAAACAAGTGTATTGTTTTCATTCCTAAGTGGGCATTCATGGGTTCTTTTATGTTATAACGATGACACACATACATGTGTTCACCTCCCCTTAAAAGAATTCGCCCACGAATTCAAATAAAGAAGACCGACACCTTAGTCTGATACCAAATTATAACACCCCCTTCCGTCGTATGGCATATAATAGAAGGTCCAGATGGAACCCGACGCCATATACCACGTACAGTCGGAAGAGTTACATAATAATACCAAATACTCAACTACTCGCCCTAACACAGAGCATTTTAGCGAAAACTTTTAAACAATTTAAGAGAACCTAAAATTGCACAACAACGACATGAATGTCCACTTATCACCACAGGAATGAAATATAACAAATACACAATAAAGTACTTGGCCTTATGGCCTTACAAATGTTCACTTAACAAAATAGTGTTTTACAGACATCGGCTCGCAGGCCGGCCACACATGATAGAAATAAAATAACAGTTCGCTTTGGCCTTTGAGGGCCAGCACAGCAGCTTGGGCTTCATCCCGTTATTTGGTACTTGGTTACCCAGCACCTGCAAGCAAAATTCCACCACACGGTGGCAAACAAAGCAATGGTTTGCTAAAGCTGACCAAAATATAACGACCCCGCCCCTTATTCGGGACGGCAGTGCTCCTTCCCTGCATTTTATTAGACCAGCTAAACAATTAAGTGCATAAGTATATTTAGCCACAGCTGTAGTCTTGCCCGGCCAAACACCTCGTGCACTCAGGGCACATTCTCAGTGAATCCGGTCAATTCCGTGGCTTCACCACCATCCTCGGGACGGCAAACATTGTGAGCATTTTTTTTAGTCTTTTCGACCGCAGTTCAAGACACCCGACTATGCCAACGGCCAGTTCCACTTTAGGGCCTCTAGCATCGAACCGCACAGCCTAGGTCCGTTTCCACTTGCCCATTGCTCACTTCGCCTAGTCACTTTAAGACGTACGCGCGGGCCAAGCTTCACCCGGATCCTAATTCATTTGCATACATCACATAACCCAGTTATGTTCAAGGCTGGCTCCCCGTCCGCCAAGTTAGCAGAATTACGTTTCTGTTCAGTTTTCCGGGTGCGCTTTGGAGTTAATCCCCAAGGATCCCTGCTGCAATCTACCGCGAAGAAACCTGAAACAATTAAAGGCACGGAGTCTTCTCCGGCTACTCATGCAATGCAATATCGCCGATCCAGACCAACTTGTCCGGGTAGGCTTCACACACCATGCCTATGTCCGTACTACGATTCCATACTCTAAACAAGGGGGACTTTACATATCTACCCCAAGGAACATCGCACACTCGCGTGAGAGGGTTTTCCTATGCAAAGGAAGAAGAGCTTCACATGCTCAAGTTGAGAATCGTTACCCTTGAAGTCCGCTTTGGCGCCATGAGAAACTAGCCGGATGGAATGCTTCGTAAGGGAATTCTCTACACGGATCTGGTCTCGGTTCTCGATTTGGTGCTCTAATGCTCCGCCGACGGCTGAATTCCTCCCTTCCTTCTTCCTTGCTCTCTTCTCTCTCAAATTTCTTAGAAAGAGTGAATTTAGGAGGAAAATGAGGGATTAATCCTCTATTCCCGAACTTAACACAACAGGATCTCATCTAGGCCGTCAGATCATATTTAAAGAAAATGAACGGCTCGGATTAGCCTAAAATTTCTTAATCCTGGGCCAAACTGTTGGGTTTCTCTATGAGGTGGGCACAACACTTGTGCACGCAGCGAAAGTAATGTAAATCCAAGAACAACCCAAAAAAGATTGGGATCGGGCCATGAATATTGAATCAAGAAGTTAACGAACAACTAGGTAAAATTACCTTGGCGGTGTTGAGTCACAACTCAACGAAGATGCTCCAAAATATGAGTCCTTATCAGCGGCAAGTTCCACGTAGAATAGCATCTACGTTTCTGCATAAATCCACACGAGCGGGAGAACACCGAGCTTCGTCACACGAAGGATCGGGAAAGTAGATCGACTGCACCTTACACTTCCACGGACTGTTAGGTCCGCTCCAGGAAGGGCAGCACCGGCGACTATCGTCGGAGAGGAGGAGGTCGGCGGAGCGAACGAGGAGGCGGAACACTTCCGTCGGGCGGGGTTCAGGATGCGGCGGACCGACAGAATGGCAGAACACTTCCGTCGGCTTCGATTCGGCCACAGGAGAAATTACGAGGTTCCCAAAACCCTAAGTCCTAATTTATACCAAAAGTATAAACATACCTAGGAATGTCGATATCCGCAGACCACCCAAAATAGGGTTTCTGAATCGTTCGGCGAGAATCAGCTCTAGGTTCGGCGAGAATCAACTTACAGAATCGGCGAGAATCATCTGCAGAATCATCGAGACTCAACTGCAGAATCGTCGAGAATCATCAGCTTGAATCGTCGAGTATCACCATTCGTCGGGAATCCAACAGTTCGATTCTCGACGAGCCTTAGTCGGCGAGTCATACTCGACGATACACGACGACTCATTCTCGACGAATGATTCTCGACGAATGATTCTCGATGAACCTCCTAGGCAACGTTTGTCTGGCCCCATTCTGTATGGTGATTGGTAACCCTTACCAACACAGTCAATCTTCCAACTTCTCCACATGCTCTTATGTGCGACCCTGCAGGCTCATATCGCATTGGTAGTGAGATTACATATTTTACCACTTCTAGATCACCATGATAACTCCAACAGTCTCCCACTTGATCTTGAAAGTATCAAACCAAAATCTCACAAACAATGAGCGGCATCTAGCAATGCATCATTGCTACCCAAGCAATAAGAGTTCATAACTCATAAGCCTTATGAACAATGTTCCAGCATTGTCTTTGTCCCTTTGTCCCTTACATCCGGAAAGAACTAGAGGTATGGACCGTGTCACCCTCATAATAGCTCAATCCAAGTTTATTGATCTAGAATGGACTTCCAGAGAATGGTGAGTCCAATATCACATATTGACTCAACCAAGCAGTGTCATGCATTTCCCAGTCCAGTTCCATCAAGGGGCCCATGGATGCAACTCCTGTCATATAGGAGGACAAATCTCATATCTGCTCACACACAAACACCCAAATGATTCGTAACGTGCCCAACAACCACCCTTATCGTCAACCTTTCTCAAGGAAGACTTTAGATGGCATCAAAGCACGCTCTTCCTCACTTGATGAATGTTGCGACTTCAGTTAAAAGGACCACAACACCATTGTCAATTGATAACTACTGGTGACATGTTTAGATAACAATCCACAAAGTAGTCTCAGGTTGGGTCTGTCCAGTACAACTTGTTCATTAACAAGTACCCACGTGATGACTTGATATCACAATATCATGACTTGTGAGAACTGGTCATTAGTCAACGCACATGCTAGTCTAAATGTATCATCATCACCCTTAGCTTCTATGATGATACAACGACCAGGGACCTTTTAAGAACGAAGCTTCAAATAAATCATAGGCTCTCACATTCAAGTCACGTACTTGATGTCCTATAGAAGCAAACAATCTAAGGGTATTTATTATGTTAACATTTAACTATCGCATAGAGAAACCATAATAAAAGAACTTGCCATTAATTGTAAAAGAAAAATTTTGGTACACAATTCATCATATGAATAAATAACAAATACCCAACAGAATATATGTTTACACGCAACCCACAAGACTCTCACTAGAGTTTATCATTTAGGTATCGTATACCCATTGATCTAGTATGACCATCATGCTTTCTCTACGCGATAGGCTATGTCAGTGGATCCGTAATATTCTCCTCAGTCGGCACTTTGCAAATGTTCACATCTCCTCGTTCGACAATCTCACGAATAAGATGGAACCGCCGAAGTATGTGCTTGGAGCGCTGATGGGATCTAGGTTCCTTAGATTGTGCAATTGCACCATTATTATCACAGTAGAGAACTATGGTGATGGCGACGGCCATCATGACGGCTTAGTTGGTGTTAAAGATGACGACGATGGCGCACTTGACGGCCATCATGACGGCTTAGTTGGTGTTAAAGATGACGACGATGGCGCACTTGATGTTCATGATGATCACGGGATGTTGGCGGAAGATGGAGACAATGACCCACCGGTCAAGGACTTGCGACGCCGCAGCGGCCATGGTTATAATCTTCGCCAACGCAAAAGAGATTAAATTTAGTATTAATTTTATTTTGATGAGTTGTTGTTGAACTAATTTATTTTTAGTCTTTTATTTCATGTTGGTGTGCAATTATCTATTTTTTGGGCTGCTAATAGCCTTGTGTGTTGTAAGGCTTATAAAAAGGCATGGACTATGTAATTTTCATTTAGATTTTGAATGAATTAAATTTGAGTTGCCCTAAATCTATTCCCTCTCTTTCTCCCTCTCAAATCAGCCGCCCAACCCTCTCCCTCTTCCAAAATTTCGGCCCCCCCTTTCTCCACTTCTCCTCCTTCTCTTGGCCGCCCCCTTGCATCTCCTCCACCCTCGTGTTCTTCTCTCCGATTCTACAACTCCTTCGGCGATATTTTCCTCCTTCGACGTTCGGCCGCCTTCAATCTTGAAGGCCAAGTGCAAAGGAAAACGGTGTCCGTCGGTGAACCTCCCCGGCGAGAAGCGGAGAAGACGAACGAATTCTTCATCCTTGGTGCATCTCCCGCCGTGTCCAAGGAAAGCGATCGTTTCGTGTGGATCCAAAACATCTCGGATCTACCGTTCCGAGTGGGGTAACGAAACCATCTACTCAAGAGTTTTCTTTCCTAGATAGTTCTTGTGGTGGACGAATTTTGCGTGATCTTTTGAATCGTTGATTTCTTCGCGGTGCATTCTTAAATAATTTGTAATTTTCGTTTGGTTTTTCCGAAGACTCCAAGAGGATTGGCGATCCTCGCTATTTTGTTTTAGTTGGGATAGATCCTACCATTTTCTCGAATCGTGAATTTTCTTTGGTGGATCTATTTTGGTACAACTCCAAACGCTCGTCCGGGATTAATATTATCCCTTTTAGCCGGAAAGGATTTTGGCCTATAGTCATTCTCCGTTCCAAGCGCGGATCGGCTACCCGTATATTAGCGCGAAAGATAAATAGCATCGTTGTTATTGCTGCGTTTCGCTAGCGTGCAAGTAGAAGAGCGTTAAGCGTTGCGAGAGTCACGGTCACGCGTTCCGTGTAGAATCCATCGAGACGGATCCTACATCAATTTGGTATCAGAGGGAGGTTGTGTTGGTTTCCCAATCGACACCATCCTTTGCTCTTTCCGTAATAGGAATCACGACGTTTCGTAGGTTGCGCACAGCCCGTTAAAATCCAAAACAAAGTTGCCATTTTGCTGAATTTGGTCTGCCTTTAGTAAAAACAAAAAAAAAATTCAGAAAATTAAAAAAAAAATCTGGTAGTTCTTCATATTTTTCTAAGCATAAAAGTCAAAAAAAAAATTTATTTGATCAACGGATTAGTGCCAAAAAATTCTAACATTATAAATTTAATCTGGTCAAACCATCGAAATTAGCCACTGTTCATGCGCACAAGGCGTGGTACTGAATATTCCCCCTCCACTTCACATATGGCTAACCACCATGATGATGACCACACTCCGGCCACCATCGCGGAGCTTCGGGAAGAGTTCAACACTAGGTTTGATGCACTGACGCAACTAATACAAGGGTTGGTTGTCAATCAAGCGGTGCCCCGTAATCCTGCTGCTGGTATACACAGGCCGGGACCTAAACCCCAGGCCGCTCACCAACGCGATGATAGGCACAATCAATATCAGGAGCAAGATGATGAGCACACGCCTAGAGCCCCTTATGAGTTCGACTTAGCTAGAGCCGTTAAGATTGACCCACCCTCATACGATGGTATGGGTGAACCCCAAGCGTTTCTAGATTGGGTCATGGAGATAGAGTGTTACTTTGAGTGGCGTAATTTGACGGATGGCGAGAAAGTGCGGGTTGCGCGAATGAAGCTTATGGGTAGGGCCAAAACGTTCTGGTTAAATGAAGAGAGACGACTAGGTACTGTGAATGGATTACCCCCAATTGGGTGGAATGCCATGAAAGCGCTTCTGAACGACCAATATGTCCCCGCGTATCACCGAACTCAAATGTTCGATGAATTAGCCACCCTTCACCAGGGGAGTAAGTCGGTAGCGGAGTACATGGGACTCCTTAAGGACATGATGGTACGTTGCGAGGTTAGGGAAATGCCTGAAGTTACGCTCTCCCGTTTCCGTAAGGGACTTAACCCGGACATCCAAGGCAAGCTATTGCGTTATGGTCACACGGACCTTAACACGACTTTTAATGCCGCTTTGGATATCGAAAAACATAACGCATACAAGTCCAAGGGACGATCCTTTCAGAAAGGAAAATCTATCTTTGGTGCCCCACCCACGACCTCCCTGCGGGACAAAGGAAAGTTCCGATCGACTGATTCCAGCTCTATCGTAATTACTGCTAGGAACAACAAAAATCCCAATGGCGAGAGAGTCCCGATAGGAAGAATTAACAAGACTAATGCCTCGTGTTATTCGTGCAGAATCCAAGGGCACTACGCTAGTGAGTGTCCCACTAGGAGTAAACCACTGGCACTAATGGACTCCACGACTGAGCCTGCTGAGCTCGTCTATGAAGCTGGCGATCAATCGGACGCTGAACCAAGTGACATAGAAGATGATTCTTTTATGATGGTTATGAGGTGTATTTTGGCCACACCGCGTGTTTCGGATGAATATAATAGAACGAATATTTTTTCATTAAATTTTAAAAGCGGTGAAAAGTGGTGCAAGTTAATAATAGATAGCGGAAGTTGCATGAATGTCATATCCGAAAATGCCGTCACTCGTATGCACTTAGTTCCCGAGCAGCACCCACGTCCTTACAAAATAGCATGGGTAAATAAAACGTCTATTGCAGTCTCTAAGCGGTGTCTAATTCCACTTACGGTGAAGGGTTATATCGATAAGGTGTGGTGCGACGTCATCCCCATGGATGTTTGTCACGTACTATTGGGGCGCCCGTGGCTCTATGATTATGACGTGACCCATTTTGGACGCGCCAACACTTACGAATTCAAATTTACTGGTAAGACCATCATACTTAAACCATCCCCACCTAAGGACCCGTCGAGCGCCTCCAAAGACACAATTGTGCCTGTGGAAAAGAAAACGATTAGTCTGATAAGCAAGAAAGAGTTAGAGCGCGAGACCTTTCTAGATGGCGTCATCTATGCACTAGTTTTCCTACAAGCTAAAGAAGACTCACTATCTTTAGAGAGTTTGCCTATATCTCTGCGGACGTTATTGAAGGAATATAAAGACGTCTACCCGCTAGATTTGCCATCTGAGTTGCCACCCATGAGGGATATTCAACACGAAATCGATTTCATCCCCGGCTCCTCTTTGCCTAATCTTCCACATTACCGGCTCAATCCTTCTGCTCATGACGAACTACAAACATTGATCTCAGATTTGCTGGCAAAGGGATTTATTCGCCACAGCAAGAGCCCATGTGCCATTCCTGCCCTTTTGGTTCCAAAGAAAGATAAATCTTGGAGATTATGTGTAGATTATCGGGCCATAAATAAAATCACTGTCAAGTATAGGTTTCTCATTCCTCGTTTGGACGACTTGTTAGATATGCTATCAGGAGCCACTATATTCTCTAAATTGGATCTTAAGAGTGGCTACCATCAAATTAGGATACGGGAAGGGGACGAATGGAAAACGGCCTTTAAGTCTAAAGATGGACTCTATGAGTGGCTAGTGTTGGGAGTGGGGCTTACCAACGGACCAAGTACGTTTTCACGATTGATGACCCAAGTATTTAAACCATATATGGGCAAATTTGTCGTAGTCTATTTCGATGATATTTTGGTATTTAGCCTCTCACAGAGCGAACATGAGACTCATCTACGGACCATCCTTACAACACTGCGCCAAGAAAAATTATTTATTAATCTTAAGAAGTGCTCGTTTGGTGTGAATTCCTAGGCTACATCGTGAGTTCTGAAGGCATCCATGTTGACCCCAAAAAGGTCCAAGTAATTAAAGAATGGCCAGAACCTAAAAATATTCGGGAAGTTAGAAGTTTTCATAGACTGGCCACGTTTTATCGAAGATTCATTCGAAATTTTAGCAGTATAATGGCACCGATTACCGAATGCATGAAAAAAGGCGATTTTGTTTGGACGAATGTGGCCAATAAAGCGTTTCAAACGATTAAGGAACGGATGTCGGAAGCCCCACTACTCCGCCTACCGGATTTTAATAAAGTGTTTGAGCTATCATGTGATGCATCGGGGGTAGGAATCGGAGGTGTTTTAAGTCAGGATGGACATCCGTTAGGGTATTTTAGCGAAAAACTAACCGGTCCAAAATTAAATTACTCCAATTACGACCGCGAGTTCTATGTCGTTATACGTTGTCTCCAACATTGGCGACATTATTTAATTTCAAAAGAATTCGTAGTTTTATCCGACCATGAGGCCCTAAAATTCGTTAACTCACAAAGTAAAATCAGTCCTCGACACACCAAATGGGTCTCCTACCTTCAGGAGTACACTTTTGTTATCAAACACCTTAAGGGTACGTTAAATCGCGTGGCGGACGCTCTTAGTCGGGTCTCCCTATTATTAACTACCATGGAAGTAAAGGTCATAGGCTTTGAGAGAATTAAGGATGAGTATGAACAATGCCCAGATTTCAAGGATATTTATTTCGCCGCTCAAGACCACTCTACGACCACTATATCGGCATTCTACCTTCGTGATGGGTATTTATTCAAGCATTTGCAGTTATGTATTCCCCGCTCGTCATTACGACATTTTATTGTTTGGGAGCTACATAGTGGCGGATTAGGAGGACATTTTGGTCGAGATAAAACTATCGCACTGGTAGAGGATAAATTCTTTTGGCCGGGCCTCAAACATATGGTCAATAAAATAGTAAGAAGTTGCCGCATCTGTCAACTAGCAAAAGGTAACAAGACCAACGCGGGTCTGTACACACCCCTTCCGATCCCGTCGGTACCATGGGTGGACGTTAGCATGGATTTCATATTGGGCCTACCATTGACCTTTAGGCGACATGATTCTATTTTGGTCGTTGTGGACCGTTTTTCTAAAATGTCCTATTTTATTGCGTGTCATAACACTAACGATGCTTCGCACGTCGCTAAATTATATTTCAAAGAGGTTGTGGCACATCGGGGCGTCCCCAAGACGATAGTGAGTGATAGGGACGTTAAATTTACTAGTTATTTTTGGAAAACACTTTGGAAGCTTTTAGGTACAAAACTTATGTTTTCGTCGGCCTATCATCCTCAGACGGATGGGCAAACGGAAGTAGTTAACCGTAGTTTGGGAGGGTTACTGCGTTGCTTAGTGGGTGATCATAAGGGTACGTGGGACCTTATTCTTCCGCATGCTTTACTAGCGTACAATAATTCTAAGAATCGGTCCACCGGATTATCTCCGAATGAGATAGTGCATGGATACAAGGCGCCTGTGCCTCTTGACTTGGTTCCGTTACAGCCATCTTTTAAATCCAGTCAATTCGCACAGGACTTCGCCTCGCACGTTCACTCTCTCCATGAGCACATTGGCAAGACGTTAGCTAAGCAATATAATATTTATCAATTGAATGCTAATGTACGTAGGCGAGCAGTCCCCTTGAATGTTGGTGATTTGGTAATGGTTCGACTTATCCCTGAACGGATGCCTTCGGGCACCATAAAGAAACTAGCGAATAAGAGAGCGGGTCCTTTTCGAGTTTTAAAGAAACTAGGCGAAAATGCATATTTATTGAAGTTGCCCGCTGATTGGGGAATTTCTCCTGTCTTTAACGTTTCAGATTTAACGCTTTATGTCGCTCCACCACCTGAACTGTCTGTCTCTCCGTTTAATATTTCCACTATATCGTCTAATGGGGTGGGGGTGAGAATATTTCTAGATCGCTCTCTCCTTTGGATTCTCCGGGAGGTACGTTGCCTACTGATGACGCAATTTGTTTTTCTTCTTTGTCTAACGCCTTTCCAAGGTTCCACCGAACCGATTTCTTGCCTGACAGGATTTTACAGGATGCGGTGTTTCCCACTCCCGACGGTGACATTCACAGGTTTCTGATCCGATGGCGTGGTCGTCCTGCTTCGGACGACTCTTGGCTCTCTGCTGCACAGGTGGAACTTTTAGATGCGGATCTCTTGCACCGTTACCTTCCCGCCCACTCATCGGTGATGAGCCCTTTTGAGCGGGGGAGGATTGATGGCGACAGCCATCATGACGGCTTAGTTGGTGTTAAAGATGACGACGATGGCGCACTTGACGGCCATCATGATGGCTTAGTTGGTGTTAAAGATGACGACGATGGCGCACTTGATGTTCATGATGATCACGGGATGTTGGCGGAAGATGGAGACAATGACCCACCGGTCAAGGACTTGCGACGCCGCAGCGGCCATGGTTATAATCTTCGCCAATGCAAAAGAGATTAAATTTAGTATTAATTTTATTTTGATGAGTTGTTGTTGAACTAATTTATTTTTAGTCTTTTATTTCATGTTGGTGTGCAATTATCTATTTTTTGGGCTGCTAATAGCCTTGTGTGTTGTAAGCCTTATAAAAAGGCATGGACTATGTAATTTTCATTTAGATTTTGAATGAATTAAATTTGAGTTGCCCTAAATCTATTCCCTCTCTTTCTCCCTCTCAAATCAGCCGCCCAACCCTCTCCCTCTTCCAAAATTTCGGCCCCCCCTTTCTCCACTTCTCCTCCTTCTCTTGGCCGCCCCCTTGCATCTCCTCCACCCTCGTGTTCTTCTCTCCGATTCTACAACTCCTTCGGCGATATTTTCCTCCTTCGACGTTCGGCCGCCTTCAATCTTGAAGGCCAAGTGCAAAGGAAAACGGTGTCCGTCGGTGAACCTCCCCGGCGAGAAGCGGAGAAGACGAACGAATTCTTCATCCTTGGTGCATCTCCCGCCGCATCCAAGGAAAGCGATCGTTTTGTGTGGATCCAAAACATCTCGGATCTACCGTTCCGAGTGGGGTAACGAAACCATCTACTCAAGAGTTTTCTTTCCTAGATAGTTCTTATGGTGGACGAATTTTGCGTGATCTTTTTAATCGTTGATTTCTTCGCGGTGCATTCTTAAATAGTTTGTAATTTTCGTTTGGTTTTTCCGAAGACTCCGAGAGGATTGGCGATCCTCGCTATTTTGTTTTAGTTGGGATAGATCCTACCATTTTCTCGAATCATGAATTTTCTTTGGTGGATCTATTTTGGTACAACTCCAAACGCTCGTCCGGGATTAATATTATCCCTTTTAGCCGGAAAGGATTTTGGCCTATAGTCATTCTCCGTTCCAAGCGCGGATCGGCTACCCGTATATTAGCGCAAAAGATAAATAGCATCGTTGTTATTGTTGCGTTTCGCTAGCATGCAAGTAGAAGAGCGTTAAGCGTTGCGAGAGTCGCGGTCACGCGTTCCGTGTAGAATCCCTCGGGACGGATCCTACATCATATGGGACCAACAATGCTAGGAACTACATCAAGCTCGCCGATGAATTTCCTAATCCATACAGCCTCCTTCGCTGCGTTAGCTGCAGCGATATGCTCGGCTTCTATTGTAGAATCAGCAACTGTCTCTTTCTTGGAACTCTTCCATCTCACAGCTCCTCCATTAAGGAAAAACACAAACCCTGACTGAGACTTTGAATCATCCCTATCAGTTTGGAAGCTAGCATTCGTGTAACCACTTACAACGAGCTCTTCCTCTCAACCATACATCAAGAACACATCCTTTGTCCTTCTCAAGTACTTCAGGATATTCTTGACAGCAATCCAGTGACACTCACCGGGGTCTGACTGATACTTGCTAGTCATGCTCAAAGAAAGGAGACATCGGGTCGAGTACATAACATTACATACATGATCTGACTCAAGCATGTTGAACCGCTTCAACACCTTATCGAAGTATGTACTCTGGGTCAAACCCAGTAACTTCTTCGATCTATCTCTATAGATCTTAATACCGAGTATATAAGTCGCTTCACCCAGGTCCTTCATAGAAAAGCAGTTCCCTAGGTTGTTCTTAACAACTTTCAGGGTAGGAATGTCATTCCCAATCAATAGTATGTCATCTATATACAATATCAGGAAGACAACAATGCTCCCACTAATTCGCTTGTAAACACAAGGCTCATCTTCATTCTTGATGAAACCAAACTCTTTGATTTTCTAATCAAAACGAAGATTCCAACTTCGAGAGGCCTGCTTCAGTCCATAGATGGACCTATTCACCTTACATATTTTAGTGGCTTCATTTGGGGATACAAAACCCTCGGGCTGTGTCATGTACACTTCCTCAAGGAGGTTTCCATTAAGGAAAGCCGTTTTGACATCCATCTGCCAGATCTCGTAGTCATAATACGCAGCAATAGCAAGTAATATCCTTATGGACTTTACCATGGCAACAGGGGAAAAGGTCTCATCATAGTCAATACCATGAATTTGCTTGAAACCCTTAGCCGCCAGCTGCCCCTTGAATGTATGTACATTCCCATCCATGTCAGTCTTCTTCTTGAAGACCCATTTGCACCCTATGGGTCGTACCCCTTCAGGTGGTTCCACCATGTTCCAAACTTGGTTTGCGTACATGGAGTCCATTTCGGATCTCATAGCCTCAAGCCATTTTTCAGAGTCCGGTCCATTCATAGCCTCTTGGTAGGTTGCTGGTTCATCATCATGATCCATAAGCAACACATTACCTATTTGAGACACAAGAAATCCATATCTCTCAGGCTCAAATCTTGGTCTACCAGATCTACGTAGGACTTGTATTTCTTGAGCAGGTTCTCTAGCTACAACATCTTGTAGTCCTATCTCAGAATCTAATTCTGGTTCATTCACTACTTGTGGTTCTTGAACTTCTTCAAGTTCTACCTTTTCAGTCTTTCTTGATAAGAATTCTCTCTCCAAGAAGACGCTAGTCCTTGCGACAAACACTTTGCCCTCGGACGGTAGGTAAAAGTAATACCCTTTCGTTTCCTTAGGATATCCCACCAGATAACATTTATCCGATTTTGGTTCCAGCTTGTCAGGCATTTGACATCGCACGTATGCCTCACAGCCCCAAATTTTAATGAACGGCATACTAGGATGATTCCAAGTCCATATCTCATATGGTGTCTTCAGAACTGTTTTCATTGGAGCGCGATTCAGTGTCATTGCAGCAGTCTCTAAAGCAAAACCCCAAAAGGAAACAGGCAAGTCTGCATGACTCATCATCGAACGTATCATGTCTAACAGAGTACGATTTCTCCTTTCAGACACACCATTATGTTGTGGTGTTCTAGGTGGAGTGAGCTGTGATACAATACCACACTCTTTCAGATTATCACGGAACTCATGAATCAGGTATTCGCCACCTCGATCAGATCGGAGTGCTTTAACCCTTTTACCCAACTAGTTTTCTACTTCATTCTTGAACTCTTTGAACTTTTCAAAGGTCTCGGATTTGCACTTCATAAGATACACATATCCGTATCTACTGAAATCATTAGTAAATGTAACGAAGTAGAAATACCCACCTCTAGCCATGGAGCTCATGGGTCCGCATACATCACTATGTACAACACCAGAGAGATCCTCTGCCCTCTCAGTATAACCAGTGAAAGGAGCTTTAGTCATCTTGCCTAACAAACAAGATTCGCATCGCTCAAATGATTCATAATCAAATGAGTCTAAAAGTCCATCTTTATGGAGCTTGGATATGCGCTTCTCGTTTATATGGCCCAAACGACCATTCCAGAGATATGTAGGGTTTGAGTCATTTGTTCTTAGTCTTTTATTATTTTCTACATTATAGATCAGATGGTCCAAGTTCAAAACATAAAGACCATTAAACAATTGGGCTACAGCATAACAAACATCATTCTTAAATATAGAACAACAGTTGTTCTTAATTATAAAAGAAATCCAATCATGTCCAAGCATGAAATGGATATAATGTTTCTAGTTATGGCCGGAACAAAATAACAATTATCTAGTTCTATTACAAGTCCACTAGGCAAAGAAAGACGGTAAACCCCTACGGCTACAGCAGCAACTCTTGCTCCATTGCCGACGCGCAGGTCCACCTCCCCTTTACTCAGCAATCTTCTCCTTTCCAGTTCCTTCACATTTGTACAAATGTGAGAACCACATCTGGTATCCAATACCCAAGATGAAGGAGCAGAAAGGTTTATCTCTATAACGTAAATATTTGAAGCGGAAGTCATACCTCCCTTCATTTTCTGCAGACCCTCAATGTAAGAAGGACAGTTCCTCCTCCAATGACCAGCCTTGCCATAGTGGTGGCATTTCCCTTCTTTCACCGTGCTCTTCTTTTTCTTCAGTGCAGAAGACTTGGGCTCAAGATATGACTTAGGTCCCACCTTCGTCTTCTTAGAGCCCTTGGCCTTGCCCTTGCCCTTATGCACCATTAGTATGGGGCTGGCAGGCTTGGCCTTCTTCATGTTGATCTCGGCAGTTCTTAACATGCTTAGGAGCTCGGGCAGTGTCTTGTCTATTTCATTCATGTTATAGTTCAAGACAAACTGCTCATAACTGTCCGGCAACGATTGCAGGATCAGATCTGTAGCCAACTCTTGACCTAGAGGAAAACCCAGCCTTTCAAGGTTCTCTATATACCCAATCATCTTGAGTACGTGAGTCCCTACTGAGTCTCGAACTCCCATCTTGCACTAAAATAATGCTTTTGTGACGTCGAACTTCTCTTGACGAGCGTGCCCTTGAAAAATTTTCTTGAGATGCTCGTCAATCTCCTTGCACCCCATGTTCTCATGTTGCTTCTGAAGCTCAGAGTTCATGGTGACAAGCATAAGGCATTCGACGTCTAAAGCGTCATAAGTATACTTCTTATAAGTATCCTTATCATCACGAGAAGAGTTCCCGGTCGGCACCTCGGGGCTTCTTCTTCCAAGACATAGAGCTTTCGCTCTTGTCTGAGAAAAATTCTCAAGTTCCTGTACCAGTCCATGTAGTTGGTCCCACTGAGCTTATCCTTCTCAAGGATGGCTCTCAGAGACAGAGTGGAGTGTGAACCACTTGCCATGGAATTCTACAAGAATTCATGCAGAATAATATCAGCACCAAAATTTCAAAATACAATTTATTTTTAATTTGGACTTCAATTAAAACTCCCACTATTTTTATTCGAAATGATAGCCCTCACTATCAATTCGGAGAGTTCATGAGAGCTACTCTCTTAGTGGACAAGATCTGTATTTCACCAACACAATGAGTCAGCTTTGTCTTTTCTCTCACGATGTGGTTATTTAGGTAGGAAACGCTTGCCAATTGCATCCTCATGCAATTCTTGTATGGTTGGTGAATAACTCCTTATTCGCATCCATCATATGGTGCATGCCAACCCTATGCCTCCAGGCACTCAACCTTTGAGGTCACCTAGTTAATTTAGACCCGGTTTCGACAGTGGGATATCACAATTATCTGCTCGCACCCTTACCAAGATAGATTAATGCACCTTGCTTTGGCAAGCCAACACTTAATCGATCGAGACAGGAAGAGTGTCATTCATCGGAAGGCATCCGAAGACTTAATATTTGATGAAGGGATTTTTGATAATAGGTTAACAATTAACCATGATCAACATTTGATCAATGTGCACATCCACAGAAAAACATTTTCTAAAATCCACATGCATCCCTTATGTGCACAACATGATACTATCAACATTTGATGGAAGAAAGGGCTAAATCTGAACATCCGGACTCTTCCAAATCTTCAGATTTACATGCATTGGACAAAGGCAAAGGCAACTCGACTTAAAGCAATAGACAAGCTCATCTCTCATTGTTGGATTCAAAATCCAAAACAATGCACAGGTTCATTAACCACTCGAGGGACGGTTACTGCTAAGGAGACAACAATTTCTAACAATTAGAAATTACCACAAAATCCCAGACATTCCTGACGGGGTTCCAAGGGGCAGAGCCCCTAACCTATGGGTTATGGCCCCACCGATTTCCCTTGGAAAAACCATCAACAATTGATGATCCAGGATTAAATCTAGACATTTAGAACACTTCTAAATCCCTAGGTTTACACATACTGGAATAACCTAACTTCAAATACAACAATCATGGCCAGAACCTCCCTCTGATACCACTGTTGGGTTTCTCTATGAGGTGGGCACAACACCTGTGCACGCAGCAGAAGTAATGTAAATTCAAGAACAACCCAAAAGAGATTGGGATCGGGCCATGAATGTTGAATCAAGAAGTTAACGAACAACTAGGTAAAATTACCTTGGCGGCGTTGAGTCACAACTCAACGAAGATGCTCCAAAATATGAGTCCTTATCAGCGGCGAGTTCCACGTAGAATAGCGTCTACGTCTCTGCAGAAATCCACACGAGCGGGAGAACACCGAGCTTCGTCACACGAAGGATTGGGAAAGTAGATCGACTGCACCTTACACTTCCACGGACTACTAGGTCCGCTCCAAGAAGGGCAGCACCAGCGACTATCGTCAGAGAGGAGGAGGTCGGCGGAGCAAACGAGGCGGCGGAACACGTCAGTCAGGCGGGGTTCGGGATGCGGCTGACCGATAGAACGGCGGAACACTTCCGTCAGCTTCGATTCGGCCATAGGAGAAATTAAGAGGTTCCCAAAACCCTAAGTCCTAATTTATACCAAAAGTATAAACATACCTAGGAATGTCGCTATCCGCAGACCACCAAAAATAGGGTTTCTGAATCGTTCGGCGAGAATTAGCTCTAGGTTCGGCAAGAATCAACTTACAGAATCGGTGAGAATCATCTGTAGAATCGTCAAGACTCAGCTGCAGAATCGTCGAAAATCATCAGCTGGAATCGTCGAGTATCACCATTCGTCGGGAATCCAACAGTTCGATTCTCGACGAATTTGCCATAGTCGGCGAGTCATACTCGACGATACACGACGACTCATTCTCGACGACTCATTCTCGACAAATGATTCTCGACGAATGATTATCGATGAACCTCCTAGGCAACGTTTGCCTGACCCCATTCTGAATGGTGATTTGTAACCCTTACCAACACAGTCAATCTTCCAACTTCTCCACATGCTCTTATGTGCGACCCTGTAGGCTCATATCGCGTTGGCAGTGAGATTACATGTTTGACCACTTCTAGATCACCATGATAACTCCAACACGAACATGGCTTTGCACACGGCCATGTCCCAGGCCGTGTGCCTCGATCCAGCCACAAATATCGAGCACAGAAAAGAACACGGGTTGGGACATGCATGTGTCCCAACCTTACATGCCCGTGTCGGGTCCTCGACACGCCCGTTACTAGGGGCCGTGTCGCAAATAACTTCCATGCCAACCGTCACGTCCCATAGTAGACACGGGTGGCGACACTCCCGTGTTAGACTTGACACGCCCGTGTCAAATAGTACATGCCCGTTTTACAGGCCGTGTCCCTCAGTCGACACAGGAACAAACTTTCCAGAGAAGTACATAGCCATATGACACGCCCGTGTCCCATGCCGTGTGTCTGACACGCCCTTTTCCCAGGCCGTGTTCGAGCACTCAACGCTCGTCGACCTCAACTCGACGACCCGAGCACGAAATGGCCATGTGACACGCCCGTGTCACAGGCCGTGTTTGCCCTACCAAGACCCGAACTTGGTTCAAACACTGCAAATTTCACTTCTGAGTTTCGGGGCGTTACAAATCCCCCCCCCCCCCCTTAAAGAATTTCGTCCATGAAATTATGTAAAGGTATACAAAATAATTTAAATATTACCTGAGTCGAATAATTCGGGGTATTCTTCAATCATAGTCTACTCTCGCTCCCAAGAAAGCTCATCACGTCCGCAGTTATCCCAACGGACCTTAATCATTCGGATTTCCTTGTTGTGAAGCCATTTGACTTCAGAGTCTTCAATGCGAACTGGATTGACCTTTGTTGTCAACCCATTATCAATCAGCACTTGATCGACCGCAACGACCTGCGAAGGCTCTTGAACCACCTTCCGCAATACCGATACATGGAATACATCGTGCAGTCCACTCAACTCCACTGACAACTACAATCGATACGCTACTTCGCCAATCCGCTCCAGGATCTCAAACGGTCCAAGGTATCTCGGACTCAGCTTCTTCAAGCATCGAATCCACGAGACACCCTTGAACGACTTGATTTTCAAATACACTCATTCGCCAACACTGAACTCCACATTCCTATGCTTGGCATTATAGTATTTTGCCTGCCTTTCCTGAGCGATCTTTAATCGTTCCTGAATCGTACGTACCATTGAAATGGCTTCTTCCACTGCCTGACGTTTGTATAACTTTGGCTCGCCTGTCTCCAACCAAGACAACGGCGTGTGACACCTTCTCCCATACAGGGCCTCGAAAGGCGTCATTCAAATACTCACTTGAAAACTGTTATTGTATGTAAACTCTACCATGTACAGGTGATCTTCCCACTATTTTTTGAAATCCAAGACGCACATGCGGAGCATGTCCTCCATCGTCCTGTTGACTCTTTCGGTCTGACCATCCGTCTGTGGATGAAAGGTTGTGATGTAACTCATCTTAGTTCCCAACAACTTATGCACTAGCCTCCAGTCATTTGACGTGAAGCGTCCGTCTCGATTACAAACAATACTATGGGGCACACCATGCAACCGTACAATATTATCCACCTAGAGCTTGGCTAACTTTTCCACCGGATCTTCCTTCCTATTCTAGATGAAGTGCGACACTTTTGTCAATCTATCTACGACCACCCAGATGGCGTCGTTTCCCTTCTGCGACCTTGGCAAACCATGCACAAAATCCATGGAAATGTCGTCGAACTTCCATTTCGGGATAGACAAGGACTTCAAGAAACCTTCGGGCTTCTGGCACTCCGCCTTAACCAAGGCACAAGTTTGGCACTTCGCCACATAAACTGCTACATCCTTCTTCAACCCTGACCACCAAAACAACTTCTTCATGTCCCTATACATCTTCGTGCTCCCCGGGTGGATTTAGTACTTGGTATGATGAGCCTCGTACATCAAATCCTCCCGAAGATTATCCACACTAGGGATGCATAGGCGACCGTCCTTCCTTGGCAGTCCATCTTCAATAGCAAATTGGGAATTTGACCCATCCAATGATTCATCCAAGATCTGCTTCATACTACTATCCTGAACCAATGCCCGCCGAATCCTATCAGCTAGGTAATACTGAACCTCCGTCCAACACAATTACTTCGGCACTAGACTGCTTGTCAACATAGGAGATCTCCAATGCCTCCAAATCATGGACCAAACTCGCATCATGTACTGCCAACCAGTTGGCTTGCACAGGTGCCCTACGACTAAACGCATCCGCCACTACATTTCCTTTCCTGGGCACGTAGTGTATTTTGAAAGTGTAGTCCCCCAGGAGCTCCATCTACCTCCGTTGCCTCATGTTCAGGTCCTTCTGATCTAGCAAATACTTCAGGCTCTTATGATCGATATAGATATCGACATTCACACCGTACAGATAGTGCCTCCACAGCTTTAGAGCAAATATCTCAGCCGCTAAATCCAAGTCATGGACTGAATAATTTCTCTCATGAACCTTCAATTGACGTGATCCATAGGCTATCACGCTCCCATGTTGTAGCAGAACACAGCCCAAAACACTGCCCGAAGCATCACTATAAATTTCAAACCCTTCGGACCCACTCGGCGTATGCAAAATAGGCGATGTGACCAACCTCCTCTTCAATTCTTCAAAAGCCTACGCGCACTCCAGTGTCCACACAAATTTTTGATCCTTTCTTGACAACGTCGTGAGTGGTAGCGCTATCCGCGAGAAGTTCTCTACGAAGCGCCTATAGTAGCCAGCAAGCCCCAGAAAGCTCCGGACTTCCGCCACCGTAGTCAACACTGGCCACTCCTGAATCGCCGCTATCTTCGCCGGATCCACCGCTATCCCTTCACCACTAACAATATGCCCAAGGAACTCTATTGAGGATAACCAGAACTCACACTTAGAGAACTTAGCATACAACTGATTCTTCCTCAACGTCTATAATACCATATGCAGATGCTTGTAGTGATCATCCTCACACCGCGAGTGCACCAAGATGTCGTCGATAAATACTATCATGAAATAGTCCAGGTACTCTCTGAATGTCCTATTCATCAGATCCATAAACATGGATGGCGTATTGGTCAGCCCAAACGGCATGACCGTAAACTCGTAATGTCCAAACCGTGTGCTTAACGTTGTCTTTGGGATGTCACTCCCCCTTATCCTTAACTAGTAGTATCCAGATTTCAGATCTAGCTTCGAATATATCGTTGACCCAACCAACTGATCAAATATATCATCAATCCTTGGGATCGGATACTTATTCTTTTCCGTAAGCTTGTTCAACTCCCGATATTCGATAAAAAGTCACAAGCTCCCATCTTTCTTCTTAACTAAGAGGACCGGTGCGCTCCAAGGCGATGAACTTGGACGCACATACCCTTGCTCTAACAATTCTTGCAGTTACACCTTCAGCTCTGCCATCTCCTTAGGCGCTATTCGATATGGAGAGCGTGACACCGGTTTGGCACCCGGCACCAGCTCAATTGTAAAATCAATCTCCCGCTGAGGAGGGGCTCCCGGGAGATCATCTGGGAATACATCAGGATACTTGGACACCACTGCAATACTGCCCATACTAGGTTTAGGCGTTGAAGCCTGCACTAAAGTGACAAATAGCTCTGTCTTAGACCGAATTGCCTTAATCACTTGAAGAGCTGTCATTAAAATCTTGCTCGACCCTTTAATGCCAGCAAACGTGGTCTCCCGATCAGTATTCAATCCCAACTTAACCTCCTTTTGGTTGCAATCAATGCAGGCTCGTTGCTCTTAAAGCCAGTCCATTCCAAAGATTACATCGAACTCCACTAACTGCAGCACCGACGCTTGCAAATCAAACTCTTCATCCCCGATCCGTAACTTTACCACACAGACTCTATCCGCGCGCATTGAGCACCCATTGGGAAACAACACATCCAACTTGTCTTTTGCCATCGAGGAAGGAACTCCGATGCGCGATATGAATCTTTCGGATAAGAAGGAATGCGAAGCTCCCGTATCAAATAGGGCTCTCGCCGGACTATCGAACACAAACACAAAGCCTAGTACCAATATTTATAAGCTAACATGTAAAAAGGTAACAGCTACAAAAGCTAAACAGTAATAATTTAACTCATACCTGACACCACTTCAGCTTGCTTAATGGTCTCTTGCAGACCAAGGTTGTATACTCTAGGCAGGGCTGGAGCATGGTGGAATGCGATTGACTCCGCCGCCTTCCCCTTTTCTTCATATGTTGCTCCATGCCTCTTCTCGGACTTTGCACGTCCGCTCTAACACTCACGTGCAAAATGTCCCACCTTTACACAATTATAGCATGCTCCTGGGACTCGACTTGTGTTTGCCCCCGTCATACCAAATGAAGGGGATGAGCTCGAAGTCTTCAACTTCTTGTTCCATCTGCGAAAACCAGACTTTGAATTCGGCGCTTTGAACTCTGACCTCTTTTCCCCTGGGTCCTTCTTCTCTTGAACTTTCTTCACGACCCTTTCCAATGACCGAGCCACATTTACCATGGCTAGGAAGCTCTGCGCCTTAGGCCCAGCGAGGAGTAGCTGTAGGTCACCTCATAGGCCATCATAAAATCGATTGGTCTTCCGCTCTTCTTTAGTAAACATAGCACCAGCATAATGACCTAACCGAGTAAACTCGTGGAGATACTCAGCCACGCTTCTCTCTCCCTAAGTCAAGCCAAGGTACTTATTCTCCATCTCAAGTTTCTTGGCAGAAGGTAGGTATCTGGCCAAGAACAACCTTGAGAATTCCTCCATCGGTGCATCAGTAAGTTGCCTTGCCACTAAGAGATGAACCTCCAACTCGTCCCACCACATCCTTGCCTCGCCATCCAATAGGAAGGTCGCTATTGTGGTCTTCTGCCACTCTGCAGTTTCTATGACGGTCATGACCCTCTTCATCGTAGAGAGCCAATCCTCACCTTGAGTTGACATTCCCATCCCGTCGAATACCGGAGGATTAAAGCTCATCACATGATTGAGCTATTTCTTCGTGGCTCTCCTTGGTGTTACCGGATCAACTGCCCCACGCTCTACCACTCCTGGCTCTGCCACTCTAATCGGTTCTTGCTCATTAGTAGGTGGTGCGTGCTGCACTTGTTGGGCATTTATCATGGTAAAGACTGCTTCAGCCACTAATCTGATGGTGTCTGCTGAAGGAGGTGTTGTAGGCACGTTACTTGGTGCACTACTTTCTGCCGATTACGGACACTCTGATTGCCCAGCACCGCTCCTAGCTTCCTATAATAGCATAAACCCTTGATTAGGCGACACACAGATTGCTAAAAGCAATCACTGTAACACTCAGGTTCCTCAAAACAAGTGTACTTTTTTTCATTCCTAAGTGGACATTCATGGGTTCTTTTATGTTATAACGATGACGCACATACATGTTCTCACCTCCCCTTAAAAGAATTCACCCACGAATTCAAATAAAGAAGACTGACACCTTAGTCTGATACTAAATTATAACACCCTCATCCGTCGTATGGCATATAACAGAAGGTCTAGCTGGAACCCGACGCCATATACCACGGACAGTCGGAAGGGTTACATAATAATACCAAATACTCAACTACTCGCCCGAACACAGAGCATTCTAGCGGAAGCTTTTATACAGTTTAAGAGAACCCAAAATTGCACAACAACGGCATGAATGTCTACTAATCACCACAGGAATGAAATATAACAAATACACAATAAAGTACTTGGCTTTATGGCCTTACAAATGTTCACTTAACAAAATAGTGTTTTACAGACATCGGCTCGCAGGCCGGCTGAGAAAACTAAGTTGTCTACCTAAATCACCTAGAGGGGGGAGAATAGGTGAAATGCGTGTCAAATGCGGAATAAAAATTAACACAGCAAAGATTAAGCAATCACACAGACGACAAGAGATTTACAGTGGTTCCCCAATCTTGGGTACGTCCACTTTCCTCACCGATCTAGCAAACCACTAGACTCGGCTACTCCACTATCTCGGATTGAAAACAATCCTACACCTCGGAACCACGTTCCTACAAAACTCGATCCAAATCGGATCTACACTCGGAAGATAAAGCCTTCCTACAAAACTCGGAGAAAAACTCCTACAAAGAAATTTGTTTGAAAAGAAATTACAAACAATATATTGCACAGATCTGGATCTTTGATAGTCTTCTTCCTTGAGAACTTTGGCTTGATCAGAATATGTTGAAGATGACTTGAGAGAGATCCACAGATCTGAAAAACGGAATCACCTCGATCGAGAAAATAGATTAGAAATCTTTGAGGCTCGACGAGATCGAGTGATTATCTTTCATCTGGATCGCTGGAGAAACAAAGTTTAGAGCAGCGATCGGAGATCGTCGATCCAGACCTTCTTCCGTGAACGGCAATGGCAGCGGTGTGAGAAACTAGGGTTCACGGGAACTTTTCTCTTTCTTAAAATATTAATCTCTGTAAACTTGTTATTATTCAAATTTGAAAGGACCTATTTATAGGTGGACTCCAACGGTCAGAAATTTAATTAGGGATGACACGTGGACCAATCAGAAATGATTAATTCGAAATACACAGCGAAATTGTACTTGGAGAATTTCAGGAATAATTGAACAGATATACTCGAGATAGAGAAGATACATACTCGAGTACAAGATGTTATATACTCGAGTGGATAGGAGGAGCATACTCGAGTATAAGAAGAGAAGCTACTCGAGTGATTCAGAGATCAACACTCGAGTGATTTTAGAACTACTCGAGTATGAGAGTATATACTCGAGTAAAAAACACTTAGAGAAAATTTCTCAGATAAAATAGGAAGAACTACTCGAGTAGAAGAGTTGGAGATACTCGAGTGAGGGGAAAGTGAACTACTCGAGTATCTGGGGAAGATTACTCGGGTAATCACTAAGCTACTCGAGTATGAAAAACTACTACTCGAGTACAGAGTCACTTACTCGAGTATATAGGGAACTACTCGAGTAGGTAGACTTAGAAACTTTCTGAGATGAAAAGTGCAGATCTACTCGAGTATCAACAGAGCACTTACTCGAGTAACTAACCAACTACTCGAGTACAAGTTATCACCTACTCGAGTACAATACAGTTTACTCGAGTATGTAATCCAACTTACTCGAGTACAGACTCACTTACTCGAGTGTACAAACGAGGTACTCGAGTATGTGGACTTAGAGAAAATTTCTGATCTAAGGACAGAAGGATCTACTCGAGTATAAAATATGATCTACTCGAGTGACTAACTATCTTACTCGAGTAAGCTTATCTACACAAGTATACAGAGTCTTCTCGAGTATGTCTAAGGATTTACTCGAGTACTAAGTCACTTACTCGAGTATATGAAGGGAGCTACTCGAGTATGTGGACTTAGAAAAAAATTCTTCTGAAAAAGATAAACTTCAATACTTCAGTCCACCAATCCAAGTGCATGTAGGAAGTGTATCCCAATAGAGAGGCTATACATGGGCCAACACTTTGGATCACATAATGAGGGATTACATTGTATGGTCCTGTGTTTGGTGACCCATTATAGACTGACATTGGTCTACACTTTGCAATAAAAACCTGCACACATACAACTTAAACACAATATCAAATACACCTTAATTCATCTTAGTTCAAGGTCTGACTTCCTATAAATCTGAGGTATTGTGGAGACAAATCCCAATAATCTCCCCCTATTTGTAGATGTCAGCACCCTCTACACTAAGGTGAATTACTTAGAGTAAAAAGAACAACACACATACTTCAAAAAAAATAAACTGAAGCAGGATAAATAATAATATAGCCATAATCAGAATCAAAAATATATATATATAGAAATGTTTTTAACATATTAAAAAGTCCAATTCCACATTCTCATTGACTCAGGAAGGGGCTCCTTTGTGCATTATTTCTCTCTTCAGCTCTTGCCTCTCTAGGTAACTGAATGGTTTAGGAAAATATGTTCTGGGCCTAGGAGGAGCAGCTGGGTTGTTGTATCCCCAATTTCTGTCATGAAGTCTGATCTTGATCTGGGATGCTTCATAAGCTTTCCATTCTGAATAACTGTAATACTGATCTCTGTGCTCACCAAGATCTGTTACTAGCTTCAGGGTATCAAGGATCAGAGATTTGGAGGTTGGACTCTAAACTTCAGTATGAACAATTTCTGATCTACCTTCAGAAGCTGAGGCAGGCTCTTTTCTAGGTGCAAAACGGCTGGCAGAAGCGCCGTCACCATATTTCCTTTTCTTCTTTGGGACACCTTGAGAACTAGGAGGAAGTTCATCTTGCCAAATATCAGTATAAAAGAGAGGAGGCTCAGTCACATCACCAGCAGGTCTGGGTGAAAAGACTGGCACATCTCCTGGAATGTTTGCCTGAGCTGGAGCATCTGCTGGAGGATGTTCTTCAAGAGGGTCCAAGAACTTGGGAATGATGGTAGGGTTGAGTTGAGAATTTGGGAAGTTCTGATTATTTACCCATACAGCTGTATCATAAATGTAGAATTTGACAGATTGGAGTTGAGATAGAATATCTGCTTTCATATTCTTGACTAGATCATTCACAGTTGTTTGAGCTTGTTCAGACAGTTTTTCAACTACTTTTTCAACTTGTTCTTTGACAACTTTCTCCCCCTTGCTGATATCTACACCTAGCTTAGCAATTGCTTCATCTCTGAAAGTGCCAACTTCTTCACATACTTTAATCACATTTGCTTCAGCATTCTTGTCCAAGATTATCTGATTATGTGCAACAGTTTTAGCTTGATTCCTTAGTTCACCTATACTTGTAATAGTGTGATCTAAAGCTTTTCCACCCAATTGAAACAATCTCTTGAGCTCATCAGTATTGGCTTGAATTTCAGCAAAGCCTCTACTCATCTCCTTTTCAAGAGTAGAGACTTTGTTATTTACTGAGGCTAGAGAGTCATCAAAGTACTTTCTTTGTTCACTGAGTAGCTGTTCAATCTTGCTTACCAGATCTGAAGAAGTAGAAGGAGTTGAAGTTGGGACAGGGACTGAAGGAGCAGGAGCAACCCATGGAGGGATTACAGTAATTACCACTGAGCATTCAGCTCTCTTGAAGGATTCTATCTGAGCAGATTCTTCTATATTAATGAAGGAGGGAATAGAGAAGTCCAAAGTCCTCAGAGGAGCCTCCACTGGTTCTGGAGATACTTCCTCATCATCAGACAAAGGAATATTTTCAGGCTGGCTTTCCTCTGCAGCAGAGGACTGAGCAGGAGACTGTGCTGGAGTCTGAGCAGGAGACTGGGCAGGAATCTGAGCTTCTGGAGTCAGTATAACTGATTCATTTTGAAACAGGGGTGCATCTGTGCTGAGCTCATCAATCAACCTATTGACATCTTCTGCAGTAGATAGTAGGATTGCTGGATCTGGAATCTCTGAGTGGGGATCTGCTGGAGGAGGAGAAACTAGAGGGAGAGAGTCCCTGACTTCTGCTTGTTGTGAGGGTTCTGATGAAGCTGGGTACTGAGAATGAGATAAGGCAGGCTCCCCCTCAACTGTTGCACCAGAGGTAGCAGCAGTTTGATGTGGAGGAGGAGATGGAATCCTGTCATCAGGTACACTGGTTTCTTGGGAATCTACTGAAGGGACAGCAGCTTTGGATGCTTGGGCTGAGTTCAGAATTTTAATTTCATATCGCTGGATGGAGGATATAGAAACTTTTTTCATGTGATGCAGTGGAGTCCCTTTGGATAAGTTAAAGACTGAAGGATTGATTTAATGAAGAAGGAGGGAAATAATTCTTGCAAAACTAGGATGCTTAATGCTTTCTCTGATTTTATCTAGGATCAACAGCCCAAACTGGAATCGTTTGCGGCAGATAATGGCTTGCATTATATCAAACATTTTCATAGAAATGTCTCGAATGGAGTAAGTTTTGCATAGCAGTACCTTAGCAATGAGATCCACTAGGAACTTTCCTTCTAAGTTGAAATCAGCTCTGCTAAAGGAATGGGCTTGAGGGTTAGCTCCATAGAATAAACTAGTTCTTACTGAATCTTCAGCAGTCATTTCGTCATCGTCATCTACTACTGGCAGTTTTAATAGAGCAGCTAATGCGCCTTTGTCCAGTCGGATTTTTATCCCTCTGACCTTGGATTTCAGGAGCTTTCCATTGCGTTTTACCTTCAGATTCTGATAGAACTCTTCAACAGCTGGGAAAATAACTTGGCACGGCGTCTGGAGAACGAACGACAGTCCGGCGGTCTCGAACAAAATCAGAAGATTTCGGAAATCATCTGAAAGATCGGATATGCCCGCGGGGGAAAGTTTTGAGCCTATGCCGATTTTAGAAGAGGGGGCCATCTGCGATTCTGGAGGACGGGAGAGGCGAAGACGACGATGCTCTGCGGTTTTCCGGAAGATGAAGAGACGGCGGCTACTCGAGTGAATAAGAAGTGGAAAGGGGTTTCCTGATTTTTTTTATATATATATGATTCTAATTAGGTTAAAAAGAAATAAATTCATACCTGAATGAAGCGGCAAATAGCTTGGTGCGAATAGAAAAAAAATGAGAAATCCAAAATGTGAAGTTCGTATACTCGAGTAGATTTGTCATACACGAGTATGAGACGGAGCATACTCGAGTAGGTCAAGTTCATACACGAGTATAAGACGGAGCATACTCGAGTAGGTCAAGTTCATACACGAGTATGTGGTCAACTACTCGTGTATGTCAAACCTTTTACTCGAGTATTTTCCGTTTACTCGTGTATCTGTCTTGATATACTCGGGTATCTTTCTTTGAAGGACAATTTTCCTTGGGAGATATATGTTGCCACTGAAGTCTTTAACTCTGAGCAGCCAACATCACTAATATCTTCTTGATTTGTGAGTCCATCGCTAGTCTTCTTTGTTGAGCAGCCCGAGTTCTGTTTTGAAAAACGAGAACTTGGACTCGTCCAGCGCCTTGGTGAATATATCTGCAACTTGCCTGTCTGTGGAGACATATTGTAGATCTATGTCTCCATTTTCCACATGCTCCCGGATGAAATGATAACGAATCTCTATGTGCTTGGTCCGGCTGTGGGAGACTGGGTTGTTGGCGATTGCTATAGCGCTGGATGAGTCGCAAAACAAAGGAATGTTCTGGAACTTCATGTTGTAGTCTTCAAACTGATTTTTGATCCAGAGAAGCTGTGCACAACAGCTGCCTGCAGAGATGTACTCTGATTCAGCTGTTGAGATGGAAACACAGTTCTGTTTCTTACTGCTCCAGGAAATAATTCTCCTTCCGAGGAATTGGCAAGTCCCGAAAGTACTTTTCCTGTCGTCTTTGCTTCCTGCAAAATCTGCATCTGAAAATCCAATTAGTTCACTATCATTACTTCTTGGGTACCATAAGCCAAGATTTGGTGTACCTTTGAGGTATCTCAAGATTCGCTTTGCAGCAATGTAATGAGATTCCTTAGAGTTCACCTGAAATCTAGCACATACACATGTTGAGAACATTATGTCTGGTCTACTTGCAGTAAGGTAGAGCAAGGACCCAATTATGCTTCTGTACTTGGTTTCATCAAAAGGTTTTCCTTTCTCATCCTTGTCTAGAGACATAGCTGAGGCCATTGGAGTCCTCATAGAGGTTGCATTCTCCATTCCGAATTTCTTGAGTAGCTCTTTGGTGAACTTGGTCTGTGAGATGAAAATTCCATCCTCAGATTGTTTCACCTGAAGCCCTAAGAAATACTTCAGCTCTCCCATACTGCTCATTTCAAACTTCCCTTGCATAAGTTTAGAAAACTTCTTGCAGAGGTTATTATCTGTAGAGCCAAAAATAATGTCATCGACATAGATTTGCACTAGCAAAATCTTGCCTTTTATTTCCCTAAGAAATAATGTCTTGTCTATCTTTCCTCTTGTGAACTTGTTCTCAAGAAGAAAGGTGGACAGCGTCTCATACCAAGCTCGAGGAGCTTGTTTAAGACCATATAAAGCTTTTTGTAATAAGTAAACATAATTAGGATAAGTTGAATCAACGAAACCTGGTGGTTGCTCTACATACACTTCTTCCTTTATGTCACCATTTAGGAAGGCGGACTTAACGTCCATCTGATAGACGGTAAAGCCCTTAAGTGCAGCGTAGGCAAGAAATAACCTGATCGCTTCCAGTCTTGCCACTGGAGCATAAGTCTAGTCGAAGTCAATTCCTTCTTCTTGACGATATCCCTTTGCGACAAGTCTGGCTTTATTCTTTATGATGGTTCCATCTTCGTCCATCTTGTTCCTGTAGACCCATTTTGTACCAATGACGTTCTTACCCTTGGGTCTAGGAACAAGTGTCCAAACTTTGCATCGTTTGAACTGATTCAGTTCTTCTTCCATGGCTAGGATCCAGGATGCGTCGGAGTTGGCTTCCTCAAACTTCTTTGGTTCAACCTGTGAAAGAAAACTTAAGTGTAAATTCTCGTTAGTTGTACCTCGACGAGTTCTGACGCCATCCCGAGGGTCTCCTATGATTTGATCAACGGGATGATCCTTCAAGTGTCTGAACTCTAAAGTCCTTGCATCTGGGATCTCTTCAGCCACTGGAGTTGCATCTTCAGCTGGGATGTGTTCTTCATCTTGATCATCTATCTCTCCAATAGGGGTTGTAGAGGTGATATTGATGAATGTCTCGTCTTTATCTTTAGTAGTTTCATCCAAGCTAAGTTCCTTCAACTTTGTACCTGCATCTACACAAGGCACACTAGACGAGTTGCTGTGCAGCAGACTCGTCTCATCAAATACAAGATGTATCGACTCTTCTACTACCAGAGTTTTTCTATTGAATACTCTATAGGCCTTACTATGGCTACTATAACCTACAAAAATAGCTTCAAAGCTTTTCTCGCTAAACTTGGTAGTGTGATACTTACCGTTGTTAAGTACGAAGCACTTGCAGCCAAAGATTCTAAAATACGAAATGGTTGGTTTCCTGCCTTTTAAAAGTTCGTAAGGAGTCTTATCATGGTTCTTGTTGATGAGAGCTCGATTTTGCACGTGACAAGCGGTGTTGACGGTTTCAGCCCAGAAGTACTCTGGAAGTGAGGCATCACTCAACATGGTCTGGTAAGCCTCTATGAGTGTTCTGTTCCTTCTCTCAGCTACTCCATTTTGTTGTGGAGTGCGAGGAGAGGAAAACTCATGAAAGATACCTTGACTTTCGCAGAATTCTGTCATGGCTCCAGATTTGAATTCCGTTCCATTGTCACTCCTGATTTTGACTACGGAACAGTTGTATTCATTCTGGATTTGCCTAACAAAATTTGTGAAAATAATGAAGGTATCTGACTTGTGTTTCAGAAAGAACACCCACGCAAAGCGCGAGTAATCATCCACAATAACCAACGTATATTCCTTACCTCCCAAACTTCTAACTTGCAGTGGACCAAACAAGTCCATATGGAGAAGCTGTAAGCTTCTATTGGAATCCTTGCTTATTATGCTTTTAAATGAACTCCTTGTTTGCTTGCCTTTGATACAGGCATGACAAGGGTTGTCCGTAATGCACTTGACATTGGGGGCATCACGTACTAAGTTTTGAGAGAATAATATATTAATAGTTTTGAAATTAATATGTGCTAGTCTCTTGTGCCATTGGTCAGCAAGAGATGCACTACTTTTTGCTAAAAGATATACTGGTGTAGAAGTGTCAATACAAATGAAATTTAAACAGAAAATATTTCTGCTTCGAGTGCCTGATAAAATAGTTTCCAGGTTATTAACCGATTTTATCAAACACTTGTCAGCATGAAATTCAACTACATATCCTTTGTCGCATAGTTGGCTTATGCTGATGAGATTGTGTTCCAATCCTTCAACATAGGCTACATCCGAAAAGGAAACGCTACCGTTAGAAATCATACCATAGCCTTTAGTTATCCCTCAATCTGAACCTCCAAAGATGACCTTTGGTCCGTTGCAGACTGGGGTGAAATTCTGGAGTAGGCTTCTTGTCCCGGTCATATGCCGAGAACATCCGCTGTCCAAATACCAGATTGGCATTTTGGTGGCCTTTGGACATACCTGCAATTACAATCACTTAGCCTTAGGAACCCAAACACGTTTGGGTCCTTGGTCTCGAGTTAGAAATCTCCCCCTATGAGTATTAGCCTCATGAGTGGTCATTCTCACGTTGCTAACTTGAGGGGTTGCAGCATTACTAGGATTGAACCAACAATCAATGGCAAAGTGACCAATTCTGCCACAACACCAACAGTCGAACCTGTTGTATCTTTGCCTAGTGTATTCCTGCTTGATTTTCTGAAGTGATGGTCTAGCAGGAACCTTGTTTTTGGAGGAGGAGGCTTTATGATGAAGACATCTACATGAAGTCTTCTCCTTCATAGGCTTTTCCACAATAGGTTTTACCTTTGGTGTCTTCTTGATGTTATGACCATGAGCATAAGGTCCATAGCTTTGAAGTTGAATCTCTTCATAGGGTGCTTTGAAGACACTCTCGCCAAAGTTACGAGGACGATTCCAACCTTGGTATCTTGACTTAGGCTTCTCAGGGATCGGCCTAGAAAAGTGTCCATAGGTAGACTCATAGTCGAGTTCGTTCGTAGGAAAGATAACTTTCTTGAACAGAACAGGTTCCAAGGGAGCTTTCCCTTTTTCTTCAGCTAGAGCCTTCTGGGCAGCCTTATTCTTTCTCTTGGCCTTGTTTCTCCTAGAGGATTTACTAGAAGAACCAATGTGGCCTAAACCAGCACCCTTGGCCTTAGCTGAGAATTCAGCAACGAGTGGAAGAACTGTCTTAGGCTTTGAGAAACTCTCAACAAGTTTCTTCTCAGCCTCAAGTCGTTGTTCCAACTCTTTGATGATTTCCTCTTTAAGGTCGAGGTGCTTGAGAGCTTGATTGTATTCATCCATAGCACTATTGAAGTTCTCTTGAAGAGAGTTAGTCTTAGCGACTTCTTCTCTCAAGTTGCACTCACTAGCCTGTAGAGATTTTATCTCTTTGGCTTGAGTTTTCACTACTCTACGACATTTTTCGTAGGTCATGAGCAACTCTTTGTACTGGGTCATGAGTTCAGATTCATCCTCAGAGGAATTGCCCTCTTGCTCATTATCATCATCAGAATCAGAGAGAGGAGTGTGAGATTTTACCTCCCTAGTGAACTGGGGGACTTGTTCATCATCTGAGTGAACCATGAGCCCAAAGTAAGCTTCCTCTTCTTCACTCGACTCAGATGAGTCGGAGTCGCTGAGAGTTTTGCTCTTCTTGGCTACTAGACTCTTCTCTGTCCTCTTCTTATGGTATGAGGATTTCTTTTCCTCTCGTCTGCCGCCCTCTTTCTTCTTGTGAGGGCAGTCCGCGATGACGTGACCTGGCTTATTGCAACAATAACAAACGATGTCAATCGAAATCTGTTTGTTCTGTTTAGGGTTATACCTGTCATGGCTACTTGAGCCTTTCTTTCGCTGATCACCGTCACGTCGTGATCTTCTGAATGAGGCATCTTTGCCTCTCCATTGTTTCTTCTTATTTAAGAATTTCTTGAATTGCCAGGAGAGCAATGAGAACTCTCCTTCAGATAGTTCTGAGCCAGATGAGCTTGGATCAGATGATTCTTCTTCATCAGCTTCAGGAACTGGGGCAAGAGAGCTAGCCTTTGTCTTCCTTGAGCTATCTGCCTTTAGAGCGACAAACTTCTCCTTGGATGCGGACCTGCTTATCTCTTCTTCAGCTTTTCTTGAGTTGATTTGCAGCTCGTAAGACATAAGCTTTCCGAACAGATTCTGCGGGTCTGTCTCAGCTAACCTTCCAAACTCCCGAATGGCACATACCTTATTATCCCATTCCTTGGTTAGGGATCTTAAGAATTTGTCATTGAGTTCCCCATTGGTGAAGACACGTCCATAAACTCTGGGGCCATTTACTATCTTGAAGAAGTTCTCAAAAGTGTCAGCTATGGCTTCCTTATGACCCTGCCTGAAGGCTTCATATTTCTGGTTCAGTAGGGACCTTCGATCATCCCTCACTTCTTCTGTACCTTCCATTAGAGTCACTAGGGATTGCCACATCTCCTTGGCAGATTGGTAATGAATCAGATTCTGCAGCATTGAGTCATCGACTGCACTTGCGATAATATTTTTTGCTTTCTTGTCCAAAGAGACAAGTACAATCTCGTCCTTATCCAGATCCATCAATTTCTTTGGAACTTGCTTAGATGAATCTATGGTGGAGGTGGTCATAGGAATGTGGGGACCTTCTTCAACAATCATGAAGATCTGGGGATCTATTGCTTCCATAAAGAATTTAACTCTTTCCTTCCACATGGGAAAATTGTTCTTGGTGCAGATAGGGAGCTTAGCAAAATCCTTGGTCTTACTCATGCTTGAAATTTCTCTTGAGACAACTTGGTAAGGATTAGATCAAGGTGTTAACCTTTTAACGATCAACCTCCCCTCTGATACCAATTGAGAAAACGAAGTTGTCTACCTAAATCACCTAGAGGGGGGGTGAATAGGTGAAATGCGTGTCAAATGCGGAATAAAAATTAACACAGCAAAGATCAAGCAATCACACAGACGACAAGAGATTTACAGTGGTTCCCCAATCTTGGGTACGTCCACTTTCCTCACCGATCTAGCAAACCACTAGACTCGGCTACTCCACTATCTCGGATTGAAAACAATCCTACACCTCGGAACCACGTTCCTACAAAACTCGATCCAAATCGGATCTACACTCGGAAGATAAAGCCTTCCTACAAAACTCGGAGAAAAACTCCTACAAAGAAATTTGTTTGAAAAGAAAATACAAACAATATATTGCACAGATCTGGATCTTTGATAGTCTTCTTCCTTGAGAACTTTGGCTTGATCAGAATATGTTGAAGATGACTTGAGAGAGATCCACAGATCTGAAAAACGGAATCACCTCGATCGAGAAAATAGATTAGAAATCTTTGAGGCTCGGCGAGATCGAGTGATTATCTTTCGTCTGGATCGCTGGAGAAACAAAGTTGAGAGCAACGATCGGAGATCGTCGATCCAGACCTTCTTCCGTGAACGGCAATGGCGGCGGTGTGAGAAACTAGGGTTCACGGGAACTTTTCTCTTTCTTAAAATATTAATCTCTGTAAACTTGTTATTAGTCAAATCTGAAAGGACCTATTTATAGGTGGACTCCAACGGTCAGAAATTTAATTAGGGATGACACGTGGACCAATCAGAAATGATTAATTCGAAATACACAGCGAAATTGTACTTGGAGAATTTCAGGAATAATTGAACAGATATACTCGAGACAGAGAAGAGACATACTCGAGTACAAGATGTTATATACTCGAGTGGATAGGAGGAGCATACTCGAGTATAAGAAGAGAAGCTACTCGAGTGATTCAGAGATCAACACTCGAGTGATTTTAGAACTACTCGAGTATGAGAGTATATACTCGAGTAAAAACACTTAGAGAAAATTTCTCAGATAAAATAGGAAGAACTACTCGAGTAGAAGAGTTGGAGATACTCGAGTGAGGGGAAAGTGAACTACTCGAGTATCTGGGGAAGATTACTCGGGTAATCACTAAGCTACTCGAGTATGAAAAACTACTACTCGAGTACAGAGTCACTTACTCGAGTATATAGGGAACTACTCGAGTAGGTAGACTTAGAAACTTTCTGAGATGAAAAGTGCAGATCTACTCGAGTATCAACAGAGCACTTACTCGAGTAACTAACCAACTACTCGAGTACAAGTTATCACCTACTCGAGTACAATACAGTCTACTCGAGTATGTAATCCAACTTACTCGAGTACAGACTCACTTACTCGAGTGTACAAACGAGGTACTCGAGTATGTGGACTTAGAGAAAATTTCTGATCTAAGGACAGAAGGATCTACTCGAGTATAAAATATGATCTACTCGAGTGACTAACTATCTTACTCGAGTAAGCTTATCTACACAAGTATACAGAGTCTTCTCGAGTATGTCTAAGGATTTACTCGAGTACTAAGTCACTTACTTGAGTATATGAAGGAAGCTACTCGAGTATGTGGACTTAGAAAAAAATTCTTCTGAAAAAGATAAACTTCAATACTTCAGTCCACCAATCCAAGTGCATGTAGGAAGTGTATCCCAATAGAGAGGCTATACATGGGCCAACACTTTGGATCACACAATGAGGGATTACATTGTATGGTCCTGTGTTTGGTGACCCATTATAGACTGACATTGGTCTACACTTGGCAATAAAAACCTGCACACATACAACTTAAACACAATATCAAATACACCTTAATTCATCTTAGTTCAAGGTCTGACTTCCTACAAATTTGAGATATTGTGGAGACAAATCCCAACACCGGCCACACATGATAGAAATAAAATAACAGGTCGCTTTGTCCTTCGAGGGCCAGCCAAGCAGCTTGGGCTTCAGCCCACTATTTGGGACTTGGTTCCCCAGCACCTGCAAGCAACATTCAACCGCACGGTGGCAAACAAAGCAACGGTCAGCTAAATCTGACCAAAATATAACGACCCCGCCCCTTATTCGGGACGGCGGTGCTCCTTCCCTGCATTTCATTAGCCCAGCTAAACAATTAAGTGCATAAATATATTTAGCCACAGGTGTAGGCTCGCCCGGCAAAACACCTCGTGCACTCAGGACACATTCTCGGTGAATCCGGTCAATTCCATGGCTTCACCACCATCCTCGAGATGGCAAACATTGTGAGCATTTTTTTTAGTCTTTCCGACCGTAGTCCAAGACACCTGACTATGCCAACGGCCAGTTCCACTTTAGGGCCTCTAGCACCGAACCGCACAGCCCAGGTTCGTTTCCACTTGCCCGTTGCTCACTCCGCCTAGTCACTTTAAGACGTACGCGCGGGCCAAGCTTCACCCGGATCCTAATTCATTTGCAAACATCACATAACCCAGTTATGTTCAAGGCTGGCTCCCCGTCCGCCAAGTTAGCAGAATTACGTTTCCGCCCAGTTTTCCGGGTGCGCCTTGGAGTTAATCCCCAAGGATCCCTGCTGCAATCTACCGCGTAGAAACACGAAAACAATCAAAGGCACGGAGTCTTCTCCGGCTTCTCATGCAATGCAACATCGCCAATCCATACCAACTTATCCGGATAGGTTTCACACACCATGCCTATGTCCGTACTACAATTCTGGACTCTAAACAAGGGGGACTTTACATATCTACCCCAAGGAACACCACAAACTCACCGCACACTCGCGTGAGAGGGTTTTCCTATGAAAAGGAAGAAGAGCTTCACATGCTCAAGTTGAGAATCGTTACCCTTGAAATCCTCTTTGGCGCCATGAGAAACTAGCCGGATGGAAGGCTTCGCAAGGGAATTCTCTCCACGGATCTGGTCTCAGTTCTCAATTTAGTGCTCCAATGCTACGCCGGCGGCCGAACTCCTCCCTTCCTTCTTCCTTGCTCTCTTCTCTCTCTAACTTCTTAGAAAGAGTGAATTTAGGAGGAAAATGAGGGATTAATCCTCTATTCTCAAACTTAACACAGCAGAATCTCATCTGGGCCGTCAGATCATATTTAAATAAAACGAACGGCTCAGATTAGCCTAAAATTTCTTAATCCTAGGACGAACACGGCTTTGCACACGGCCGTGTGCCTCAATCCAGCCACGAATATCGAGCACAGAAAAGAACACGGGTTGGGACACGCCCGTGTCCCAACCTGACACGCCCGTGTCGGGTCCTCGACATGCCCGTGACTAGGGGCGGTGTCGCAAATAACCGCCACGCCAACCATCATGTCCCACAGTAGACACAGTTGGCAACACTCCTGTGTAAGACTTGACACACCCGTGTCAACTAGTACACACCCGTGTCAACTAGTACACACCCGTGTTCCGGGCCATGTCCCTGAGTCGACACAGGACCAAACTTTCCAGAGAAGTACACGGCCATGTGATACGCCCGTGTCCCATGTCATGTACCTGACACGCCCTGAGACACGCCAGTGTCCCAGGCCGTGTTCGAGCACTCAACGCTCGTCGACCTCAACTCGACGACCCGAGCACGAAATGGCCATGTGACACGCCCGTGTCACAGGTCGTGTTCGCCCTACCAAGACCCGAACTTGGTTCAAACACCGCCCATTTCACTTCTGAGTTTCGGGGTGTTACATGGCGATAGTGGGACACAAGTCAGTTAGCTATCAATAAATCTTTAAGCGGTTGTTAAGCGGCAGTTGAGCGGCGCAGATAAGTTTTGGGATATCGTTCGACGATAGTCACTATTGTCGGCGATAGCACCCCAAGTCGGATTTGCTTAAATTAAATTGTGGTCGTCCATTCCTTATTGGAATTAAGTTCAGAAATCTGAGGTCTGCCCTAAATCAGATAAAGTAGCAAGAAGTCAAATCCCTTCACATTTTCCCTTTTTCACTCTCTCTCACCAAAAGAAAGAAGGAAGAGAGGTAAGGGAGGAAGAAGAAGAAGGAGCCATTAGAGGAGCTTCCAAGCTCAATTTACTGCCATGAGGATAGATTTGCAGAGAGGAAAGCATCGCGAACCTTTTAATTCGGATCAACTGCGAATTAATGACACTGAAACGATCGTCAAGGGTAACGACCTTTCCTTCTAGTGATTGGACGTGCTATTCCAAGTTTTTATATCATGTTTGCATGGGAGCGCTTTCACCGATTAGTGGAAAGTATTTCTCTCAATAGGTTGATGTTGAGCATCCCCGATTTGTATTATATATAGAGTTCGGATCAATGTTCAGACATAGGCATGTTGTGTGAAGCCCATTTGCGAAAGTTAGCCCAGACTGGTGATGATTAAATTGCATCTCAGAGAAGACTCAACGGAAAATTGTATGTTGTTTGGGATTCTGGGTGTTGTTGGGTGTTGCAGGGAGTACTGGAGGTTGACTCTAGAAAATACCCAAGATTGTGATAGGCTTGTTGTTCTATTGATATCGTTTGACGATAGTGGTTATCGTCGACGATAGGTCTCTTGGTTGAAAATAACTCTTTGTTGATGGATGTGAAGCCTAGGTCCTGGGGACTAGTGCTTAGCATCAGAAGATGAAAGGCCTTATGTGCCTAACTTGGTGGTCTTGTGTGCCAAAATTAAGGAATATGTTAGCTTTGATGTGAACGGACCGAGGTAAACTTGTCTCGTCTTGTATTTATCTAGACATGGGGATTTGAACAACGAGCACTAGCTAAACCGAACCTACACCATGTCATTCAATTCGAGATCCTAAAGCAACTGGTAGTCACTGTTGGCATGGGAGAGAATCAAGGTTGATAAACTTGACTAGCAAAATATTCAAAGAGAGTCTGAGTTAGCAATACATAGATCAGATTGGTAGAACTGCTCGTGCAAGAGAGTTTACCAAAAGTGTACCTAGAGAGCAAGAAACGTAAGGTCGTGCGTGCCAATATTTTGTGATAGTTGTGCATATATGAATGGTGCTTAAGTTGCACATTCTTGTGTAGATATATATGTTGTTATTCTGCTTACTTATAGGGAAGGAAAATCACTGCCCCGAGAATGGGTGGGTTTGTTACACCATCGTGGTCAGCTAAAGCTGATCGCCTTTTTGATTACCATGTTTTTGTGGATTGTACATGTGCAAGTGTATGCGAGGCGAGCGGAAAATAGCGAGTTGATGCCCTTTGCTATGTTGGCTCTCGTAGGCCAAGTTTTTGATGTTTACATTCATGTATTGTCGGCCTGCGTGCCGATGCATCTTGTAGAAGGATATACACTTGTGAAACAACTTGTAAAGCTTTAAGGCTAAACAATTATGATTTTGTATTTTTCATTCCTTTGCTTTATAGTGGACATTCCTTTGTGTGGATTTTTAATAAAATGCTTCTGCTAGTGTTTAACACTGTAATATATTAGTTGGATGCTTGGTTTCATTTTATAACCCCTTGGTCTGTTCGTTTAATATGGCGTGGGGTCCCTACCGGACTTACTGTTATATTCTTCATAATGGGTATGATGTTATACCGCACGCCTGCGACCAGCCTCCCCAACGGCCGCGCGCCCGTGGCCACATGGCATGGACAGCTTCCTGGCTGGCCTCCCAACCGGCATACTCGCGGCTGATCTCACTACAGTCGGTGCTCTCCCCTCCTCGGACGGCCTCCTGGCGCCCGGGGCTGTCCGCCGGCTGCTGCCACCGATCATCCCCTCTCCACCGTCGGTAACTTCTCCACCGTCTGATGTACGTTTAACCACTCACGTAACCACCTACATAACTACCCACTATGGGTGAGTGCAAATATCTGAAATTATATCGGTCTGTGCATAGTAAAAATATTATAAAAATGTGTGTTGTAAACTATAATAAAATGGGCTACAAATATTAAATAGGGTGGTTACAGTTCGTGGATAATTGCGTGACCACTGTAACCGCCCCTAGGGCCTATAAATAGGACCCTAGTCAATCCTTCATTCTCACCTTTTCCCTCCCAAGCTTCTGCTCCTACAGGCCTAAGACCCCATTGAAGATCGCTTGAAGGCCGTCATCCACCTTCATCCGCCTTCATGCGCCCCCGAGCGTTCCACTCAGCATGCACGTCTCCCACCGCAGCAAACAACCTGCGTGCAGCACTCTTAGCATTCAGCGCCTGCCAGTCAACCACAAGCTCTCTCAACTCCAAACCCCATACTCCACTGCGAACAACAGGAAGAGAGCTGCTCACACAAAGACGCGCAGAACGCGCCACTCCAGCATCCGAGCACAATAAGAAGTCCATCAAGTCTCTAAAATGCTTGTCCCCCGCTGCCAACAAAGAAAAATACTTAGCTTCGCGAGCAGTGTCCTATGACCCTCTGAACGTGCCTCTCTCTCCTCCTACAAATTGTAACGAGCAGCGGTCTGTCACCTACTGATCGTGGAAATTTGGAAGGCACAACCCCGACCACATGGTTTTTCACCCCTTTCTGGTGTTTTTCACGTTAACAAAACTTTCTTGCCAACCGTCTCATTTCTCTGTGACTGTTTGCACGCTTAACCGCTCACGAGCTTGGTGCAATCTAGATCGGTCTGCAGGAGCCTCGAGTGAGCCGCAACACTTTTAAATAATTAACAATCATAACTTTCCTTTAATGTAAAAAATGGGCAACTCGATGCACAAAGCATCCCCGCACAACGAGGGCCCGGGAAAGGATCCCTTCACAAGGGGGAAACGTAGGCAAACATTGCCCTACATTTTTGCAAGAGACTGCTTTCAGGACTCGAACCCATAACCTCAAGTTTACAAGACAGTTATCTATGTAGAATAGATATATAATTTTATAACATTTGAAAATACTATATCTTAATTACCTTTGCTAAAACAAACAAAGTTTTATGTCAATTACTAGCAAGAAATCATGACTCTAGAATAAATAAAGTATTTAAAACCAAATGAGCTAAGGTATCTGTATTAATGCCTCACGAACTATGCCACAAAAATTATAATCAATTTTAAATAATTTAGTTGACCAAAAAATCTTTGGGTTGCAAAATAGTAGTCCAACTCTCAATAGCTACACTACAAGCTGAACCATGATCTATTTTATAGTTACTACACATGGCAACATAAAATTTTCAATGTAGAACCATATTCAAGAAAAATTTCTCATAATTTGATGATAGAAATCATTTTTAAATTTATGACAAAGCAAAATATATATATATCTTAGTTGGTAGTGTAAATATTTATTCAAAAAAGGAATAAATCCTCAAACTGCTACAATGAAATGCTATTGTGACTTCATTGCTATATTCACTGCCCGATTGATTGACTATCAAGGAGCGATGAATAGTGACCGGGTATTGTCGAGAAGAAGATGATCATCCTGCTACCATACTTTGCTATAGTAAATGGTGATATGTGACCCTTTTGTACATGATCGGTGAGCCATAATGAACATTAATAAATGATCGATGAAATAATAAATCTACTACAACAAAAAATAGATTTTCACGATCTTTTATCATCTATTTCCAACCGATGATCATGTTGCTACGAGTTTGTCTAGTATCAGAGGCCAATGAATAGTAAAATCGATGAATAATGAATAACAGTCGATGAACGATTTTAATAAGCACTAAAATCTACAATTTGTAAAAATAAACATTATTGAATATGGTGCAAATAATTAACTCATTGCTTAGCATTGAAATGAAATTCCAAATGAAGACAATGCTTTGCAACTTATTGCTTTTCAGAGACCCAAATTAACGAACTTTTCTGGAACAAGATGAGCCTTTTGTGGAGAGAGAAAAGTCATAGGTAGAAAAGAAAAGAAGATCATTCTTAATCTTGTAAGCCAATATCCACAAAAGCATTCATTATTAATGGTTTTCAATTTGTGAAGACACCTAAATATGGAAAAGTTATATTCCTTTTGTAAAAGGATTCTGAAATCCCCCTTCAAAAGGATTCTATGAGGTTGTCAAGACTCCTCTGAAAAGTCTTGATGGGTTCTCGATTCTCCATTTAAAATGCTCGGTGGGTTTTTAGAGACTCCAATGGAAAAGTCCAGCTTTAGATAAGCAGTGGATCCCCATCTTTATGGAACGGATCCCCTGGAGTTCCTATTTGAACTTCAGGGGATAGAGTTCCGATTTTGCGAATAAATGGGACGGAATCAGAAAAATTGGTTAACATGAAAGTTGTAGATATCCCCGAGACGAATAACTTTCATGTTGAACACTTTTTGATTTGAAGTCGTTTAGACCCCCGATTTGGACCCCAAAAAATTCTGTCCGAAAATAATTAAATTAATTATTTTCGAACAGATTTTTTTCGGGGCCCAAATCGGGGGTCTAAACGACTTCAAATAAAAAAGTATTCAACATGAAAGTTATTCGTCTCGGAGATATCTACAACTTTCATGTTAACCAATTTTTCTGATTCCGTCCCATTTATTCGCAAAATCGAAACTCCACCCCTAAAATTCCTGTGGAGTTCAAATAGAAACTCCAGGGAATCCGAATCCGAGAAGATTACCCGCATTTTAGAGAACCTCTGTAAAAATCTGTCTGTTGCTATATTGCTTAGATTTACTTTCAGCATTTTACTTCATCTGCATATACTAGATTTAAGATTGGTTGTGATAAATAATGTATGAATAAGTTCACAAATATTTATTCATCTCCTCTAGAAAAGATTAAGGGCCTGTCTGGGAAATCTTTTCAGAAAGGAGGAGTGATGACTAAAGAATGAAAGAAAAAGACATTTTTGGAAAATGTCTGTTAGAAAAGGAGAACTCTTTGGGTAAATTCAATTTATAGAGTTTTTCAAAAAAAGAAGCATTTTATAAACTGTTTAACAAATCTCCGTTACGATAATTTTTTTTATTAAAACTGTGCGTCCGGGGGAAAATGAGTGCGCGGGAGAAAAATGCGCGTATAAGAGAAAAATGCGCGTCTAGGCGGAAAATGCGCACCCGACCAAAAATACGCGCCGCAGGGAAAAGACGCCATTTTTTTCGCCTGAACATGTTTTTTTTCGAGCGGGAACTGTTATTACGCCCGGACGCGGTTTTTTCGCACGGGCGCGATTTTTTCGCACGAGCGCGATTTATTCGCACGGGCGCGATTTTTTTGCCCAGACGAGGTTTTTTCGCCGGGACGCGGTTTTTTCGCCCGGACGAGGTTTTTTCGCCGGGACGCGATTTTTTCGCCCAAACGCGGTTTTTTCGCTCGACCGTGAATTTTTCGCCCGGGTGCGATATTTTCCGCCCGGGCGCAAATTTTTCGGGCGGCCGCTATATTTTTACCCGAGCGCCAATTTTTTAGCCGGACGCAAATTTTTCTCCCGGGTACGATTTTTACGCCCGAGCACGTATTTCGCTCGGACGTGATTTTTTTGCGCAGGCGTGAATTTTTAGCCCATACACGATATTTTCTCACAGACATGATATTCTCGCCCGAAAGCGAAAAAATGCATTCGAGCGTCCGGGCGAACAAAATACGCGGCCGGGAAAAAAATCACGAACGAGCAAAAAAATCACCCATAGGCAAAAAATATCCGTCCGAGCAAAAAATTCGCCTGGGCGCGCTCAGGAGACAAAATCTAGCCCGGACGGAAAAAAATGCGCCCAGACAAAAAAATATCGCTCACGAGCAAAAAATTCGCGACCGGGCGAAAAAAATAGCGCCCGGGCGAAAAATTGCGTCCGGGCGAAAAAACCGCTTTCCGGCGAAAAAACAAGCTCTGATTTAAAATTATCGATCTTGGGTGAAAAATTCGAGCACGAGCGAAAAATTCGCTCCCGGGTAAAAAATCGTGCTCGGGCGCGTGCCCGGGCGAAAAAAACGTGCCCGGGCAAAAAAATCTCGCCGGGCAAAAAAATGCCGCCCTGACGAAAAAATTGCACCGGTGCGAAAAAATCATGCCCGGAAGAAAAAATTGGCCCGGGCGAATAAAACGTATCCGGGCGAAAAAAAATCATGCACGGGCGAAAAAACTGCACTCGGGCAAAAAAAACGCACTCAGGCGAGAAACCCCGTGCCCGAATGAAAATATCGGGCTCGGGCAAAAAATTCGTGCCCGGGCAAAAAATTCGCACTCGGACGAAAAAATCGCGCCCGGACAAAAAATTGGCCCGGACGAAAAAAACCTGTCTCGGCGAAAAAGATCAAGCATGGGCGAAAAAACCGCACTCGGGCGAAAAAAATGCACCTGGGCGAAAAAGCCCGCACTTGGGCGAAAAATGCCATCCCGGGCGAAAAATTTGTGCCCGAGCGAAAAATTCGCACCCGAGCGTTAAATTTGTGCCCGGTTGAAAAATTCGCGCCCAAGCAAAAAAATATGCCCGGATAAAAAATTACGCTCCCGAAAAAAATCACGGCTGGACAAAAATCAAGTTGGAGATTTTTTTAAGAGATATCGTTTTTATGATGAGTAAGTGCTTTTCAAAAAGGTTAAAAGTAGGTGAGAAGTGACTTTTTCAAAAGATGAGAAAATGGAGTTTTCCGCGGTACCTTTTCCCACCGGTAGACAATCCAAACGGTTTCATAAGTGTGGTAGCGTTTTTCAGAAAATGGAAAGGAACTAAAAAACCCTCCCAAACAGGCCCTAAATCTGTTTTGCACTTTCAATTGTTATATCATGATGAGATTCTCTTTTAAGAATTAAAATATGTATGCAATCAATTCATTTGCAACTGATTGTGTTAGTTAATTCTTAGAATATGTACATCACATTATAAAGTGATGATGTTGCTCTCTTTTGTAATCATGAAACATTCATCCTATGAAAAAAATAGATTCAGAATCTTTATAAACTCCATTGATTTAAATTTATTTGATGTTTTACAGCATGAACCTCAAAGGAGGAAGAAAAAGATAGAAATGTTCAAGCAATGAGCCAACTAGCCCAAACCTTAAGAAATGTCTTTGAAAATTTCAAAACAAAATGTAATCTTTCATGGAGATGTGGCAAACTCTTTGGGAGTTTGCAGAAGAAAATATTAAGCCAGAGAAAGAAGGGAATGAAAACAAAAACTGAAGAAAGAGGAAGAAATAACTAAAAGAGAAGAATGGTATTGAAGTTAAAGAAGAAAAAAGTCAATGATAAAATTTAGTGGGAGCTTCTAATTATGAAAATTGGTAAAGGAGAAAGTAAAACTCCTTAAGATGAGTAAAACAAGGTTTGAAATTTATCTATTTATAATATATGAAGATAAATTTATATTATACATTATGCTTTATTCTATTGACAATTCAAGCAGTCATTCTTAAAAGAGAAAAAAATGGTTTTAAGTTTATCATATACAAATCCTAGAAGATCAACTATACTTTGATTAAAAATATATTTTTAGAATTTTGTCTGCAGTAAGTAGGATTTTCTATCATCCTGATTGGAGTTTCATCAATTCAATTTATTTTGCCTTGCAAATCTATAACAAATTTTTTTTCTCCCCATCTACTACGAATAAAAAAGGGGTGAAGATTTTAGCTACAGAAAAAAAACTTAAAAGGGACTATGAATTGGGGGGGGGGGGGGGGGGGGGGGGGGGGGGGGGGGGGGATGGGAAACACTGAGAGAAAACAACTCAGTGCAAGGATTCAAAGGAATATATAATCACAGATCGGTGACGAGCCAGTCCTCACCAATAATGAACAATTATGGATGATGAATCGGTGTACTATCAGAGATTTGCGTTTAGAAAATATTCACCATTGAAGATTCTAAACAAAGAGGGCGCTTTGGAACTCTCTTTAGAGCCCAAAACTAATGCATATTTACAAGAAGAAAAAACACCTTATTGAGAATAATAACTCTGGCTCCACATTCTTTCCCAATGGCAGCAAATAGAGAGAAGAATCTATAAAGGAAGAAAAACAAGAAAAAAAAAAAAAGGCTAAATATATAATAGAGATTACACAAAGAAACCGGAGTCATTTGTAGAAACAACTATTTATTGGGCTCTTGGAGTATCCAGCGGAAAAGATTCGGTATTGGATAGGCTATTATAAATCTCCCAGTGTGGACGAGACTACTCTCGCATTTTTAGAAACCTCTATAAAAATATCTATATGTTATTTGCTCTATAACTTATATTTACTTCCAGCATTTTACCTTATCTACATATATTAGATTTAAAATTAGTTTTGATAAATAATCAATAGTGTATGTACTATGGCCCAAAATACTCAATATAATGTATAACTAAAACTAAAATCAACGGGCAAAAAATAGTAATAACAAAATAACCTAGAATCAATTGGGGGTACCAAGGCTACAGAATTTGCCAATTTGAGAGTACATTCTCAACATCTACCATATAACTATATTTAATTTAAAAGGCTGACTTAAAGAAACCAACTGAGTAAACTGACTGTTTCATCACATAGGAGAGAAGGTAATTTGAGCAGTAGACACCAGATGAACACCTCCCAATCACAACACTCAAGATGAAGTGAAAGCCACATGCCGTGCACACACACACACACTTACTCTAACCAGAACCAACTGAACACTACTACAGTTTCAACTGGCATGCAGATTTCTGAGAACATCAAACATTTTACTTGATAGCAGTGACCGGATAAACCTCACGAGGCCGGCTCCGTCTTCTCGAGGGCTGTCAAAGAAATGCGCTGTTAGATTTCCCGTGAAATTAAGTAAAAACTGGAGCGAATAATACGAGATGGAAGGAGAGAGGAGAAATTACTGTTGTAGTTCAGAAGTTTTTCGATGAGGTCGACGTGAGTCATAAGCATGCGTCGGCAGCAGTATCGAACTAGTCCAAGGGCATCTAGAGCATCACTGCAAGCTTCCATTTGTTCAGGTAAAGAAAGAGCGTGAATCTTAATGCATGCTTACAACTAATATGAGTACAATGTTTATCTAGGAGTTGCTTTAAAGTAATTAGTAGAATGATTTTGTACAGGAGTACAGATAAAACTCTATCTAGAATTTTAAAGGATAATAACATGTTGAATCAAAAGTTTCGGTTAAATGAGAACTGAAATTTGAATGTCTTTACCAAAATAGATTTATGTCTATGGTAAAGAAGAGAGAACCAGATTCATTTAACACAAAAGCGACACAGATGCACCCAAGCAACATGGATGTAACAGCCTACACAAATGTAAGATAAATAACCCTCGCCAGCCTTTCCAAAAACCGAAAAACATAAAGAGTTCGTTCGTTTGGGCGGAATTGGAGCATTGGAATTGGAATTCAATTGTCAATTCCAATTCGCCGTTCCGCCCCAGAAATTACATGGAAATTGGAATTATAGTGAATTCCCATAGGAATTCCATATACAGAAAATCGGTGCCCCCTCCATTTCCGACCCCACGACCTAAGACTTTGCGACCCCTCTCTCGCTCGCGATCAGCTGCCCCTCCCAAATCCTTCTTTGTCGACTCCAGGTCTCTGCCTCTCACGAATACTTCTTCTCCGTCGACTCCAAATCTCCGCCTCTCATGAGTCTAACCCCGCACGCGTGCGACTCCCCCTTCACCGTCGACGACCATCTCTGGACGGCAGTAGGTAAATCTCCATTCATTTGCTTCGGTTTTACCGTAATCTCCTTCCATTTTCATGATTATTCATGTGCTCATGAATTGAAGATGTCTTACTCTGTTTTGTTGTTCATTTTTTGGATGTTTCAATTTTTTTAAGATCTGAACTATGCTCCTTCTTGTTCTATTTCATTGTCCCTTGCCTTCTTCTAAGTAGATGCCTCTGATCATTCACCTCTCTTCAGTGTCTCCTGACTCTCCTCTTCCTGTAATGACATTTTGATCACTCGAGTAATGGGAGACAGCTTGGCATCTCTTTCAAGTGCGGGCACTCCATCCAGCTCAATGGAGAGGGAGGGGTGGTTATATAATGCCAAATCACAAACTTCTTTGCAAACTGTAAAGATTGCAGAGTCAGACATAAACCAGACCTTACGGATCTTAGTGCTTTAAGTGATGCAGAATGCAACTTTTCATGAACATTTAATTTTTGATTACCTTGAACGTTGTTTTGTTTCCAATATAAACATAGTTATTCGAACATGACTCAAGAGTTGCAAAGAGCTCCTTATGAAGCAATTATTATACCAACACGCTTAGTACAATTTAATTGTTGCATCTATCCTAAACAGTTGCCAAAAGAACAACATCCATTATAGGGGTTGGCATGATTTGGTTTGATTCAAAAAACACGTGGTTTGCAACCAAACCAGGCAGAGCCATTCAATTTGATTTCAATTTTGGATTAAAAAAAAAAATCCAACCAGAACTCTTTATGAAACCAGTTTTTTTTTTTTGATCCGTTTGGTTTGGTTTGGTTTATATTTGTGTTTCAGTTTGGATAATTGAGTTGATTTGAGATATTTTTCTGAGAGTGTTTTTGGAGTAGGTGGTAAATGTAATATCAGTTGTTATTTTGTTTAGATGAATCATGATATTTCATCTAGAGCATGTTTCAGTTTGGCAATTTTATTCAGTTGATCAAATTTAGGACTTAAATAAAACAAATAAATTGTTTCGTAGAAAACTATAAACCTAATCATTCACCACTCTTCAGTGTCTCCTCTTCCTGCAATGACAGTTGGGATGAAAGTAGTTTCATACAATGCCTTCTAGCAGTTTCATATTGTTGGAGAAAAGTTAATTGATTTTATTCATCCACATATGGGTATTTATACTACTACAATGATATGTCATGTCATTGATACGTGTGCTCCCATGATACCTAAATAGGAATCGATCTATTTAGGATACAAATATGACGTAATCAATACAAATATTATAGTTAATAATGCAATATCCAACACCCCCCCCCCCCCCCTCAAGTTGGGCGTGTGAAGTCAGCCATGCCGAACTTATCAATAAGATCTGCGAACATACTGGAACTTAGACCCTTTGTGAGAACATCGGCCAACTGTTAGTCAGACGGTACGAATGGAATAACAACGGTTCCTCGGTCGATATTCTCCTTGATGAAATGTCTGTCAATCTCAATGTGTTTTGTACGATCATGTTGCACCGGATTGTGGGCAATGGAGATTGCAGCCTTATTGTCACAGTACAATCTGATAGGCTCACTTCCTTTAAGCCCAAGTTCCTTCAGGATAGTGGAGACCCATAATCCTTCACAAATGCCATGTGTGATCGCTCTAAACTCAGCCTCAGCACTGGATCTAGCAACAACATGTTGCTTCTTGCTTTGCCAGCTGACCAAATTCCCACCAATCATTGAACAATATCCGGTTGTGGAGCGCCTATCGGTGGGCAATCCAGCCCAGTCTGCGTCAGTGTAAACTTCAATAGTCAACTCTTTATTTGGTGAGAACAGGATGCCCTTCCCTAGAGAGGACTTGAGGTATCGGAGGACACGATGTGCGGCATCAATATGATGGGCCTTTGGAGAGTGCATAAACTGGTTGAGAACTCCCACAACATAAGAGATAGCTGGACGAGTGTGAGATAAGTAGATTAACTTCCCTACCAGCCTTTGGTAACTGGGAATATCTTCGATCACATCGCCATCTTCTCTTCCTAGCTTGTGATTGGCTTCGATTAGGGTGTCGGCAGGTCGACACCCGCTCATCCCAGTGGATTCAAGGAGGTCGAGTACATACTTCTTTTGTGATAGGAAAATGTCATGCTTTGACCTTGCAACTTCAATGCCGAGAAAGTATTTGAGATTTCCCAAATCTTTCACTTCAAATTCTTTTGCCAACTTCTCCTTCAGTGCCTGAATCTTCTCCTTGTCATCCCCAGTGATTACGATATCATCCACGTAGACAATCAGGGCGGTTAACTTCCCCTTGTTGATTCTGATAAAGAGGGTGTGGTCAGCATTGCTCTGACGGCACCCAAACTTGTGCATGGCTTTGTGGAATCTTCCAAACCAGGCCTTGGCTGATTGTTTCAGGCCATAGAGTGGCCTCCGTAATCTGCACACTTTTCCTTTTGATCCACTAGGGGTGAGTCCCGGAGGGAGAGCCATGTAGATCTCTTCTTCCAGGTCGCCATGAAGATAAGCATTCTTCACATCCAATTGGCAGAGTTTCCAATCCTTGCAGGCAGCACAAGATATGAGGATTCTGATCGAATTCATTTTTGCAACAGGAGCAAAGGTCTCCGGTAGTTTATGCCCTCTATCTGAGTATAGCCTCTTGCCACGAGTCGTGTCTTGTATCTTTCCACAATGCCCGAGAGGTTCTGTTTGACGGTGAATGCCCACTTGCATCCAACAGCCTTTTTACCTAGTGGCAGTTGTACCAGGTCCTATGTGCCGTTTTTTTCCAGGGCACTCATTTCTTCGAGCATTGCTAACCTCCACCTGTCGTCGGAAAGGGCATCCTGCCATGAAGTGGGGATAGAGACAGAGGACAAAGAGGAAACAAATGCTCCATGGGAAGCTGTTAGGGATGAGTAAGAAACAAACTGAGATAATGGATGTCGAGTGGAGGTACCTTCCGTAGGGATGATGGATCCTGATGACGGGTCAGGTGGGCGGTCTGATATCCATGGCGGGCCGCGTGTTCGATCCCTTGGGTCGACGAGAGTAAACCTGCAGAGGTACAGGGGCCTTGACAGGAGGGGCGCAAGGAGTAGGAGGTGTAGACTGAGAGGGATGATATACCGGAGGAATAGGTAGAGGGGTATTAGAGTAAAGTAAGGTACTCACTTCCGTTGTGGGAAGAGACCCCTCCTGAAGTGAGGACCCATAGTAGCTTTCAGATTCCCGGAAGGTAACGTCCATGGTAACGTAAATCTTCTTGTTGACTGGGTCAAAACATTTATATCCCTTCTGAGTAGGGGAGTAGCCAATGAATACGCACATGTGCGCACGAGCATCAAGTTTCGGGCGGTGGTGGATATGGAGGAAACAAACACACCCAAAAACACGTGGTTGGAGAGTGGTAGGTGGCAACCCAAGTGTGGTGAGGGGAGTTTTGAAACCGAGGACACGGGATGGCATACGGTTTATAAGGTAAGCTGCGGTGAGAACAGCATCCCTCCAGTAGTATTTAGGGAGGTGCATGTAGAGGAGGAGACACCGAGCGACTTCCAATAGGTGGTGGTTTTTTCGCTCAGCCACCCCATTTTGAGCAGGGGAGTAGGCGCAGGATGTCTGATGGATAATCCCACGATCAGCGAGGTACTGCTCGAAAGTGGAATCACTGAATTCACAACTATTATCGGTGCAGAGAATTTTGATGGGGGTCGAAAACTGGGTAGAGACCATGTTGTAGAACCGTTGGAACAAGGGAAAGACTTCATTTTTTTCTTTCATAAGGTAAACCTAGGTAGTACGTGAAAAACAGTCGATAAAAGTTACAAACCAAAAACAACCCGAAATAGATGCAACCCAGCAAGGGCCCCAAACATCACTATGTATCAAATGGAAAGGAGCAGTACTTGGAGAAGAAATATGATTAAAAGAGGTACGATGATTTTTACCACAATCACATGCATCGCAGCGAAATTTATCAACTAATACAGACGAGAAATTAGGAAATAAACGTTTCATAGAATGGGTAGACGGATGTCCCAGCCGGCAGTGCCAGGACTCCAAAGTAGTTGTCCGATCCACATGGAGAGCTCGGGGAGGAGAGACCGGGGTGGAAGAATCGAACACATAGAGCCCGTCCACCAGACTACCAATTCCAATCACCGTTCCCGTCTTCAGGTCCTGAAAAATGCATGAAGAAGGAAAGAAAGTTACTGAGCAGTTCATAGAATTGGTTATATGACTAATAGAAAGAAGATCTCGGGTAAAGTTCGGAACATGAAGAACAGAGGAAAGAGTTAGGGAGGAGCACGGGATGGAGCCCTTTCCGGCAATGGGAGAGAGGGAACCATCTGCGATGCTCACTTTGTCCCGACCAGACAATGGAAGGTAGGACACAAAACCTGAGGAGGAGCCGGTCATATGGTCCGTTGCTCTAGAATCAATGATCCAGTGAGTAGAGGGGTGAGTGGAGGACCAATGAGCACCGGAAGGCCCCTGATGGGCATATGAGGATGAAGAGGCATGTGGCTCTGGTGATGGACCCTGCATCAGGCGACGGAAAGCAAGAACCTCATCAGGTGTCAGAGTCAATATGGGGGCTGACGGAGTTGGCGGAAGCTGTGGCTCGTTGAAAACATCAGACAGGTGCGCGGAGCGAGGCTGGGTAGAGCGACCCGAAGTGCGACTGGGACCGCGACCGCCACGAGAGGAAGAGCAACCACGGGGTGTGTAGGGAACCCATGAAGCCGAAAGCAAGTTTCCCGGGTATGACGGTTCTTCCCGCAATAGTCACAGAGCAGGTGATCCTTGTCAGTTGACTTCGGCCGAGAATCACGAGCCGCTCGTAGTCCAACCTGGGCCGCCAAGGCCGAACCATCTAGAGGAGGCTCAGGAGTTCAAGTTTGCCTCCGATCAAATTCCTGCTGAACAAGACTGAAAACCTCTGGAAGAGAGGGTAAGGGTGAGCGGCCAAGTATCTGCACACTGATTTGGTCGAAATCCCGATGTAGCCCATGAAGGAACTCGAAAACTCGGTTGCGATCTTCCCGTGTGCGAACAAGGATCTCATCCTCAAGCGACGCCAAAGTGGAGTCGAAGTGATCGTACTCCTGATATAGTTGGGTGAACTCGAGGTAGTAGGCAGACGGAGGGCGATCTCCTTGGCGAAGAAGGAAGATCTTTCGTCGTAACTGAAAGATCTGGGCCGCGTTGCCGCGACAGGAGTAGGTAGCTTCTGCCCTTCGCCAAATGTCCACAGCCGTATCCAGAAAGAGATAGTTGCGAGCGATGGATTCGACCATGGAGTTAGTCAGCCAGGACATGACGAGGGAGTTCTTCGATTACCATTGCACCCAATCTGGGGAATCTGAACGAGGTATGGGCGTAGTGCCCATGACATATCCAAACAGCCTCCTGCTCTTCAAAGCAAGTGTAACAGCCCGAGACCACGGGAGATAGTTGGTGTCATCCAGACAAATCGTCGTGAGTTAAGGCATGTTGTGGTCATGTCCCTGGCGAGGGAAGCCGCTGGACGTCACTGTAGTTGTGGGTGTACTGGTGGTGGAAGATTCGGTAGGGGAGCCATCGGTCCCGGCCATGGTGATCAAGAATACAAATCAAGATCCCCCGGGAGAGCAAAGAGCGGCCTAGATAGAAACTAGGTCGGCCTCATAGAAAGAGGAAGGAGCCGGAAAATGGTGGAGACACCGGAAAGGACATTAGGAGCACCGCATGTGCGGTATCAAGGGGATGACGCAGGACAGGGGTCGGAGGTGCTGGCGGTGGCCGAGGGCCGCTGGAAGAGGGTCGATGCTCGACCGTCGCTGGCGCGGGAGGCGCGGCGTGCGTACAGCGAATAGAGTGGCGGGGTGTTCGTGCGGAGTTGCGGGCGGCGTTCAGCGCGGGAGGCGCGGCGTTCGGCGGAGTTGTGGGCGGAGGTCGGAGTTGTGGGCGGAGGTGCGGGCGGATTTGCGGCGTTCGGCGTTCGGCGGAGTTGCGGGCGAAGTTGCGGGCGGGGTGTCCGTGCGGGAGAAAGGAAAAACGCACGGGAGCGAAAAGCGAGAGAGGTGGAAAGGGGTTTGAGCCCTAAGGCTCTGATACCATGTTGGAGGAGAAAAGTTAATTGATTTTATTCATCCACATAGGGGTATTTATACTATTACAACGATATGACACGTCATTGATCCGTGTGCTCCCATGATACTTAAATAGGAATCAATCTATTTAGAATACAAATATGATGTAATCAATACAAATATTATAGTTAATAATGCAATATCCAACACATATAATACCTTCTAATAGTTTTATATAATGCCTTCTAGTAGTTTCATATATGCCTGCAATTAGTTTCATATATGGTGTGGATGAAAGTGTTTGTGTATGCGTGCTTCTGTTTGTGTGTGTATGTGCATGTGTGTGTTTTTGTGTGGTTGTATGTGTGTAAGTGTGTTTGTACATATTTGGGTAGTTGTTTCTATGTACTTAATTATTGTTGCATTTTTGCATATAAGATGGACAAAATAAAGAATCGTTGTAGACGTAGGAGAGCAGCTGTGGAAGCGGCTCTTGTTGCAGCCACTGTAGTTTTGATGAAACCCAAGGTTGCAAGAGGACTTGTAGAGGTCGATGCTAAGACTATTTTAAGGAGAGTGTTGTTTGTTTGATTATATAGTGGGACAGATGTGAACTGTTTTAACCAACTTTGTATGAATAGAAGCTCTTTTGAAACTTCATGTAACATTTTAATTAGACGAGGATTACTAAGAGACACAGAATGTTTCAGTTGGAGAGTCGGTTAGTATATTTTTATATGTTTTAGTTCATAATAAGAAATCATGGGATTTCGGCAGAACGTATCTCAGTATCTACGTCAGCATACATTTCAACATTGTATTAGGGGAAATTCTGAAATTAGGCCCCGACTTTACAAAGCTTCTTGATGTATCAAAAACACAAAGATGACGTCAATTTCCAGTGAGCAATTTAATTATTTCATACATTTATGTACAGTTAGTATACTTAGATTATATTAATATATAACGTATTATATTATGGGATTGCATTGGCGCCATAAATGACAACTCATATTGAAGTGACAGTTCTAATTAAAGAACAAGATGGGTATAGGAATAAGAAACAAGCCATTACAACAAACGTCATGGGCGTATGTGGTTCAAATAAGAAGTTTGTGTATGTATTGCCTGAATGGGAGGGGCCATCATCAGACAACAAAGTATTGTGTGATGCACTCGAAAGAACAGATCATTTTGAGGTGCCAGTAGGAAATTACTACCCTCTTGATGCGGGATACACTAACGGTCTAGGATATCTTGCTCCACATAGGTCAACCAAATATCACCTAAAAAATAGTTTGTACAAAGCAACAATTCCACCAACTACAAAGAATTGTTTAATCTCTATCACTCAAAGAAGAGAAATGTTATTGAGAGAACATTCGAGCTCCTTAAAAACAGTGGGTAATTTTGCGAGGGTCATCTTTCTATGACATCAAAGTGCTGGTAAATAATTATTAATTTGTACGTTGCATTATGATTTGTTTCGTATCAAGTTATAAATTTCTTATAATTTTAAACATGTTCAAATTATAAATGCATGATGCATTCTACATAATTTCTTCATGGAGAGGAAATTAGAAAATCGTGCTAGATTACTTGCCGAAGAAGATGCAGAGATATTAATTAGTTCAATATGCAGGTTCTGATACTTTTGAGTACACAGATGCAGTTGGAACAGTTCAAAGAACACCCGAGTGAAGCACTTTTAGAGATACTATGATTATAAATATGTTCAATGAATATTGTGCTCGTTGTGGACCATGAGATGTTTTGTTGATGTTAAATCATATTATACTTCTTTAAATATTTTTTGTTATTTTTTAATGTTTTCAACAACATAAATATATTAATATCATGAGTTTTACTCTGTTGCTAACAATAATTTGTTCACATTATTATATTTTATGCTTGACTAAAAAGCAGACATTTAATGGATAAAAGCAAAGGAAAAGGTGTCAAAGTGAACAGTCACATGTTCCCTGGATACCACAGATAGACCGTGCCTTATCCACTGCTCTCCTTGAGCAGCAGAGTTTGGGAAACAAGGAGGCTAGTGGATGGAAAAGTGTTGCCAACACAACGGCAATTCAAGCATTAAAGGAGGATTGCAATATGATCATTAGTAAGGAGAAGATAATAACACATAAAAATGGAATAAATACTACCAAGAGATATCAACAATGTTGGATACTAGTGGATTTGGTTGGGATTAAGGGTGCAATGCAGTGAAGGTAGACAACAAAGATGCTTGGGCCAACTATGTTTAGGTAATGTTTTATTTTATCAATTAATTACATGTTTAGACATTTTAAAAATTTATGAGTCTAATTTAAACTAAATTTGTAGGGTCACCCGAGTGTAAAACACTATCACAGTAAAGTGATCGTGAATTGGGATGACTTAGCTATGATATGTGGGATTGATAGAGCTACTGGAACTCATGCTGCAACTGCATCTGAGGCAATGAACGAGATCCACATTGATGATTTGGTAGACGACAATGTAGTCGAGGACTTCGAGCCACAACCCAAGAAGAAGAAAGTTGATGCGGTAGATATTATTGTTGTTGTTGTTTCTGCAATTGCGAGGAACATGGAAACAGGAGAGCAGTGTGACTTCTCAGCTGACACCACCGATCTTAGACGGAATTGTTGAGGTAAGTAGAAAAGATGATGGAATCTTAGCTTTTAAATTGATCATAGGAGAGAAAAAAAGGAATTTAGGTTAAGCAGAGTAAATACAAAATATATGGAGCTTAAATTTAGCATTGTAAGAAAGATGGATGACTTCGTTATTAAGTTAGGTGATTAAGATATTTCTCATAGCGAATGCTTTAAATATTGGATCGATAGTTCAAAAAGATGGAGCTGTTAATAAAGATGTGATACATAGAATCCAAGCAGGTTGGTCGAAGTGGAGAGGCGCGTCAGAGATCTTATGTGATCGTAAAATACCATTAAAACTTAAAGACAAGTTTCAACGTATTGCAATTAGACAAGTGATGCTCTATGTTTCTGAGTGTTGAGCAGTGAATTGCGTACATGAGCACAAAAATGGGAGTTGCGAAGATGAGAATGCTTAAGTGGACGTGTGGACACACGAGACTAGATAAAATTAGGAATGAATGTTATGATAGTTTGTGATGTAGGGTAGGCTGTGCCGTGAATTCTTAGGATGCAAGCTAGTGATGTCGAGGGGTGGACTCACTCAACCCTAGACCGATATGAGACGACAGGACTTAGTCAGGCGACTAGATTAATAACTTGCAACAAACATTATAATAGAGCGGCGCATTTAGCTTTAGAAGAATATGCAATTTTCTTTTAGGCGCGTTAGGCGATAGCTTTCCTCCGCACGGAGGGCTAGGCTAAGCACGCGGCGAGTTTGAGCGTCCTGCACGTTAGGAAATCCACCGGCAAACGAGAAAGAACTATAATTCCATTAAAGCATAAGTTCCACAACATAAACAATGTTTTCACAACTAAATAACAACTAACAGTGCAAATCACAAGAGAAACAAAATCTGAAATAAACGTGGGCTGCAATGATTTTGGAAAACTGAAATGATGGAGGTAAAGTGGAGTTTCCGGGTGGTGAAGACTAGATCGGGTGAAGCGAAGTGGTTCCACGGAGGGGTGACGTTGCGGGGCTGCGGGTAGGGGAAGGATGAGGGCCGAAGAGGCGGTTTGGGGCTGGATCCGGAAGGACCCGTCCAGATCTGGACAGATCTCGGAGTGGGGGGTTTTGGGAGGAGGCGGGCTGTCGGGTAGCAGGTAGGAGCGGGCTGGGTGGAGCAGGGGAGGGCCGGCTGGATGTTGCAGGGAGGTATTGCGGTGGTGGTGATGTAGGGAAGGCGGCGGGCTGTCGGATCGCAGGTAGGGGTGGGCTGAGCGGAGCAGGGAAGGGGGTGGCTCGATGTTGCAGGAAGGTTGCGGGTTGGGGCGGCAGAGGGTGATGCGGCTGCTGGAGGCAGGGGAAGGGGCTGGCGGCTGGAGATGGGGAAGGAGGTGGACAATAAGGAAGGATACTTACCCAAGGAGTCGTCACCAAGGGGCTCCACGGCGTCGGCACCGCGGAATGATCACCGGAAACAAGGAAGAAGATCTCTCCAATATTTCAGCAATGTGGAAAAAGCTGCAGCCAACGTTTATTTATAGAGAAATAAAATTAGGGCAACCAAAGATGAACGGCTATGATTGGCCGTCGATCCCGGCGCCAAAGCAACGCTAAATATAATCCGAAATACAACATGCTATATATGAAACTTAATCAGAACGACGAGCCGGACGCAGCCACGGTGGCGGATCGGCGATCGGGTCACGCCCTCCTGCGAGAATACACGAACGTGGGGTCCACCCTGCGCCGTGTCGTGACGGATGGTCCCCCATCAACTCCCCGGACTGAAAAGCATTCATCTCCGAAGAATGGAGACGATTGTACTGAAGTCGAAGTCCCGGGGCCAGCTGATCCAACTCTGCAGCAGTAATCCAGGTGTCGTCGGTAGGAGGTCGTCCAAGCCAATGGACCAAGTAGCGGCACACGAGCCCACCCGAAGAGGGGACAAACTCATGCGCAATAATCTCAGTAATCTGCTCAATCCTCCGCTCTCGGGGAAAACGATCCGGTGATGGTGGTGGTGCTTCATGTGAAGCCAAAGGCGACGAGCTCCTGGGGAAGTGGGGGTTCAGGGGGAGGTGGGGGGTGGGGGAAATGGGCGATGATGTCGGCTCGGATGGGCCTCTCGTGTAGGGGTCGGGATACTCATGAGGTGCAAAGTAGGATGTCAGGTCCTCAACATTGAATACAGGGTGGATACCCATGCTCGTCGGAATATCCAGCTCATATGCGTTCGACCCGATTCGTTTCAAAACTGAGTAGGGCCCCATTCGCCTGGCGCTTAGTTTTTTAGCGGACCCATGAGGGAGTCGCTCCGCACGGACTCGGACCATCACCTGTTCTCCAACCAGAAAATTTTTGTCCCGCTTATGCTTGTCTGCCTGCTCTTTATAATGCTCGTTGCTTAAATTAATTTTTCGCCTGACAGACTCATGCAACTCATGCAAGTGACGTGTAAAGGACTCAGCCGACTCGCTAGGGCGTGCTTCACTCGGGATGGGTACGAGATCAACCGGTTTCCTAGGGTCATAACCTGATACTACCTGAAACGGGCTCCGACCGGTCGACCTATTGACGGAACTGTTGTAAGCAAACTCAGCTATGGGGAGTACCGAGTCCCAACTAGACGCGTACTCGCCGACTAGACACCTCAGAAGGTTACCTAAACTCCTATTCACCACCTCAGTCTGACCGTCAGTCTGAGGGTGGTACGCGGTGGAGAACTTAAGAGTAGTCCCGGTTTTACGCCATAACGTCTTCCAAAAGTAACTAACGAACCGCACATCTCGATCGGAAACTATGGACTGTGGGAGACCGTGTAATCTAAAGACCTCACTCATAAATAAGGCCGCGATGCGGGGGGCATCAGCGGTCTTACTACACGCGATAAAATGTGCCATCTTAGAGAACCGGTCAACCACCACAAAGATAGAATCGTGCCTCCGCTGGGTGCGCGGGAGTCCCAGCACAAAGTCCATACTAATGTCCTCCCAAGGGCGGTGGGGGACGGGTAAAGGGGTGTATAAACCTGTATTCTGCTTCGTTCCCTTGGCCGTCTGGCAAACACGACAATGTCGGATGATACGTGCTACATCTTTCTTCAGACTTGGCCAATAGAAACGATCCTCTACCATAGCGATCGACTTATCTCGCCCAAAGTGACCGGCGGCACCCCCGGCGTGTAATTCCCAAACTAAATGATCACGATACGAGGTGTTGGGCACACACAAACGGGAGCCCCGAAATAAGAACCCATCGATGATCCGAAACCCCTCAATAGGATCGGGGGGGTCCCGTGACAGCGCCGTGTATAACGCGGCAAAATCAGGACAGGTGGGGTAGTTCATAATCATCCTCTCGAAGCCATCCACCTGGGCCCTCAACGTGTGGAGCAGAGAGACTCGACGACTGAGTGCGTCGGCGGGTTTGTTCTCAACACCGGCGCGGTGTTTGAGGACGTAGTGAAAATCCTGCAGATACTCTACCCACTTTGCGTGGCGGTGATTCAGCTTCCTCTGCGAGTCGAGGTAGCGTAGGGCCTGGTGGTCAGAATACAAAACAAATTCCCGGAGGAGGAGGTAATGTCGCCAATAGCGTAACGACTGGACGATAGCATAAAATTCTCGATCGTAGTTCGAGTATTTTTGCTTGGCCTCATTCAGCTTCTCACTAAAGTAAGAAACTGGGTGTCCCTCTTGACTCAATACGCCCCCTATACCGAGACCCGATGCGTCGCAGGCGACCTCAAAAGGGTGGCTAAAATCCGGTAATCGTAGGACGGGAGCCGTCGTCAGTCTCTCCTTAATCTCCTCAAAAGCACTCGTGGCTGCGGGGGTCCACTGGAACTCGCCCTTCTTGAGACAACTCGTGAAGGGGGCCATAATCGTGCTGAACCCCTGGACAAACCGCCTATAGAATGTGGCAAGTCCGTGAAAACTGCGAGCCTCGTGGATATTCTTAGGCACAGGCCAATCTCGAATAGAGTTGACCTTCTCAGGGTCCACCGAGACTCCAGTAGAGGATATAATAAAGCCCAAGAAATGGACAGAATCGGCGAGGAATGCGCACTTCTTCAGATTCACATACAGTTTCTCGTGGCGAAGGGTACCAAAGAGAAGTCTCAGATGCTCGAGGTGGGCAGCCCGGGTCTAACTGTAGACTAGGATATCGTCAAAGTATACTACTAGAAACTTGCCCATGTAGGGCCGCAACACTTGTGTCATAATTCGCATGAACGTGCTAGGGGCATTGGATAGCCCAAATGGCATAACTAGCCACTCATAAAGACCGTCCTTGGTCTTGAATGCAGTCTTCCACTCATCTCCCTCACGGACTCGTATCTGATAGTACCCACTACGCAGGTCGATCTTGGAGAAGATCAGGGCACCGGACATAGTATCTAGGAGGTCATCGAGCCGTGGGATTGGGAAACGATACTTAACGGTGATTTTATTAATGGCGCGGCTATCGATGCACATCCGCCAACTGCCGTCCTTCTTAGGGGTAAGAAGGCGGGGACCGCGCAAGGACTCATACTTTCACGAATGAATTGCTTCCGAAGAAGCTCATCAACCTGCCGTTTAAGCTCAGCGTGCTCATCCGGGTGCATACGGTAGTGGGGCAGATTCGGGAGGGAGGCTCCCGGGACTAAGTCAATGGCATGCTGGATATCTCGTGCAGGGGGTAGCTCATCGGGGAGTTCTTCCGGCATGATGTCTGCAAACTCGCCTAAAAGGGGACGCACCGCAGGCGGGTGGTCAACAGGCGCCACCTCAGTCACCCGTGTGGCAGCGACCACATAGATGATATCTGACTCAACGCTATCTCGCAAGAACTCACCTCGCCTCAGAATGTGTAGTGGCCGCGAAGTGCCCGTGCTCACCAAGGGTTCGACCACCGCCTTCGATCGGTCACGAGGCTGAGTGGGTGTCAATGTGATCTTCCGGCCCTTATCATAAAAGGTACACGTGTTTGAGCGGCCAAAACACGTGACATCGCGATCAAATAGCCAGGGGCGGCCAAGCAGCACGTGAGCGACGTCCATGGGAATGACATCGCACCAGACCTGGTCCTGAAAGGACGCGATAGTGATCGGGACCAAGCAACGCTGAGTAACCTGAATCGCTGTTTTGTCAACCCAGGTGACACGATATGGGTGCGGGTGGGGCTCCGCCTTGACCTGCATACGCTCAAGCCCCTTCTGGGCTACGATGTTTACGCAACTTCCGCTGTCGATAGCTAGCTTGCAGGGGCCGCCTGCACTAGGGAAATATGTGTAGAAAAGGGTGGTGCGTCGCCAGTCCTCATCCACACGTGGGGTGTGCAAAAGGCGTCTGACCACTCCCACTTCTAACGAACGTTCAGCGTCGCTTTCCCAACCATCCTCGACTGTGGCCTGAACTTCCTCTTGGTCCCTCTCATCGTCCTCTAAACTCTGCTCCTCTTCCTCAACCAGCAGGTTCCTCGTGGGGCACTGCGCCGCCACGTGGCCCTTGCCAGAACATCTATAACATATGATGCCCCCAGATCGCTGACCATCAGTGGCTACGGCTTTACCCTTCGCATTCGCGGGAATACGAGAGGGTGCCGCCGCGGTGGTCTGGGGCGGAGCGGATTTCCTAAAAGTCGAGGAGTCAGTCCTGGGAGAAAACTGCCTCGTACTAGACGACCGGAGGTACTGCTCGAACTCAAGTGAGAGCTGAAATATTTGCTCAACGGTCTCTAAACGGTGGGGAATCAATTCCCTGCGAATGTCGGCACGAAGGCCAGCCTTGAAACGGGAGGCTGTGGCGATAGGTTCCTCTGAAATGTCACTCCGAACAATCAGCTCATCGAAGCGGGCCATGTACTCAGCGACAGTAAGAGACCCCTGTCGGAGGTTCTGTAGCTGCTCAAATAATTGATCTCGGTATGATGCGGGGAGGTACTTCTCCTTTAGCCTTTCCTTCATCTCATCCCATCGGGCGATGGGATAATAACCGTCCCGCCCTAAGGCTCTCTCAACGATGATCCAAAATACTTTAGCCTGCCCGGTTAATTTCATTTTCGCGAAGCGGACACAACGTTCGTCACTCATATCATACCACTCGAAGTAGTGGTCCATGTCCAAGAGCCAATCGCTAAAGGCCTTCGGATCAAGACGACCGTCAAACGAAGGGGCGTCGAGTCGGATACGACGAGTGATGTCATGGTGGTGGTCACCTCGACGTGGGTCGGGATAATCATCCCGAGCGTAATCGTGTCGACCCGGTGGGGGCCCACGTTCTCTCCTACCCGGGGGATAGTACTGATCTCGATGGTGACCGAGTGGTGGCGCTCGATCCGGGTGATCGGGTGGAGGTCTACGAGGCACACGGTGCTCGTCATGTGGAGGTAGGGGCCTCTCACGCAATGGGTCCAGATGCCTCCTGGCCGGAAGGGCTGGGGCTCGAGGGTACTGATCCCGACGGCGGCGGTCTGCAGGAGGTTGACCATCTCTCGGGCGTTGGTCATAACGTGGAGGTATATCAAGGTCGTCCTCGAGTGAGTCATCGTGCTGCGTCGGGGTGTCTCTGGCGTGTTCGAAGTGGTCTAGACGAAGGTGAACCTCGGCCAGATCATGGCGCATGTCGTCGAACTGGGCACCTAAGGTGTCGAAACGGTTTAGAATAGTGCGCTGAAATTCCGCAAGTGTGGCGCCCGAGTTCGAGCTTGTGGTGCGGTCGTCAGTGACTTGGGGGTCAACCATGTTTCCTCTAAAGGTCCTACCACTACGGAGCATGCAAAAGATTAACACAAATAAGAGGGAGGATGGAAAAGTTTGGGAAAACTTTTCGGGTCCTCTGATACCAATTTGATGTAGGGTAGGCTGTGCCGTGAATTCTTAGGATGCAAGCTAGTGATGTGGAGGGGTGGACTCACTCAACCCTAGACCGATATGAGACGACAGGACTTAGTCAGGCGACTAGATTAATAACTTGCAACAAACATTATAATAGAGCGGCGCATTTAGCTTTAGAAGAATATGCAATTTTCTTTTAGGCGCGTTAGGCGATAGCTTTCCTCCGCACGGAGGGCTAGGCTAAGCACGCGACGAGTTTGAGCGTCCTGCACGTTAGGAAATCCACCGGCAAACGAGAAAGAACTATAATTCCATTAAAGCATAAGTTCCACAACATAAACAATGTTTTCACAACCAAATAACAACTAACAGTGCAAATCACAAGAGAAACAAAATCTGAAATAAACGTGGGCTGCAATGATTTTGGAAAACTGAAATGATGGAGGTAAAGTGGAGTTTCCGGATGGTGAAGACTAGATCGGGTGAAGCGAAGTGGTTCCACGGAGGGGTGACGTGGCGGGGCTGCGGGTAGGGGAAGGATGAGGGCCGAAGAGGCGGTTTGGGGCTGGATCCGGAAGGACCCGTCCAGATCTGGACAGATCTCGGAGTGGGGGGTTTTGGGAGGTGGCGGGCTGTCGGGTAGCAGGTAGGAGCGGGCTGGGTGGAGCAGGGGAGGGCCGGCTGGATGTTGCAGGGAGGTATTGCGGTGGTGGTGATGTAGGGAAGGCGGCGGGCTGTCGGATCGCAGGTAGGGGTGGGCTGAGCGGAGCAGGGAAGGGGGTGGCTCGATGTTGCAGGAAGGTTGCGGGTTGGGGCGGCAGAGGGTGATGCGGCTGCTGGAGGCAGGGGAAGGGGCTGGCGGCTGGAGATGGGGAAGGAGGTAGACAATAAGGAAGGATACTTACCCAAGGAGTCGTCACCAAAGGGCTCCACGGCGTCGGCACCGCGGAATGATCACCGGAAACAAGGAAGAAGATCTCTCCAATATTTCAGCAATGTGGAAAAAGCTGCAGCCAACGTTTATTTATAGAGAAATAAAATTAGGGCAACCAAAGATGAACGGCTATGATTGGCCGTCGATCCCGGCGCCAAAGCAACGCTAAATATAATCCGAAATACAACATGCTATATATGAAACTTAATCAGAACGACGAGCCGGACGCAGCCACGGTGGCGGATCGGCGATCGGGTCACGCCCTCCTGCGAGAATACACGAACGTGGGGTCCACCCTGCGCCGTGTCGTGACGGATGGTCCCCCATCAGTTTGTTTAGTCACTACGCAGATTAAATGGGGGGGGGGGGGGGGGGGGTGGACCAATAAAGACTTGGAATGGAACTATAAGAAAAGACATGATCTACTTAGGCATTAGTGAGATTATGACTAAAGATAGGGCACAATGGCGACAAAGGATCCATATAGCTGACCCCACTATAGAGGGATAAAGGCTTGAGTGTTGCTGTTCTGTGGTTGTGGATGTTTTAAAAAAATGTCGCTTTGGTTCAAACCTCACAATGATTAATGCTTCACGAAATTTCAATCTTTGAACGTGATTAAACAAGCAAAACTCAAATTCAATCTCTCTGTTTATATCAAGGGGTTGGACCATTCAACAAAAAAGCTAAATCAAACCAGTTTTCAAGTGTTTGCTTGACCATTGACTGTTCTATCAAAACTTTGTTTATTAATCTTGTAGGATCTTCCATTATAAATACATGTCCAATGGGTTGTAGCTGATGAATTATGATGAATAAAAAGAGAAAGATCTTTTATGGGAGTTGTTCTACGTAAGAATGTTAAGTATTAGCATAGTGTCATGAGGAGTTGGCATAACAGGTCGAGGAATTCTTAATTTTGGGCCCTTTTCTTTTTGTTGTTGCATTTTTTCATTATTGTTACACTATTTAATGCATCACAAGGCAAGATCTGTAAAATAATTATAATTATAAACTCATTATGACATCGTACAATGATGGGAAAAATTTTTGAGAAACAAAATTTGAATAAATAGATTACCAATACAATGGTCTATATAAAGTATAAAGAATATAAATATTTGCAATAAATAACATATTGCAATTCCATCAATACCATATCTTAGTGATATTTGAACATACATGCGAGCAATTAATATGTAAGAATTAGTCTGTTTACATCATACTTTCACACAAAAGGACAAGAATATACAGATAATAGGCAATGAAAAGTTCTTAAGGTATGGATACATTCTATATACAAAGTAAATGAGTTCAAATAACCAACCAAATGAACAAAAAGGTGCGCTTAAATGTGTTCGTCAGCAAAACATTTATCACAATGCGACAAAGAGTTCAAATTTGTACCAAAGTATTCAATCTAAAACCAACTTTCTTAAAAAAGTAGAAGAAAAACTAAGTCCTCGTACAATCTTATTGTGTGATAATAAGTCTTTTGAGATGAGGAAGCAGGAGGCTCATGTAGATAGCAAAGAGTTTTTTTTTTGTTAGAGATGTTGAGAACTTGAACATTTTGGTTGATAAAGTGGAGGGGGGCTTTCACAAAAAAATCTCCAAATATGGGGAGAAAACAGATTCAGCTGTAAGAGAGAACCAAAAGGGTGGGAATAGAGGGGGACAGAAAGAGAGAGAGAGGAGGACAGAAGAGAGGCATCACCCACTCCACAGAGAATAGGATTGGAGATACTTTGCTTTTGAATATCTCGTAATCAATCATTTCAAATCCCTTACAAGTATCCTGTATTTATAGAGAAGAATTTACACCTACGGAGATAGTAAAGTAATCTAGGTGCAATCAATAAATTAATAAACGCCACTTGACTACAAATTATTTGTTCTTTTTTCAAAAAACACATGTCAAAGGTGTTTTCCATATACCATTAAAATTATAAAGACATCAAAAGTTATACAATTCAAACCTAGGAAGCACCGGTACGGGTACGGGTACGGGTACGGGTACGATACGTATCCAGTACGGCGGAATGACAAAAATTTAAAACAAGGATACGGATACGGCCGGATACGTCGTATTAAATATAATAAATATGTATATATATTTCTCACTGTAAAGAAAGGTCCAAATCTTGTATATACTTCTTTAATGTCAAAGTACAAGTATGAATACAAATATATAGGAGAGAGAAGAGGAAGACTCAACTATACAAACAATGTGCGACTAAACACTAAATACTGCATGGGTCAATACATCATTTTTCCTAGTATTCTCTAACACTCCGCCACAGCTGGAGCATACAAGTCGTAGGCACCAATATTTGATAAGAACTAATGGTACATTTGTCATGGTAATGCCTTGGTGAGACTGTCGGCAACTTGCCCTGACGCAGGAACATGCTCCAAATCTAACTTCTTTAATTGAACCTTTTCACGAACGAAATGACAGTCAACTTCAATATGCTTGGTCCGCTCATGAAACACAAGATTCTTCGCAATGTGAATTGCAGCCTGACTATCGCAAAACAAGGTTGCTGGTGAGGATAAAGTGACCACCAAATCACCAAGTAGACCCTCAAGCCAGGTGAGTTCAGATACAACAGCTGTCATTGCATGATACTCAGCTTCAGCAGACGAACGAGCAACCACAGACTGCTTCTTGCTACGCCAAGTGATAAGATTCCCCCCAAAGTAGGTACAGAAGCCTGTAGTGGAACGCCGATCATCCAGGGAGCCCGCATAGTCCACATCTGAGTATGCAACAAGAGATAGGGAGGAAGATGGCTTATATACTAATCCTTGTCCAGGGGTTGTCTTCAAATATTTGAGGATGCATTCTACTGCCTGGAGATGAGAAGTCCAAGGAGCGTGCATAAAATGGCTGACTACTCCAACAGCAAACGAAATATCAGGTCGTGTAACTGTTAGGTATATCAAATTTCCCACAAGGCGCCGATAATACTCAAGGTTCGTAAGCAGGGAATCGGAGTCAGACCCATAAGCACATAACTTGTGGTTAGCATCCATCAGAGTTTCCACAGGTTTACACCCAGAGTGGCCAGCATCGTGGAGGAGATCGAGGCAATACTTTCGTTGTGACAGAACAAGACCATCAGGTCGTCTCACAACCTCAAGTCCAAGAAAGTATCTTAGAGCCCCCAGATCTTTTATCTGAAAAACGAAATTTAAGTGTTGCCTGATTTTCTGTATCCCTGTGGTGTCATCACCAGTAATCAAGATATCATCCACATACATCAGGAGAATGACAGTCCCAGTTGATTGATGACGAGTGAAGAGAGAGAAATCAGTCGAGCTCCGCTTAAATCCAACATCGCAAACGACCTTACTACATTTTTCAAATCAAGCCCTGGGAGACTGTTTGAGACCATAAATAGATTTCCAAAGATGGCATACATGAGACTCCCCCGTGGTCTCAAACCCGGGAGGTTGATGCATGTAGACCGTTTCTTGAAGATCGTCATTCAAAAAGGCATTTTTAATATCTAGTTAATGGAGAGGCCAGTGAAGATGGACAACTAAGGAGATCAGTACCCGAACAGAGTTCAACTTGGCAACGGGAGAGAAGGTTTCATCATAATCAAGTCCACGTTGTTAAGTAAATCCTCTCGCCACAAGTCGGGCCTTTAGCCAGTCAATTGTCCCATCCAGAGCATGTTTTATTGTAAGCACTCACTTGTAACTGACACCCGAATGTCCGGGAGGAGGAGGAACCAGATCCCAAGTCTGGTTAGGCCAAAGAGCAGTCATTTCCTCGTCCATAGCCGCGTGCCACTTTGGATGTAGAAGAGCCTCCTGCACTGAGTTAGGAATAAAGATAGAGGCGAGGGAGAGAGCAAACTTGCGTAGAGGTGGAGCAAGGCGATGCATAGAGACATAACTAGCCATGGGGTGTGCGGTAGATGCTGATGCTGGATAGTCAGTCCGCGGGATAGCACTAGTGAAGGAAGGTTGTTGCAGAGCTCCAAAGACCGGGGTACGACGAGTGTAGACACGAGTAAGAGGTGGTTTGGGTGATAGAGGTACAGCAGGTGCCAGAGGGGGGGGAGTGGAAGGAGAGTGGTAGAGAAGACGTGAGGGGAACAGTCGGGCGAGGAATGGAAGGGGAGAGAGGAGGAGCGATGGCAGATGATGAGTTGTAGAATGGTTGAGCCTCCTGAAAGGTGACATCGGCAGAGACAACGACTTTGACATTAGTCGGAGAATAACACACATAGCCTTTCTGGGTCCGAGAGTACCCGAGAAACATACACTTGCGGGCCGAGGAGCAAACTTATTCGTGATCAGACCAAAATTATGAACATAGCATGTACAACCAAACACACGAAACGTTAGAGTAAACGGGGATTGGGACGGAAAGAGAAGACTAAACGGAGTTGCGTGGTCGAGCACAGAAGAGGGCATGCGATTGATGAGGTGACATGCCGCAGAGACAGCAAAGTTCCAAAAACAAGTAGGAACGTGTATTTGAAGCATGAGGGACCGAGTAACATCAAGAAGATGACGATTCTTTCACTCGGTCACACCATTTTGTTGAGTCGTATATGCACATGAGGTTTGATGTATAATACTGAATTCGGTGCATAAGTTTGCAAATGTACGACTAGTGTATTCCCTGGCATTATCCGTGCGAATGACCTTTAGAGGAGAGGGGAACTGTGCACGTATTTCGCTAAGGAAGACGCGAAATTTAGTGGTTAGTTCAGCACGATCCCGAAGTAAGTATAACCAGGTTAAGCGTGAATAATCATTAATAAAAGTGACAAAAATATCGATAGCCAAACATACTAGGGGTTTTATAAGGGCCCCAAATATCAGAATGCACTAATGATAATGGAGTATCACTCCGAGTACAAGTAGGAGAAAAAGAAACACGATGTTGTTTGACAAAGATACACGAGTCACGAGAAAACATATACAGGGAGACATCCAGAAGAGCCTTATAGAGAATATGGAGGGGAGTATGCCCCAGATGACGAGGCCAATCGGTAGTAGAGACATCAAAGAGAGCAGAAGGAGAGACATCGAGGAGGTAGAGCCCATTTGACAGTCGTCCCTTACCAATGATATTTTGCGTTTTCTGATCCTGCACAACAAAGGTAGAAGGTGAGAAAGTAACACAACTATTGAGGTCTTGTGCGAGGCGGCTAACGGAGAGTAAGTTAAATGGAGAACAGGAAACATGAAGAACAGAAGTAAGAGATAGATTGGGTGTGAGGGGTACATCAGCAACACCAGAAACTGGGGCGGTATCACCATTTGCCACAGTGATGAACTTGGGGTGAGCAGTCACTGAATATTGCGGAGGACGTTGCGAAGTAATATGATGAGTGACACCCGAATCAACAATCCAGTGAGAGCTCTATGAGTGACAAGATATACCTTCATTAGAAATAGATGCGACAGAGCCAGACGAGCGAGAGCTCACCCTTTGCAGGTGTTGGAGCTGAGTGCGTAGAGCATCAATGTCTGCCCGAGCAGAGGCAGTAGAGTCCGGGGCAGGATCAGCAGGAGGATCAGCCATAGCAGGAGCAGCAAGATGTGGAGGCAGGCCAACTTTGCGATAGCAAGTGGCCTCAAGATGGTCATCCCGTCCGCAATAGGTGCACTTAAACTGAGATTTTCCGGACCGGCCACGTCCCCGAGACGTGTTGCGTCCCCCGCGGGCTAAGGACCCCCGAGCAGGCGAACCAGGTGTAGAGTGTTGTAGAAGAGCTGGGGAGAGAGTAATATGAGCATCTTGGGGCGGTGTGACCTTCAGAAGCATGGAGCACACATCGGTCAAAGACGGGTGGTAGCAGATGAAAGAATCTGGGCCCGAACACTGTGCAGGTGAGAGGGAACCCAAGACATCATCATCGCAATCCCGACAGCTTCTTTCTGAGCCCATTGAGTGGTCAGATCTGTAGTGGGAGGCTGATGCTGGATCCAGGCCTCGACCAGGGTTTTGGCTTTAGCAACAAAGGAGAACATATCACCAGGAGCCCCGGGATCAAGTTCTGACGATCCGAGATAATGTCGAATAGGTGTTGCAAACTATTCTGCCCCGAGTAAAAAGAATGGAGCTCCTCACACATGGTCTTTGTCGTGTCATGATACATAGCCATTCGATATGCCTCGGTGTCCATGGAGTTGAGTAGCCAAGATTGGACCCGACCATCACCTCGAAGCCACTCATCGGTGGGAGCGGTCAGAGTGACCCAAGTCAGGTGATGAAGAAGGGCTTTGATCTGCAGGTCACGACGAACCGAGTGCACCTATTCCATAAAAATACGCTTCCCACTAAGAGAGATGGTAGTAATTCGGAGTTCATCGCGAAGCTCGAGGACTGGAGCCGCAACACGATCAGGGAGAACGGAGGAGGCATTAAAATTTTCGGATGCTATGAAGCCGCAGCGGGTAGAAGAAGGCCGCAGCGGGTAGAAGATGACGACAAGAAACCTGGGCGGGCAGCAACCAGAAGAAACAGAGGCCGGCGAACAGGCACTCGACCGTGCGGTTAGAGGCAGACAACAACAAGAGCAAAAGCCAGCGAACAGAGACCAAACCGTGCAGTTAGAAGCAAACCGCAACAAGATCGGTAGAAGCAGTCCGCGCGAACAGCCAAGTCGAGCCGAGAGGTGCGAAACGATAAGGCAGACAACAAGAGAAGAGCGGCAAGGCAAGAAAGAACTTCTTGCGACAAGAAGGAGACTGCGTGACAAGGAGAGAACTTGAGGCCAGAGACAGGTCGCAGCGGCAAAGAACTCCTTGTGACAAGAGCGATAAGTTTCCGTGCGAGAAGGAGATCGCGTGATAAGGAAAGAGGCCGCGGCGATTAGACCGAGAATATGTTGTGTGAAAAGAAGAGAAAGGCGGTCGCAGCGAACAGAGACAGGTTGCAACAGGTAGAACTTGAGGCCAGATAGTTAGATCTAACCGCAGGAAAAGGGAAAGCCGCAGCGGGTAGAGATTAGCCAGTGGCGGTTAAGAAAATCTAATCGCACGGGAGTGGGGTTCATGTGCCAGAGAGAGAAGGCTATAAAAGAGCGTAGAAGAAAAAGAGGAGGTGGATCAACGGGAGAGAAGACGGAGGCGGTTAGAAAAGAAGAAAGCCGCAAAACAATGCGGTTAAGCAGGAAAATAAGCCGCCCGGTTAACAGGTGGACTGTGCGGTTAGAGAAAAATAGGTCAGACCGTTTCCCTCTGATACCGTGTAGAGAAAGGTCCAAACCTTGTATATACTTCTTGAATGTCAAAGTACAAGTATGAATACAAATATATAGGAGAGAGAAGAGGAAGACTCAACTATACAAACAATGTGGGACTAAACACTAAATACTATATGGGGCATATTAATGGGCTAATACATCATTTTTCCTACTATTCTCTAACACTCACAAATGTAATTAAAAGTGCTCAAAACAATTATAGATCAAACATAATTGCATAAATCATCAATTTCTACACTTTATAAAAACAAAACAACATGAATATGAAGAACTAACAACACATATAATAAAAAAACAAAATAATAAAATTTAAATCAAATTATTTATAATTTTAACGAAAAAAGATACTAAACTCGGAAGCGCATTTTGTCATAAACAAACACCGTTAGTTTCATTTATGATTCATAATTTTTTTTCCTAAAAGACACATAGAAGTCTTTTGTTTACTTTAGAAAAACATATTGTATCACAATATGTAGAACGATCTGGCAAGTCCAAGTGTATCTATAGACTAGAGTAACAGGTGTATCTGCCGAGTATCGGGTACGTATTGGTACCGGATACGTATCCGGTACGGGTATGTGAGCCTCAAGGTAGTATCGGTGCTTCATAGATTCAAACTCACTCATAGTATATTGACTTAGATTTGGTTTTCTTCTTTCCTGCTATGAAGAACTATAAGAATCTAGTATTGACTTAAAATTCTAAAGACATCAAAAGTTATGAATTCAAAGTCACTCATAGTATAATGACTTAGATTTGGTTTTCTTCTTTCCTGCTATGAAGAACTATAAGAATCTGCTAAATTATCAAAATTCTAAGTATTTCTCTTTTTTTCATTGTTATATCATATATGTGCAATATCATGTCCTTCTCAGTTTAATTACCCAATTGCTATTATTATACTTACATCAGTTACCCCTAACAATTAATGTTTGTTTGATCTCAACCGCTAACATATAGATTTAGCATTTATAGTTTGCTCGTGTTGAAAATTGTCGACACAAGGTTAGGAATATGCTTCAATTTACAAAAGAAGCATGCATTCAAATCAAAAATTGATTTCATTTTAGCAGTCATCCTCAACATCATATGAATAATTCAAAGGTGTCTTTCCATAGATCTACTAAATTTATCAAAAAGTATGAGTTCAAACTCACTGAGAGTATATTGCTTAAATCTTGGTTTTCTTCTTTCCTTGCTATGAAGAACATAAGCATGAGTCAAATAATCATAATTAAACCCATATTAAACATTTCTCAATTCTTCATTGGTTATATGTTCAATATCAAATCCTTTTCAGTATTAATTACCTTATGTTATTTTATCCTGTTTCCTCACAGCAGTTACACCCAAAAAGTAAAGTTTGTTGGAACTTAACTAACCCTAATTTATACATTTTAGTACTTGCAGTTTGCTAATGTCGAATACTATTAACACAAGAAAGTTTAGTAATATGCTTCATTTGCAAAAGGAGTATACATTCAAACCAAAAGTTGTGTTACATTTTAGGAGTCAGCCTCAACATCATATGAGTATTTCATCATGACCTTCCAATTAATAACCATACACTACTAGTTTAATCAAAAAATTTCCTCTAATTGTATCCATGTTATAAATCAACTATTTAACTATCTTGCTAATATATGTACTTAATAAAATGCTTCTACAAGCTTAGATTTTTAAGTTATAACCATTAAAAGAGGATTTGCAGATGATTAATGGAAGACAAACTCAGGTGAGAAAAACAAACATTGAAATAAAAATAGAACCTCAAGATGCTCACAAAACTAACTATTGGCATATCCAACCGTCAAAAGTTATTGATATTTAATCACAAACCTGATTTTAAAAAATACGGCATATTACCAGAACTTGCTAAGAAACTACCATAGTTATCATGAATGTCATGTTCAGTGGGTAGTGGTCAAAAACTATATGTGGCAACTGATTGAATAGTTTGCAAATGTGACATTGATTTGTTTCTTTAATTGCACTATCACACAAAGGAATCTGAAAAGCTAATCTATGGACAATGAAAATTAGTCCTAAAATCTGAGACTAGCTAACAAATCAAAACATTCAATTATAGAACCACATCAATGGCATATCAAAACAAAATTCCAACAAAATAAAATGAAAAGTATTTCATTCAGCGGCTCATCAAACAGAAAATCCCACCAAAGAAGCCGGAGTAATGAACTAATGAACAATAACAAAGTCTCATCTAGTCATCTGATTCAATTAAAATAAGGGCAAGAGTTTGATACAAACCCCTCACTGTAATCCGCCTGGAGAAGATCAAGATATGTGTCCCATTTATTGCCGATCACCTGGAAAAAAAATAAGATTAGAACGGTTGTGTTCAGTTCAATAGATGATCTGAAGAAATGTCGACAACATCCAAGAAAGAAAATACAATCCTAAGAATCAACAAAGAAGGAGCAATCATGATATTCAAGAGGGAAAAGGAGAAACCTAGAAGCCAATACCTTCCCGCAGGTGAAGCAACGAACAGGGATGATCATGTTCTCGTATGAAGATTACTTTCACGCAGGTCAGATCCTAAGCCAACAAAACTGCCTACCCAGCTGAGAACTACACTCGAGACGGTCCGACCCGGTGGGGATGGATCAATCGATCGATTGAAGGATGAAGGAGTATGGAGGTCTGTAGGGGAGGAGCCGGCAGGGTTTACTTCGCTTCAGTGGCGGGAGTCGAAGGAGAACGTCCAGCCAGGGGCGAGATCCGGCCTGCGATGAAGAAGGAAAACGAGGATTGCCGAGTTGGCGCTAAATAACCCTAGACCACTATAAACCATCAAGACAATGGACTTTAAGGCTTCATTTGGTTCGGCGGTGGCGGGTCGATCCGGCGGGTGGAAACGGAGTGTTCGAACCGGAGAGGGGAGGTGGCTGCTCCAAACGGAGCTTTTTGGGGGCGTTTCTCAAGGGGGGCGGGTGGAAACGGAGCAAACGCCGCCGGAGGTTCATTTGTTTTTCCTCCTTCCGGCGGCGTTTGCTCAAAACGGAGCAATGAAACGCCCAAACAAATGAAGCCTAAACCGCTGGACTTCTGTTTCGGCCTAATACCAAAAAAAAAAACGTTTCCAGGGCACTGAATCGCTGATTTGAGCCTGGGTTTTTTTTTTCTATTGGGCCCTATTTAAAGTGGGCCCAAGACAGGCCCGGGTCTTAGTGATAGATATGCCTGAGCCCACATGATCGGGCTCAAGAAAGCCCCCAAAAGAAAGACATGTTGCCCTTTGGCAGCAGGATTGTTGGGCGCCAACCCAGCATTAAAATGCTGGGTGTGGCCACCTAGCATTTAATGTTGGGCGGCCTCGCTTAGGGCTGCAAATGAGCCAAGCTCATCAAAAATAGTCGGTGGGAGCTCGAGCTATTTTTTTTTAGCTCGAGCTCGACGAGCCTGTGTTCAATAGGCTCGAGATCGAGCTCGCCAGAGCTCGACGAACCCGGTAAGCTCCACGATTGAAAGCACGTCGTCTGACCTCGTCTGTCGTCGTCTGCTGCCCGTCAGTCGCCAGTTTGTCAGGGTTTATTCTCGGCCTCATCGTCCACCGTCCGCTGCTCGCCGTTCCACAGTCGCCATCCGCACTCCGCAGGCTCGCTGCTCGCGTGGAAGATGACGGCATCATGGCATGAAAGCCTAGCGTGAACGATGAAATGAATATATTAAATATTATTAATAATACTTACTAATATTATAATATAATATGATGGTTGAACTCTGAAGCCTGAAACATGATGACGCGAAAGTTGATGGCCTCGATTAGCAGGTTGCGGCAGCAGACATGAATTAATATAATATATTATAAAGAAGTAGTTTTGAAAATAAAAAAAAAACCACAACAAATCCTAACCATTGAATGTAACCCAATTATAAAATCTACAACATCCATCCTACTTAATTTTGAATCCGCATACTGCCAAAAATCGGATTCCAAAAACCGGACTCAAAAAATTATTACACTCCCTCGACTGCCACCCGCCGTCTGCGCCTATCTCCCTCGAATCACCCCCATCGCCTTTACATCACCGCTGCCCTAATCTCCTCCCACATTCTACTCCAGCGACAACTACACACACCCACCCAGATCTCCTCCGCCCGCAACAACGACGGATCGCCTCTGCCTGCATCAATGTCGGACGCCTTCGCATCAACCCTGATCTCCTCCGCTTGCCTCAGCGTCGGACGCCTCCGCATCCACCCGGTTCTCATCCGTTTGCAATGCCAGATCTCCTCTACCCACATCACCGCCAGATATCCTTCGCCCGCATCAACGCTCGACGCCTCTGCATCACCACCTTAGCAACCTTTCATTATTGACCTCAATCTCTTCTCTGCTTGAAAGCCGCTTACTGCTCTTTTGGGATCCATTTAGTTAGGTAAGCTATACCGTTAGCAAAAACATCCAAGAAACCTAGAGAGATTTTGCATTTCCGATTTTCAAAAGTGTTCCTCTCCTTACAGGTTTTTGATCTGCATCCGCTGCTATGAGCTTTCCATGGCTGCTATGTACTCCCAAACAGAGACATTGTTCGGCTGTATTTAGATTTTAGGTCCGTCCTCTTTGTATTTTCAACGTATTTGCCTCCGTAGAAACTGAATTAATTCATCTTCACGATGTCCTACTTACCCTGTTAGATTTCGTTTTTGATTTAGAATTAGGGTTTTCAGTTTTCCATTTCGACTTCAATTCTGTCTGTAATTTTTCGTTTTAAATTTCCTTCTTGATTACGTTTTTATTTTTTCATTTATGAATGCAATTTTGATTTCGTTTTTTACTTCCAATTTTTTATTTCGTCGTAGCCTTCCGTCCCTTGCAGCCAAAGCATTCCTCCACTGTCTGGAAATGAAACCTCCGATCAATTGCCATTTTTTGGGTATTCTGCTTCCCATCTACATCTCTAGACAATGAATGTAGATTTTTTGGGATCTCCCAAATTTGTAAGCTTCATATATGATTCTTTGTTTGTTCACAAGATAATAATAAGGTTTTCTATCTACTTCTTTTGACGGATTCAATTTGATTTTCCCTGTTAATGCACCAACAGTGAAGTCATAGAGAAAGCACGAGAAATAACTTTGTTGTCCTCTTGCGTACGTATTGCAGAAGCTATAGTAATTGAAATTCTTCAAAGGGATAATTAAATTCTTTAGAAGATAGCAAAAAAGATTATCATACTTTCCCATAATGCAATGTGCTACAGACCCAGGGTTGTCTTCCCTCCAATTCTTCATATATTCCTTCTATCCGACAGTTTTTGGCCAAAGTTATTCCTTAAGATATTATTACGAATATGAAAGCTGTCAATTAAGTGCTACTTAAATGCCATTGTTATTGAGTTGTAGTGTTTACTTTCTAATCATATTTGTTTTTTTAAGTGTAATAAAAATTTGTATTGGGCTAATTTCAACAATTGAATGTTATTGTTACATTTCCTTCGGCACATCGGTTCATTTAGGTTAGTCTACTGAATAAGATTCATATTTTGTAGAATATGCGCACTTCGAATGTAATTTCAAACATTTTGTGAAAATTTTCATTTATTCGTACTTCATAGTGCTATATTGATGCAGGACCCAAGTCTCCATGAAGTAGGATGGATGGTGTAAATTTTATAATTGGGTTACATTCAATGGTTAGGATTTGTTGTGGGGTTTTTTATTTTCAAAACTACTTCTTTATAATATATACATCGAGATAGAATCTGTGTGCTGATCAATACTCATCACATTTCGTCTTTCAGCAAGAAATCTTGGTGATTCTTCATGACGTCACGGGAGGGAAAGACTTATGGATTCGTTCATGCACTTTGGACTTCACCATAATCACTGTAATTGTGATATATACTGCATTTCCTCAATTCAGCCATCTTAAGGCTAAACAACCCAACTTTGTAAATATTTATAGGATCATCAGAATCACTTGAGATTCCATGGCAATAATTGTCTCAACTGCAGATTAGTATTCATCCAGCACAGAAGAACATTTCTCAATGGCAAAGAGAATATAATCACTCCTAATATAGCTATCTGCAATGTAGCATTTCTTTTTATTTACCGCTAACTAGATGAGCATAAAATGAACCGAGCAAAAAATAATATTGTTGTGAGCTATATATATATGTAGCTTTTCTCAATGCTTTAGATCCAATTTGAACAACTAGATGAGTTGATATGTTGCACTGAACATGCTGAAATTTAAAGAGGCATGGACATGAACCAGTGTTATGCAGAAAACCAGTGTTATGACGGCAATCTGTAATAGGTAAGCTTTGAACCAACATGTGTTATGCGTAGGGCTTAAATGCGTTATTTTTTTGTTTAATATCATCTAGACCCTTATAATGTTGATGAAGCCCAAATGGTGATCTATAGTTATATTCAGGCCTAACACCTCTGATATACAAGTAGGAGCAGAGCATGATAAAAGAAGTTAAAAACTAACAAAAAGAACATAACTAGGAAACCTGGAAGAGAATGTTAAAAACTAACAATAACAACATATAATCTGCATAAAAAGAGAGTTGGTTTATATTATTTTGGGCAATCTAATTGCATTTCGATAACTTCAGACCGCTTAAATAGAGAGCATCATGTACCTCTACTGAAGTCAACTGTGCATAAGAACATTGTCAGAGAGGGGAGTTCGATTTATGCAGTACATGAGAGGTGGGGGTGAGCGATTTATGCAGTAGATGAAAGGTGGAGGTGTGTCAGCCGTTGAGGAGCAGAAATACATTCTGGGGGGATCGGCACTGTTGGTACCCTTGTTTGGATTTGAGTTTAGTCTTCTCAATTAGTTTCTTGACCCAATATTTATTTATGGTCAAAGGTTAGTTGCTAGGTTAGATTTCCTCAGTCGAAGAGTTGTCACTTATCCAGTGAAAATCTGGCTAAGTTGTTTTTGGTTCGACTATAGTCGAACGGCGCTCGACTATCGTCTATCAACTGTTCGACGATCGTCTATTAGTTGGTCGACTATCGTCAGTCAGCAGATCGTCTAACTCTGAGTTAGTTCAACTCTTGTTAGCTCGACGATTTGTGGTATCTGCCTCGTCGATCATCGAACCCTGCTCGACTTCTTTTGCCCAGACAGATTTCTTGATAGTTCAACTATCTGCTTGGATAGTTCAACTATCTGATAGCTCGACTATCTGGTTGATAGTTCAGCTATCTGCTCTGTTCGATAGCTCGACTATCTGTTTGATAGTTCGACTATCTTTCTTGATAGTTCAACTATCTGCTTGGATAGTTCAACTATCTGATAGCTCGACTATCTGGTTGATAGTTCAACTATCTGCTCTGTTCGATAGCTCGACTATCTGTTTGATAGTTCGACTATCTTTCTTGATAGTTCAACTATCTGCTTTGATAGTTCAACTATCTGATAGCTCGACTATCTGGTTGATAGTTCGACTATCTGCTCTTTCTTTATAGCTCGACTATCTGCTTTGATAGTTCGACTATCTGCTTTGTGTTGATAGTTCGACTATCTGTTTGATAGTTCGACTATCTTTTTGATAGCTCGACTATTTACTTTGATAGTTCGACTATCTGTGTCGTTCGATTATCTGTTTGATAGTTCGACGATCTCTGTAGTTCGTTCGACGATCTCTGTGGATCGTTCGACGTTCTTTGGTCTGCTGTTAGTAATTTTGTACTCCTTCTCTTCTGTGATTTATTTCCTATTTATTTGGCATATTTTATTAAAGATTATTTCATTGATTTTATGCTGATATTTCAAGGCAATCTTTGCCACATTCTTTATGCATAAGTCAAGTTCTTTCTGACAAAAGTCTTTTGTCTTATTAGTTGAAATATCTTTATGCTTTATCTGCCATGATGTCCTTTATAGCCGTTAGACACAAAAGTCTTCTCTGGCCGTAAAGAGTTTAGTCTGATGTGACTTTCTCTAGTATTCTTTTATCAGATTGGATATGCAGCTTCTCAGAAAGCTTTATCCCTTTATAGGATGTCTGTCTGCAGGATATATTTTGTATTGTGCTATTTGCAGCCCAGATTGCAGATCTCAGAAGAAGACAAAGTTCAAATAAAGATTAGAGCTGTTACAGAGGCTAATATATAAAGAGCTTCTTTTGAAAGAAGTTTATACAATAACACGCATATACATACATATACTAAGCAAGCAGAGTATACACAGAGTGATTCAAAATAAGAAGAGATACATCTCTCAGATATTGTTACATTCAACTGAGAAGATCAACCTTCTTCAAATCTCTCTTCTTCAATCCTGAGTTCATCCTGCTGCCAGGAACATTCACTCAGAGTTTCAAGAAGAAGAAGAAGTAAGAAAAGCTGTTGAAGAAGAACATCCATTACAAATCAAGAGTCTTCTTCAAGCTGCTCCTTCAAGAACTTCAAGACAGCTCTCTGTCAAAAGTTCAGAAGAGAACCTGCACCCTGAAGCAAGACTTCTTCCATGATATCACTAAGCTAGGGAGAGCCTTAATTCTTTAGAGCTTTCTAGCTCTGTGCAATCCACTAGCTTCTCTAATCTTATTTTACAATAGAGAAGTGTTGGGTACATTGGAAAATGTGTACCTGATTTGAAGAAGCCTAACTTAGCTCAATGATATACATCAAGGTGTATTTGATGTTATTTTGAGTTGACATGTGCAGGTTAAGAATGTACTAAAAAGCAGGAAAATTATTCTAAGTCCATGTGTCGACACCAGAAGAAGCTGTGACGACACTTCAGAATAATTGTGTCGACACTTGAAGAAGGTTGTGTCGACACAGAGAAAAAGAGTCGACAACATCTGTGTCGACACCGGGAAGCAGAGTCGACAACATCTGTGTCGACACCGGGAAGCAGAGTCGACACCAGAAGGCTGTGTCGACACACTAAGGCAGAGTCGACTACATTTGTGTCGACACTAGAAGACTGAGTCGACACATATAGGCAGAGTAGACAACAGCTGTGTCGACACCTAAAGGCAGTGTCGACACATACTATATTCTGAATCTACATCAACTGTGTCGACACACAAGACTTGTGTCGACACACTGCAAAGTCTAGACCAAGTCATTTGCTGAAGAATGATGAAGTGTTTGAGTCGACACAAATACTCAGTGTCGACTCATTCTCAAGATGCAGTATGAAGAAGCTGAGTCGACTTAAAGGCAAATATGTCGACATCATCAAAGGCTGTGTCGACAGCAAAGTTACTTGTGTCGACACATATTGACAGATGGTCTCGACACTTTCTGACAGATAGTCTGGACACTTTGCTGACCATGACAAAGGCACAAGATCTGTTTGAAGACTTGACAGCTGTGAGTTACAACAGGTTAACTGAAGCTGTCAGACTTGTCAGTAGTTAGTTAGAAACCGGATCAGCCGGTTACCATGAAGAAGGTCTATAAATAGACATATTCAGAAGTAGAAGAAACGACAATTGATTTTTGATTAAAAAGCAACACACATAGAAACTGATTGAGTAATCAAATCAAGAAAGTGCAAGGCACGGAAGAAGATCTTCATCAGAAGATCTAAGAAGACATTCTGTAGGGTACAACCTCTCAGGATCTGTCTAAGTAGAATTCGTCCAAGAATTCTGAAGTATTATCAAAGGTATTGGATAGAGAGAGATCCAGCCATTTGAAGATCAAGAAGGAAGCTGTCACAGGTTTCTCAAGAAGCTGTCAGGAAATCAACTCAGCTAAGTTCAGATTCAAGAAGCTTTGAAGAAAGCTAAGATTCAGTTGATTTCATCCATCAGCTGATCAAGTGCTGTCTTGTCCCTTCTCTCTCAACAAAGGCAAGATATAATAAAACTCTTTTCAAATTTGTAGGATCTATTAATATAGATCTGAGTTGTAAGCCTATGTTATAAAGGCTGAGTGTAGGAGATTTGATCTCTGAGTGGTAGGGCTGTGTATGCCTGAGTGTAGGAGAAGGTATTTCTTTGAGTTGTAGGCCTTGTGTCAAGGCTGAGGTAGGGCTGATTAGCCTGAGTTGTATGAACCTTTCCAGGTTCTGAGCTGTATGATCTGAGGATCTGAGTTAAAGAAGGAAGTTAGGCCGAATCTTGCACACTGCTAGATAGGTGAAGGGGGAAAGTGGATGTACCCAGACCTTGGGGAACCACTATAAATCTGTGTGCATTCTGTGATGTGTGAATATCTGTGATTGTTGTGCTGTGTTTGCTGAAGTATATTCTGCATTCTATTTTATTCAGTAGTTATATTCTGCCTAAAGTGAAAACAAGCATTAGAACCTATTCACCCCCCCTCTAGGTGTTTAGGTAGTCTTGAAAGTAAAACTATCAAGAAGACACTCTAACTCTCTCTCAATCTCCTGTATAAAGGGTTATTACTCCCTTCAAAAGTGAACCTTGGTGGCAGGGCACCTGAGCAAAAACCTGTGTTGGATTTTGAGCTCCTGATCAAAAGCTCAAAGGGTCTAATTGATCTACCTGAACCAAATTAGTTAGTGGCAGGGCACCTGATCAAAAACCTGTAGTGGATTCCTACCAGGGTGGTATAAGAGTGGACGTACCAATTTAGAGGGAACCACTATAAACCTCTTGTGTCGTCTGTGTTGTTTAATTTAATTATTGCACTGTGGTTGTGAGTAGAAATAACTAAGATTGCTAGTTGCTGTGATAGGACCAAAGCTCAACTGTAATTACAGTTAGCTTTCTCTTGTGCACTTCACTTTGTGTTAGGCTCTAGGGTTTCAAATATCTATAAACTCATTCCGCAAATTAACTCTAAGAAAGTTGAGTAAGGTGTCATAATTTTTGAATACTCTATTCACCCCCCTCTAGAGTTGTATCTATCCTCACTTTCAATTGGTATCAGAGGGAGGTTGACTGACTGTACATGCTAACACCCGAGTCACAAGATCCAGATAGATACCAAGTTTATAGACATTCACTTCATGGCCCAGTACAAGGATTATTCTAGCACCAGACCTCCAGTTTGCAACTTAGCTAAGTTCAGCATCTGGAAGGCAAGAATCAAGTTATATATGAATTTTATTGATGAAGATATTTTTTCTTCTATTTTGACAGGACCTCCAATACCACCTGCTGCAGCCACTGCTACAACATCTACAAATCTCAGTGTAGTGCCACCTACAGACTACAATGATGCATACAAGAAAGCAAAAGTAGCTGATGCAAAAGCCATGAATATTCTGGCTCAGACTATGTCTGATGAAACCTTTTAGAAAGTGGCTGATTGCACTTCTGCAAAAGCCATGTGGGACTCACTGAACCAGATTGTAGCTGGTTCAGCTGATGAAAGGAAGGACAGAAGGTCCAACCTTATATCTCAATATGAAAACTTCAAGAAGACTGAAGCTGAATCAGTTGAAGCTATGTACACCAGGCTCAGATCCATCATCAATGAGCTGAGAACTCTTGATAAGGAGATAACATTGATAGAGGTCAATAATAAGATACTGATGTGCTTTCCCAGCACATGGGATCTTAGGATATGGCTCATCAAAGAGGCTAGAAGCACTACTGAAATCTCAACTGAAGCTCTCCTTGACAAGCTCAAATCTTTTGAGCAAGTGCTGAAGTCCAGGGAAGCTGAGGCTGAATCCAAGACTCCAACTCCAACATGGAAAGAGCAAACCCTTGCTCTAAAAATTGCTGATGCTTCTGAAGGAAGCCAATCCAATGAGGAGCTGATGACACTCTTTGTCAAAAGGTTTCTCAAGATGGGCAGAAAGGACTTATGAAAGAAGTCTTCAAGATATGAAGATAAACCAAGGTATGACAGATCTCCTGCTAAAGAAATTATCTGTTATGGTTGCAGGAAACCTGGACACATTCTACCTGAGTGTCTAGAGGAAAAGAACAAAGAAAAGAAAAAAGAAAAAGAACATCAGAAGAAGCACTCCAAGTCCTCCTCCTACAAAAATAAGAAGAAGGAGAAAGGATTTGTTGCTGAAACCTGGAGTGATTCAGATGAGGAATCTTCCTCCTCAAGCTCCAGTGAAGATGAGGAAGAGAAGAAGGCAAAGTAAATTTGCTTAATGGCAATTGATGCCTGCAGCAATCACTCAGCTGCAGAGAGTTCTGATGATGATGAAGAAATGCCTACAAAAGATCAGGTATTATCTTCTTATGATTTTTCTTCTGCTAAATTTAAATCTGAATTTAAATCCCTTTGTTTAGATTTAATTAGTACAAAAAAAGAAATTAAGGAGCTTAGAAATAGGATAGCAGAATCAGAAATGCTCTCCATTGAAAATGCTAGGTTAGAAGCAGAACTCACTAAGTCCAGTGAAGAAATAAAATTTCTTAAAAATGAACTAGCTAAGTCAAAAAGATTATAAGAATCTCTAAATGGTAGAAGCCTTAAGCTACTAGAGATCACTAGCATGACAAACACTAGGTCAGACAATAATAAGCTAGGCTTAGGAGCCTCATCAAGTGAACCCCCCTTGGTTCTTAAAAATCATCTTTCAACTCCAGTAAACTTTATTTCAGCTGATGGAATAAAGAATACTGAGCAAGTAAATCTAGTTAACAAAGCCTTAAATAAAGCTAAGAGAGAAAAGAGAAAGCAAAAAATTTAAGGAAATACAAAAGTCATCGAACGCTGCTCGACGATCGAAGGCTCAATGGTCGAACGATGCTCGACGATCTGAGCATCGATCGTCGAACGATGATCGATGATCTCAATATGATTTTCAAAATAATCACCTGAACCTTAGAAATCCTAATGTAAATAGAAACCCTAGGTTTATTGATCCATCAACTGCATGGAGTATTCCACCTAGGAGATCCTATCCCTTAGGATATAAACCCCAGCCTGCTTATTCTTTTATTTCAAGTTTTCATTATGTGAAGAATAATGGATCCAAGGTTGTCTGGGTCCACAATGTCTAATTGTTTAATTTGCAGGTAAAGACCTATCCAATTACTAAAGACAAATGTTATTTGGATAGTGGTTGTTCCAAACACATGACATGAAACAAAGACAATCTGTCAAGATTCAAGGCCAAGCTTGGACCAAAGGTGATTTTTGGGGATTCTAGCTGTGGTCAAACAGAAGGATATGGTAGGACTACCATTGGAGCAATAACATTCAAAAGGGTTGCATATGTAACTGGACTGAAGCACAACCTAATCTCAGTAAGCCAGTTATGTGATGCAGGTTATCAGGTATCTTTCACTAACACTCTCTATAATATTACTTTAAATAGTAATGTAGTGTTAGTAGGCATTAGGCAGGGTAATATTTATTTAGTAGATTTTAACTCAACTCAATCTGAAATCTGCCTGTTTAATGAAATAACAAATAATAACCCCTTATGGCATAGGAGGCTTAGCCATGTTAACCTCAAGAACCTATCTAGGTTATCTAAATACAACCTTGTTAGAGGTTTACCTTCTTTCCCCTACAAGAAGGAGAGCCTATGCAAGGCTTGTCAATTAGGCAAGCAAACCAAAAACTCCTTTAAATCTATAAATAAAAGTGATTCACCTAGAATCCTGTATTTATTACATTTGGACCTTTTTGGCCCAATAAATGTACAGAGTCTAGGAGGGAAGTTTTACACTTTAGTGATTGTAGATGACTTCTCTAAGTTCACTTGGGTGTTCTTCTTGAGAACTAAGACTGATAACTTCAAAGTTCTTACAGACTTTCTACTATGTGTGCAGACTGAGTATTCTACTCATGTGGCCTTGATCAGAAGTGATCATGGTACTGAGTTTGAGTCTCTTCTCATGCAAGAATTCTGTGAGAAAGAAGGTATCAAACATAGCTTCTCTGCTCCTAGAACTCCCCAACAAAATGGGGTAGTGAAAAGGAATAATAGAACCCTGATTGAAGCTGCTGGAACATTATTGGCAGATGCTAACATGCCTCTCTCTTATTGGGCAGAAGCTGTTAGCACAGCTAATTATGTCTTGAATAGATGTCTTATACACAAGCTTAAAAGTAAAACTCCTTATGAGTTACTTAAAGGAAAGAAACCTAAAATTAATTATTTTAGAGTCTTTGGTTGTGTAGTGTATATTCACAATAACAACAAAGAATACCTTAGAAAGTTTGAAGCAAAAGCTTCAATGGGAATTTTTCATGGATATTCCCAAGTAAGCAAAGCTTATAGGGTCTTTAACAAATCAACATCTAAAATAGAGGAGTCTGTGCATGTTTCTTTTGATGAGTCAAAGACGTTTTATAAGGAGAAGGAAACTTCTCCTTCCTCAAGCTCATTGCAGGTACCTGAGTCATGTAAAGATGTCACTCAAGAGATTCTCCCTCTTTCAACTCTTCATATCACTGATTCAGACAGTGATGAAGACACTGTGGAAGCAGTTGCTGTACCACCAACAATTGATCCAATTCCTCAAGAGGAATTAATCCAAACTGTTGTTGAAGATCACATCCCACCTGCTGATATTGTCACACTTAGAGATCATCCAACATCTCAAGTGATTGGTGACATATCAGCTGGTGTGCAAATAAGACATCAATTAAGATAGGATGTGATACATGCTTGTTTCTTTTCACAGATTGAGCCCCTCACCATAAAAGATGCTGAGCTAGATCTCCACTGGATCATTGCTATGCAAGAGGAGCTTAATCAATTTGAAAGATGTAAAGTATGGACTTTGGTTCCAAGACCAAAAGGCCAACTGATCATAGGCACCAAGTGGGTGTTCAGAAACAAGTTGGATGCAAATGGAATTATTGTAAGGAACAAAGCTAGGCTTGTAGCTCAGGGCTATAGACAGGAGGAAGGTATAGACTATGACCAAACCTTTGCCCCTGTTGCAAGGCTAGAGGCAATAAGGATCTTTCTAGCCTATGCATCCTATATGAAGTTTAAGGTCTTTCAGATGGATGTCAAGAGTGCATTCCTAAATGGTGAGCTAAAGGAAGAGGTGTTTGTTGAACAACCTCCTGGGTTTGTCTCTTCAACTCAACCCTCATTTGTTTACAAGTTGCAAAAAGCTCTTTATGGACTTAAGCAAGCACCCAGAGCCTGGTATGAGACTCTAGCTAGTTTCCTGTTAGAGCACAACTTTGTTAGGGGAGTAGTTGATAGAACCCTGTTTGTCAAGCATCACAAGGACACCATCCTGTTAGTTCAAGTCTATGTGGATGATATTATTTTTGGCTCCACTGATCCCAAACTGTGCAAAAAGTTCTCAGACCTGATGCATTCTAAGTTTGAGATGAGTAGTATGGGTGAGCTGTCTTACTTTCTTGGTCTCCAAGTAAATCAAGATGCTGATGACATCTTCATCTCCCAATCCAAATATGCCAAGGAATTGGTAAAGAAGTTTGGGATGGCTGATGCTTCAGCAATGCATACACCCATGGCTACAAATGTAGTTATAGATTCTGATGATCAGGGTAAGCCAGTTGATCAGAAAAACTATAGGGCCATTGTTGGTTCCCTATTGTATTTAACTGCAAGTAGACCAGATATAATGTTTGCCACATGCCTATGTGCTAGATTCCAGGTCAACCCCAAGGAATCTCATTTGATTCTTCTCAAGAGAATTTTGAGATACCTGAAGGGATGTCCAAATTTAGGACTGTCGTACCCAGGTGAATCAGAATTTGAGTTAATTGGATACTCTGATTCTGACTATGCTGGCTGTAGAGTTGACAGGAAAAGTACCTCAGGAACTTGTCAGTTCCTGGGAGAGAGATTTGTCTCTTGGTTCTGTAAGAAACAGGCTTCTGTCTCAACTTCAACTACAGAGGCTGAATATATAGCAGATGCTAGTTGTTGTTCACAGATCCTGTGGATTCAAAACCAACTTTTGGATTATGAGTACACACACAAGAACACTAAAATCATGTGTGACAGTACCAGTGCTATCTCCATTGCACAAAATCCTGTGCACCACTCTAGGACCAAGCACATTGAGATTAGGCACCATTTTCTAAGAGATTGTGTGGAAAAGAACAAGATCAGCCTTGAGTTCTTATCCACTAACCTTCAGAGAGGTGATATTTTCACCAAGCCCTTAGATGAACAGAAGCATCTGTTCTTTTTGGTTCAACTAGGCATGATAAATGGAAAAGACTAAGTGTGACTTTTGCCTTTGTTGAAATCTGTTTGAAGATCGTCGAACGACGTTCGACGATAGTCGAACAGGTTGAGCCTATCGTCGACCTATGGTTGACGCCGACTCATTTGCTTGTGAGGACAGAAATAGTCGAACGATTGCTCGACTACTCTACTTCAGGAAACGATCGTCGAACGACCGTTCGACTATTGCTTCTACTATTTGTTAAAATAGGTCGACGAGTGTCGTTTTAATATAAAACCGATGGTCGACCTAGGTTAAGAGATCGTCTTTTTAGTAGTCGACGAAGCTCGTCTTTTCGTATTCCGTCTTTCTGCTTGAGCTCTGCCCCGCGCTTTCTGCTCTTCGCTTCTCTCGTCTTCTTCGACAAAATCGATGGCGATTGCTCCAACTCTCCTAACAGCGATGAAGTTTGACGCCGGTTTCAGTGTGGATTTCGACTCGTTCAGCGCCTGCGATGCGAAGATCATAGAGATTCTACAACTCTACAAGGATCAAGGACTGGAAAAGCTAATGTTAACAAGGATCAAGATTAACATTCCAGAGATCAAATAATGGGTTTTCTCTTCGTCTTCCAGCGACGAATCCATGACTGGGACAATAGGCGGCGAGGAGGTAATCCTGACTCCTACCGTACTGACTGAAATTTTCGGATTATTGAATGGTCAAGAAGAGTATGACCAAGATACTCAAGAGTATGTAAGAATGCTCATAGAGCTAGGACATGCTGAGGGCATTCCTACAAAGTTGCTGAAAGTTAACTTTCCTTTGAGGATTAAGTTCTTACCTGAACTTGTTGGAAAAGTGCTGTTAGGTAAGCACTCAGCTCATGACAATATAACCAGGCATCAGTTTTCCTTGATGAGTGCAATTATCAATAAGAAAGAGTTAAATTGGGCAGAGTTAAATTGGGCAGAGTTAAATTGGGCAGGGATAATGTTTGATTTGATCAGAAAGAAGAACAGCAAGAAGGAAGTAATCCTTGGAAGGGTAATAGGAATTTTCCTAAAAGAAAAATATCCTCAACTGTTGGGTACAGTTGCAACTTCCATCAATGCCAGTAAGAAAATGGATCCCACCTTATTTATTAAGTGGAAAAGGAGCTTTCAGAAGCCTTCACCAGCTGGGGTAGCTCCTGCTGTATCTGAGAGCACAAGGACTGTATAAGTCACTCCCCACCTACCTGAAGAAGGCTCTTCCATTCCCCCCATTCCACCTTCATTTGCATTGCCATCCACATCTACTGCATTACCATCCACTTCCACTGAAGTACCATCTACATCCACTGCCTCTCTTCTACTTGATTCCTCAACTATTCTCCATGCATCATCACCAACATCTCCAATTCCTTCACATCTTGCTGGGATTTCTAATCCTAGCTTTGATCTGTTGGCATTTGAGACTCTACCCACTCCACCTCAGTCACCAATTTCTCATCCAGATCATATTGATCTTTCTGCATCTACTCATCAATCCCCAGTTCACAACATATCTCATCAGGAGACCACCATCCCTGATGATCTTCCATCTACTGAAATTCCCCCTTCCACATCTTTTGAAATCACCCCAGCTTTCATTTCAAACATCCTGGAGCTAATTACTCCTTCAATCAAAACCATGATTGAAGAAGCAATTGCCCCTCTTATTTCTACCATCTCTTCCCTGACATCCTCCATCACAGCCCTCTCCAAGTCTGTTAAGCCCTCTTCACTTAGGGGCCTGACTTCAGTATCTACTTAAATCAGGCAGGGGGAGATGTTCGAGGAAGATGCCTCAGGACTGCCCCTTGTTACTCTTCTAGCAGATATTCAAAAAAAAAACAACAGTTATAGAAGAGATAGAAGCCCCAGAAAAGAATCCAGCAGATGAACTTCCTAAAGCTGCAGAACCAGAACCTTCAACTTCTCCTGCAGTTACAGTTATAGAACCAGCTGAAGTTATAGCTGATGTTCCAGGTACAGCAGTTGTTCAAGTAGTTCAAGCACCAGTTCAGAGGCCATCTGATATCATAATGGAAGCAGAATTTGCCTTCAAAGTATTCCTTGAAGAAGTCTCCACTCCCATTGTTGCCCTATACCTAGAAGGAGTCATTACATCCTTTCTAGAGGACTTATGGGAGGTAGGAAGGCCTGAAGGTAATTTATTTACTCAATTCCTTGACATGTTAACTGACATATTAACATGTGAATATCTTGAAGGTATGTTGCTAGCCCATTTAGAAAATCTGTGTGTTCCTGATACTACAGATCAAGTGCAAGAAGATCTAGAAGATTTAGAAGCTCCAGAACCAGCTCAAGAACCTGCTGTTCAAGAACCTGTATCTACTCCTCCAGCTCAGATAGCTGTGCAAGATGAACTGGTCTCCAAGACAATTACTGAAGAGCAAGAAGATAAACCAACTCTTTGGGATGACACCCCAGGACCTGATTTGGATACCCTTCTGGCACAAGATGCCTTAGAAGAGGAAAGAGAGAAAGCTGCATTGAAAGCCAAAGAACAAACTGAGCAAGAGGCTTTTGATCCCTATGATCAACCTCAATCATCTCATTCTGATGATGAGGATGATTCTGATGAGTCAGAAGGTTCTAAGAAGAAGAAAGCAGCAAAAAGAAAAAGGAAAGCTGCTGCTCCTCCTCCTCCTAATCCTGATCATGATGTTCCCTATTACATACTGAAAGGGATTGATCCCAAATCTAAAGAATATCAACATTTGATGGGACTATCCAAAAACCAACAAAAGCAGAGAAAGAAAAGCAAAAGATATGACAGTCCAGCTCCAAAGTGGAATCCCAGAGGCCCTCCTCCTCCTCCTCCAAGTGCAGGAGCTTCTGGAAATGTATCTGCCAATCCATCAGCTCCTTCTGAAAGATTCACACCCTCTCAAGCACATCAAAGAAGAAGTAATCCAGGATATCAAGGCAGATCTCTATCTAGACATCAAAGACAAGAGGCTGATACAAAAGAGCAAGTGAAGGAGGTAGTATATCAGAAGCCAACCTTTTCTCCTCCTCCTTCACCCAAGAGAAAAGCATCACCTCAAAAAGAAAGCAAAAGCATACCATCCAAAAAGCTATCTCAAACAATGAAAACAGATTCAAAAGTAAAATGGATTATTTACTCTGAAAAATCAAGTAAAAAATATGCAAAATTTGCTCCTCCATCTTCTCTTATTATTCAAGAAAATAAAGAGCCAGCTGCAAGTATGCTAGAACTCTCTACAAAATTCAAAACTGTAAAACCTTTAGATTCAACTGATGATAATGAATATGAGAGTCAAGAGCTAAATCCTGATTTCAGGATGGCCAGATTTTTCGAACTAGTTGGATCAGCCCAGATCAGACAGGCCAGAGCTGAAGGCAAAGATACAACAGGCTTAACTACAATGTCAAAGTTCAGAAAGAAGGAACTGGACAGATTCCAGGTTAGACCTGAGGTTTTTGATCCTTCTAAGTATATGGAAAAGCACCCAGAAGTCGTAGTGCCAAGAGCAGGAGAATCTAAAATCATTGGAGAACAAGACTTGAAGACATCAAAGAAGGAAGCTCTAGATCCATTCAGAAAAATTTCTTTCCTTCCTGGTTCTTCTGTCTCTAAACCAGATTCTGATGCTGCTTGAGTTTTATTTATTGACAGTATGTTTATTTGACTGTTTGTTTAATGCAATTTGATGCTTAGATGTTTCTTTTCCTGAGTTATATTTATTTCCAGTAGTTTTGTTTTGAGAGACTTAACCCAAATAGGGGGAGATTGTTGGTACCCTAGTTTGGATTTGAGTTTAGTCTTCTTAATTAGTTTCTTGACTCAAGATTTATCTATGGTCAAAGGTTAGTTGCTAGGTTAGATTTCCTCAGTCGAAGAGTTGTCACTTATCCGGGGAAAATCTGGCTAAGTTGTTTTTGGTTCGACTATAGTCGAACGGCGCTCGACTATCGTCTATCAACTGTTCAACGATCGTCTATCAGTTGGTCAACTATCGTCAGTCAGTAGATCGTCTAACTCTGAGTTAGTCAACTCTTGTTAGCTCGACGATCTATGGTATCTGCCTCGTCGATCGTCGAACCCTGCTCGACTTCTTTTGCCCAGACAGATTTCTTGATAGTTCAACTATCTGCGTGGATAGTTCAACTATCTGATAGCTCGACTATCTGGTTGATAGTTCAGCTATCTGCTCTGTTCGATAGCTTGACTATCTTTCTTGATAGTTCGACTATCTTTCTTGATAGTTCAACTATCTGCTTTGATAGTTCAACTATCGGATAGCTCGACTATCTGGTTGATAGTTAAGCTATTTGCTCTGTTCGATAGCTCGACTATCTGTTTGATAGTTCGACTATCTTTCTTGATAGTTCAACTATCTGCTTTGATAGTTCAACTATCTGATAGCTTGACTATCTGGTTGATAGTTCGGCTATCTGCTCTTTCTTGATAGCTCGACTATCTGCTTTGATAGTTCGACTATCTGCTTTGTGTTGATAGTTCGACTATCTATTTGATAGTTCGACTATCTTTTTGATAGCTTGACTATCTGCTTTGATAGTTCGACTATCTGTGTAGTTCGACTATCTGTTTGATAGTTCGACGATCTCTGTGATTCGTTCGACGATCTCTGTGGATCGTTCGACGATCTTTTGTCTGCTGTTAGTAATTTTGTACTCCTTCTCTTCAGTGATTTATTTCCTATTTATTTGGCATATTTTATTAAAGATTATTTCATTGATTTTATGCTGACATTTCAAGGCAATCTTTGCCCCATTCTTTATGCATAAGTCAAGTTCTTTCTGACAAAAGTCTTTTGTCTTATTAGTTGAAATATCTTTATGCTTTATCTGCCATGCTGTCCTTTATAGCCGTTAGACACAAAAGTCTTCTCTGGCCGTAAAGAGTTTAGTCTGATGTGTCTTTCTCTAGTATTCTTTTATCAGATTGGATATGCAGCTTCTCAGAAAGCTTTATCCCTTTATAGGATGTCTGTCTGCAGGATATATTTTTGTATTGTGCTATTTGCAGCCCAGATTGCAGATCTCAGAAGAAGACAAAGTTCAAATAAAGATTAGAGCCGTTACAGAGGCTAATATACTAAGAGCTTCTTTTGAAAGAAGTTTATACAACAACACACATATACATACATATACTAAGCAAGCAGAGTATACACAGAGTGATTCAAAACAAGAAGAGATACAACTCTCAGATATTGTTACATTCAACTGAGAAGATCAACCTTCTTCAACTCTCTCTTCTTCAATCTTGAGTTCATCCTGCTGCCAGGAACATTCACTCAGAGTTTCAAGAAGAAGAAGAAGAAGGAAGAAAATCTGTTGAAGAAGAACATCCATTACAAATCAAGAGTATTCTTCAAGCTGCTCCTTCAAGAACTTCAAGACAGCTCTCTGTCAAAAGTTCAGAAGAGAACCTGTACCCTGAAGCAAGATTTCTTCCTGGATATCACTAAGCCAAGGGGAGCCTTGATTCTTTAGAGCTTTCTAGCTCTGTGCAATCCACTAGCTTCTCTAATCTTATTTTACAATAGAGAAGACACTCTAACTCTCTCTCAATCTCCTGTATAAAGGGTTATTACTCCCTTCAAAAGTGAACCTTGGTGGTAGGGCACCTGAGCAAAAACTTGTATTGGATTTTGAGCTCCTGATCAAAAGCTCAAAGGGTCTACTTGATCTACCTGAACCAGATTAGTTGGTGGCAGGGCACCTGAAAAAAACCCGTAGTGGATTCCTACCAGGGTGGTAGAAGAGTGGACATACCTATTTAGAGGGAACCACTATAAACCTCTTGTGTCGTCTCTGTTGCTTAATTTAATTATTGCACTGTTTGTGAGTAGAAATAACTAGGATTGCTAGTTGCTGTGATAGGACCAAAGCTCAACTGTAATTACAGTTAGCTTTCTCTTGTGCACTTCACTTTGTGTTAGGCTTTAGGGTTTCAAATATCTATAAACTCATTCCGCAAATTAACTCTAAGGAAATTGAGTAGGGTGTCATAATTTTTGAATACTCTATTCACCCCCCCTCTAGAGTTGTATCTATCCTCACTTTTAATTGATATCAAAGGGAGGTTGACTGACTATACAGGCTAACACCTGAGTCACAAGATCCAGATAGATACCAAGTTTATAGACATTCACTTCATGGCCCAGTACAAGGATTATTCTAGCACCAGACCTCCAGTTTGCAACTTAGCTAAGTTCAGCATCTGGAAGGCATGAATCAAGTTATATATGAATTCTATTGATGAAGATATTTTTTCTTCTATTTTGACAGGACCTCCAACACCACCTGCTGCAGCCAGTGCTACAACATCTACAAATCTCAGTGCAGTGCCACCTCCAGACTACAATGATACATACAAGAAAGCAAAAGTAGCTGATGCAAAAGCCATGAATATTCTGGCTCAGACTATGTATGATGAAACCTTTCAGAAAGTGGCTGATTGCACTTCTGCAAAAGCCATGTGGGACTCACTGAACCAGATTGTAGCTGGTTCAGCTGATGAAAAGAAGGACAGAAGGTCTAACCTTATATCTCAATATGAAAACTTCAAGAAGACTGAAGCTGAATCAGGTGAAGCTATGTACACCAGGCTCAGCTCCATCATCAATGAGCTGAGAACTCTTGATAAGGAGATAACATTGACAGAGGTCAATGATAAGATACTGATGTGCTTCCCCAGCACATGGGATCTTAGGATCTGGCCCATCAAAGAGGCTAGAAGCACTACTAAAATCTCAACTGAAGCCCTCCTTGGCAAGCTCAAATCTTTTGAGCAAGTGCTGAAGTCCAGGGAAGCTGAGGCTGAATCCAAGACTCCAACTCCAATAAGGAAAGAGCAAACCCTTGCTCTAAAACTGCTGATGCTTCTGAAGGAAGCCAATCCAATGAGGAGCTGATGACACTCTTTGCCAAAAGGTTTCTCAAGATGGGCAGAAAGGACTTCAGAAAGAAGTCTTCAAGATATAAAGATAAACCAAGGTATGACAGATCTCCTGCTAAAAAAATTATCTGTTATGGTTGCAGGAAACCTGGACACATTCTACCTGAGTGTCCAGAGGAAAATAACAATGAAAAGAGAAAAGAAAAAGAACATCAGAAGAAGCACTCCAAGTCCTCTTCCTACAAAAATAAGAAGAAGGAGAAAAGATTTGTTGCTGAAACCTGGAGTGATTCAGATGAGGAATCTTCCTCCTCAAGCTCCACTGAAGATGAGGAAGAGAAGAAGGCAAAGGAAATTTACCTAATGGCAATTGATGCCTGCAGCAATCACTCAGCTGCAGAGAGTTCTGATGATGATGAAGAAATGCCTACAGAAGATCAGGTATTATCTTCTTATGATTTTTCTTCTGCTGAATTTAAATCCCTTTGTTTAGATTTAATTAGTTCAGAAAAAGAAATTAAGGAGCTTAGAAATAGGATAGCAGAATCAGAAATCCTCTCCATTGAAAATGTTAGGTTAGAAGCAGAACTCACTAAGTCCAGTGAAGAAATAAAATTTCTTAAAAATGAACTAGCTAAGTCAAAAAGATTAGAAGAATCTCTAAATGGTAGAAGCCTTAAGCTGCTAGATATCACTATCATGACAAATACTAGGTCAGGCAAAAATAAGCTAGGCTTAGGAGCCTCATCAAGTGAACCCCCCTTGGTTCTTAAAAATCATCTTTCAACTCCAGTAAACTTTATTTCAGCTGATGGAATAAAGAATACTGAGCAAGTAAATCTAGTTAATAAAGCCTTAAATAAAGCTAAGAGAGAAAAGAGAAAGAAAAAATTTAAGGAAATACAAAAGTCATCGAACGCTGCTCGACGATCGAAGGCTCAATGGTCGAACGATGCTCGACGATCTGAGCATCGATCGTCGAACGATGATCGACGATCTCAATATGATTTTCAAAATAATCACCTGAACCTTAGAAATCCTAATGTAATTAGAAACCCTAGATTTATTGATCCATCAACTGCATGGAGTATTCCACCTAGGAGATCCTATCCCTTAGGATATAAACCCCAGCCTGCTTATTCTTTTATTTCAAGTTTTCATTATGTGAAGAATAATGGACCCAAGGTTGTCTGGGTCCACAATGTCTAATTGTTTAATTTGCAGGTAAAGACCTATCCAATTACTAAAGACAAATAGTATTTGGATAGTGGCTGTTCCAAACACATGACATGAAACAAAGACAATTTGTCAAGATTCAAGGCCAAGCTTGGACCAAAGGTGATCTTTGGGGATTCTAGCTATGGTCAAACAGAAGGATATGGTAGGACTACCATTGGAGCAGTAACATTCAAAAGGGTTGCATATGTAACTGGACTGAAGCACAACCTAATCTCAGTAAGCCAGTTATGTGATGCAGGTTATCAGGTATCTTTCACTAACACTCTCTGTAATATTACTTTAAATAGTAATGTAGTGTTAGTAGGCATTAGACAGGGTAATATTTATTTAGTAGATTTTAACTCAACTCAATCTAAAATCTGTCTGTTTAATGAAGTAACAAATAATAACCCCTTATGGCATAGGAGGCTTAGCCATGTTAACCTCAAGAACCTATCTAGGTTATCTAAATACAACCTTGTTAGAGGTTTACCTTCTTTCCCCTACAAGAAGGAGAGCCTATGCAAGACTTATCAATTAGGCAAGCAAACCAAAAACTCCTTTAAATCTGTAAATAAAAGTGATTCACCTAGAATCCTGTATTTATTACATTTGGACCTTTTTGGCCCAATAAATGTACAAAGTCTAGGAGGGAAGTTTTACACTTTAGTGATTGTAGATGACTTCTCTAAGTTCACTTGGGTGTTCTTCTTGAGAACTAAGGCTGATAACTTCAAAGTTCTTACAGACTTTCTACTATGTGTGCAGATTGAGTATTCTACTCATGTGGCCTTGATCAGAAGTGATCATGGTACTGAGTTTGAGTCTCTTCTCATGCAAGAATTTTGTGAGAAAGAAGGTATCAAACATAGCTTCTCTGCTCCTAGAACTCCCCAACAAAATGGGGTAGTGGAAAGGAAGAATAGAACCCTGATTGAAGCTGCTGGAACATTATTGGCAGATGCTAACATGCCTCTCTCTTATTGGGCAGAAGCTGTTAGCACAACTAATTATGTCTTGAACAGATGTCTTATACACAAGCTTAAGAGTAAAACTCCTTATGAGTTACTTAAAGGAAAGAAACCTAAAATTAATTATTTTATAGTCTTTGGTTGTGTAGTGTATATTCATAATAATAACAAAGAATACCTTAGAAAGTTTGAAGCAAAAGCTTCAATGGGAATTTTTCTTGGATATTCCCAAGTAAGCAAAGCTTATAGGGTCTTTAACAAATCAACATCTAAAATAGAGGAGTCTATGCATGTTTCTTTTGATGAGTCAAAGATGTTTTACAAGGAGAAGGAAACTTCTCCTTCCTCGAGCTCATTGCAGGTACCTGAGTCATATAAAGATGTCACTCAAGAGATTCTCCCTCTTTCAACTCTTCATATCACTGATTCAAACAGTGATGAAGACACTATGGAAGCAGTTGCTGTACCACCAACAGTTAATCCAATTCCTCAAGAGGAATTAATCCAAACTGTTGTTGAAGATCACATCCCACCTGCTGATATTGTCACACTTAGAGATCATCCTACATCTCAAGTGATTGGTGACATATCAACTGGTGTGCAAATAAGACATCAATTAAGACAGGATGTGATGCATGCTTGTTTCCTTTCACAGATTGAGCCCCTCACCATAAAAGATGCTGAGCTAGATCCCCACTGGATCATTGCTCTGCAAGAGGAGCTTAATCAATTTGAAAGATGTAAAGTATGGACTTTGGTTCCAAGACCAAAAGGCCAATTGATCATAGGCACCAAGTGGGTGTTCAGAAACAAGTTGGATGCAAATGGAATTATTGTAAGGAACAAAGCTAGGCTTGTAGCTCAGGGCTACAGACATGAGGAAGGTATAAACTATGACCAAACCTTTGCCCCTGTTGCAAGGCTAGAGGCAATAAGGATCTTTCTAGCCTATGCAGCCTATATGAAGTTTAAGGTCTTTCAGATGGATGTCAAGAGTGCATTCCTAAATGGTGAGCTAAAGGAAGAGGTGTTTGTTGAACAACCTCCTGTTGTCTCTTCAACTCAACCCTCATTTCTTTACAAGTTGCAAAATGCTCTTTATGGACTTAAGCAAGCACCCAGAGCCTGGTATGAGACTCTAGTTAGTTTCCTGTTAGAGCACAACTTTATTAGGGGAGTAGTTGATAGAACTCTGTTTGTCAAGCATCACAAGGACACCATCCTGTTAGTTCAAGTCTATATGGATGATATTATTTTTGGCTCCACTGATCCCAAACTGTGCAAAAAAGTTCTCAGACCTGATGCATTCTAAGTTTGAGATGAGTAGTATGGGTGAGCTGTCTTACTTTCTTGGTCTCCAAGTAAAGCAAGATGCTGATAGCATCTTCATCTTCCAATCCAAATATGCCAAGGAATTGGTAAAGAAGTTTGGGATGGCTGATGCTTCAGCAATGCATACACCCAAGGCTACAAATGTAGTTATAGATTCTGATGATCAGGGTAAGCCAGTTGATCAGAAAAACTATAGGGCCATTGTTGGTTCCCTATTGTATTTAACTGTAAGTAGACCAGATATAATGTTTGCCACATGCCTATGTGCTAGATTCTAGGTCAACCCCAAGGAATCTCATTTGATTCTTCTCAAGAGAATTTTGAGATACCTGAAGGGATGTCCAAATTTAGGACTATGGTACCCAGCTGAATCATAATTTGAGTTAATTGGATACTCTGATTCTGACTATGCTGGCTGTAGAGTAGAAAGGAAAAGTACCTCAGGAACTTGTCAGTTCCTGGGAGAGAGATTGGTCTCTTGGTTCTGTAAGAAACAGGCTTCTGTCTCAACTTCAACTGCAGAGGCCGAATATATAGCAGCTGCTAGTTGTTGTTCACAGATCCTGTGGATTCAAAACCAACTTTTGGATTATGGGTACACACACAAGAACACCAAAATCATGTGTGACAGTACCAGTGCTATCTCCATTGCACAAAATCCTTTGCACCACTCTAGGACCAAGCACATTGAGATTAGGCACCATTTTCTAAGAGATTGTGTGGAAAAGAATGAGATCAGCCTTGAGTTCATATCCACTGACCTTTAGAGAGGTGATATTTTCACCAAGCCCTTAGATGAACAGAAGCATTTGTTATTTTTGGTTCAACTAGGCATGATAAATGGAAAATACTAAGTGTGACTTCTGTCTTTGTTGAAATCTGTTTGAAGATCGTCGAACGACGTTCGACGATAGTCGAACAGGTTGAGCCTATCGTCGACCTATGGTTAACGCCGGCTCATTTGCTTGTGAAGACAAAAATAGTCGAACGATTGCTCGACTACTCTGCTTCAGGAAACGATCGTCGAACGACCGTTCGACTATCGCTTCTACTATCTGTTAAAATAGGTCGACGAGTGTCGTTTTAATATAAAACTGATGGTCGACCTAGGTTAAGAGATCGTCTTTTTAGTAGTCGACAGAGCTCGTCTTTTCGTATTCCGCCTTTCTGCTTGAGCTCTGCCCCGCGCTTTCTACTCTTCGCTTCTCTCGTCTTCTTCGACAAAATCGATGACGATTGCTCCAGCTCTCCTGACAGCGATGAAGTTTGACGCCGGTTTCAGTGTGGATTTCAACTCGTTCAGCGCCTGCGATGCGGAGATCATAGAGATGCTACAGCTCTGCAAGGATCAAGTACTGGAAAAGCTAATGTTAACAAGGATCAAGATTAGCATTCCAGAGATCAAAGAATGGGTTTTCTCTTCGTCTTCCAGCGACGAATCCATGACCGGGACAATAGGCGGTGAAGAGATAATCCTGACTCTTGTCGTACTGACTGAAATTTTCGGATTATTGAATGGTCAAGAAGAGTATGACCAAGATACTAAAGAGTATGGAAGAATGCTCGTAGAGCTAGGACATGCTGAGGGCATTCCTACAAAGTTGCTGAAAGTTAACTTTCCTTTGAGGATTAAGTCCTTAGCTGAACTTGTTGGAAAAGTGCTGTTAGGTAAGCACTCAGCTCATGAAAATATAACCAGGCAGCAGTTTGCCTTGATGAGTGCAATTATCAATAAGAAAGAGTTAAATTGGGCAGGGATAATGTTTGATTTGATCAGAAATAAGAACAACAAGAAGGAAGTAACCCTTGGAAGGGTAATAAGAATTTTTCTAAAAGAAAAATATCCTCAACTGTTGGGTACAGTTGCAACTTCCATCAATGCTAGTAAGAAAATGGATCCCACCTTATTTGTTAAGTGGAAAAGGAGCTTTCAGAAGCCTTCACCAGCTGGGGTAGCTCCTGCTGCATCTGAGAGCACCAGGACTGTATCAGTCACTCCCAACCTACTTGAAGAAGGCTCTTCCATTCCCCCCCATTCCACCTTCATCTGCATTGCCATCCACATCTATTACATTACCATCCACTTCCACTGAAGTACCATCTACATCCACTGCCTCTCTTCTACTTGATTCCTCCACTATTCTCCATGCATCATCACCAGCATCTCCAATTCCTTCACATCTTGCTGGGATTTCTAATCCTAGCTTTGATCTGTTGGCATTTAAGACTCTACCCACTCCACCTCAGTTACCAATTTCTCATCCAGATCATATTGATCTTCCTGCATCAACTCATCAATCCCAGTTCACAACATATCTCATCAGGAGACCACCATCCCTGATGATCTTCCATCTACGGAAATTCCCCCTTCCACATCTTTTGAAATCACCCCAGCTTTCATTTCAAACATCCTGGAGCTAATTACTCCTTCAATCAAAACCATGATTTAAGAAGCAATTGCCCCTCTTGTTTCTACCATCTCTTCCCTGACATCCTCCATCGCAGCCCTCTCCAAGTCTGCTGAGCCCTCTTCACTTAGGGGCCTGACTTCAGTATCTACTGAAATCTGGCATGGGGAGATGTTCGAGGAAGATGCCTCAGGACTGCCCCTTGTTACTCTTCCAGCAGATATTCAAAAAGAAACAGCAGTTACAGAAGAGATAGAAGCCCTAAAAAAGACTCCAGCAGATGAACTTCCTAAAGCTGCAGAACCAGAACCTTCAACTTCTCCTGCAGTTACAGTTATAGAACCAGCTAAAGTTATAGCTGATGTTCCAGGCATAGCAGTTGTTCAAGTAGTTCAAGCACCAGTTCAGAGGCCATCTGATATCATAATGGAAGCAGAATTTGCCTTCAAAGTATGCCTTGAAGAAGTCTCCACTCCCATTGTTGCCCTATACCTAGAAGGAGTCATTACATCCTTTATAGAGGACTTATGGGAGGTAGGAAGGACTGAAGGTAATTCATTTACTCAATTCCTTGACATGTTAACTGACATGTTAACATGTGAATATCTTGAAGGTATGTTGCTAGCCCATTTAGAAAATCTGTGTGTTCCTGATACTACAGATCAAGTGCAAGAAGATCAAGAAGATCTAGAAGCTCAAGAACCAGCTCAAGAACCTGCTGTTCAATAACCTGTATCTACTCCTCCTGCTCAGATAGCTGTGCAAGATGAACTGGTCTCCAAGACAATTACTAAAGAGCAAGAAGAGAAACCAACTCTGTCGGATGACACCCCAGGACCTGATTTGGATACCCTTCTGGCACAAGATGCCTTAGAAGAGGAAAGAGAGAAAGCTGCATTGAAAGCCAAAGAACAAGCTGAGCAAGAGGCTTTTGATCCCTATGATCAACCTCAATCATCTCATTCTGATGATGAGGATGATTCTGATGAGTCAGAAGGTTCTAAGAAGAAGAAAATAGCAAAAAGAAAAAGAAAAGCTGTTGCTCCTCCTCCTCCTAATCCTGATCATGATGTTCCCTATTACATACTGAAAGGGATAGATCCCAAATCTAAAGAATATCAACATTGGATTGGACTATCCAAAAACCAACAAAAGCAGAGAAAGAAAAGCAAAAGATATGACAGTCCAGCTCCAAAGTGGAATCTCAGAGGCCCTCCTCCTCCTCCTCCAAGTGCAGGAGCTTCTGGAAATGTATCTGCCAATCCATCAGCTCCTTCTGAAAGATTCACACCCTCTCAAGCACATCAAAGAAGAAGTAATCCAGGATATCAAGGCAGATCTCTATCTGGACATCAAAGACAAGAGGCTGATACAAAAGAGCAAGTGAAGGAGGTAGTATGTTAGAAGCCAACCTTTTCTCCTCCTCCTTCACCCAAGAGAAAAGCATCACCTCCAAAAGAAAGCAAAAGCATACCATCCAAAAAGCCAGCTCAAATAAAGAAAACAGATTCAAAAGTAAAAAGAATTATTTACTCTGAAAAATCAAGTAAAAAATATGCAGAATTTGCTCCTCCATCTTCTCTTATTATTCAAGAAAATAAAGAGCCAGCTGCAAGTATGCTAGAACTCTCTACAAAATTCAAAACTGTAAAACCTTTAGATTCAACTAATGATAATGAATATGAGAGCCAAGAGCTAAATCCTGATTTCAGGATGGCCAGATTTCTCGAACTAGTTGGATCAGCCCAGATCAGACAGGCCAGAGCTGAAGGCAAAGATACAACATGCTTAACTACAATGTCAAAGTTCAGAAAGAAGGAACTGGACAGATTCTAGGTTAGACCTGAGGTTTTTGATCCTTCTAAGTATATGGAAAAGCACCTAGAAGCCGTAGTGCCAAGAGCAGAAGAATCTAAAATCATTGGAGAACAAGACTTGAAGACATAAAAGAAGGAAGCTCTAGATCCATTCAGAAAAATTTCTTTCCTTCCTGGTTCTTCTGTCTCTAAATAAGATTCTGATGTTGCTTAAGTTTTATTTATTGACAGTATGTTTATTTGACTGTTTATTTAATGCAATTTGATGCTTAAATGTTTCTTTTCCTGAGTTATATTTATTTCCATTAGTTTTGTTTTGAGAGACTTAACCCAAATAAGGGGAGATTGTTGGTACCCTAGTTTGGATTTGAGTTTAGTATTCTCAATTAGTTTCTTGACCCAAGATTTATCTATGGTCAAAGGTTAGTTGCTAGGTTAGATTTCCTTAGTCGAAGAGTTGTCACTTATCCAGTGAAAATCTGGCTAAGTTATTTTTGGTTCGACTATAGTCGAACAGCGCTCGACTATCATCTATCAACTGTTCGACGATCGTCTATCAGTTGGTCGACTATCGTCAGTCAGCAGATCGTCTAACTCTGAGTTAGTTCAACTCTTGTTAGCTCGACGATCTGTGGTATCTGCCTCATCAATCGTCGAACCCTGCTCGATTTCTTTTGCCCAGACAGATTTCTTGATAGTTCAACTATCTGCTTGGATAGTTCAACTATCTGATAGCTCGACTATCTGGTTGATAGTTCAGCTATCTGCTCTATTCGATAGCTCGACTATCTGTTTGATAGTTCGACTATCTTTCTTGATAGTTCAACTATCTGCTTGGATAGTTCAACTATCTGATAGCTCGACTATCTGGTTGATAGTTCAGCTATCTGCTCTGTTCGATAGCTCGACTATCTGTTTGATAGTTCGACTATCTTTCTTGATAGTTCAACTATCTGCTTGGATAGTTCAACTATCTGATAGCTCGACTATCTGGTTTATAGTTCGGCTATCTACTCTTTCTTGATAGCTTGACTATCTGCTTTGATAGTTCGACTATCTGCTTTGTGTTGATAGTTCGACTATCTGTTTGATAGTTCGACTATCTTTTTGATAGCTCGACTATCTGCTTTGATAGTTCGACTATCTGTATCGTTCAACTATCTGTTTGATAGTTCGACGATCTCTATGGTTCGTTCGATGATCTCTGTGGATCGTTCGACGATCTTTTGTCTACCGTTAGTAATTTTGTACTCCTTCTCTTCTGTGATTTATTTCCTATTTATTTGGCATATTTTATTAAAGATTATTTCATTGATTTTATGCTGACATTTCAAGGCAATCTTTGCCCCATTCTTTATGCATAAGTCAAGTTCTTTCTGACAAAAGTCATTTGTCTTATTAGTTGAAATATCTTTATGCTTTATCTGCCATGCTGTCCTTTATAGCCGTTAGACACAAAAGTCTTCTCTGGCTGTAAAGAGTTTAGTCTGATGTGACTTTCTCTAGTATTCTTTTATCAGATTGGATATGCAGCTTCTCAGAAAGCTTTATCCCTTTATAGGATGTCTGTCTGCAGGATATATTTTTGTATTGTGCTATTTGCAGCCCAGATTGCAGATCTCAGAAGAAGACAAAGTTCAAATAAAGATTAGAGCCGTTATAGAGGCTAATATATAAAGAGCTTCTTTTGAAAGAAGTTTATACAACAACACACATATACATACATATACTAAGCAAGCAGAGTATACACAGAGTGATTCAAAATAAGAAGAGATACAACTCTCAGATATTGTTACATTCAACTGAGAAGATCAACCTTCTTCAACTCTCTCTTCTTCAATCCTGAGTTAATCCTGCTGCCAGGAACATTCACTCAGAGTTTCAAGAAGAAGAAGAAGAAGGAAAAAAAGCTGTTGAAGAAGAACATCCATTACAAATCAAGAGTCTTCTTCAAGCTGCTCCTTCAAGAACTTCAAGACAGCTCTCTGTCAAAAGTTCAGAAGAGAACCTGCACCCTAAAGCAAGACTTCTTCCTGGATATCACTAAGCTAGGGGGAGCCTTGATTCTTTAGAGCTTTCTAGCTCTGTGCAATCCACTAGCTTCTCTAATCTTATTTTACAATAAAGAAGACACTCTAACTCTCTCTTAATCTCCTGTATAAAGGGTTATTACTCCCTTCAAAAGTGAACCTTGGTGGCAGGGCACCTGAGCAAAAACCTGTGTTGGATTTTGAGCTCCTGATCAAAAGCTCAAAGGGTCTACTTGATCTACCTGAACCAGATTAGTTGGTGTCAGGGCACCTGAACAAAAACCTGTAGTGGATTCCTACCAGGGTGGTAGAAGAGTGGACGTACCTATTTAGAGGGAACCACTATAAACCTCTTGTGTCGTCTGTGTTGCTTAATTTAATTATTACACTGTGGCTGTGAGTAGAAATAACTAGGATTGCTAGTTGCTGTGATAGGACCAAAGCTCAACTGTAATTACAGTTAGCTTTCTCTTGTGCACTTCACTTTGTGTTTGGCTCTAGGGTTTCAAATATCTATAAACTCATTCCGCAAATTAACTCTAAGGAAGTTGAGTAGGGTGTCATAATTTTTGAATACTCTATTCACCCCCCCCCCTCTAGAGTTGTATCTATCCTCACTTTCAAGCACAACTTTGTCGGTAAACCCCTCTCCATGTTTCCCTTGGGTTTAAACTGCTCCTAGGAAACCTGGAAGAGAATGTGGAGAACATGCTATAGGAGGAGGTGTATAAGTGATTTAAACTGTTCCTAGAAAACCTAAAGTCGAACAAAGAGTAGTCGCAGATCTGGTGCTCGGTGAAGATTGGAAGTAAGAGTTACGGTTTCCGGCGGGGGCGGGCGCAACCGCCGGGGGGGGGGGAGGGGGCGCATCCCGCTGGGAGGCGGGCTTCTTTCGGGTGCGGGCGTAGACCGCCGGGTGCGGGAGAAGTCCGTTGTCGCAGACCGGGCACTATGGCGCGTAGACGTAGGGACAGAGCCCCGTGTCGGGCACTCGTGTGTGTGTGTATATATATATAAGCTCGCGAGCCCATGAATATGGGTTACTGGGCTCGAGCTCGAGCTCAACTTGAGTTTTTCTCGAGCCAGTTCATTGAGTTCTCGAGCTGGCTCAACTCAACTTGCACCCCTAGCCCCACCCATCATTATTAATGTTGAGCAGCGCCCAACATTATCAATGATGGGTGCTAGCTCCCAGCCGCTCAGCTTAGGGGATTCAGGCCGAGCCCATGCCTAGGCTCGACCCAGGCAAGGCACCAGGCTAAGTCCCGGTTAAATAAGTGGGCCTGGTTAGCCCCCTTAGGCCTTGTCTGGGATTAACCAAACCCGGGCCGAATCGGGCCCTGTCCTGGGCTTAACCAAACCCGGGCAGAATCGGGCCCAGGCAGGCCCAGGCTATAACGACTCTATCTGTTAAATGAAATATAATAGAAGGTCTGGTTGGGGCCCCACACTATATGCCATAAATAGGTGGCGAGGTTACAGGTTAATACAATTTATTATTCACATCCTAACCCAGAGCATGCTAACAGAAGCTTTAAGATTCTTTGAACTCAACTAATCATGAATGTCCACTATATATATAAACACCCACATTTATATATAACTCCAAGGAATGTATACAAAATACACAAAAGGTTTGGCCTCAAGGCCTTACAGGTTCTCTTCACGAGTGTGGACTACAAACATCGGTATGCAGGCCAACCACACATGAAAACAGTAAAACATTTCTTTAATTGGCCTTCAAGGGCCAACATAGCAACAACAGTAGCATCAGCAACAAGGGCTTCAGCCCACTATTTCCCACTCGGCTCTCCAGCACCTGTACAAGGATAGTCCACCGCAACGATGACAAACAAGAAAACGGTCAGCATTCAGCTGACCAATTTATAACGACCATACCACTTTTTTGGGGCAGTGGTATTCCTTCCCTACAGGCATGATATTTCACAAGCAGATATATATATCACAAGATGTGCACTCACGCACTATCAATATATCACAAACGTCGACCACATGTTCTGATGCTCTGTGCACTCAGGGCACATTATTGGTGTGCCGGAAAACCAGGGTCCCACCACCGTTCAAAGGTCCGAAACCCAATGATAAACTTTGAGCAATGCGCTCCATGTCCTACAGCCGGAGACTTTAGTCTTGATGACGTACAACCCAAGACTCTCATTATGTGAACCTAACGAACGCCAATATCCCAGGCACTCAAGTAAGACAACCATAACGCAGATACAGTTTAGCCCTTGCTCGTTGCTCAAATCACTAGTTCAATGTCTAGACTAACGCGGTTCGGCATCCTCTTGTCCGTTCGGCACGAAGCCTTTTAAGAGCTCGTAGCTCACAATAGCCAAATTGTCCCCAAAGGACTGGCTTCACAATCACAGGTTAGTTAGGAGTTATCGCCAGCGACAACCACTGTCGTCTGGCATTAGCAACAAAACTCTCTTTCGGTACCCAGCCCTAACCATAACTGGACCAACCATCAAGAAATCCCCGCATCCACTTGCAGTTCTAGAAACACTGGACTTACTTAGCATACAACTCAGAATTCGAGGGTATTTTCCTGGAATTCCTCTCTAGTACTTCCTGTTACTCTGCTTCACAGGCACAACCCGACAACCCCACAAAATACTCGTTTATACACGGAGTCTTCTCCGGTGCGTAAAATAAACCATCACCAATCCAGACCAACCTGTTCAGATAGACTTCACACATCATGCATATTCCATACTATACATTTCTGGATCTATATGCAAGACTTTATTGGGGATTTCAAGAATCAACCCAAGGGAATTCCCTAAATCTTCTATCTTTTAGTGGGGGAAATCTATGCACATGCCAAAATAAGGACTTCACACGTCCAAAAAGAAAGATCGTTACCCTTGATGTTCTCTTTGGAGCCATAGAAAAGCATTTCTATGCGGATGGAAATGAGTGCCTCACTTTCCCCTTCGCGAATCTCGCTTCAGCCCTTGATTCCTGCCTCAAGATCTTCTCCAGCAAGCAACCCTAGCACCAGCCAAAGGGTTTCTGCTCCAAAACTCGGGAAACAAGGAAGAGAGAGAGAGAAAAAAAGGAAATAATAGTTTTCTCTTTCCATTCCTCTATAGATAAGGACTCGGGTTGCATCCCAGCCACACAACAAAATCATCAAAACCAAGTAATGGCTCGGATTGAAGCTGAAAAGTTAACCACCGCTCAGTGGCCCCGCACCAGCCACCTGACATGAGGCGACAACTAATTTCGACATTTCGTCGAACGGAACCAAAAATAGGCCAAAAGCGTCGAGCTGCCCTCGACAATCGTCGAGCGCTCGACGATTTTCATCGAGCTCCGCTCGACAATTTTCATCGAGCTGCCCTCGACGATTTTCGTCGAGCTGGCCACCACACCAGACAACATGCTTTTCAACGAGCTCTGATCGATGTTTCACCGAGCTCTGCTAGACAATTTTTCGTCGAGCTCTGCTCGACGATTTTTCATCGACCTCAGCTCGATGATTTTCATACAGAAATTTCGTCTAGCATTCTTTCTTGTTGGGGTGTTACAAACTTTCCCCTTTACAGAAATTTCGTCCTAAAATTTGCATACAACACAAGAACACAGTAACCAACATGTTATAACATAACTTTTCTTCTACAAAAATTTGTTACAATATTTTATGTTCTATACAAAATAAAACAAAACCTGTTATATCAGTTTAGACAAATAATTCGGGAAATTCAGCATGCATGCTCTGCTCCCACTCCCATATTAGCTCCTCACATCCACAATTGTCCCACCGGACCTTGACCATCCCGATTGTCTTGTTCTGCAGCTGCTTATCCGCTCTATCTTCGATCTAAATGAGCCTAATCTTCGTCGTTTGCCCAAATTTGACTAGCACACGACCATTTGGAATTACTTGAGTTGGATCTTTCACGACTTTTCAAAGCATTGAGATGTGGAACACATCATGCAATCAACTCAATGCTGCCGAAAGAACTCGCCGATCGGCAGCTTCTCCAACTCGATCCATCACTTCAAACGGACCAAGATACCTCAGGTTTAACTTTTTCAAGCGCCGAATCTTGGACACGCCCTTGAAGGGTTTAATTTTCAAATATACCCAATCGCCAACCGCAAATTCCATAGTCTGGTGCTTGGCATTGTAGTATTTGGCTTGCTTATCTTGGGCTATTAGTAGCCTCTCCCGGATAGAGCGTATCATCGAATTAGCTTCTTCGACTTCTTTATGATTATATAATTTTGACTCGCCTGTTTCTGCCCAAGCTAATGGTGTACGACATTTCCTACCATACAAAGCTTCAAACGGTGCCATATTTATGCTAACATGATAGCTATTATTGTAAGCAAACTCTACCATATAGAGATGATCTTCCCATCTCTTTCCAAAATCCAAGGCGCACATTCAGAGCATGTCCTCCATCATTCTGTTGGTTCTCTCAGTCTGACCATCCATTTGTGGATGAAAAGTCGTACTTAAGGTTAACTTTGTCCCCAACAATTGATGGATTAGCCTCCAATCATTCAAAGTGAAGCGCTCATCTCGATCACTTACGATGCTATGGGGAACACCGTGCAATCGTACGATCTGCTCAACATAAAGCTTAGCCAAGACTTCCACTGAATCATCCCACTTGTTCAGAATGAAGTGAGCCACTTTAGTCAACCAGTCTACGATCACCCAAATCAAATCGTTACTGCGTTGATACCTCGGCAAACCATGCACGAAATCCATTGAAATATCATCAAACTTCCATTCCGGAATCGGTAGTGACTTCAGGAAACATCCAGGCTTCTGGCATTCCGCTTTCTCTAAGTTACATGTCTGACATTTAGCCACATAGTGTGCGATGTCTTTCTTTAAACCCAGCCACCAGAATAGCTTTTTCATGTCTTTGTACATTTTTGTGCTCCCTGGGTGAATTGAATATTTCATGAAGTGCGCTTCATACATCAATTCATCTCTCAGCTTACCCATATTTGTGACACACAAACGACCATCCTTTTGCAAAAGGACATCATCCCAGGAGAATTGGCCATTTGAACCATCTACTGCATAACGTTGCAAACTTGCATAAAGTTCCGTTGCTCGTCAAACTCTGTCTGTAAGGTCGTATTGTTCCTCTGTCCAGTTCAAGCACACATTTGCTGTGGAATTCTTGTTAACACAAGAAATCTTTAAAGCTTCCAGCTCTTGGATCAGACGCTCATCATGCATGTATAACCAATTTGCCCTTGTCGGAGTCCGACCACTCAAGACATCTGCGATAACATTTCCCTTCCCGGGAGTATAATGAATATCAAAGGTGTAGTCTCCGAGGAAATCTATCCACCTTCGTTGTCGTATATTGAGATGCTTCTGATCCAATAGATACTTTAGACTCTTATGGAACGTGAATATATCCACTTTCACGCCATATAAATAGTGATTCCACAATTTAAGTGCAAAAATCACCGACGCCAACTCCAAGTCATGGACGGGATAGTTTCGCTCATGCACTTTCAACTATCGCGAACCATAAGCTATCACTTTTCCAAATTGAAGAAGAACACGTCCTAAGCCGCTCCCTGATGCATCACTATAAATCTCATATCTGTCTATACCACATGGCGACGTCAAAATAGGCGTCGTGGTTAAATGACTCTTCAAGTCTTCAAAAGCTCGCGCGCACTCTGTAGTCCAAATGAACTTCTGATCCTTCCTCGTTAATGTGGTAAAAGGCAAAGCGATCCGTGAGAAGTTTTCTACGAAACGTCTGTAGTAGCCTGCCAATCTAAGGAAAGTCCTGATTTCAGCCACATAAGACAACATGGGCCACTCTCATATGGCTCTTATCTTCGACGGATCTACCACAATGCCCTCTCCACTCACCACATGGCCAAGAAAATCCATTGATGATAACCAAAACTCATACTTTGAGAACTTGGCATAGAGCTTGTTTCGCCTCAGCGTATGCAACACCATCCGTAAATGGTCCGCATGGTTGGCTTCAGACTGAGAGTACACTAATATATCGTCAATAAAGACGATCACAAACAAGTCCAAGTACTCTCGGAACGTTCAGTGCATTAGATCCATGAATACCGAGGCGCATTACATAGCCCAAATAGCATTACAGTGAACTCATAATGACCGTAGTGTGTTCCAAACGCTGTCTTGGGAATGTCACCTTCCCGAATCCTCAACTGGTAATAACAAAATTTTAAATCCAGTTTAGAATAGACGGTTGATCCCACTAGTTGATCAAACAAGTCATCAATTCGAGATATTGGATACTTGTTCTTCTCTGTCAGCTTATTCAATTCGCGATAGTCGATGCACAACCGTAGACTACCGTCCTTCTTTTTCACAAAGAGAACAGGTGCGCTCCAAGGTGACATACTTGGACGTATGTATCCCTATTCCAGCAACTCTTATAGTTGAACTTTAAGTTCCGCCGTTTCCTTTGGCGCAACACGATATGGCGAGCGGGCCATAGGTTTCGCACCTAACACTAGCTCAATAACGAATTCAATTTCCCGCTGGGGCGGTAACCTAGGAAGATCGTTAGGAAACACATTGGCAAACTCCGATACAATCGGAACGTCACTCACAATGGCCTTTGGCTCAACAACCTGAATAAGCGTGAAGAATAGCTCCACGCCCTTCCGAACAGCATTAATGACTTGGAGGGCAGACATCAAGATCCCGCTCGCTCCTCGCATACCAGCAAATTTAGTCTCAAGCTCGGTATTATGGCCCAGTGTGATCTCCTTTGAATTGCAATAAATAAAGGCACGCTGCTCCAAGAGCCAGTCCATACCAAAGTGTGCGAACAGACAAGTAGAAACCAAAAATTAAAATAATAGAAATTTTTATTATCCAAAACAATGAGTATTACAAAGGTATGGTCTCCCTTTTATAGAATGGAGGAGATGGGAGAGATTACATGTAAGCAATGTGGGACTAAATAATTATATTTTTAACAGACACAGGCCGAACAGGACGCACGGTTAGACGAATAGGCTAACTGCTCGGCAACCACCAGAAGGAGAGAACAAGCCGCCATAGGAGACCGCTAGACCACCCGGTCTCCAAGTCGCCTAATACAAACTGTCAGCTCACCCGGATACCAACCAACAACAGTCCGGCTACCAAGCCGCTGGAGACAAATCTCCAGACCGCGCGACCTCTAATCCACCAAAGCCAGACCACCAGACCGCCCGGTCTCCATACAACAACACTCCCCCTCAAGCTGGAGCTTATATATCGATCATGCCCAGCTTGTCGCAAATGTGAAGAAAGGAGGCGGACACCGGCTTGGTGAAAATATCAGCCAACTCTTTATCAGAGATGATGAACGGAGTAAAGATTTGTTCCTTTAAAATCTCTTCCCGAATAAAGTGGCAGTCGACTTCAATGTGCTTTGTTCTCTCATGGAAGACTAGATTTTTGGAGATGTATATAGCTTTCTTGTCATCACAAAACATAGGTAGAGGATGGTTGTAGACCTCTCCTAGGTCAAGCATGAGAGCCCGTAACCACTTCAACTCACATGTGGTCGACGCCATACTTCGATATTCTGCTTCTGCACTGGACTTGGAGATGACAGACTGTTTATTGCTCTTCCATCTCACAAGGTTCCCCTCTACAAAGGTGCAAAAGCCCGATGTTGACTTGCAGTCTCCTTTGTCATCAACATAGCTCGAATCTGAGTACGCTTCAACCCTCAAATGACCATTCTTTTGAAAGAGTAGTCCTTTCCCAGGCGTTGATTTAACATACTCCAATATACTAAGGGCAGACTGTAGATGGCACTCCCTTGGAGCTTGCATGAATTGGCTAACCTTGCCTACAATATAGGAGATGTAGGGTCTCGTCAACATAAGATATATGAGTTTACCAACCAGACATCTGTACCTCGTAACATCTGAAAGAGGAGAAGAGTCATCCATCCAGGTTTTATCTTCTCCAGTTGCCATGGGGCATCAAGTAGGTTTAGCCCCAGTCAACCCTGTCTCTTTTTACAAATCAAGAGCATACTTGCGTTGGGAGAGGACTAAGTAATTGGGCTTCTGAGAGATCTCTATCCCCAGAAAGTATTTTGGAGAGCCCATATCCTTTGTGACCAGGGGTTGGAGAAGATGTTTCTTTGTCAAGGTTATCCCAGCCTGGTCATCTCTAGTGAGAAGAATATCATCCGCATAAACTGCAATAACTACCAGACCCAGGGAAGTTTTGTGAACGAACAAAGAGTGATCCGCAGAACTTCTTGTAAAGCCCACGGCTACCACAATCTCACTAAACTTCTCAAACCAAGCCCGCGGGCTTTGCTTTAGGCCATATATAGCTTTCTTTAGCCTGTATACTTGTGTCTCCCCCTGAGCAACATACTCTAGAGGTTGCTCCATGTAGACATCCTCCTGAAGATCTCCATATAAAAAGGAATTCTTGACATCTAGTTGGGAAATGGGCCAATCCCTGTTGACAACCATAGAGAGGAGGACCCTGATTGTACTGAGACGAGCAACTGGAGAGAAGGTATCAAAATAGTCAACACCATAAGTTTGGGTAAACTCTTTGGCAACAAGGCGAGCCTTGTAACGATCCACACTGCCGTCTGGACTGAACTTCCCACAAAGACCCAGCGATAACCAACAACATATGTGCCGAAGGGAGGAGGAACAAGTGTCCACGTACCCCGTTTAGTTAGAGTAGCAATTTCCTCATCAATTGCAGCCTTCCAATGAGGAACAATAAGGGCCTCCTGGTAGGAACGGGGGGGGGGGGGGTGGCAGTTGCAGAGATAGCCAGTGTAAAAGCTCTGCGAGAAGGGGTAAGACGATCATAGGAAACCACAGCAGCAAGCGAGTGCTGGGTACATGCCCGAACCCCTTTGCGAAGAGCAATGGGAAGATCCAGGTCAGCATGTTCCTCAGTATCCAGAGCATCCGTGGCGGAGAGAGCTGATCCAAGAGTAGAGAGCGATGACGGCTGAGAAGAGGGACATAGTGGAGGGGAGGAGGAAGGAGGAGACAATGGAGATGGTGGAGGTGGAAAAACCTCGGTAGGATCAATGGGTTGGAGGGAACAATAGGAGAATCATAAGCCTCAGGAAGAGGAGAGGAGTCGTTAGACAAATAGGGAGCATTCTCGAAAAAAGTTACGTCAGTGGAGACGAACTGCTTGCGGAGAACGGGGTCAAAACAATAATAGCCATTTTGGGTGGTAGAGTATCCTAGAAAGACACATTTAGTGGAGCAAGGGGAGAGTTTGTCACGGGTGGCGGAGGGAGCGTGTACAATAGATGTACACCCAATGATACGTAGAGGGAGAGGAAAAGGTTCCTTGCCTAGATAGAGAATGGAGAATGAGGTTTGACCGTGGAGAATCGTGGAGGGAATGCAATTGATGAGATAGCACGAAATGAGAACCGCATAGCTGTTGCGCGCTAGGGTTCGAAGAAAATAAACGCAACCGAACTAGCAACCCGATGAGGCAAGTATACCTATTGAATTATAGCAAGGGGACACAAGTGTCGTATTGAAATCCGGGAACTGTTGGCTATGCTTACTCACACGAACGCTATTATCTTATCGACGGAAAAACTAGGGTTTTAGAAAATCTAAGTGCAGGGGAGAAAGTAAAGCTATAATAGAAAGAGAAACACCGCAATTAAGTAAAGCTATTAAGTAAACCGATTACTACGAATGGTAGAAAATATGAAAAGGAAATGCACTCGATCAAGATTCACCTCGGCTAAAGACGATTAAGAAAATGCGATAAAAATCTAAACTTAATAGGATAAAGGTCCTTGACCGTGGAGGTTCCTAAAGCTTGAACACGCTTCTCTCGAAGTCGTGCCCAACTGAGTTTAGGAAGGTCCGACCAACTCTCGTCTAAATCAGAGGCCTAAAACTCGCTTTACGCGGTGAACCCCACTATTGGATTTTACTCCAATCCGGGAGATTTGGACGTCTGCCTCTCGCGAGGGGTGCGTACAACTCCCTTTACTCTTGAATGCTCACTTCATTCTTTCGGCCTCTCGGCTAGCCCAGAATGAAAGCAAAGGCGGAGAGTATATATCAAAAATATACCTCTAACCCGTGATTAATCAAGAGTAATTCAAGGCCCTAACCTAAAAAGAAAAGATTAATTAAAACATCATAACATAATCGCTCTAACCTCGGATCATCAAGATCGAGTACAAGGAGGATTAGTTAATCATAATGGAGTGGAGGAGGGGAGATGAGTAGAAAAGCATATAAAGGAACACAAGTAAAGGAAGAACACTTTTATTAATAAAAAGGGGCAAGTTACACTATTGAAATTAAAATTACAAGTGCATGAAATTGAAATCCTATTCTAGCCCTACAAGTAGAACTAAGCAAGAGCAAAATTACAATAAAAGCTAGAACAAACTAAGATTAAGCTAGGGTTAAACAAGAATTACAAAGAGAGGGAGAGAGAGAGAAAGCATAAAAACTCAATAACCAAAGGGGCAGCACCTCCCCCTCTCAACCAAAGCTTGCTGAAATGGAGAGGGGGGGGTCTCAATTTATAGAATTTTTTCTCGGGTTGGTCACGCCCTCAGACATGCCCTAGGGGGGGGGGGGCATGTCAGGGGGCGTGATAGTACTATGTTGACCTCGGGCTCTGGATTCTGGCGGGAGGGATGATTGCTTCGGTACGTCGGTGGTCACGCCCTAGGTCACGCCCGTGACAGGGGGGCGTGACAGGCACGTCATGTCCAAATCATTGGTCGGAAATCCGTCAGTCGTCGAAAAGTTGATGTCACGCCCCAGGTCACGCCCGTGACGGGGGGCGTGACGGTACTATTTGCGTGCTGTGGAGGAACGACATTTAATGCGGCGGCAGGCTTTGCGGCAGAGGGCGACACGCCCATGGTCACGCCTGGTGACACGCCCAGGGAGGGCGTGTCAGGGGGCGTGACAGCGGTTTTGACCGTTTTCCTGTCCCTTCCAGCAGGAGTCCTCGGGATCGGGCGACACGCCCTAGGTCACGCCCAGGGAGGGCGTGACAGGGGGGCGTGACAGGTCATTTTTGCCAATTTTCTGGAAACCTGCAAAAAGACAAGAAAAAGTCAGTGGCAATAATATTTACATAAAAATGATAAAAATAAACTAATAATAAACATAATTTATACAATATAAAATAGAAAATACGATAATAGTTTAAGCTACAAAACGTATTATCAAATTCCCCCAAGCTTAAGCTTTGCTTGTCCCCAAGCAAAAATATAAAAACTAGATATTTATAAAAAGGACTAATCAAAAAGTTCTAATTATGCCTACACAAGTACTATGCGAAATTCTAAGTAGGGAAAAGGTGAAATGTAAGTCTAAAACAATTATTTAGGTATGGTAAAACTTTTATAAACTTTACTCAATAAAAACAAATCATCCAAAATTTTAACGAGATTTTTTTAAATAGACTTAAGCAAAGCAACGAAAATGAAAAACACGCATTGAGTTGTTACTAGATCCAAGCAACGCATTATAATTATATCAATTTAATTAACAAAAATCTAGGTTTAAATCCAAAACTAAAACTGATTTACTTTTCTTCTTTTCTTAGTTGTTAAATAAAAATAAAAAAGCGTGAATCAAAAGGACTTAAATAGGACAGAAACGTTTGGCTTAGGAATATGATTAGGAGTGGAATTCAAAGATAAACGTGAAGGTTTAAAATCACACTAAACCAAAGCAAAGAGTTTCAAAAACTTTCATAAAAAGATAAATACACTTTTTTTTTCTTTTTCTTCCTTTTTTTTCTTTCTTTTTTTTTTCAAAACAAAGGCCATAAATATTTTTATTTTCCTTTTGAATTGGCCAAACAGAAATGAACATCACTTTTGAGCATACTTTTTTTTCAAAAATCTTTCTCCCACAAAAATCACAAAATTTCCTATCAAAATCGTCAAACTAATTTATGAAACTCAAAAAGGCTAGTGTGATTCGATAGGTTGGAAATTTTGGCTTTGGTGAAACTGAAATGAAGGGAGGAGCTATCAAATGTAATCGGAAAAAAGCCCAAAAACGGCTAACTAGTGGTAAAAGTTTTTAGGTTGGCAGGAAAGCTCAAACGAAAACAAAAATGACCTAAATCATTTTCACGCTTTTGAATTTATTTAAAACAAAGGTTTGAAAAATTTCAAAAAGCGAGTCCTAGATAATAAAAGAAGATTGATGAAATTAACTTGAAAATAGAAATAATAGGTGACTTGGATCGTTCACATCTACTACATTATTCAAAAGTTGACTTTACAAAAATTATTCAAAAACGAAAAAGAAAATAGTGGATGATGAATTTTTGAGAAAGTAAAGGAAATAAAAAAACAAAAAACCATAATAAAAATGCGAGTTTTAGAAAAATATTTCACCTTAACATGCTACCGCGAATTAGAAACACAGCATGACCAACATTTTACTTGTGAAACATAATTAAAAAGAACGATTAGAAATATTATAATTAACTAAGTTGTTTATAGGAGATTTTGAGTAAAACAAAACTAAAAACTAGGGGTACTATTGAAATACCAAAATGTCTAAACTATTCAAAAACACATATTTTTTTTAATTTAATTTTGTGAAATATTCTCTTTTTTTGGATTTTGGATTTTTCTCTTTTTTTTGGAATTTTAAGATATTCATTTTTTTTGGAAATATTTACAATATATACGAAAAGAAGATTATTTACACTACGCAAAAATGAAGGAGGAAATCATCCCCCAAGCTTAAAACAGACATTGTCCGCAATGGCTAAAGAAGGGGATTGGAGAAGGAGAGAAAAATAAAGTACAGAATTGAAAGACAGAATTGAAATACAGGTACTTCCCCGGATTTATTTGCTGCGAAAGCTGAGTGATGCCGCCCCCCGAATGTCTTCTTTGGACTTCGTGATAGATTCAGCAATGTTGGAGCAGGCGATCGCAGAAGCTTCAGCTTGTCGGAGCCGTCCGAGGCAAAAATTGTAAAATAAAGAAAACAAAAAAAGATAACTTGGGTTGCCTCCCAAGAGCGCCCTTTGGTTAAAGCGTCGTTGAGCTCGACGCATAAAAAAAATAACATTATCCAAAATTATTGTTGTCCCGAAATAAAATTGTTTTTAGCAAAAAATTAAAAGCTCAAGATTAGAGTTCATGAAGCAGAAACTTAATAATGTTTGGATTGACATCATCATCACCAGAGAAATACAGTTTAAGACGCTGACCATTCACTTTGAAATTACCCTTATCAGGGTGAGAAATTAAAACAGTTCCATAAGGAAATACTTCTAAAACAGAAAACGGGCCAGACCAGCGAGATTTTAATTTGCCCAGAAATAAACGTAAACGAGAATTATATAAAAGGACTTGGTCGCCCGGCTTAAAGTTTTTAGGGTGCCTTAAGTGTTTATCGTGTAAACGCTTCGTCCGCTCTTTATAAAGTTTATTATTTTCATAAGTATAAGAGCGCCACTCGTCGAGTTCATTTAGTTGAAATTTTCGAAGGTCACCGACTGAGTGGGGATCGAAGTTTAAAAATTTTAAGGCCCAAAAGGCGCGGTGTTCTAACTCTACGGGCAGATGGCACGATTTTCCATTGACCAGCCGATACGACGTACATCCGAGGGCAGTTTTGTACGCTGTTCGGTAGGCCCATAGAGCATCGTCAAGTTTGGCTGACCAGTCTTTTCTAGAAGTTGAAACAGTCTTTTCTAATATTCTTTTTATTTCTCTATTAACTACTTCGACTTGTCCGTTAGTTTGGGGGTGGTAGGCAGTGGAAAGCTTATGCGTAATGCCGTATTTGGTAAGGATTTTTGAAAATTGCGCGTTACAGAAATGGGAACCCCTATCGCTAACGATTGTGCGAGGCGTACCGAATCTAGCAAATAATTTTTTAAAAAACGTGACTACAACTCGGGAGTCGTTCGTAGGAAGAGCTTGGGCCTCAGCCCATCATGAAACATAATCAATAACAACTAAAATATATTTGTTTCCAAAGCTAGAAGGAAGGGGGCCAACAAAATCAATTCCCCAGAGGTCGAAAATTTCGCACTCTAAGAAATAATTTTGCGGTATTTCATTTTTATTAGAAATATTGCCCGACCGTTGGCAACTATCACACCTTCTCACAAAGGCTTGCGCGTCTTTAAACAGGCTAGGCCAGTAAAAACCCGCGCAAAGCACCTTGTGAGCGGTGTGAGCAGCTTGATAGTGCCCACCTGTCGGACCTTTATGCAAATGTTTTAGAATAACAATTCCTTCATCAAAAGAAACACATCTCCTTATCACTTGATCCGCACAAATTTTGAAAAGATGTGGGTCTTCCCAAAAGTAGTTCTTCAGCTCAGAAAAGAATTTCTTCTTTCGCTGAGAGGAGAACTCCTTTGGTAGCACCCGGGCCACTAGATAGTTGGTGATGTGCGTGAACCAAGGAGAAGCAGATGTATTAACTAAAAGCAGCTTCTCGTCAGGAAAATAGTCATTAAAAGATTTTTCATTTAATTTTTCTATAAAGGGGTTATCTAATCTGGATAGATGGTCGGCGGCCAAGTTCTTGGCTCCTCGCTTATCACGGATCTCTAAGTCAAACTCCTGGAGGAGTAAGACCCAGCGAATCAAGCGAGGCTTGGCATCCGTTTTGGCAAGAAGGTACTTGAGGGCCGAGTGGTCCGTAAAAACAATGATTTTTGAAAGTGTAATGTAAGGGAGGAATTTATCAAACGCAAATACTACAGCTAAGAGCTCCTTCTCGGTTGTGGTGTAATTTTCTTGTGCAGACGTGAGGGTTTTACTAGCGTAATAGATGGGGTGGAAGTTTTTAGATATGCGTTGACCTAATACGGCCCCCACCGCAAAACTACTCGCATCGCACATAATCTCGAAAGGAAGGTCCCACACCGGAGCTATCATAATCGGTGCGTTAATTAACTTTTCTTTAATTGATTCAAAGGCAGAAATACAAGAGTCATCAAAAATGAATGGAGCGTCTTTTTCTAAGAGATGGGTGAGGGGCTTTGTGATCTTGGAGAAGTCCTTTATAAAACGACGATAAAAACCAGCGTGGCCTAGGAAACTTCTTATAACTTTTATGTTTGTAGGCGGCGGCAACTTCTCAATAACTTCTATCTTGGCAACGTCTACCTCAATTCCTTTAGCAGAAATTTTATGACCCAAAACTAACCCTTCCCTCACCATAAAATGGCATTTTTCCCAATTTAAGGTTAGTTTCTTCGCATCGTTCTAAGACTTTTTCGAGGTTTTCTAAACATCTATCGAAGGAATCGCCGAACACGGAGAAATCGTCCATGAATACCTCCATAATGCTTTCTACGTACTTGTCAAATATTGCGAGCATACATCGCTGGAATGTAGATGGCGCATTGCATAATCCAAACGGCATTCTTCGGTACGCGAAGGTGCCGAAGGGATAAGTAAACGTAGTTTTCTCTTGGTCCTCGGGAGAGATGGGTATTTGAAAGTACCCCGAGAGGCCATCGAGAAACAATAAAAGCTATGGCCGGAGAGACGTTCTAAAATCTGGTCGATAAACGGTAAAGGAAAGTGGTCCTTGCGGGTGGCATCATTTAACTTACGGTAATCTATGCACATACGCCAACCCGTCACCGTCCGTGTCGGGATTAATTCATTATTCTCATTACTAACTACGGTTATCCCTCCCTTCTTTGGAACTACCTGAACGGGGCTAACCCACTTACTGTCCGAAATAGGGTAGATAATTCCTGCGTCTAATAGTTTTATAACCTCGCCCTTAACTACTTCTTTCATGTTTGGGTTTATACGGCGCTGAGGTTGGATAGAGTTACGCGAATTATCTTCCATTAAAATTTTATGGGTACAGAAAGATGGGCTTATGCCCTTGATATTAGAAATTTGCCAAGCAACAGCCCGTCGATGCTTACGTAGAACTAGAAGAAGTTTATCGTTTTGCGTATCCGTGAGGTAGGCCGAAACAATAACTGGTAACTTGGAATCTTTTTCTAAGAAAGCATACTTAAGGTGTTCGGGAAGTTCTTTAAGTTCTAGGGTAGGGGGTTCTTCATAAGAGGATTTTGAGATTCTTTCTTTTTCAAAAATAATATCTTCATAAACTTTTTTATAAGGAACGTAATAAGGGGTGGGGCTAGCAGCCAAGACGGCTTCTTGTAGCGATTCAGTGGGAAGAACAGAGGAAGAACAAAAATCAGAAAATTCTTTTTCAAACTCAGAAAGACAATAAGAAGATTCATCACTTCCTTGCAGTGATTCAGTTGTAAGAGAAGAGGAGCAAAAAGTAGAAAATTCTTTTTCAAAGTCGGAGAGGCAGTAGGAAGAATCATCACTCACGGCGTCTACAAAAAAACATGAGTCATCGTTCGCTAAGGTGTTCTTCATCGAAGGGGTGATAGAAAATGTGACTTCGTCGTCGCCTACTCGAAGAAAGAACTTACCATTGCTTACGTCAATGATGGCTCGGGAGGTGGCAAGGAAGGGTCGGCCAAGGATCATGGGAACCTCGACGTCTTCTTCAATGTCCAAAATGACAAAGTCCACCGGGAAGATGAACTTGTCGACTTTCACCAGAACGTCCTCCACTATTCCTAATGGGTACTTGACGGATCTATCGGCTAGCTGGATACTCATACCCGTGGGGTTAAGGCTACCAATCCCTAACTTTTTGAACAACGAAAAGGGCATCAGGTTTATACTTGCGCCTAAGTCGGCTAACGCGTGTTTAACAAAAAGATCACCGAAGACACACGGGATAGAGAAACTACCCGGGTCACTGATTTTCTTCGGCAAACCATTTGTTAAAACGGCGGAGCACTCGACGTTTAGCGTGACGTGCGAAAGATTCTCTAACTTCTTCTTGTTTGTGAGGAGGTCTTTAAGATATTTGGCGTATTTCGGCATCTGCGAAATAGCCTCGTGGAAGGGAAGATTAATGTGGATTTGTTTGAAGATTTCTAAGAAGCGGGAGTACTGATCATCTTGACGTTGTCTATTAAGTTCAGAGGGGTATGGAGGAGTTGAATTATTTTTGAAGATGGGTGGTGGAGTGAGATTATTTTCTAAAAAAGGGGTGATTACTTCTTCAGCAGAGGGTGGAAGCGGAGCGGATCTTTGATTTTTAAAAGCGGGAGCGGAGCTTGCCTCGGGCTCTTCACTTACCAAACCGGAGACTTGCTTCCCACTCCGAAGAGTTATAGCTTTCGCTTGCTCTCTCGGGTTGGGTTCGGTATTGGAAGGAAGAGACCCTGCGGGTCGCTCAGAAATTATTTTTGCGAGCTGTCCTACCTGATTTTCTAAACTTTTTACGCTTCCGGTTAAAGTTCTTATGGTAGCGTCATTTGTGGTGATATATTTAGAAAGTAATTCCTCCAAGCTTGGAGGTTTTGGGTAATTTTGAAGAAGTGGTGGTGGTGGTGCTGGTGCAGAAAAATCATTTTGCGGGGGTGGGCGTATCGCATTCGATGGATTACTCCATGAAAAGTTCGGATGATTTCTTAAAGTAGGGTTATAACTATTCGGAAAATTAAAACCAGGAGAATGAAAATTCGTAGCAGAAAAATTATTAAAAGCAGTTCTAGGCATATTATTAACATAATCTAAATGTTCTCGAGTAGGGGTTGCAGATTCCCATACCTGAGGGGCGGAGGCAGCAGTCATCTCCGTTATCTTTTTGCTTAGGATTTCTACTTGCAGAGCGAGCTAGGAGACGTTGTCCACTTCATAGATACCTGCAGGCTTGTTCGGGCGGGACCTAGGCACATTCCACTGATAAGTGTTCATGGCCATGTCCTCAAAAAGCTCAAGAGCGGCTTCTGGGGTCTTATGATTTAAAGTACCGCCAGAAGCTGCGTCTATCATTTGCTTCGTGCTTTGATTTAGCCCGTTATAAAACATCTGCACTTGTAACCATACAGGCAGCGCGTGATGTGGGCATCGTCTTAATAATTCTTTAAATCTCTCCCAGGTTTCATATAGGGTTTCAGAGTCTATTTGTCCGAAGGCAGAGATGTCGTTCCTAAGTTTTGCAGTTTTAGCTGGCGGAAAATACTTCGCCAAAAATTTTTCAGTTAATTCATTCCAAGTGGTTATGCTATTTTTGGGAAGTGTGTTAAGCCACTGCTTAGCTTTAGTTCTTAGAGAGAAGGGGAAGAGTCTCAGCCTGATCGCATCATTTGTGACACCATTTATCTTGAAGGTATCGCAAATTTCAAGAAAGCTAGCTATATGTGCGTTCGGATCTTCATCTTGAGGTCCATCAAATTGCACATATTGCTGCACCATTTGAATTATGCTAGGCTTTAGTTCGAAGTTATTATTTGCTATAGCAGGGCGGACTATACTTGATTCTGTTCCCTCGAGGTTCGGTCGTGCATAATAGGACATAGTCCTTTGCACGACCTCATCTACGTTGGGTTCTTCCATTCTTAAAGTAGCAAATGACTCAGAGTCCTCAACCGACACTTGGATAGTAGGACCTTGAAATCGCGATCTTCTCCGAAGAGTACGCTCAATTTCGTGGTCCAAGTCCAAAATAACCGACGGACTCCCGCGGGTCATGCACTAAAAGAATAGAAAAGAAGAAGAGGAAGAGAAAAAGGATAAACTAGAAAAAAGATTAGAAATTTTTTTTCTTTTTGAAATAGATTTTTTTTTATAGATTAACTTCCGAACTTCCCAAGGACTACCCCGTGAAGGGTTCGCAAGGTACTAGACAAGACAGTGGCACTTAAAGCCCTTTGCCCTTTTCGAGAGAATTAGGTGGCGTAGAAAAATTGTGAGGTTGGTTTCTATTAAGAGCGGTGATAAATTTTTTTTTTTTGATTTTTAAAATTTAAAGAAGGAGGATGAGAAAGAGAAGATAAAATTAATAGGTTCGTGTTTTCAAAATATCAACGGAAGTTGGTTCCCCGGCAACGGCGCCAAAAACTTGTTGCGCGCTAGGGTTCGAAGAAAATAAACGCAACCGAACTAGCAACCCGATGAGGCAAGTATACTTATCGAATTGTAGCAAGGGGACACAAGTGTCGTATTGAAATCCGGGAACTGTTGGCTATGCTTACTCACACGAACGCTATTATCTTATCGACGGAAAAACGAGGGTTTTAGAAAATCTAAGTGCAGGGGAGAAAGTAAAGCTATAATAGAAAGAGAAACACCGCAATTAAGTAAAGCTATTAAGTAAAACGATTACTACGAATGGTAGAAAATATGAAAAGGAAATGCACTCGATCAAGATTAACCTCGGCTAAAGACGATTAAGAAAATGCGATAAAAATCTAAACTTAATAGGATAAAGGTCCTTGACCGTGGAGGTTCCTAAAGCTTGAACACGCTTCTCTGGAAGTCGTGCCCAACTGAGTTTAGGAAGGTCCGACCGACTCTTGTCTAAATCGGAGGCCTAAAACTCGCTTTACGCGGTGAACCCCACTATTGGATTTTACTCCAATCCGGGAGATTTGGACGTCTGCCTCTCGCGAGGGGTGCGTACAACTCCCTTTACTCTTGAATGCTCACTTCATTCTTTCGGCCTCTCGGCTAGCCCAGAATGAAAGCAAAGGCGGAGAGTATATATCAAAAATATACCTCCAACCCGTGATTAATCAAGAGTAATTCAAGGCCCTAACCTAAAAAGAAAAGATTAATTAAAACATCATAACATAATCGCTCTAACCTCGGATCATCAAGATCGAGTACAAGGAGGATTAGTTAATCATAATGGAGTGGAGGAGGGGAGATGAGTAGAAAAGCATATAAAGGAACACAAGTAAAGGAAGAACACTTTTATTAATAAAAAGGGGCAAGTTACATTATTGAAATTATACAAGTGCATGAAATTGAAATCCTATTCTAGCCCTACAAGTAGCACTAAGCAAGAGCAAAATTACAATAAAAGCTAGAACAAACTAAGATTAAGCTAGGGTTAAACAAGAATTACAAAGAGAGGGAGAGAGAGAGAAAGCATAAAAACTCAAGAACCAAAGGGGCAGCACCTCCCCCTCTCAACCAAAGCTTGCTGAAATGGAGAGGGGGGGGTCTCAATTTATAGAATTTTTTCTCGGGTTGGTCATGCCCTCAGACACGCCCTAGGGGGGGCGTGTCAGGGGGCGTGACAGTACTATGTTGACCTCGGGCTCTGGATTCTGGCGGGAGGGATGATTTCTTCGGTACGTCAGTGGTCACTCCCTAGGTCACGCCCGTGACGGGGGGCGTGACGGTACTGTTTGCGTGTTGTGGAGGAATGACATTTAATGCGGCGGCAGGCTTTACGGCAGAGGGCGACACGCCCATGGTCACGCCTGGTGACATGCCCAGGGAGGGCGTGTCAGGGGGCGTGACAGCGGTTTTGACTGTTTTTCTGTCCCTTCCAGCAGGAGTCTTCGGGATCGGGCGACACGCCCTAGGTCACGCCCAGGGAGGGCATGATAGGGGGGCGTGACAGGTCATTTTGGCCAATTTTCTGGAAACCTGCAAAAAGACAAGAAAAAGTCAGTGGCAATAATGTTTACATAAAAATGATAAAAATAAACTAATAATAGACATAATTTGTACAATATAAAATAGAAAATACGATAATAGTTTAGGCTACAAAATGTATTATCAATAGCCCCAATAGGAGTGAGGGACATGTATCTGCGTCATCAGAGTGCGAGCGACATCAAGGAGGTGATGGTTTTTGCGTTCCATTTTGTTGCGAGGTATATACACAACTAGTTTGATGGATAATCCCATATTGCATACAGAAATATGAAAAAGCTTGACTAATATACTCTTTAGCGTTATCAGAGCGAAAGACTTTAATTGAAACACCAAACTGATTTTGAATTAACTGAAAAAAAAGATGTCCATACATTGAATAATTCAGAGCAATCTCGTAAGAGATACACCCAAGTACATCTAGAAAAGTAATCAATAAAGGTTACAAAATAAGAACTACCCCAACCAATGGTGAGGGTAGGAGCAGGACCCCAGATATCAGAGTGAATGAGATCGAACGAACGGGTAGAGCCATGACCTTGCTTCGGCAGGAAGGAGGAACGGTGATGCTTGCCAAGCTGACATGCATCATAATTGTGAGGAGAACTGTGTGGAGGGAGGTGGGGCAGAAGCTGACAAAGAATCCGTAGAGGAGGATGACCAAGGCGGAGGTGTCACTATAGAAGATCTGTAGAGGAGGAGGAGAAGGCAGATAGAGCAGAAATATTGTCGAGGAAGTAGAGGCCTCCGCTCTCAGTCCCAGTAGCAATCATTCGTTGGGAGCTCGGATTCTGAAAAGAACAAGAAGTTGGAGTTAATGTAACAGAGCACTGGAGTTGTTTTCATAAAGAAGTAACTGATAATAAATTGCACGAAAATTTTGGCACATATAGAGTGTCCGCCAAACGAAGAGATGGAGTGACATGAACCACTCCCGCCCCATGGACCGGGGAGGGAGAGCCGTCAGCAACGAGAACCGTGGGCAACCGATCATGTGTTTCTAGGAGAGAAAAGCACTGAGGATTGCTCATCATGTGATTAGTCGCACCAGAGTATATTAGCTATTTACCTTGAGTAACCACATTGACATTACCTGATGACATGATTATCGAGGCAGACGACTTCGGGGAGGAGGTGGAAGAGTCACCAGAGGGGCGAAGATACAGATGTTTCATCCAGCAGCGTTCCACAATATGCCCGGTGCGGCCACAGTGAGAGCAGAGGAAGCCGGAAGGGCCACACCCGCCAGACTGGTGATTGCGGCTACTAGAGCCACTCCGTTGAGTCTGGTGAGCATAGTTGTCTGGTGGTGAATGAGAGGACAGAAGGGGACGCTGAAGTAGAGAGGTAACAATGATAATGCGTGCAGTAGTGGCAAGCAAGGTAGGATAATCCGCCTCGCCCAGAATTTCTGACGGATCATGTCATAGGACTCTGGAAGTCATAGAAGATATCATACAATAAGAAATTCCTGGAAGTGCTTGTGCTGCTCGGCCAAATCCGCGGAGAAGGGTCGATTCTGAAGAATCTCACTCCCGAGAGCCTGAACCTGTTGATAAGCGGCAGTAGGAGACATGGAAGGACGAGCAAAGATGTTCGCATATGAAGTATAGATGCGGGACGTCTGAGCCCCCTTCGAGTACAGAGCAGCAAGATGAAGCCAAGCCGTCTTGAAGATCTCATCATGACGGATGATGGGAATACATTCATCCGAAAGGTTGTTACCTAGCCAAGTGCGCACAAGCGCGTCGCTAGCATCCCAATCGTCAAACTCAGTGAAAGTGAGCGGAGGAGGGTCATCAGTGAGATGGTGGCATTTGCATTGTGAGTGAAGAAGGAAGTGAAGGAGACACTCCAATCCTGGTAGTTGGGACCAGTGAGTTTGGAGACAGTGCCAAGATTCCCGGACAGAGTAGGAGGAGGAGGCAGATTAGCCATGGGAGTAGCGGTGGTGGTTGAGGTAGTGGAAAGAGCCATGCAGGGAAACAACAAGAAACCGCACGAGAAGAAGCAACAAGCCGCGCAAACAGAGAGCAGGAAGAGCGGCTAGGAAGGCCGCAGCGGACAAAGAACAGGCAAGAAGCCGCACGAGAGGAAGCAACAAGCCGCCCGAACAGAGAGCAGGTCGTGCGGCTAGGAAGGCCGCATCAGACAAAAAAAAAGATTCTGCAATGGTCACGGTGGCAACACACCAGCGGCAAGGAAGACCATGACCAAGAAGTAGAGCAAAGTAGAGGAAAAGAAGTCGTGCGGTAAAGGTATGACCTCCCTTTTATAGAATGGAGGAGATGAGAGAGATTACATGTAAGCAATGTGAGACTAAATAATTACATTTTTAATAGACACATGCCAAACAGGCCGCGCGGTTAGATGAATAGGCTAACCGCCCGACAACCACCAGAAGGAGAGAACAAGCCGCCATAGGAGACTGCCAGACCGCCCGGTCTCCAAGTCGCCTGAGACAAACCGTCAGATCGCCCGAACACCAACCAACAACGGTCCGACTACCAAGCCGCTGGAGACAAACCGCCAGACAGCATGGTCTCTAATCCGGCAGAGCCAGACTGCCAGACCACACGGTCTCCATACAACAACACAAAGATCACATCAAATTCCGATATCGGCAGCACTGATATGTCCAATCCGAAATCCCTACTTCCTATATGTACCTCGACATAGCAAGTCTTATCCGCATGCATTACACATCCGTTCGGTAACAACACCTTTACACTATCTGCTCTCATACGAATCGACACTCCGATCCGTGACACAAAGTCCACAGATAGAAATGAATGTGAAGCACTCGTATCAAATAGTGCTCAAATCGAACAGTCCCGAATCAGGACAAAGCCTAAGACAAATTGACAGACTTTGTTTCAAGAGCCTAAACACCTAGAGGGGGGTGGGTGAATAGGTTCTAATCTTTTTGTGTCTTTTTGATTTTAAGGCAAACAAATATTTGTAACTTCTTTTAGCACAGAATAATTCTATCTACAGAAATTAAATACAACACAACAGACACTAGATCTATAGTGGTTCCCCAAGATATGGGTACATCCACTTTCCCCCTTCACCTATCCAGTAGATAACTGGATTCAGCCTAACTTCCTTCCACTAGCTCGGATCCGCAGATCTTACAACTCAGAACCCAAAATGGTTCCTACACCTTAGACTTTACACAAGTCCTACCTCAGATTCTTCCCTGAATCCTACCTCAGTCGTCAACCTTTATAATTAGGCTTACAACTCAGACTTTCCACAAGTCCTACTTCAGGCACACTGCCCTACCTCAGCCTTTATAATTTTAGGCTTACAATCTCAGATCTAACAATAGATCCTACAAGAATTTGTGAGTAATAAGTATCTGAAAACTTCACCAGCTAGATTTCTCCGTTGATGTTGTCTTCTTGTTCAGTTCTTGTATAGACTGATCCTTCTGATCCAACCTAACTTAGCTTTTCAAAGCTTCTTGATTAGGACAAATAAGGTGGATCTTCTCTTGAAGTTGAAGTTGATCTTCAGTCAGCTTCTTCCTTAGATTCAGATTGAACTCTGAATCTTTCTTGCAGAAAGGCCTTGATCTGTTAGAGTTCTCCTTTATGATCCAGAGATCCTTTTTTTGTCATTTCCAATCTGGCTCTTATATAGAGCTTTCTCCATGGTTACCGGCTGATCCGGTTCATAACAGACTTCTGACAATTCTGACAGTGGTGTCAGACCGATTAGTTATGACAGCTGTCAAGTCACCAGTAACGTCACCAGGTTCTTCTGTGTCTTTCCAACTCAGCACAAACACTCAGCATACTGCTTCACATGTGTCGATACAAATAGACTAAGTGTCGAAATAAGTCTTCAAGGTGTCGACACAAATACTCTAAGTGTTGACAAAGTCATACTTCTTCTTCTCGACACTGCTTTTTGTTGTATGTGTTGACATAAGTCCTGTGTGTCGACACAACAGCTTCTTGTCTCGACATTTCTGTTGCAGACAGATGGCGTTGAGTGTTTGTCAAATGGCGTTGAGTGTGGATCGACACAAGTCCTGTGTGACGACACAATTAATTCTGAACTCGACGCAGCCTCTTGAGAGTTGGTGATTCGACACAATTGCTTCAGGTGTCGACATAGCTCCTGAGTGTCGACTCATCTTCTATTTTAAGTGTCGACACAATTCTGTTTTAAGTTGTCGACACAATTACTTCTGGATGTCGGCACAACTGTTTCTTTAGGTGTCGATATTGCTTTGAGTGTCGACACAACTTCTTTATAAGTGTCGACACATTTTGCCAGTGTATCGACAAAGCTTTCCTGAGTGTCGACATATCAGCTGGGTATCGACATAGCTTCTTCATAAGTGTCGACACATTTTGCATGTGTGTCTACACAGCTTGCCTGAGTGTCAACACAGTCTCCTTGAGTGTCGACACAGTTTCTTCACTAGTGTCGACACTTGTACTTAGAAAATTTTCCTTCAAATTTTTAAACCTGCACAATGAAACTCAAACTTCTATCAAATACACATTGATGCATATCATTGACTAAGTTGTGGCTTCACCAAATCTAGTACACATTTTCCAATATAACCAACAATCTCCTCCTATTTGGAGAAGTCATAACCCTTAATTAAATATATACATCTCTTAAGATAAAACCAAATTGTAAATAGGTGAAAAAACATTTCAGAGCAGGTTATCACAAAATCATTGTGAACAACAAACACTTAATACTGAAACAGATTTCATTAATCAATGAAATTATGGTTTACAAGAATTTCTTATAGAACAAAAGAAAAAAAATAATACATTGTTCTATTACAAGAACTTAGCAATCATATTACTGACTAGGTTCCTTAATAACTATTCCTTTGCCAGACTTGATTTTAGCCTGCACAGAAGGTTCAACATGTTCAGCTGGCTTTTTCCCTTTGAGAGCTTTCTTCTTCAATTCTTCAGCATTGATCTTCTGTCTTTCAAAATAGTGGAAAGGTTTGGGGAAGTACTTGCTTGGCTCTTGAGCATTAGCAGGTAGCTTCCCAGCCTTAGCACTTCTTCTATGCTGAAGAATTGCTTCTTGTCCAGCTTGATATTTATTCCACTCTTGCTCAGAATACCACTTACCCCTGTCATGGGTTTTATCCTTAACAGCTTTCCAAGCAGTAAGTATGATATTTCTAGAAGTTGGGCTCCACTGCTCAAAATCTGGCTTTAGCTCAGCCTGCTCTCTTAATCTTTTCTTGGAAAATTGAGCCTCCTTCTAAGCTTCCAATGCAGCTTCTGACATTTCAACCATCCCCAGAATTAAATTTTGTGCCTCTGGTAGAGGACTATACATTTTCAGCACTTCTTCTTGAACCATCTCAAAATCAGCTGGCGGGTAGATCACCTGAGCAACTTCAGGCTGATCTCCTTCAAAATATTCAGGTTGTATCCCAGACTCAGCTACATTAGCATCATCACAAAGAGGAGGATATCCAAGAGTAGCTCTGATGCTATTGGTAGTCCATTTAGCATGGTCAGAGCTGGCTTTGACTAGTAATCTCTCCCCCTTTATGACTTTTCTTGCAACATGATCTCTTAAATCTTCTTTCTGGAATCTGACTTGATCAGCTATATATTTAGTTCCCTCTTTAAAATAAGCTCAGAATTTTGTCAGGAAAGTTTTAATTTTCTCTTGAGATTCTTGAAATGTGGCTTTTATAGCAGATATATCTTCCTGGATTTGCTTGGAGATTTCAGCCTTCAGAGTAGTGCTAGAATCAGTGAGCTTTTTCAATATTTCATAATGTGAATCCTTGAGATTTTCATTCATCCTTAACTAATTCTCCAGTACATATCCCTACTTCACTTCAATTTCATCCACTTTAGCTTGGATATTTTGTCGTTGCTTGGCCAGGAACACCACAGCATTATCTCCTTTATGGAAGCAATCTGTCATCTCCTTCTTATGTTAATTCACTTCAAATCTAATGGATTTGATGTCCTGGGCCAACTAAAACTATAACTCCTTATGAGTTTCATCCACATATTTTTCTATAGTCTGCCTTTGATTATCTAATTTTATCTGCATCTGGACCAGTAAAGAACTAAAGTCCATGCTTGATGTCGATGGTGCAGTTCTCAATTGTAAAGCTTTCTTATATCCAGAACTCTTCTTCTTTAACACAGATAGCTTTCTTTTCTTAGCCAATGTGACTTCTTCATCTTCAGAAGATTCAGATATACTTTTAATATCAACAGTTTCCTTTTCAGCTGGGGTATCCTTAGATAACTCCCCCTCAGTCCTTTGAATTTCCTTTTCTTTTTCAATTTCCTCCCCCTCAGTCCTATCAGTAAGAGGATCAGGAAACAATTCTTCCATTGTAAATTCCTGCTGTATCTGTTCAAAAGGAATAAGATTAGTTTTTTTTAAAGAACTACTTAAAAGACTAATACCACTTGAAAGACCTCTTTTGTTGTGTAAACAAAAGTGTCCCTTTGAATAATTTTTGAGGAAAATACTATAATACATCACTAGTCTGTGGAGCAGATACTTACTGGCTCATTTTGAGCATCATTCTTATCAGTTACTTCAGCTGCAGTGTTGATTTCAGATACAACATCCATTATTGTGTCTGCAGCTAAGTCACTATCCAGGATAACATCATCAATAACTCCCCCTTGGGCAGGCAACTCAGTTTCTTTTTCTAGGTTTTCTCCCCCTGGAGTAGAGTCAATTTGTTGCTCTTGGGTCTCACAGTCCTTTGCTTGAGCATGAACATCTTGTTGTTGCTGGTCTTCATCAGAACTAAAGACCACTTCCTCCTCAGAATCATTGGAGGAGTCAGCCTATTCAACCACTTTCTTTTTCTTCTTATCTTTGTTAGTTTGCTCCTTAGGAGTAGGGACTTCCTTGATTAGAACTCTGTCCCACCTTGATAGTATCCTTACATCCATTTTTCTCATATGATTTATCTTAGAGCCATTTGCTTGGTTCAGAATATCTGGAATTACTGATGTTAAGCATAGACTGAGGATCCTTCCCAGGTTAGGTTTCTTTATTCCTTCTTGTAGTTTATCAAACACTACTGCTGGCCAGTCAATGTTTATCTTTAATATGATTCTCACCATCAGATTGAACATGTGGGCAGAAATCCGATCATGTCCACCTGTTTTGCAGATAATCACTTGGCCCACTACTTCTAAAAGAAATTTTCCTTGGGAATTCATCCCTTTTCTATTGATAAATGAACCAATCTTAATACTGGAATTCAGTCCACACCAGCTTAATGCTTCAGTTATTTGGGATGGAGTAATTTTGTCTGTATCCTTAATCAATGGCAGATGTAGTGCTTTCCTGATTGATTTCAAAGTGAGCTTCACCTGGGTACCTTGAATAGATGCCTTGATTTTCTTTTCTTTAGTGTCCAATGAAGCGGTTGTGTAGAACTCAATGAATTCCTTCTTCCAAATTTTGGTCGGTTCTGAGACCAAAAATTCTAGTCCATTTTCAGAAATTAGGGCAATAACTCCCTAAATTTCGTCAGAAGCAGATGTGAAACCTTCGCGAACCAGTTCGTATCCTTCATTAACCTTGTCTTCTTGGTGTGGAACAATTGATGTAAGTACTAGAGGAGAAGAGAAGAGAAGGTCTATGTCGATAGAAGGTGTAGAGTCAAAAATTCTGATAGCGTAGTCGACCAGATTTTGGATTCACCTTTTTATAGTACTTGTGTCAAGGGCAGGTCAAAAGACGGGCCTAAGTCGACAGGTCAATTTTCGTGTCAACATTCAAATGACCTAGGTCTTGACAGAACTTAAGTTAAGTCGACATGACAATGTGTCTACATACTAATGTCTAAGTCGACAAAACGTATTTTAATTCGATATATCTATGTGTCGACATACTTGAGTCTGTGTTGACACTGACCACTTAAGTCTCGACAGAGTTGTGTCGACACCAACTTTTTGTGTCGACACAAATATCCTTACGACTTATAGTCTCGACAAGGTTGTGTCGACACCTATTATCCTGTCGACACAGATACTGTTTATGTGTTGACACATCCTTTTCCTATGTCGACACAACATACTGAGTGTGTCGACACAACTTGCTTGTGTCAACACAACTTGCTTGTGTCGACACAAACTTTGTACTTAGCCAAATTTCAACAGAAATTTGATGCTTACTGATGCTACTCATGGAAACTTATGTTAACCTATTATAGGTTCAACATACCTAATTCAATTTTGAAATTATTGAATTTAGTTTCATCCAGTGGTTTTGTGAAAATATCAGCTATTTGATTATCTGTTTTTACAAACTCTAGACTAATATTTTCCTTTTCAATATGTTCTCTGATAAAATGAAACTTAATATCTATATACTTGGTCCTACTGTGTGATACAGAATTCTTAGCAATAGAAATAACACTTGTAGAATCACAAAATAGTGGTATTCTACTTACCTGGATGTCATAATCTTCTAGTTGATGCTTCATCCACATCAATTGTGCACAGCAGCTACCAGGAGCTATATACTCTGATTCAGCAGTTGATATAGCTACACTGGTTTGCTTCTTACTTCTCCATGACACCAGCCTCCCACCAAGGAATTGACAGGTTCTTGTTGTACTTTTTCTGTCTTCTTTGCATCCAACAAAATCTGCATCTGAGAAACCTGTTAATAGATTATCTCTATTCTTAGGGTACCAAAGGCCTAGATTAGGTGTGCCCTTAAGAAATCTCAAAATTCCTTTAACTGCAGTATAATGAGATTCCTTAGGGCATGCTTGATACCTAGCACAGACACATGTTGCATACATGATATCAGGTATACTAGCAGTCAAGTATAGTAGGGAGCCAATTATCCCTCTATACAAAGACTCATCAACAGGTTTCCCTGCTTCATCTTTGCATATAGGCATACTTTTTTCCATTGAAGTTTTCATTGTTGAAGTTGAGTCCAAACCATACTTCTTAATCAACTCCTTGGTGAACTTAGACTGGGATATGGACAACCCACTCTCAGTCTGTCTAACTTGAAGTCCCAAGAAGAACTTCAGCTCACCCATACTGCTTATCTCAAACTTCCCTTGCATAAGTTTGGCAAACTTCCTACAAAGGCTGTTTTCAGTAGAACCAAAGATAATGTCATCCACATATATCTAGACTAGTATTATCTTGCCTTTTGATTCCCTATAGAATAGAGTTTTGTCTATCTTTCCTCTAGAAAATTTATTCTCAATGAGGAAGGCAGACAAGGTTTCATACAAAGCCCTTGGAGCTTGTTTCAAACTATATAGGGCTTTCCTAAGCCTATATACATAATCAGGAAAGTGAGAGTCTATAAAACCTGATGGTTGTTCTACATAGACTTCTTCTTTTAAATCACTATTCAGAAATGCTGATTTCACATTCATTTGATATACTTTGAACCCTTGATAGGCATCATAGGCTAAGAACAACCTTATTGCCTCCAGCCTTGCCACTAGAGCAAAGGTTTGATCAAAATCAATACCTTCCTCTTGCCTGTAGCCTTTTGCTACCAGTCTAGTCTTGTTCTTGACTATAGTGCCATTCTCATCAAGCTTGTTCCTGTAGATCCACTTAGTTCCTATTATATTGTGATCATTAAGTTTTGGCACCAATTCCCAGACCTTACACCTTTTGAATTGACTGAGCTCTTCTTGCATTGCATCAATCCAGTTGGTGTCTTACATGGCCTCTTCAATCTTCCTGGGTTCTATCTGAGACAGGAAGCTAGAACATAAAACTGTGTTCATGCTCCTGCTCCTTGTTAAAACACCCTGACTTGCATCACTAATGATCTGGTGAGTTGGATGATCCTTCAGGTGTCTCCTTGCTGGAGGAATTCTATCAGCATTATGTCTATCTCCAGTTTCCTCATCTTGATGCTCCACATTTTCTTCTTCACCTAGAGGGACTTGATCTCCCCCTAGATAGCTGGCATCTTTATCCTGATCCAGTTTAGCAGGAACATCTTCATTGATGGTCAGCTTGTCCATCTTATTTGTTAGACCTGTAGAACTAACTGAAGAACTAGACAATTCACTATTAATAAACATTGACTCATCAAATACAACTTGCATAGATTCTTCTACAACTTGAGTAGTCAAGTTGTAGATCCTGTATGCTCTACTATGGTTGCTGTACCCAACAAATATCCCTTCTAGAGATTTAGCAACAAACTTAGTTTGGTAATGTTTATCATTGACTAGTACATAACACTTACTACCAAAGATTCTGAAATAAGATATGTTTGGTTTTCTGTCTTTTAAAATCTGGTAGGGAGTCATCTTGTGTTTCTTGTTGAAGGAGGCCCTATTGAGCACATGACATGCAGTATTTACTGCCTCAGCCCAGAAGTATTCAGGGAGAGTAGTGTCATTCAGTAGAGTTCTACTTGTTTCAATTAGAGTCCTATTCTTTCTTTCAGCAACACCATTTTACTGAGGAGTTCTAGGTGAAGAGAATTCCTGATGAATCCCATGTTCTTCACAGAATTTTGTCATACATTCAGACTGAAATTCAGTTCCATGGTCACTTTTGATTTTGACCACTGAGCTGTTGTATTCATTCTGTATTTGTCTGATAAAAGTCTGGAAAATAGTTGGGGTTTCAGATTTTTGCCTCAAGAAGAAAACTCATGTAAATCTAGAATAGTCATCCACAACAACAAGTGTGTATGCTTTCCTACCAAGACTATGGACTGGCATAGGACTAAACAAATCCATATGTATAAGATACAAACATCTCTTTGAATCTTTGATGTCAAGTGACTGAAAAGAGGACTTAGTCTGCTTGCCTTTTTGGCAAGCTGAGCACACACCCTCTTTTATGCACTGAATTTGAGGACCATTCCTAACTAATCCCATGCTAAACAGCAGTCCAATTGACTTATAGTTCAGATGAGCTAGCCTCTTGTGCCATTTGACACATAGAGAAGCTTTCTCTCCTGCAACCAAACAAATAGGTGAGTTGTTAGACTCACACTCTAGGTTAAGGCAATACACATTTCCTTTCCTAGTGCCAGTCAAAATAATCTCTTGATCACTTGACCTTTTTACTAGGCACTCCCCTTTGAGGAAAGAAATATCATAACCTAGGTCAGTAAGTTGACTTATGCTAATCAGGTTATGTTTTAGACCCTTTACATAAGCCACTTTAGTTATTGTAATTGAATCACAAGATATGTTTCCAAATCCTTTGATGATTCCCTTTTCTGATCCACCAAAGATAACTTTTGGTCCATTATTTATGGGCACATAGTCCCTCAACATTCTCCTTATTCCAGTCATATGTCTTGAACAACCACTATCCAAGTACCATATAGGGGTATGGTCACTTGGATTTACCTGCAACAAATAATGAATCACTTATCCTTAGAACCCAACTTGCTAGTGGGTCCTAGGTCCTTGTTAGTTTGAAACCCTGTGACTGATCTAACAGGAATCCTACTTTTGGTTTTAACACTTAAGTTAAACCAGCAATCCATGACAAAGTGGCCCACCTTGCCACAACACCAACACTCAAACCTATTATACATATTCTTAGGTACAGTACTTCTTACTTTGTTGTCAGTAGACTTATTAAGTGTTGGTGCTGGAACAGCATTCTTCAAGAACTCCTCTTGAATATGATGGGCATGCTTATAGATTGGTCTATTGGCATTAACACCCTTGCTCATGAAATTTTCATGCTCACAGTGACCATGTGTAATGTCATGATCATACCTGTTAGTAGGATTCACTACCTTCTTAAAGAAAATAGGGGGATTAACAGCTAGAGGCTGAACTGTGGCTTTACCTTTTCTATGAGCATTGGTACCCCTAGTTCTTCTCTTAAATCCTAGACCAGTCTTTCCTTTTTGTGAAACAAAATTATCTACCAAAGGTAAGACTGATTTTGGCTTAGAGAATTTTGCCACTAGCTCTCTCTCTTGCTGAAGTTTTCCCTCCAGTTTCTTGATATGATTCTCTTTGAATGAGATTGTGCCCATCTGAATAACTGTAATGTTTTTCAATTTGGTAACCTCATTCAGTTTTTGATCCAGTAGTTTTGCGTAAACTGCTGCAACCAGCTTAAGAGACTCAATCTCTTTGGCTTGCTCTTTAACAAGAAACTTGCTCTTATTTAGAGAATGCAACAACCCACCATACTCATTAATGAGTTGGTGAACATCCCCCTCAGACTCAGATTCATCCACTTCTTTTGAAGAAGATGCTTCTGATTCTGATCCAGTAAAGTAATCTGAGACTAGGGGTGAATTATTTACCTTACTTGGTCTAGGCTGATCCTGACACTTATCTTCTTCAAATTGAGCCATCAGCCCTTTATAGTAATATTCTTCCACTCCATTTATGGAGTCCAGCATCTGTAGGAATTCTAGTTCCCTAAAATCCTCTTCTGTTGAGAAGAGTCCAACATATGCTTCTGCCTCTTCTTCTTCAGATTCTGAATATGAAGAGTCTGTCCAACTCTTCTCCTTTTGAGCCACTAGAGACTTCCTCTTCTTGCCTTTGACCAGCTGCTTCTTCTTGTCCTTTGACTCCTTTCTTTTGTTAGGACAGTCAACTATGACATGCCCAGACCTGTTGCAGCAATAACACACAATCTTAGAATTAGATTGTTTACCAGGTTTAGAAGCATACCTGTCCTCCTTAGGTGTTTTCTTCTTCCTGTAGTATTCATCCTTGGAATAATATGTAGATGAAGGCCTGGTTCTCCAATTCTTTTTCTTCATGAATCTTTGGAATTGTCTTGTGGAAGCAGCAAAGTCTTCATCAGATGTATGACTATCTGATGTACTTATTTCAGGAACACCTTCTTTTGCTTCAATACTCCTTCTAGGTGGAGAAGGAGATTTTCTCCTACCCTTCCTTGAGCCCTCAGCCTTGAAGTCTACTGACTTTTCTTTATGTTCAGATCTGCTGCCCTTCTCTTCCTCTTTCCTAGCAATAAGCTGCATTTCATATGAAAGCAGTTTTCCAAAAGTGTAGGTGGTGGTGTGTCAGCCAGTTTGTCCACTTCCCTAATGACACATATCATAGTGTCCCAATCCTTTGTTAGGGACCTAAGAAACTTGTCATTCAGTTCATAAGTACTGAAGACTCTTCCATATGTCATCAATTCATTCACTATTCTGAAAAACTTCTTATAGCATTCAGCTATGCTGTCAGTTTTATTCTGCTTAAAGCTCTCATATTCCTGATTTAGCATAAACTTTCTGTCCTCTCCGACTTCTTCTGTGCCTTCCATATATACAATCAATGTATCCCATATTTCTTTGGAAGTTTTACAGTGCACAAGATTCTGGAATGTTGCATCATCTATGACACTTACAATTATATTCTGAGCTCTTTTATCTAATGTAGCCAAGATGATTTCATCCTTAGTCATCTATGAATAACTCTTTGGAGTTTGAATGTTTGCATCAAGAACTGAAACCTTCATTGGGATGAAGGGGCCTTCCTGTACTGTGATATAAATTCTTGGATCAGATGCTTCCATAAATATCCTGACCCTTTCTTTCCAAATGCCAAAAGATTCTTTCCTGCATATGGGCAATTTCATATATCCAAATTCCTTTTGATTTTCACTTGAACCCATTTTTGTTATCTATTATTTGCCTTGGAGAAATCCTCTGATTGTTAGGTCAAATTTTGAGGAACCTCCCTCTGATACCACTTGAAAGACTTTGTTTTAAGAGCCTAAACACCTAGAGGGGGGGGGGGTGAATAAGTTTTAATCTTTTTGTGTCTTTTTGATTTTAAGGCAAACTGATATTTGTAACTTCTTTTAGCACAGAATAATTCTATCTTTAGAAATTAAATACAACACAGCATACACCAGATCTATAGTGGTTCCCCAAGATATGGGTACATCCACTTTCCCCCTTCGCCTATCCAGCAGATAACTGGATTCAGCCTAACTTCCTTTCACTGGCTCGGATCCGCAGATCTTACAAACTCAGAACCCAAAATGGTTCCTACACCTCAGACTTTACACAAGTCCTACCTCAGATTCTTCCCTGAATCCTACCTCAGGCCTCAGCCCTACCTCAGCCTTTATAATTAGGCTTACAACTCAGACTTTCCATAAGTCCTACCTCAGGCACACTGTCCTACCTCAGTCTTTATAATTTTAGGCTTACAATCTCAGATCTAACAATAGATCCTACAAGAATTTGTGAGTAATAAGTATCTGCAAACTTCACCAGCTAGATTTCTCCGTTGATGTTGTCTTCTTGATCAGTTCTTGTATAGACTGATCCTTCTGATCCAACCTAACTTAGCTTTTAAAAGCTTATTGATTAGGACAAATAAGGTGGATCTTCTCTTGAAGTTGAAGTTGATCTTCAGTCAGCTTCTTCCTTAGATTCAGATTGAACTCTGAATCTTTCTTGCAAAAAGGCCTTGATCTGTTAGAGTTCTCCTTTATGATCCAGTGATCTTTTTTTTGTTGTTTCTGATCTGGCTCTTATATAGAGCTTGCTCCATGGTTACCGGCTGATCCGGTTCATAACAGACTTCTGACAGTGGTGTCAGACCGGTTAGTTATAACAGCTGTCAAGTCACCAGTCACGTCACCAGGTTCTTCTGTGTCTTTCCAACTCAACACATAACACTCAACAGAATACTTCACATGTGTCGACACAAATAGACTAAGTGTCGACACAAGTCTTCAAGATGTCGATACAAATACTCCAAGTGTCGACACAGTCATACTTCTGCTTCTCGACACTACTTTTTGTTGTATGTGTCGACACAAGTCCTGTGTGTCGACACAGCAGCTTCTTGTCTCAACATTTCTGTTGCAGACAGATGGAGTTGAGTGTTTGTCAAATGGCGTTGAGTGTTGGTCAACACAAGTACTGTGTGTCGACACAATTACTTCTTAACTCGACACAGTCTCTTGAGAGTTGGTGTGTCGAAACAAGTCCTGTGTGTCGATACAAATTCTTCAGGTGTCGACATAGCTCCTGAGTGTCGACTCATCTTCTGTTTTAAGTGTCGACACAATTTTGTTTTAAGTTGTTGACACAATTACTTCTGGATATCGACACAATTGTTTCTTTAGGTGTCGACATAGCTTTGAGTGTAGACACAACTTCTTTATAAGTGTCGACACATTTTGCCAGTGTGTCGACACAGCTTTCCTGAGTGTCGACATAGCAGCTGGGTGTCAACATAGCTTCTTCATAAGTGTCGACACATTTCGCCTGTGTGTCGACACAGCTTGCTTGAGTGTCTACACAGTCTCCTTGAGTGTCGACACAGTTTCTTCACAAGTGTCGACACTTGTACTTAGAAAATTTTCCTTCAAATTTTTAAACCTGCACAATGAAACTCAAACTTCTATCAAATACAAATTGATACATATCATTGACTAAGTTGTAGCTTCACCAAATCTAGTACACATTTTCCAATGTACCCAACACAAACATATCATACACAATCTATAAAATGTATGAAGTATCAAAAGCAATAACAAAGTATCTTAACTCATACCTGTAACGACGCCACTTTGCTTTTATGGTCTCTTGTTGGCAAAGATTATAAACTCGGGGCTGCGCCTGGGATGCAGAGGACTTCATCACTGTCTTTCCCTTCTCTGCATATGACACTTCAGTCTTCTTTTCACCCTTTGGCGGACCAACCCGATAGTCACGTGCTATATGCCCCACCCTACCACAAATATAGCAAGTACGAGACTCTTGCTGTAACAACATGACCCGTTAAATAACATATAATAGAAGGTCCGGCCGGGGCCCCACATTATATGCCATAAACAAACAGCGAGGTCACAGGTTAATACCAAAATACCATCGCACCCTAACCCAGAGCATTATAGAAGAAGTTTATAAGTTGCACGAACTCAAACTAGGAATGTCCACTACTATATAAATAACTCATTTATATACAAGACCAGGAATGTATACAAGCACACCCCTCACGGCCTTAAGGCCTTACAAGTTTCTCTTTACAAATATATGACTTCATACATCGGCCCGCAGGCCGGCCACACATGAAATCCAAATCTTCGCATGGCCTTCGAGGTCCTAACAGCAGCAGTAAGGGCTTTAGCCTGCTCAATCCATTTCAGCATCAACAAGGGCAGCACCTGCATATGGACATCCACCCCATGGAGAATAAACAAAGCAACAGTCAGCATTCAGCTGACCAATTATAACGACCCTACCCCTTACCCGGGGCAATGGTTCCTTCCCTGCATGTATTCCAGTCTCAACACATATATACAATACACAATATCATCACAAACACCGGCCTTCGTGCCAGACATTCTGTGCACTCAGGGCATGATTATGGTGTACCTAACTCCTCAAGGTTCCACTACCGATTCGAGGTGTTTAGCTTGTTGGCCGGGCATAAGCCACCAAACACCTATTGAAGACCTCACACACCCGTCCACTCAGAGGCACGCACCTCACGATAACTAGTGAGCACTACAAGTCGACCTACACTCGTAGTGTGACAAGCCCGTAAAATCGCACATCTACATTGAAACTAATCGATCGCTCATAATGCAGGTACACAGTACCTCTAGATCAACCTCCCACCATAGGATAACAAGCCCGTGAAACCGCACATATGCATTGTTACCAATCGATTTCTCATAACACCAGCACACAGTGCAGCTTTCCTCCCAATCCATCTCTTCGCACAAGCAGAGCATACAACCAAAGGAGCTATACAAAGCTTCCTTCTCACCATCACAATCGTCCTCATAATCTCCGTAGGTTAACCGATTTATACACGGAGTCTTCTCCGGTTCGCAGCATCAACAATCCAGACATCCATCCAGATGGGCTTCACACAGCATGCCTATGCCGTACTACACATTTCCGGCTCTAGATGCAGACTCAACCGCTAGAATCACTTACGCTCTTCCATCTTTTGAGGGAGGATTCCACAGATATACATGCATAAACAAAGGGCTTCACCTACCCAAGGAAGAAAGACCGTTACCCTCGATGATCGCTTCGACGCCATAAAAGAACTAGCCGAATGGAAATCACCGCAATGGCCTTGCCTCCTCAACATTGAGCTCGGCTCTCGATTCGGACTGCTGAAGCTTCACCGGCGGTCGGAAATCTTCTCCTTCTTCCTTCCTTGCTCTCCTCTCTCTCTTCACCTTAGAAAGAGAATGGCCAACAAAGAATGAGATAATCATCTCCATTCTCGGCCTTATAATAGCAGGGAGGAACTTGGACCATAGGATCCAAATAGAAGGGAACGAACTGTTGGAGTTACCATGGTGATCTATAAGTGGTCAAACATGTAATCTCACTGCCAACGCGATATGAGCCTGCAGGGTCGCACATAAGAGCATGTGGAGAAGTTGGAAGATTGACTGTGTTGGTAAAGGTTACCAATCACCATACAGAATGGGGTCCGGCAAATGTTTCCAAGGAGTATCGTCGATTATGGTTCGTCGAGTATCGTCGACTATGGTTCGTCGAGTATCGTCGACTATGGTTCGTCGAGTATCGTCGACTATGGTTCGTCGAGTATCGTCGACTATGGTTCGTCGAGTATCACCGACTATGGTTCGTCGAGTATCGTCGACTATGGTTCGTCGAGTATCACCGACTATGGTTCGTCGAGTATCGTCGACTATGGTTTGTCGAGTATCGTCGACTATGGTTCGTCGAGTATCGTCGACAATGGTTTGTCGAGTATCATCGACTAAGGTAATTCATCGACTATCGAACTGTTCGATAATCGACGAATGCTGATACCCGACGAATTATTCCAGAAACCCTAATTCTCTGTGGTCTGTGGATAGCGATATTTCTAGGTCTGTTTATGATTTGGGTATAAATTAGAACTTAGGTTTTAGGGTCAGTGCACCCCCCGACCCAACAGAAGTGTTCCGCCGATTCGCTCGCTTCGCCGACCTCCTCTCCGACGATAGTCGTCGGTGCTTGTCTTCCTGGAGCGGACCTAGCAGTCCGTGGAAGTGCAAAGTGCAGTCGATCTCCCTTCCCATTTTTTGTGCGACGAAGATCGGCGATCTCCTGCTCGTGTGGATTTTTGTAGAGACGTAGATGCTATTCTACGTGGGACTCACCGCCGACAAGAACTCATACATTGGAGCATCTTTGTTGAGTTGTGACTCAACACCGCAAAGGTAATTTTACCTAGTTATTTCTTAACTTCTTGATTCAATTTTTATGGCCCGATCCCAAATCTCTTTTGGGTTGTTCTTGATTTTATTGTTTCCGCTGCGTGCACAACTGTTGTGCCACCGCAAAGAAAACCCAACACGAACGGCCTCAATCTGCTTTGAAAAGCATCCAAACAGAGCTGACATGTCTTGTGACCCGCCCGTGTCATAGGCCATGTCCCTTGAGCGGCTAAAGAACTGACTCAATCTGGGTCAGAACACGGGCTACGACACACCCGTGTCACTCCCTGACACGCCCGTGTCAACCAGTACATGACCGTGTGGTTGGCCGTGTCACCTCATCAACACAAGGCCGAAACACCCGAGAAGAACACGGCTGAGGCACATGCCCGTGTCCTTGGCCGTGTGCCCAACACGCCTGAAAGTCCACCTAGTGCCAACTAGCTTCACCTATGGGGGGGGGGGAATAGGTGTCTTGTAGCGTTTTTGCGGAATTAAAAACTGTACCTGCACAAATAAATCAAACAACACAGCACAAGACTCAAGCAATTTATAGTGGTTCCCCGATTTGGGTACGTCCACTTTCCCCCTTCGACCTATCTCCCAACCAGTAACGACTCGGTCACTTCACCAACAGGATTGAAATCCAATCCTTGCACTAACGGAAGGAACCCTTCCACACGTAGGAGTCACCACTCCCACACCACGGGTTGCACCCAACCCTTACAAATAGGAACCAATCGTTCCTTTACAATGAAATTGAAAATAGAATGTATTAGAAATACAAACAACTTATGGAGGCTAAGGTGTCCCTCTTCGTTCGACGACGTGTTCTTGAAGTCAACGAAGAGTCCACAACCCTAGATCTCTCTTGGAGAGAATCTCCCCGAAACCGGCGGCGGTAAAGGGCGGCGGCTTGGCTCTCGGGATTGGCGGCGGCAACGGAGTGCTGCGGCGATGCTATGGAGATTCAACCTTCTTAGCAAAGGTAGCAAGGTCTTCCAACGGTCACACTAGGATTGATCGTCTCGATCAATTCGGAAGGGGATGGTTTTCCCGATCTACGAATCAAGAGACAAAAGATCTCTGGTTAGACGCGTGAGACACTGTGCTAGGCTAAGCTTCTGTCGCCGGAGATCTGGAAGAAGCCGTGATCAGCAACGACGACTAACTGTACGAGCGGTGATGACGGCGGCGGAGCAAGATGCACGATGTAGGTCACGTCGGCGGCTTGGCTTTCTTCATTTTTCTGTCCGTCTCCGTTCTATTCAAAAATACAGATGTATTTATACATTAGGTCATCAAGATGACCGTTGTGGGACCCACCAAGAAGAAGACCTAAGTCCGGTTCGAAATAATCCAGGTAACTTGGACCGGTCCAGAGAACAGCAGGAATTTGCCCAAGTCAAATTCGGCGAGAATCGTAGGTGATTCTCGCCGAATCGGCGAGAATCAACTACGATTCTCGCCGAATTCTTCTTAACAGAATTCAATCTCCACTGATAATACAAGCCGGTGAGAATCGGCGAGAATCACAATTGATTCTCGCCGAATCGTCGAGAATGCAGAGTCATTCTCGACGAATCGGCGAGAATCACTTCGTGATTCTCGACGATTCTACCTTGGAAGAATTCAAGGCGGCTTCAAGACAACCGGCAGCATTCGGCGAGAATCAGTTCGTGATTCTCGTCGATTCGGCGAGAATCACTAGTGATTCTCGTCGAATCGGCGAAAATCACTTAGTGATTCTCGTCGAATTGTACTTAGACGATTTTCGTCTTTCTTCCTGTGAGCTGGTCTTTGGCCCATCCTTGCTCCTTGTCTGCTCTTGATCTTACATAGCCCTGTGCTTGAAAATAAGTACACTCTAATAGAGAGAGTACACGTAAGCCAACACACTAATCTGCTCAACGAGGGATTATGTTGCACAGACCCGTGTATATTGACCTACTGCACCGTGATATTGGTGTGTACTTAGCGATGAATAGCTGCAAGCACAACTTGAAGGATTTCATCAAATACACTGTGAATTCATCTTAGCTTGACCGGAGGCTTCCTCAAATCCAGGTAATTGTGGATACGATACCCAACAATCTCCCCCTATTTGAAGAAGCCAAAATCCTACTAGCTAAGATGAATTTCACCAATCCAGATAATACATGCATTATACTACGAGAGGAACAATAAGAACAAGCAGAGCAACATAGGAGACAACCATCGAATCACATATACATATATATAAATATCCACAATAAGTGTTCATATGTTTACACGAAGATAACAATGAATACATACAGAGTTCATGAGTCAAATTCCTAAATCTATTTATCCTTAACAATTTCATCTTTGAGCTGCTGCGCCAAGAACTTGCTGCTTTGTCGGTCAAAATACTCCTTAGGCTTAGGGTAGTATCTGGGAGGGGGAGATTTATTTGCCACAGTATCGGACCTGAAGAAGATGTTTCTTTTGGCTTCAAAGGTCTTGTGCTGCTCCCACTCGTACTGACTGTAGACATCGTTCCTGTTTATCTCCCCCCTTTGTTGCAACGCAAATGTGTCCAAAATGATGCTTCTTGATGCTGGGCTCCACCTTTCATTTCGCACCTCTTCCTCCTTCAGTCTGATTCTCTTTTCAGTTGGCATTTCCTTTGAGGTTCCTTCTTGATTTTTTCCTTTTCCCTTTAGCTTTTGCTAGGGCTTCTTGATCAAACCAGCGACAGCTTTCTGCTCTTGCAGCAGCCCTAGCAGCCTTCTTGGCTTCAGCCTCACTCAGTCTAACTTCTTCAATATTTGCCTCTTCTTCAGCAACAGCAGCATTATGCTCCTCTTGCTCCGGAGGAGCAACGGGAACGTGTATGCCCGAGGCTTGTCGTACTAACCAATGGGCCGTTTCAAACACATACCTATTCGAATGACCGAATTTGTTAATTATTATCTATTAGATTGATTGAAGGCGTCAATTAAGATTTTGTTAGAGTTTAAGAGCATACCTATTAGACTGATCGAAGTTTTCGATGATTATCTGTTGAAGCCCGACCATCTTAGCTTTATAGTCTTCCTCCCCCTTGTTGGCTTCTACAGCAATTGAGTTTGCGTAAGCATGCAGGGACTCATCGATGTGCTTCACAGTTTTTGAAAATTCATTCAGCAGGGTCTTTTGATCCGCGTTCAAAATCACCACGTTGGCATCAAATTTTTGGATGCTGTTAGCCACAACATGTGCATTCTGATTTACGACAGCCAGATAATCTGTGTTCTTTTTAAGACCTTGCATCAGCAGAGAGACAGCTGTGCCGGCTTCAGTATACTTTTCCTCGAATTTCTTTTCCATAACGTCCAACTTGTGATTGACTTCCACAATGTTCTTTAACATTAGATCCTCAGATTCTTTTACCCTTTTTAGCACTACGTCTTGTGCTTTCACAAACGAGGCCTTCAGCTCATTCACGATTCCCTGAACAATGTTGACCGTATGATTGGCTATATTCGCTTGCAGTGGAGGACCTCCAGGCAAGCCCTGGTCTGGCTCATCAACAGAGGCACTGGGTGAGCTGGACACTAGTACAAGTTCCACAGGGGGAATGCTGGCCGCCACAGCAGGTTGTCCAGGAATGCTTGTCAACAGTTGCTGGAAGGGCTCCCCCTCCATTCTTGCATCAGTCGTCTCAGGAGCATGTTCCTTAGATGGAACTTCAGCAGCATCCCGAGGATTCACCACTTCCATCCTCTCAATTCCAGTTTCCTCCTCCTCATCACCCATGTGCTCTTTCTCAGCTGCAGCATTGTTTAAGTTTTCCTCGTCATCCTCCTCATTATCACCTCCATCTCACAGATCACTGTCGTTCAGGGCCGCCTCATCTTCCACCACATACTCACTATCTTCTTGCATAGTCTCAACAACATCTCTAGCTATCTGAGAGATGTCAGATATGACATTAACAGAAGCGGGTAGAGGCTCCCCCTCAGTTCCTGCAGTCAGTGCATCAGGAACTTCACTAGGGATTGCCACGGAATCTGCTAAAGTTCTGTTGTCCTCGGCAGGAGATTCTTCTTGTTCTACTACCACGACAGCTTGCCCTATGCGTCGCTCCCATCTGTCAAATACGCTGGAGTCCATTTTCTTCAAATAATGCAAAGGAACTCCTTTGCTCATGTCGAACCTATCTCCGTTCAACTGATTGAGATATAGGCTGATGATTCTTCCAAAACTTGGAGATCTGAGAGTGTCCTTAATCTTCTCAAAAAGCATAGCCCCCCAATTGAATCTCTTTCGGTAGACTATCGCCACAAGAATCTTGAACATGTTAGCTGAGATGTGGTCGTGTGAGCCGGGTTTGCATATCAGTACTTTCCCTATGATGTCGGACAAGAGTTTCCCCTCATCATTCATTTCTTTTCTCTTTATCGATCTGGTTCCCCTAGCTAGTCCACAGAATAATAGGGTCCTGGCTCTATCATGTTCCTCCAGATAATCCACGTGCTCAGAACTGGAGAGCTGCAAGCATTGAGTCAGTTTCCTTGCAGACATCTTGATCTTTGCACCTGCAACCTTACTCTTGATGATAGTGTCTTCATTCCAAAGTTTGGCGATTGCGATGAACTCCATCACTTCCTTATCCAGAGTTTTGCAGGGGTGCTCCAATACAAAAGTGAGTCCAGCCTCTTCAAGCATGATGATGATGTTTCTGAACTCATCCGAGGCATGTGAGAACCCGGTTCGAACTAACTCACATCCAGTGACCAGGCCGGCGGTGGTCCTTGGAGCCATTGCAAACCTAGGGAGGGAATCCCAAGTCAACGCCTAATCAGAAATCAAGAGGGAAGCTACACTAACAGTAAGTCAATGTAAGGGAGAGGAAGTGGTTACCCAAATGCGGAGGAAGCGAGAGTCGAGGGAGACGACGGAAAACCTGGAGGAGCTCGCGTCCTTGTTTGATTGAAACCGCGGAGAATGAATACTTGGACGGGCACCCTGGACGCGAGAAGAGAGGTCTACAGAACCTGGAACGAGGTCGACGAGATTTGGAACCTAAGATGCGAGAAGAGAGGGTCGGCGGGATTCCTGCGGGATATCGACGGGTTTCTCTGCGAAATGCGGAAGATGAAGAGACGGCGAGAGTTTTTCTAAATAGAAATCGACGGGATTCTCAATAGAGATCAACGGGTTTAGAGGCATACCGGATTCTCGGAATCTTCTGATATCAAGGGGTTTAGAAATCTTCTAAATATATATTTCTTAATACATGTATCTATTGAGAGTTTGGAAGGAGTTTTCCACACAGTGTTAGGAGGCATATCAACTTTGGTATACCCAAGACAATAACCGTGGCAAGCAACTTTAATAGGTTATTTCTCGATCGAGATATACACAATATTCTTGATGTCAGTTGTAAGTTTTAGTGACTTCCAATGACGTATCTTCTTTAATTTTCAGTGGGCTGACTTATGCCTGTTGAGGTTCATTCTCGAATCTACCAGTGTATTTACAGATAAATCTTTAACAATGTATCTAAAGGTTATTTTTACAATTTTTATCTTTCCTTAGGTGTACAAGCATATAAGTGTAAATCTACACATGACCATTTACTTTCGAGAGAGGGAATTCATGACTTAGTGTGGATATGTTGACATACATATATACATATATGTAAAAATCGATGCACTATGGCTCATATATTGAAGCTGATTGCAATTACCTGAGATTAAGAGATGTATCATTTAGATCTTCTGCTCAAGGCACACCAGGTGGTCAACTTGAATGTGTCTGTGTTGATGGCACTGCTCCTTTTCCAGATACTTGTTCCACGTCATTCTTGGAACATCTCCTGTCTAGGTCTCATCATGTACCTGGGTACCTAGACTATCCTGCAAAAAAAGAATTACCTTTCCTTAGGAACCCAATATGTATTGGGTCCTAGGTTCTTGTCAGCATAGAATCTTGAATGTCTTCCTGCAGGAATCCTGTCAGGAAGACTAACTCTGCCCAGAGGAAGTGGACATACCCTTGCCCTTGGCACAGAGGGATTGTGCAAACAATCTACGACAAAGTGACCCACCTTGCCACAACACCAACACTCGTGAATGTTGTATCGCCGTTTCTGACCTGATCTGTTGACTGAGGTAGTCATGATCGTAGGTCTAAACGGGATAAAGCCGGTTCTGCTCATAAAATTGCCTTTTCCACCGTGACACGTGGGAGGGTGGAAAGAATGCATGTGGTGAGTGTCAAGTGGCCTTGGAGGTGGTGCCTTCCTTTCAGTCAGCACGCTTCCAGAGGCCCCATAGGTACTTACCACATGTTTCCTGACCCCCCTTTCCTGTGTCATAGGGTGGAAAGTACTGCAGTGAGAGCTGGTTCCGGTAGATTCATGATGAGTTGGGGCTGAGGCCGAGAATACAAAGGGCTCAGGATGAGCCTTGGGTATTCTCTCAGGGGTAGCCATGACAGCTCTGGCACTGTGGGTATTTCCACATGAGGGCTGATCATTCTTGCAGTGACTATGGTTGTTCCTATGGTCATACCTGAATGCATGATGTGTGCCCTTCCTGCTAGGGGTTGGGGGTCTGAACACAGTTTCCCCATTTCTCCATGAATTAACAATTTGGGAGATCCACCCATTTTCTTCTTTTCTTTTGATAGCATCTATCTTGGAAAAGTTAGAAACTATCCTCTTCTCGGTCTCTAGACGACTCTCTAGATCCGAGATCTTTGAGTCCTTTACCTTGATGGATTCCAGTTGGAGATTCATCAAGATCTTTAGCTGAGAAATCTCCTTAGCTTGTTCCTCAACAAGTAAGTTGCTCGTCTGAAGGGCACTCTCAAGGGAATCAAGATTTTCAATCTTTTGATTGAAGCTATCTATATCCCTTGCATCACTGGAAGGACTACCCTCTAAACTATTCCTATCTTCAGGAACTTCAAGAGGAGAGGGGCATGAGGAAGAAGTTACCTGCTTCTGGCTTTGCTGTTCAGGGTTACCGTCAAGATCGGCAGAGACTGTTGAGTTAGCTTCATCAGAACTACTTTCCTCAGCTTCTTCTTCAGTCTCTGACAAGGACACCGGAGCCCTGATACTGACAGATTGATCATGCCCTTCATCTTTAGAAATGAGGACCCCCACATAGGCTTCATCCTCTTGCTGACAACTGGTCCCTGCTTTCTCTGATCCCTCCATGAGGTCTGAGATGGTTTGCCACATGGACTTGGCCGTCCTACACTTGTCCACTCTTGAACGAGATACACCAGACCAGACGTCAGTGATGATCTGACGTATTAACTTGTCCAAGTTGAACAGTGAGAGCGCGGTCTCAGACATCTCTTCGGGACTCTTGGGGATTTGGATATCCTTTCCTGAATCGGAAGCCTTCATGGGAATGAAGGGACCCTCTTCCAAGATGAGTGACGCCCGAGGGTCGATGGCCTCCAGATGAAACATAACTCTCATCTTCCAGATGGGGTAATACTCTGTTGTGCACGCAGGGAGTCTCAGAGGAGGGACATCAAATTCCAGCTCCATGCTTGAGTCTCGACTTCTAGTTGACACTAGAGGCAAGATCTTACTCAAGGTGTTAACCTTATTGCTGAGTAACCTCCCTCTGATACCACTTGAAAGTCCACCTAGTGCCAACTAGCTTCACCTATGGGGGGGGGGGGAATAGGTGTCTTGTAGCGTTTTTGCGGAATTAAAAACTGTACCTGCATAAATAAATCAAACAACACAACACAGAAAAGACTCAAGCAATTTATAGTGATTCCCCGATTTGGGTACGTCCACTTTCCCCCTTTGACCTATCTCCCAACCAGGGACGACTCGGTCACTTCACCAACAGGATTGAAATCCAATCCTTGCACTAACGGAAGGAACCCTTCCACACGTAGGAGTCACCACTCCCACACCACGGGTTGCACCCAACCCTTACAACTAGGAACCAATCGTTCCTTTACAATGAAATTGAAAATAGAATGTATTAGAAATACAAACAACTTATGGAGGCTAAGGTGTCCCTCTTCGTTCGACGACGTGTTCTTGAAGTCAACGAAGAGTCCACAACCCTAAATCTCTCTTGGAGAGAATCTCCCCGAAACCGGCGGCGGCAAAGGGCGACGGCTTGGCTCTCGGGATTGGCGGTGGCAACGAAGTGCTGCGGCGATGCTATGGAGATTCAACCTTCTAAGCCAAGGTAGCAAGGTCTTCCAACGGTCACACTAGGATCGATCGTCTCGATCGATTCGGAAGGGGATGGTGTTCCCGATCTACGAATCAAGAGACAAAAGATCTCTGGTTAGACACGTGATACGTTGTGCTAGGCTAAGCTTCTGTCGCCGGAGATCTGGAAGAAGCCGTGATCAGCAACGGCGACTAACTGTACGAGTGGCGACGACGGCGGCGGAGCAAGATGCGCGATGTAGGTCACGTCGACGGCTTGGCTTTCTTCGTTTTTCTGTCCGTCTCCGTTCTGTTCAAAAATACAGATGTATTTATACATTAGGTCATCAAGATGACCGTTGTGGGCCCCACCAAGAAGAAGACCTAAGTCTAGTTCGAAATAATCCAGGTAACTTGGACCAGTCCAGAGAACAGCAGGAATTTGCCCAAGTCAAATTCGGCGAGAATCGTAGGTGATTCTCGCCGAATCGGCGAGAATCAACTACGATTCTCGCCGAATTCTTCTTAACAGAATTCAATATCCACTGATAATACAAGCCGGTGAGAATCGGCGAGAATCACAGTTGATTCTCGCCGAATCGTCGAGAATGCAGAGTCATTCTCGCAGAATCGGCGAGAATCACTTCGTGATTCTCGACGATTCTGCCTTGGAAGAATTCAAGGCGGCTTCGAGACAACCGGCAGCATTCGGCGAGAATTAGTTCGTGATTCTCGACGATTCGGCGAGAATCATCGAATCGGCGAGAATCACTTAGTGATTCGCGTCGATTTGTACTTAGACGATTTTCGTCTTTCTTCCCGTGAGCTGGTCTTTGGCCCATCCTTGCTCCTTGTCTGCTCTTGATCTTACATAGCCCTGTGCTTGAAAATAAGTACACTCCAATAGAGAGAGTACACGTAAGCCAACACACTGATCTGCTCAATGAGGGATTACGTTGCACAGACCCGTGTATATTGACCTACTGCACCCTGACATTAGTGTGTACTTAGCGATGAATAGCTGCAAGCACAACTTGAAGGATTTCATCAAATACACTGTGAATTCATCTTAGCTTGACCGGAGGCTTCCTCAAATCCAGGTAATTGTGGATACGATACCCAACAATGCCCCTGTGACATGCCCGTGTCACAGGCCGTGTACCACACTCAATGCCACTCCACTCAACGCCGCCCGAGCAGGACACGCCCGTGTCCCAGGCCGTGTTGCATCTCGACGATCGTCGACCGTGCTATCTCGAGAACTCGACTCGACACACACCGCAAAGGACACGTCCTGGGACACGCCCATGTCCCATACCGTGTGCACCGGACACGCCCTGGGATACGCCCGTGTCCCAGGACGTGTCACCCAGCCTGACCCTATTTTGGGACTTAGGGTTTTTGGGGTGTTAAAATCCTCCCCTCCTTAGAGAAATTTCATCTCGAAATTTAGCGCAACGTAGATACCAACACAACCACTCCTTTGTTGTAAATATACAAGATGATCCGGGGTTACTCTCCCCACGTCCTCGCACCAACAAAAGTGTTTTCACAAACACACATACATACAATATATACAAAGTACACATAAGAGCAATAAAGTGCACACTCCACTTTATTTTCGCTGATCTGCGTCTCTACGAAGCTTCTTGACAGCCTCCTGCAACTCCAGGTTAAACACTCGAGGCTGTTGCACTTCATGATGTGAGCTTTGCGGCTTCTGCACTTCGAGATTGTACACTCGCGGTTGCGCCCGTGATGCAGATGATTCCGCTACTGCCTTACCCTTTTCCTCATAGGATGCGCCTGTCTTTTCTCATCCTTTGAAGGGCCAATCCAACAATTGCGGGCGATATGTCCCACCCTACCACACCGAAAACATGTACGCATCTCCATATGTCTTTTCCTATACGTTGCTCCCGAAGCAACTTCCGACTGAGCTTATTCAGCAGGCCTGAACCGCTTCTTATCACGTTTCCTAAACTCCGATTGATCGGACTGCGGAACTTTGAATTTCGACTTTTCCGCCGCCAAGTTTTTCTTGTCGTGTACTTATTTCAAATCTTTTTCTAGTGCACATGATGTATCTACTAAGGCTTGGAAGCCTTGGTTCATTGAACTCGGAAGCGCCAATCTCAATTCATCTCGGAGTCCCTCATAGAATCTATTCGTTTTCCGCGCTTCCTCGACCCCGCATAACGTTCTAGCCTGGTAAACTCATGCAGGTAGTCATCCACAGTCTTCTCACCCTGCACCAGACGTTGGAATTCGTTCTCCATAGCAATTCTCTGCGATACTGGCAAATACTTTGCCCAAAAAAATTTGGAGAATTCGTCCATCGAAATCTCTCCCAGGCCTCTGCCTGCCAACTGGTGCATCTCGACTTCATCCCACCAAAGTCTCGCCTCTCCTTCCAGTAGGAAAGTGGCTAACGTCACTCTCTGCCCCTCATCAATCCTGAGCGCTGTCAGGATCCTCTTCACTCTTGAAAGCCAATCTTCCGCCTATGTTAGGGAATTCGCACCGACAAACGTGGGTGGACGAAAATCCATAAATCGCTTCAGTTGCTTGTCAGTCACTCGCTCGTCCACCCGAGCTTCAACACGCTCTTGCCTCACACCAACCCGAACAGGCTCCACTACAGGCCTTGTCTGTCCAATATGTTGTGCTTGAAACATGGCAAATACCGCCTCTGCAACTAGGCGTATGGTTTCCGCAGATGGTGGAGGTGTGGGCACCTCGGCTGGTGTCGCACTCTCATCCGAACGCTGCGGATCAGACTGCCCAGCACCACTCCTTATCACCTATATGTGAACAAGATATAAATAATCAACCTCCAATCCAAAATGACAAACATACCGAATACACACGCGCACATTTCTAGTGGACATTCTTGAGTTCAATTATGTTAAAATAGTTCGCACGTACACGCGCTCTCCACCGGACAAAAGAATTCGGCCACGAATTCGAAAGCGAAAAACCGAGGGTCCTCTGATACAAAAATGTAACAACCTGACCCGTTAAATAACATAAAATAGAAGGTCCGACCGGGGCCCCACATTATATGCCACAAACAGAAGGCGAGGTCACAGGTTAATACCAAAATACCATCGCACCCTAACCCAGAGCATTCTAGCGGAAGTTTATAAGTTGCACGAACTCAAACCAGGAATGTCCACTACTATATAAATAACTAATTTATATACAAGACCAATAATGTATACAAGTACACCGCTCACAGCCTTAAGGCCATACAAGTTTCTCTTTACAAACTTATTACTTTATACATCGGCACGTAGGCCGGCCACACATGAAATCCAAATCTTCGCACGGCCTTCGAGGGCCTAACAGCAGCAGCAGCAAGGGCTTCATCCTGCTCAATCCATTTCAGTATCAACAAGGGCAACACCTGCATATGGACATCCACCCCATGGGTGATAAACAAAGCAACGGCCAGCATTCAACTGACCAATTATAACGACCCTACCCCTTACCCAGGTCATTGGTTCCTTCCCTGCATGTACTCCGGTCTCAACACATATATACAGTACACAATATCATCACAAATGCCGACCTTCGTGCCAGACGTTCCGTTCACTCAGGGCACGATTATGGTGTACCTAACTCCTCAAGGTTCCACCACCAATTCGAGGTGTTTAGCTTGTTGGCCGGGCATAAGCCTCCAAACCCCTGTTGAAGACCTCACACACCCGTCCACTCAAAGGCACGCACCTCACGACAACTAGTGAACACTACAGGTCGACCTACACTCGTAGTGTGACAAGCCCGTGAAACCGCACATCTGCATTGACACTAATCGACTGCTCACAACGTAGGTACACAGTACCTCTAGATCAACCTCCCACCATAGGGTAACAAGCCCGTGAAACCGCACATCTGTATTGCTACTAGTCGATATCTCATAATACTAGCACACAGTGTCACTTTCCTCCCAATCCATCTCTTCGCACAAGCAGAGCACACAACCAAAGGAGCTATACAAAGCTTCCTTCTCACCATCACAATCGTCCTCACAATATCCGTAGGTTAACCGATTTATACACGGAGTCTTCTCCGGTTCGCAGCATCACCAATCCAGACATCCATCCAGATGGGATTCACACAGCATGCCTATGCCGTACTACACATTTCAGGCTCTAGATGCAGAGTCAACCACTGGAATCACTTACTCTCTTCCATCTTTTGATGGAGGATTCCAAAGATATACATGCATAAACCAAGGTCTTCACCTGCCCAAGGAAGAAAGATCGTTACCCTCGACGATTGCTTCGGCGCCATGAAAGAACTAGCCGGATGGAAATCACTGCAGCGGCCTTGGCTCCGCAACGCTGAGCTCGGCTCTTAATTCGGACTGCTGAAGCTTCACCAGCGGTCGGAAAGCTTCTCATTCTTCCTGTCTTGCTCTCCTCTCTCTCTCTTCACCTTAGAAAGAGATTGGCCAACATAAGAATAAGATAATCATCTCCATTCTCGGCCTTATAATAGCACGGAGGAACTTGGACCATAGGATCTAAATAGAAGGGAACGAACGACGTCGATCTGCTTTGAAAAGCATCTAAACAGAGCTGACAGGGCCTGTGACACGCCCGTATCACAGGCCATGTCCCTTGAGATGCTACAAAACTGACTCAATCTGGATCAGAACACGGGTTACGACATGCTCGTGTCACTCCCTGACACGCCGTGTCAACCAGTACATGCCCGTGTGGCTGGCCATGTCACCTCATCAACACAAGGCCAAAACACGCGAGAATAACATGGCTAAGGCACACACCCATTTCCTTGGACATGTGCCCAACACGCCCCTGTGACACGCCTGTGTCACAGGCCATTTACTACACTCAACGCCACTCTACTCAATGCCACTCCACTCAACGTCCCCCGAGCAGGACATGCCCTGGGACACGCCTGTGTCCCAGGCCGTGTCGCCTCTCGATGATCATCGACCGTGCTATCTCGAGAACTCGACTCGACACACACCGCAAAGGACATGCCCTGGGACACGCCCGTGTCACAGGCCGTGTGCACCGGACACGCCCTGGTACACGCCCGTGTCCCAGGCCGTGTCACCCAGCCTGACCTAATTTTAGGACTTAGGGTTTTTTGGGTGTTACAATCCTCCCCTCCTTAGAGAAATTTCGTCTCGAAATTTAGCGCAACGTAGAAACCAACACAACCACTCCTTTGTTGCAAATATACAAGATGATCAGGGGTTACTCTCCCCACGTCCTCGCACCAATAAAAGTTTTTTCACAAACACACATACATACAATATACACAAAGTACACATAAGAGCAATAAAGTGCACACTCCACTTTATGTCCGCTCATCTGCGTCTCTAAGTAGCTTCTTGACAGCCTCCTACAACTCCAGGTTAAACACTCGAGGCTATTGCACTTCATGATGTGAGCTTTGCGTCTCCTGCACTTCGAGATTGTACACTCGCGGCTGCGCCCGGGATGCAGATGATTCCACCACTGCCTTACCATTTTCCTCATAGGACGCGCCTGTATTTTTCTCATCCTTTGAAGGGCCAATCCAATAATTGCGGGCGACATGTCCCACCCTACAACACCAGAAACATGTACGCATGTCCACACGTCTTTGCCCATACATTTCTCCCAAAGCAACTTCTGACTGAGCTTGTTCAGCAGGCCTGAACCGCTTCTTATCACGTTTCCTAAACTCCAATTGATCGGACTGCGGAACTTTGAATTCCGACTTTTCCGCCGCCAAGTTTTTCTTATCGTGTACTCGTTTCAAATATTTCTCCAGCGCACAGGCTGTATCTACTAAGGCTTGGAAGCCTTGGTTCATTGAACTCGGAAGCGCCAATCTCAACTCATCTCGGAGTCTCTCATAGAATCTATTCATTTTCGCGCTTCCTCCGCAAAAGTCGACCCGGCATAACGTCCTAGCCTGGTAAACTCATGCAGGTACTCATCCATAGTCTTCTCACCCTGCACTAGACGTTGGAATTCATTCTCCATAGCAATTCTCCGCGATACTGGTAAATACTTTGCCCAAAACAATCTGGAGAATTCGTCCATCAAAATCTCTCCCAGGCCTCTGCCTGCCAACTGGTGCATCTCGAATTCATCCCACCAAAGTCTCGCCTCTCCTTCTAGTAGGAAAGTGGCTAATCACTCTCTGCCCCTCATCAATCCTGAGCGCTGTCAGGATCCTCTTCACTCTTGAAAGCCAATCTTCCGCCTGCGTTGGGGAATTCACCCCGACAAACGTAGGTGGACAAAAATCCATAAACCGATTCAGTTGCTTGTCAGTCGCTCGCTCATCCAACCGAGCTTCAACACGCTCTTGCCTCACACCAACCCGAACTGGCTCCACTACAGGCCTTGCCTGCCCAATAGGTTGTGCTTGAAACATGGCAAATACCACCTCCGCAACTAGGCGTACAATTTCCGCAGATGGAGGAGGTGTGGGCACCTCGGCAGGTGCCGCACTCTCATCCGAATGCTGGGGCTCAGACTGCCCAACACCACTCCTTGTCACCTATATGTGAACAAGATATCAATAATCAACCTCCAATCCAAAACGGCAAACATATGGAATACACACGCGCACATTCCTAGTGGACATTCTTGAGTTCAATTATGTTAAAATGGTTCGCACATAAACGTGCTCGCCACCAGACAAAAGAATTCGGCCACGAATTCGAAAGCGGAAAATCGAGGGGACTCTGATACAAAAATGTAACAACCCGATCCGTTAATAACATATAATAGAAGGTCCGGCCGGGGCCCCACATTATATGCCACAAACAGACGACGAGGTCACAGGTAAATATCAAAATACCATTGCACCCTAACCCAGAGCATTCTAGCGGAAGTTTATAAGTTGCACAAACTCAAACCAGGAATGTCCACTACTATATAAATAACTCATTTATATACAAGGCCAGGAATATATACAAGCATACCCATCACAGCCTTAAGATCTTACAAGTTTCTCTTTACAAACATATGACTTCATACATCGGCCGGCAGGCCGGCCACACATGAAATCCAAATCTTCGCACAGCCTTCGAGGGCCTAATGGCAGCAGCAAGGGCTTCATCCTGCTCAATCAGTTTGAGCATTAACAAGGGTAGCACCTGCATATGGATATCCACCCCATGGGTGATAAACAAAGCAACGGTCAGCATTCAACTGACCAATTATAACGACCCTACCCCTTACCCGGGGCAATGGTTCTTTCCCTGCATGTATTTCAGTCTCAACACATATATACAATACACAATATAATCACAAACGCCGACCTTCATGCTAGACGTTCCGTGCACTCAGGGCACGATTATGGTGTACCTAACTCCTCAAGGTTCCACAACCGATTCGAGGTGTTTAGCTTATTGGCCGGGCATAAGCCTCGAAACCCCTGTTGAAGACCTCACGCACCCGTCCACTCAGAGGCACGTACCTCACGGCAACTAGTGAGCACTACAGGTCGACCTATACTCGTAGTGTGACAAGCCCGTGAAACCGCACATCTGCATTGACACTAATCGACCGCTCACAATGCAGGTACACAGTACCTCTAGATCAACCTCCCACCTGATGCAGTGGCCTAGAGCCGCCCCGCTCTGTCGGAGTCACACCGAGACTGAGGAACACGAATGGCACCCACTGTCGGGCTGCAGCCCAAACACCCCACCCATGACCGCACCTATTCTCAGCGCGGCGGGATGTTGAGGCGAGGTCTCGAACCCAACCCCCTTGATAAAGAGCTTTCCTAACATCTCTCATCACCAACTGAGCTGTTAGGAAAGCTCTTTATTAAGGGGTGAAAGTCCACCTAGTGTCAACTACCTTCACCTATGGGGGGGGGGGAATAGGTGTCTTGCAGCATATTTGCGGAATTAAAATTGTACCTGCACAAGAAATCAAAACAACACAGCACAGAAAGGACACTAGCAATTTATAGTGGTTCCCCAATTTGGGTACGTCCACTTTCCCCCTTCGACCTATCTCCCAACCAGGGACGACTCGGTCACTTCACCAACAGGATTGAAATCCAATCCTTGCACTATCGGAAGGAACCCTTCCACACGTAGGAGTCAACACTCCCACAACACGGGTTGCACCCAACCCTACAATTAGGAACCAAATGTTCCTTTACAATGAAAAAGAAATTGGAGTGTATAAGAAATACAAACAACTTGAAGATCTAGGTGTCCCTTTTCGTTAGACTACTTGTTCTTGTAGGCAACGAAAAGTCCACAACCCTTGATCTTTCTTGGAGAAAATCTCCACGAGACCGGCGGCGGCAAAGGGCGGCGGCAAGGCTCTCGGTGTTGGCGGCGGCAACTGAAAACAGCAGCGATGCACTGGAGATTCAATCTTCTTAGCTAAGTCGGCAAGGTCTTCCAACGGTCACACTAGGATCGATCATCTCGATCGATTCGGACGGGGATGGATTTCCCTATCTCAAATCAAGAGACAAAAGATCTCTGGTTAGACGCGTGAGACGCTGTGCAAGACTTGGCTTCTATCACTGGTGATCTGGAGGAGATCGAGATCAGCTACGGTGACCACTGCACGAGCGGCGGCGACGGCGGCGGAGCAGGTTCGCGATTTTAGGGTTAGTCGGCGGCTCGACTTTCGTATTCTGTATATGTTAACCACTGTACACAAATACATGTGTATTTATACAATAGGTCATGGAGATGACTGTTGTGGGCCCCTCCAAAGCAAAGACCAAAGTCCGGTTCAAATAGCTGCAGGTAACATGGACCGGTCCAGGAATTCGGAAAAATCGCCCAAGGCAAAGTCGGTGAGAATAGTAGGTGATTCTCGACGAATCAGCGAGAATCACTTACGATTCTCGCTGAATTCTACTTGGCGAACTCTGGCTGCACAGGTTATAGAGGCCGGGGAGAATCGGCGGGAATTACATTTGATTCTCGCCGAATCGTTGAGAATGCAAAGTCATTCTCGACGAATCGGCGAGAATCACTTAGTGATTCTCGACGATTCTGCCTTAGAGAATTTTCTAAATGCGTCGAGACAGCCGGCCCAACCTAGCGAGAATCATCTAGTGATTCTCGACGAATCGGCGAGAATCACTTAGTGATTCTCGACGATTTACACTTAGACGATTCTCGTCTTTCAACCCGTGAGCTGGTCTTTGGCCCATCCTTGCTCCTTGTCTGCTCATGATCTTTCATGACCCTGTGCTTGGAAATAAGTACACTCCAATAGAGAGAGTACACGTAAGCCAACACACTGATCTGCTCAACGAGGGATTACGTTGCACAGACCCGTGTATATACCTACTGCACCCTGATATTGGTGTGTACTTAGCAATGAATAGCTGCAAGCACAACTAGAAGAAATTCATCAAATACATAGTGAATTCACCTTAGCTTGTTCAGGGGCTTCTTCAAATCAGGTACATTATGGATACAATACCCAACAATCTCCCCCTATTTGAAGAAGCCTAAACCCTACAAGCTAAGGTGAATACAACAGCTTGGAAGAGCAGAACTTAAAATAAAAAGTTGAAATTCCATACCGTTATCTTTAGAGCTTGTGGAGCTATCACCTTAGCACCTTAGCCGAGAGGGTAATGGTAATCTCCCCCTTTTCGGGTTCTATAAATCGGGGACTGAAGCATGAGACACCATGCTCCCCCTCAGTTCTTGTACCTTTGCTTTCACTAAATTCCTAGCAGAGGCTCCCCCTAGACGCATGAGCCTTGAGCTTCTGTAGTCTTCATTCCTCGTAGTTTAGCATCCCCAATTCAGTTTTGAACATACTGAACTTGGCCTCGTCAAGGGGCTTTGTGAAAATGTCTGCAATATGCTTGTCAGTGAGAACATAGCAGAGAGAGATGTCCTTGTTCTCCACGTGCTCCCGAATGAAATGGTAACGCACTTCAATATACTTCGTTCTGCTGTGCGATACCGGATTATTGGCAATAGCAATTGCACTGGAGGAGTCGCAGTACATCGGTACTTCCTTGAACTGGAGATCATAGTCGGCTAACTGGTTTCTTATCCATAGGAGTTCTGCGCAACAGCTGCCAGCCGAGATGTACTCAGACTCTGCAGTGGAGGTTGCTACACAATTCTGCTTCTTGTTGTTCCATGAAATAAGCCTTCTTCCCAGGAATTGACACGTCCCGGAAGTGCTTTTCCTATCATCCCTACTCCCTGCAAAATCAGCTTCTGAAAAACCTATTAGCTCGACATCATTGTTTCTCGGGTACCACAAGCCAAGATTGGGGGTACCTTTAAGGTATCTTAGAATTCGCTTTGCAGCGACATAGTGAGATTCCTTAGTGTTCACCTGATATCTGGCACAAACACATGTGGAGAACATGATATCCGGTCTACTGGCAGTAAGGTAGAGCAGGGATCCAATGATGCTTCTGTATTTGGTTTCATCGAAAGGTTTACCTTTCTCATCCTTATCCAGAGACATAGTGGATCCCATTAGAGTCCTCATAGAGGTTGCATTCTCCATTCCAAATTTCTTGAGGAGTTCATTTGTGAACTTCGTCTGAGAGATGAAGATTCCATCCTCAGACTGTTTCACTTGAAGTCCCAAGAAATACTTTAGCCCTCCCATACTGCTCATTTCAAACTTTCCTTGCATAAGTTTAGAGAACTTTTTGCAAAGATTGTTGTCCGTTGAGCCGAATATAATGTCATCGACATAGATTTACACCAGCAAGATCTTGCCTTTGACTTCCCTAAGAAACAATGTCTTATCTATTTTTCCTCTAGAGAACTTGTTCTCAAGAAGAAAACTAGACAAGGTCTCATACCAAGCTCGAGGAGCTTGCTTTAAACCATATAGAGCTTTATTAAGAAAATATACATGATTAGGATAAGTAGGATTGACAAAACTTGGGGGTTGAGCGATGTATACTTCCTCTTTCAGGTCTCCGTTCAAGAAGGCTGATTTCACGTCCATTTGATAGACAGTGAATCCTTTGTGCGAAGCATACGCCAGGAACAATCTGATGGCCTCGAGCCTTGCCACTGGTGCAAAGGTCTGGTCGAAGTCAATCCCCTCCTCCTGTCGGTAACCTTGAGCCACTAGCCTGGCCTTGTTCTTTATGATGACATCATGTTCATCCAGTTTGTTTCTAAAGATCCACTTGGTGCCAATCACATTCTGCTTTTGTGGTCTGGGAACCAGCGTCCAAACGTTGCATCGTTTCAATTGATGCAATTCATCTTGCATGGCCAAAATCCATGCAGCATCTTTGTTCGCCTCGTCGAACTTTTTTGGCTCAACCTGTGAGAGGAAGCTAAGATGCAAAATCTCGTTAATGGTACCTCTTAGAGTTCTGACCCCGTCATGAGGATCTCCGATGATCTGATCTCTAGGATGATCCCTCACGTATCTGAGCTCAAGAAGTCTGGCGTCAGGAGCTTCGACTACTTCTTGGGCATCTCCTTCTTCTAAAGGATTTGCTCCATTTTGATCTTCAACTTCTCCGATCGGCGTTGATGTGGAGACCTTGACGTATTTTGGAGTTGCATCTTTCTCGGGATCATCCAGTTGTAACTTTTCGAATCTGGCACCTGCATCTTCAGGAAGACAACTAGAAGTCTTGCAATTAAGAAAACTTCCTTCATCAAATACAACATTTATTGATTCCTCTACCACTAGGGTTTTCTTGTTGAAAACTCTATAAGCCTGGCTATGGCTACTATACCCCATGAATATGCCTTCGAAGCATTTTTCACCAAACTTAGTACGAGGGTACTTCCCATTATTCAGTACATAACATTTGCAGCCAAAGATCCTCAGATAGGACATGGTTGGTTTCTTGCCTTTCAGTAGCTCATAAGGAGTCTTACGATGGCTCTTGTTGATCAACGCCTGGTTTTGTACATGACAAGCCGTATTGACAGCCTCAGCCCAGAATATTCTGAGAGAGAAGCGTCATTCAACATTGTCGTGCATGCCTCAATGAGTGTTCTATTACTCCTCTCTGCCACTCCATTTTGTTGAGGAGTGTGAGGGGAGGAGAACTCATGAAAGATACCAAGTTCTTCACAGAACTCTGTCATAGCCCCAGACTCAAACTCTGTTCCGTGGTCACTTCTGATTTTGACCACTGAGCAGTTAAGTTCGTTCTGTATCTGCTTGATAAAACTGGTGAAGATGTCAAACGTATCAGACTTGCGCTTTAAAAAGAACACCCACGTGAACCGAGAGTGATCATCTACAATCACTAGCGTATACGACTTTCCTCCTAAGCTATGAACTTGCATAGGACTAAACAAGTCCATGTGCAGAAGATAAAGACATCTGAAGGAATCTTTGTCTGGGATGCCCTTAAAGGTAGCCCGAGTCTGCTTGCCCATCTGACATGCAGGACATGGACTATCTTTAATGCACTTAATAATGGGAGCATCCCTTACTAAGTCTTTGGAAAACAGCATATTAATTGTCTTGTAATTAATGTGTGCCAATCTCTTGTGTCATTGTTCACAAAGAGATGCACTGCCTTTTGCAACGAGGCATACTGGGGTAGAAGAATCTAAACTAAGAAAATCTAAACAGAAAATATTTCTGCTCTTAATGCCAGTTAATACAGTCTCTGAAGAATCACATGATATTATCAGGCATTTATCCTTGCAGAACTTAACGTCATACACTTTATCACATAACTGGCTTACGCTGATCAGGTTATGATTTAACCCTTCAACATAAGCTACGTTAGTGATAGAGAGTATACCGTTGGAAATCGTACCGTAACCTCTGGTGACTCCCCGATCAGATCCCCCAAATATGACTTTGGGTCCATTCTCGACTGGAGAGTACTCCCGCATCAGGCTTCTTGTCCCGGTCATGTGATGGGAGCATCCACTGTCCAAATACTAAATAGGAGTTTTGTTGGCCTTTGGACATTCCTGCAAAACAAAATTAATTTGCCTTAGGAACCCAATCGTACTTGGGTCCTAGATTTTTCGTTAGCATACTCCCCCTCGGTTGGTTAGCCCTACGAGAGGTCGGCCTCGCATTGCCAACATGAGGAGTCTCGATATTCCTTGGATTAAACCAACAATCCATGGCAAAGTGACCAATTTTGCCACAACACCAGCAGTCAAACCTGTTATACCTCCTCTTGGGTGCCTGCTTCACCCTTGAAACATGGGGTTCAGCCGGGGCCGAAGACCTGGAGGTGGAGGCATCATGATGACCACAGTCACATGACTTCTTCACCTCTTGGCTTTTCAGTGTAACAGGCTTGGCCTTAGGTGCTTTCTTCCTATTATGGCCGCTAGAGAATTGACCATAATTTCCCAAGTGGATTTCCTCATAAGGTGCCTTGAAGACACTCTCACCGAAGTTGCGGGGAAAAGTCCAACCATCATATCGGCTCTTTGGCTTTGCAACCGAGGGCCAGAAATGATGACCAAAGGTTGACTCAAAGTCATGTTGGTTGCAGGGAAAGCTAGGCTTTCTGAACTAAACAGGACTGAGTGGGGCCTTTCCTTTTTCAGCAGCAGAGGCCTTCTTGGCGGCCTTATTCTTTCTCTGGTTCCTGTTTCTCCTGGATTAGGAACCAGATATCCCTACATGCCCCAAGCCAGCTCCTTTGGCCTGAGCAGAGAAGGTATCAACTAATGGAAGAACAGTTTTTGGCATAGAGAAGCTCTTGACGATCTTCCTTTCTGCCGCAAGTAGTTCTTCCAACTTGTCGACTTCCTCCTACTTAAGATCAAGGAGCTTAAGAGACTCTGAATGCTTTGAAGTCAGGTCCAAGTGCTCCTGTCGGAGGGAGATCAAACTGGTGATCTCTTCCCTCAGGGATACACTTTCACCTTTAAGGAATTTAACTTCCTTTTTCTCAGCCTTCAGTCTCTTTCGACATTCCACGAAAGTATTGAGCAGAAGCTCATACTTATCGAGGAGCTCAGCTTCACAGGCCGAAGGGCTATCCTCAGGGTCATCATCCTGAGACTCAGGATCAGAGTCAGAGTCAGAGAGGGGGGTGTGAGCTTTTACCTTCCCAGTAAATGGGGGGCAATCTCCTTTCGAGTCACAGCGACCCATTAGCCCAAAGTAGGCTTCCTCGTCATCGCTGGTGTCTGATATGTCAGATTCACTCAGCATCTTTGGCTTCTTCGCGATGTAACTCCTCTCCTTCTTCTTGTCTTTTGAGGACCTGTGCTCCTCTCCCTTTCCCTTTTCCCTCTTGCCTTGATGGTAGTCGGCCACGACGTGTCCTAGCTTGTTGCAACCAAAGCAAATAATGTCAGATGAGCGGTGTTTGTTCGGTTTGGAAACATACCTGTCAGAAGAATAGTTCTTCTTCTGATCCCTTGAAGAGGAGCCGTTTCTCTTTCTCTGATTCCTCAGCTTGAGGAACTTCTTGAATTCCCGTGTGATAAGGGATAAGTCTTCCTCAGACAATTCTGAGCCGGAGGAGCTTGGCTCAGAGTCTTCCTCTTCATCCTTCTTCCACGCACGGGAAGAGGCAGCTCCCTTGCCCTTTCTGGAATGAATGGCTTTTAGAGCCACGGTCTTTTCTTTGGCCGCGGCTTTCTCTGCTTCCTCTTCAGCCTTCCTTGTGTTCAACTGAAGCTCATAGGACATGAGCTTCCCGAACAGAATCTGAGGGTCGGTTTCCGCAAGTCTGCCAAACTCGCGGATGGAGCAGATCTTTGTGTCCCATTCCTTAGTGAGGGACCTAAGGAACTTATCATTGAGTTCACCGTCAGTGAACACTCTTCCATATCCTTTGAGTGCATTGACGATCTTGAGGAAGTTTTCGAAGGTAACTCCGATCTCCTCCTTTGGCCCTTGTCTGAAGGCCTCATATTTCTGATTGAGGAGGGATCTCCGATCGTCCCTCACTTCATCTGTGCCCTCCATTAGGACAATCAGACAGTTCCATGGATCCTTGGCCGTCCTGCAGTTACAGAAGTTCTGCATCATCGAGTCGTCAACAGCGCTTACCAGGATGTTCTGTGCTTTCTTGTCGAGTCCGAACAGCACCATTTCATCCTTGTCCATTTCCGAAAGTTTCTTGGGCACTTTCTTGGTAGGATCAATGGTGGAGGCCTTAGTGGGAATGTAAGGTCCCTCCTCCACTATCATGAAGAGCCGGGGGTCGACTGCTTCCATGCAGAATCTGCTTCTTTCCTTCCAGATAGGGAAGTTCAGTCTAGTGCACACTGGGATTTTGCCGGAGTGCTTGAGTCCGTCCATGGAAGATATCGGTCTTCTTCTTGACGCTGGTGGCAGGATTCTACTCAAGGTGTGAACCTTTTTGATGAGCAACCTCCCTCTGATACCACTTGAAAGTCCACCTAGTGTCAACTACCATCACCTATGGGGGGTGGGGTGGGAATAGGTGTCTTGCAACATATTTGCGGGATTAAAATTGTACCTGCACAAGAAAACAAAACAACACAGCACAGAAAGGACACTAGCAATTTATAGTGGTTCCCGGATTTGGGTACGTCCACTTTCCCCCTTCGACCTATCTCCCAACCAGGGACGACTCGGTCACTTCACCAACAGGATTGAAATCCAATCCTTGCACTATCGGAAGGAACCCTTCCACACGTAGGAGTCAACACTCCCACAACACAGGTTGCACCCAACCCTACAACTAGGAACCAAATGTTCCTTTACAATGAAAAAGAAATTGGAGTGTATAAGAAATACAAACAACTTGAAGATCTAGGTGTCCCTTTTCGTTAGACTACTTGTTCTTGTAGGCAACGAAAAGTCCACAACCCTTGATCTTTCTTGGAGAAAATCTCCCCGAGACCGGCGGCGGCAAAGGGCGGCGGCAAGGATGTCGGTGTTGGCGGCGGCAACTGAAAACAGCAGCGATGCACTGGAGATTCAATCTTCTTAGCGAAGTCGGCAAGGTCTTCCAACGGTCACACTAGGATCGATCGTCTCGATCGATTCGGACGGGGATGGATTTCCCTATCTCAAATCAAGAGACAAAAGATCTCTGGTTAGACGCGTGAGACGCTGTGCAAGACTTGGATTCTATCACCGGGGATCTGGAGGAGATCGAGATCAGCTACGGTGACCACTGCACGAGCGGCGGCGACGGAGGCGGAGCAGGTTCGCGATTTTAGGGTTAGTCGGCGGCTCGGCTTTCGTATTCTATATATGTTAACCACTGTACACAAATACTTGTGTATTTATACAATAGGTCATGGAGATGACCGTTGTGGGCCCCTCCAAAGCAAAGACCAAAGTCCGGTTCAAATAGCTGCAGGTAACATGGACCGGTCCAGGAATTTGGAAAAATCGCCCAAGGCAAAGTCGGCGAGAATCGTAGGTGATTCTCGACGAATCGGCGAGAATCACTTACGATTCTCGCCGAATTCTACTTGGCGAATTCTGGCTGCACAGGTTATAGAGGCCGGGGAGAATCGGCGGGAATTACATTTGATTTTCGCCGAATCGTCGAGAATGCAAAGTCATTCTCGACGAATCGGCGAGAATCACTTAGTGATTCTCGACGATTCTGCCTTAGAGAATTTTCTGACTGCGTCGAGACAGCCGGCCCAACCTGGAGAGAATCATCTAGTGATTCTCGACGACTCGTTGAGAATCACTAGTGATTATCGACGAATCGGCGAGAATCACTTAGTGATTCTCGACGATTTACACTTAGACGATTCTCGTCTTTCAACCCGTGAGCTGGTCTTTGGCCCATCCTTGCTCCTTGTCTGCTCATGATCTTTCATGACCCTGTGCTTGGAAATAAGTACACTCTAATAGAGAGAGTACACGTAAGCCAACACACTGATCTGCCTAATGAGGGATTACGTTGCACAGACCCGTGTATATTGACCTACTGCACCCTGACATTGGTGTGTACTTAGCAATGAATAGCTGCAAGCACAACTAGAAGAAATTCATCAAATACATAGTGAATTCACCTTAGCTTGTTCAGGGGCTTCTTCAAATCAGGTACATTGTGGATACAATACCCAACAAGGGGGCTGGGTTCGAGACCTCGCCTCAACATCCCGCCGCGCTGAGAATAGGTGCGGTCATGGGTGGGGTGCTTGGGCTGCAGCCCGGCAGTGGGTGTCATTCGTGTTCCTCTTGCTCGGTGTGACTCCGACAGAGCGGGGCGGCTCTGGGCCACTGCATCACCACCATAGGATAACAAGCCCGTGAAACCGCACATCTGCATTTCTACCAGTCGATCTCTCATAACACTAGCACACAGTGCCGCTTTCCTCCCAATCCATCTCTTCGCACAAGAAGAGCATACAACCAAAGGAGCTATACAAAGCTTCCTTCTCACCATCACAATCGTCCTCACAATCTCCGTAGGTTAACCGATTTATACACGGAGTTTTCTCCGGTTCGCAGCATCAGGTAAAGAAGCCATCCATCCAGATGGGCTTCACACAGCATGCCTATGCCGTACTACACATTTACGGCTCTAGATGCAGACTCAACCGCTGGAATCACTTACGCTCTTCCATCTTTTGATGGAGGATTCCACAGATATACATGCATAAACAAAGGGCTTCACCTGCCCAAGGAATAATGACCGTTAACCTCAACGATCGCTTCGGTGCCATGAAATAACTAGCTAGATGGAAATTACCGCAGCAGACTTGCCTCCGCAACGCTGAGCTCGGCTCTCGATTCGGACCGCTGAAGCTTCACCGGCGGTCGGAAAGCTTCTCCTTCTTCCTTCCTTGCTCTCCTCTCTCTCTTCACTTTAGAAAGAGAATGGCCAACATAAGAATTAGATAATCATCTCCATTCTCGGCCTTATAATAGCAGGAAGGAACTTGGACCATAGGATCCAAATAGAAGGGAACGAACAGCCTCAATCTGCTTTGAAAAGCATCTAAACAGAGCTGACACGGCTTGTGACACGCCCGTGTCACAGGCTGTGTCCCTTGAGCGACTATAGAACCGACTCAATCTGGATCAGAACACGGGCTACAACACGCCCGTGTCACTCCCTGACACGCCCGTGTCAACTAGTACACAGCCGTGTGGCTGGTCGTGTCACCTCATCAACACAAGGCCGAAACACCCGAGAAGAACACGGCTAAGGCACACGCTCGTGTCCTTGGCTGTATGCCCAATACGCCCCTATGACACTCCCGTGTCACAGGCCGTGTACCACACTCAACGCCACTCCACTCAACGCTACTCAATTAGGGGTGTGCATGAAAAACCGAAAACCGACCAAACCGCCCCGAACTGCCCAAACCGAACCGATTTTACACTGAACCGAACGACTCGGTTCGGTTTTGGTTTTCTTCTCTGAAAAACCGAACATCACCGACTGATAATACATGTAAAAATATTACCAATAATGATCATTTAACTATTTTTATTAACTAAATAATGTACACAAATTATATCAACTTAAGAATTTTTATATAATTTGAGCCAAAATAATTTTTTGTAATGTATATTTTATGCATCAAGAATAATTAAATATTTTGTTTAACATATTTTATTTATATATTTTTATATTTATTACTCGATTTCACAATAAAAATATTCAATCATAAATTGTTTATGCAATATGAGCTATTAGTTGTAATATATCATATGTAAATAAAGCTTGATGATATTAATTTTTAATTATTATATCTTTTTTAAAATTTGCTTAAGATATTTAAGTACACAATTATTTTAAATAGTATAAATGAAAAACCGAAAACCGAACTGAGTAAACCGATCAAAAAACCGAACCGAACCGATAAACGTCGATTCGGTTTCGGTTTGGGTCCAAACCAACCCAAACCGAACCGCTTGCACCCCTATACTCAATGCCACTCCACTCAACACCGCCCAAGTAGGACACGCCCTGGGACACGCCCGTGTCCCAGGCCGGGTCGCCTCTCGACGATCGTCGACCGTGCTATCTCAAGAACTCGACTCGACATACACCACAAAGGACACGCCCTGGGACATGCCCATGTCCCAGGCCGTGTGCAACGGACACGCCCTGGGACACGCTTGTGTCCCATACCATGTCACCCAGCCTGACCCTATTTTGGGACTTAGGGTTTTTGGGGTGTTACACTTACCTCAAAGTTTCTCCAGATGCAACACTCGAGGGAGCCTGCGTAGAAGACTTGGATCTCTTAACCCATTTATTTCGGTAGTTTGTTTTCTCAGGACGCGACAATTTGAACTCGAACTTTGTCATAGCCAAGTCCCTCTTTCCTTGTACCCGCTTCATATCCTTCTCCAACGCACAAGTCGTATCAACCAATGCTTGAAATCTCTGGTTCACCTAACTCGTGAGCAGGAATCTCAGCTAATCTCGCAACCCTTCATAGAACCTATTGGTTTTACAATCTTCATCAGCAAAGATAGTTCCCGCATAACGTCCCAACCTTGTAACTCATGTAAGTAGGTGTCAACACTACTTTCTCCCTGAGTTAGACACTGGAAATTGTTTTCCATGGCTATCCGCTGAGCCGATGGCAAGTGCTTTGACAAGAATAGTCTCGAAAACTCCTCTATCGAGACTTCGGTTAGTTGCGTACTCGCTAAGTGGTGCAACTCTATCTCATCCCACCATAGCCGAGCCTCTCCTTCTAGCAAGAAGGTGGATAATGTGACTTTCTGTTCTTCCTCCGTCCTTATCGCCGTCAATATTAACTTGACGCGTGACAACCAATCCTCCGCCTGCATTGGGGATCCCGCACCCGTAAACGTAGGAGGATTGAAGCTCATAAACTGCTTCAACTGTCGTTCAACTGCTCGAGGATCAGCAATAGCCTCAACAGGTTCTGGCCTTACATCAACCTATTCTGGCACCCTTGCAGGCTGCTCCTGCCCAGTAGTCTGTGCATGAATCATTGCAAACAGCGTCTCAGCAACATAACGTACTGTCTCCGCAGAAAGAGGAGGTGTAGGCACCTCAGCTGGTGCCGCACTCTCATCAGAATGTTGGGGCTCAGACTGCCCAGCACCACTTCGAATCACCTATAGGTGGATAAGACACACTTTAGCGACTTTGCACAAGCAACAACAACATTATAGGAACGTGCAGGTTCAACAAACAGGTGTATTTGCACTACTTAGTGGACATTCTTGAGTTCATTTACCGTTAAAGTGGGTTGCACTTACACGTGCTCGCCACCCCACAAAAGAATTCGACCATGAATTCGAAAGAGCAAGACCAAGACAAGTTGATACCAAATTGTAATGAATCCATCCGTTAAATGACATATAATAGAAGGTTCGGTCAGGGACCCACACTGTATGCCTCAAACAGGCGGCGAGGTTACAGGTTAATACCAATTATTATTCGCATCCTAACCTAGAGCATGCTAACTGAAGCTTTAAGATTCTTTGAACTCAACTAATCATGAATGTCTACTATATATATAAACACCCACATTTATATATAACTCCAAGGAATATATACAAAATACACAAAAGGATTGGCCTTAAGTCCTTACAGGTTCTCTTCACGAGTGTGGATTAAAAGATTGACACGCAGGCCAGCCACACATGAAAATAGTAAAACATTTCTTTAATTGGCCTTCGAGGACAAGCATAGCAGCATCAACAGTAGCAATAAGGGCTTCAGCCCGCTATTTCCCGCTCGGCTCTCCAGCACCTGTACAAGGACAACCCACCGCAACGGTGGCAAACAAGGCAACGGTCAGCATTCAGCTGACCAATTTATAACGACCCTACCCCTTTCCCGGGGCAGTGGTATTCTTTTTCTGCAAGCATGACATTTCACAAGAAGATATATATCACAAGATGTGCACTCACGCACTATCAATATATCACAAACGTCGATCACACGGTCCGACGCTCCGTGCACTCAGGGCACATTATTGGTATACCGGAAAACCAGGGTCCAACCACTGGTCCAAACCGACCCAAACCGAACCGCTTGCACCCCTATACTCAATGCCACTCCACTCAATACCGCCCGAGTAGGACACGCCCTGGGACACGCCCGTGTCCTAGGTCGTGTCTCCTCTCGACGATCGTCGACCGTGCTATCTCAAGAACTCGACTCGACATACACCGCAAAGGACACGCCCATGTCCCAGGTCATGTGCAACAGACACGCCCTGGGACACGCTTGTGTCCCATACCATGTCACCCAGCCTGACCCTATTTTGGGACTTAGGGTTTTTGGGGTGTTACACTTGCCTCAAAGTTTCTCCAGATGCAACACTCGAGGGAGCCTGCGTAGAAGACTTGGATCTCTTAACCCATTTATTTCGGTAGTTTGTTTTCTCAGGACGCGTCGATTTGAACTCGAACTTTGTCATAGCCAAGTCCCTCTTTCCTTGTACCCGCTTCATATCCTTCTCCAACGCACAAGTCGTATCAACCAATGCTTGAAATCCCTGGTTCACCTAACTCGTGAGCAGGAATCTCAGCTCATCCCGCAACCCTTCGTAGAACCTATTGGTTTTACAATCTTCGTCAGCAAAGATAGTTCCCGCATAACGTCCCAACCTTGTAAACTCATGTAAGTAGGTGTCAACACTACTTTCTCCCTGATTTAGACGATGGAATTTATTTTACATGGCTATCCGCCGAGCCGATGGCAAGTGCTTTGACAAGAATAGTCTCGAAAACTCCTCTATCGAGACTTCGGTTAGTTGCGTACTCGCTAAGTGGTGCAACTCTATCTCGTCCCACCATAGCTGGGCCTCTCCTTCTAGCAAGAAGGTGGATAATGTGACTTTCTGTTCTTCCTCCGTCCTTATCGCCGTCAATATTCACTTGACGCGTGACAACCAATCCTCCGCCTGCATTGGGGATCCCACACCCGTAAACGTAAGAGGATTGAAGCTCATAAACTGCTTCAACTGTGGTTCAACTGCTCGAGGATCAGCAATAGCCTCAACAGGTTCTGGCCTTACATCAACCTATTCTGGCACCCTTGCAGGCTGCTCCTGCCCAGTAGTCTGTGCATGAATCATTGCAAACAGCATCTCAGCAACATAACGTACTGTCTCCGCAGAAAGAGGAGGTGTAGGCACCTCAGCTGGTGCCGCACTCTCATCAGAATGTTGGGGCTCAGACTGCCCAGCACCACTTCGAATCACCTATAGGTGGATAAGACACACTTTAGCGACTTTGCACAATCAACAACAACATTATAGGAATGTGCAGGTTCAACAAACAGGTGTATTTGCACTACTTAGTGGACATTCTTGAGTTCATTTACCGTTAAAGTGGGTTGCACTTACACGTGCTCGCCACCCCACAAAAGAATTCGACCATGAATTCGAAAGAGCAAGACCAAGACAAGTTGATACCAAATTGTAATGACTCCATCCGTTAAATGACATATAATAGAAGGTCCGGTCAGGGCCCCACACTGTATGCCTCAAACAGGCGGCGAGGTTACAGGTTAATACTAATTATTATTCGCATCCTAACCTAGAGCATGCTAACTGAAGCTTTAAGATTCTTTGAACTCAACTAATCATGAATGTCTACTATATATATAAACACCCACATTTATATATAACTCCAAGGAATATATACAAAATACACAAAAGGATTGGCCTTAAGTCCTTACAGGTTCTCTTCACGAGTGTGGATTAAAAGATTGACACGCAGGCCAGCCACACATGAAAATAGTAAAACATTTCTTTAATTGGCCTTCGAGGACAAGCATAGTAGCATCAACAGCAGCAACAAGGGCTTCAGCCCGCTATTTCTAGCTCGGCTCTCCAGCACCTGTACAAGGACAACCCACCGCAACGATGGCAAACAAGGCAACGGTCAGCATTCAGCTGACCAATTTATAACGACCCTACCCCTTTCCCGGGGAAGTGGTATTCTTTTTCTGCAAGCATGACATTTCACAAGAAGATATATATCACAAGATGTGCACTCACGCACTATCAATATATCACAAATGTCGATCACACGGTCCGACGCTCCGTGCACTCAGGGCACATTATTGGTATACCGGAAAACCAGGGTCCAACCACTGTTCAAAGGTCCGAAACCCAATGGAAAACTTTGAGCATTGCGCTCCATGGCCTACAGCCGGAGACTTTAGTCTTGATGGCGTAGAACCCAAGACTCTCATTTTGTGAACCTGACGAACTCCAATATCCCAGGCACTCATGTCAGACAACCATAACGCAGATACAGTTCAGACCTTGACCGTTGCTCAAATCGCCAGTTCAATGTCTAGACTGATGCGGGTCGGCATCCTCTTGTCCGTTCGACATGAAGCCTTTTAAGTGCTCATAGCTCACAATAGCCACACTGTCCCCAAAGGACTGGCTTCACAATCACAGGTTAGTTAGGAGCTATCGCCAGCGACAACCACTGTCGCCTGACATTAGCAACAGAATCCTCTTTCGGTACCCATCCCTAACCATAACTGGACCAACCATCAAGAAATACCCGCATCCACTTGTAGTGCCAGGAAAACTGGACTTACATAGCATCAACTCATAGACTTCGAGGGAATTTTCCTGGAATTCCTCTCCAGTATTTCCTGTTACTCCGCTTCACAAGCACAACTAGACGACCCCACAAAATACTCGTTTATACGCGGAGTCTTCACTGGTGTACAAAATAAATCATCACCAATCCAGACCAACCTGTTCAGATGGGCTTCACACAACATGCCTATTTCGTACTACACATTTCCGGATCTATATGCATAACTTTATTGGCGATTTTAAGAATCAACCCAAGAGAAATCCCTCAATCTTCCACATTTTAGTGGGGGAAATCCATGCACATGCCAAAATAATGACTTCACATGTCCAAGAAGAAAGATCGTTACCCTTGACGTTCTCTTTGGAGCCATGACAAAGCGTTTCTATGCAGATGGAAATGAGCGCCTCACTTTCCCCTTCGCGAATCTCGCTTCAACCCTTGATTCCGGCCTCAAGATTTTCTCCAGCAAGCAACCCTAGCACAAGCCGAAGGGTTTCGGCTCCAAAACCAAGTAAGGCCTCGGGTTACAACCCAGCCACACAACAAAATCATCAAAACCAAGTAACGGCTCAGATTGAAGCTGAAAAGTCAACCACCGCTCAGTGGCCGCGCACCAGCCACCTGACACAAGGCGACGATTAATTTCGACATTTCGTCGAACGAAACCGAAAACAAGCCAAAAGCGTCGAGCTGCCCTCGACAATCGTCGAGCTTCGAACTCCGCTCGACGATTTTCGTCGAGCTGCCCTCGACGATTTTCGTCGAGCTTGCCACCACACCAGACAACACGCTTTTCAACGAGCTCTGATCGACGTTTCGTCGAGCTCTGCTCGACAAATTTCTTCGAGCTCTGCTAGACGATTTTCGTCGAGCTCAGCTCGAGGATTTTAATACAGAAATTTCATCTAGCATTCTCCTTGTTGGGGTGTTACACAGACCCGAGCCAAATTTGCACCCCCAGTTCGATGTAGGTATGCAAGTGGTTTGATTTGGTTCAATTTCTGGTAAAATCAAAACCGTCCCGAATATCCTCGGTTTTCACAAACTCCAAATCGAAATTGAACCGGATCAGTTTAGTTTGGTTGAGTTTTTATCTCGGTTGTATTTTTTGACATAACTAATTCGTAATAAAATTTGCCCAAATTTTTTACATTGGGTTCTCATGAAGTTCTTTTTGACTTAAATGATAAATTGATTTTGATTTCGAGTTAATTTAGAAATAATTACTCTTAGATTTATATACTTAAAAGCAACTTATTGTGGCATATGTTATTAGGGCTGAGCATAATAATCGAAACTCAATAATTGTTCGCCAATCACTTGAATTTTCAGTCGAACCGAAATCGAAGTAAAATCTCAAAATTAATTTTAAATCGATTTCGAGCCAAAATAATTGTTTTTTAGGTTTAGGCAGTGAGTAACTGGCTGTCTGGGGCTTTGGGTACAACATGAGTCCACATTAATGATGATTTTTGCCTTTTTGGGTGGCGGAATCGCCAGAATCGGAGGGCTATACTGATGTGTAGCAGAATCATGAATGCAGTGCCTCAATAATGAAAATCATTTATGATTTCATTGTTTTCACGAATGTGCCTCTTCATTTTCTTCATTTGAGTAACATTGAACTCGCCTTTGGGATTTATTCCTTCCCCGTCTCGGACGCTACACTGCGTTCCTGCTTCCTGGATGGTGAATTGGCGACTGCGAACTGCGAGCCTGCGAGAGTCCACCGCATTTCTTCAGTCAGGTTTTGATTCTTCCTGTCGGTCTAGACGACACAACCAACCTCCCTTTCTGATTCTCCTATCATTAAGTAAGGTAAGCATTTTTTTAAAAAAAAAATTTAGTTACTCCTTTTTCGATCCCCCCCCTTTGCTCTCCTCCTCTTGAGTCCATGATCAGTGAGGCAAGATTATGGAGTCTTCTTTAATCTAATTTTCTCCCCCTTTCTGCCTGTTTGATTTTATTTTTCATTTCTTTGTCTTACATTTCATTTGTCAAGTACAAATCTTTCTTTGAATATATTAGTGTATCAAAATTTTATAGTCAATTTTTGATTTATTTATAACGTATTAGTCGTGGGCAAAAAGCCCGGGCTCGAAAAGCCCGCTCGGGCTCGGCCCGACAAAAGCCCGGTAAGGCCCGGCCCAGTAAAAGCCCGGCCCGGGTTTGGGGCCTTTACCGGACCCCCATTAGGCCGGTTGCCCGGCCCGGTGCCCGGCCCGGCCGGGCAAAGCCCGGGTGCCGGACTAGCCTGAGCCCGGCCCCGGGCTAAGGAAAGCCCGGCCCCGGGCTAAGGAAAGCCCGGCGGGATTTAATCCCGCCAGGCGGCCAAGCGTTAATCCCGCCTGCAGGCGGGATTAATCCCGCCTGATCAGGCGGGATTAATCCTGCTAATCATAGACTGGATTAATCCCGCCTATGATTAGGCGGGCGCCTAATTAGGCGGGATAAAATCCCGCCAATTTAGGCGGGATTTTATCCCGCTTTCTTTAAATCAGGCCGGCCCGGGACCGGCCCGGCCTAAAGGGCCTAATCAGGCTCCCTTTTGGTGGGGCTCGAGCCCGAACCGGCCCAGCTCAAATTGAGCCCGGGCCGAGCCCGGTTTGACAAAAATCAAAGCCCGATCGGGCTTTTTGAACATATTCCGATAACAGATAAGATAAATATCTAGATAAGTAAATTTGTATCTCAAGGGATTCTGGATGACATATACGTTCTAAACTTTACATATATATTTAATGATCAAAAGAGTTTTTCATATTTTCGATAACAGATAAGAATTTAAAATGGAATCTCGTCAAAAAATAGAATTGCTGGTTGAAGTTTGTTTTTTGATTATTATTTTCACATCAAACTTCTGATTTGATATGATCATTGAATTGTGATTAATTTCTATTGTGTTTTTTATGTGACCTCCTCCGACACTTGAAGTTTATAAACTTGGGTAAACATCAAATTCACCAAACTCAAATCTGAGTTAACCAAGTGGAGTTCATTCACAAGTGTTTACGAAGAAGTTGGTTATTAGTACTTGATCAATTAATTTTGTTGTATGTGGGATTAATGATTAACGTGTGTTTATCTATTAATTACAATATTATAAAGCCTCATTACCTTTCAAGTTATGTGTAACCACCATTCATAGAAAGCATAAATAGCTTGATCCCAATAAAATTTCAATCTCCTAATAACATAATTTGCATATATAGATACATAAATATGTATCAATCTTCTATACATAAAACAAAAAATATAACATAGGTTAAATCAGAAATTAGTAACTTAAGTGGATACAATTTGCAGGTAGTTATATTGTACTTATATAATCTTGTCGTAGCTCAAGGAGACACCAGGTTCAACCACTCCAACTAGAAAAAAAACAATGGAAAGAGAAATAGCACATTTTTATTAACAAGTACATGAAGTTCAACCACTTCAATAACAGTTGAATGCTGAAGTATTGTAAGAAAGAGAGAACTTTTTGTTTCTTGTCACTACATTTCTCTTCACCGCTCATTTTTATTATGAATTTGTGAATTTTTTTTGTAGTATTTAACAAACCTTTACTTTTTCAAATATGGATATTATTAATTCAGTAGAGAATTATAGTGAGTCGTCATCCTCACTAGTGAAGGATGATGAATTCATAAATCCTGACACAATTGCAATTATTATTGATCTTAATATCCGAGATATGGAACTAGCACCCATCGCCATTAACCCCAATCCTATTAAACCTACATTAGGTTAACAATCTACTAAAGTAGAGAAGGACAACAAAGGAAAAAAATAGAAGTGAAGTGTGAGAGCAGTTCAAAGTTGAAAAGCGAAGGATAAAAGCATAAATATTGTCTCTAAATGACAATACAAACATTGTTTCAAAACACACAAGTATCAATTATTAGGATTCATTTCAAATTGTGCAAGACATATTAAAACTTATTATAAGTTTATACATGTTAAGAAAAATCAAACCATGTTCAATCAAAAGAGTAAATATAGTAGAAGATGATATTCAAATGTCGCCCATTTATGTATCTGGTTCCTATGATTCTATTAGTATTAGGCAATTGCTATCCAAATTCATAATTATTACTGAACTCTTATTCTCAAAAGTTGAACAAACATTTTTTAATGTCCAGTCTAAAGTTTTAAATCCTAATCATATAAAATTTTCAAGACATACATTGAAGAATAATTACATGAAATTGTATGAAATTGAGAGGGACAAACTTTTGAAGTTTCTTAGAAGGGTGGAGAAAGTTGAACTTACTAGTTATTGTTGAACATCTAATCAATTTATTGGTTATTTATGCATTACTGTTCATTATATAGATTCTGATTGGATGCTCCAACATGCAATTATAAATTTCTTAAATCTTGATTTACCTTACAGTGACTGTTGGGTATTGTATTCACAATAGCCATGATTTGAAGAAGTCCTTCTTGAACTAAGATGAATTAAGTTTGTATTTGATGCTGCATTTTAGTTACGTACTTGCAGGACTTTAATTGATAAGTACAAACCAATGTCAGATTACAATGAGTCATATTACATAGGATTATACAATGTAATTCCTCATTATGTAGGACATAGTGTTGACTCATGTGTAATCTCTATATTGGGGTACAATTCATCTCCAAGTGCTATAGAAGATTCCAGGAAGGAATCCTAGCTGAGTTTAGGACTTCAGAATTTTTCTAAGTAAAATTCATCAAGTCCTCACGTGAAGACTCGTGTAATTCGTCGAGACCTCACGTGAAGACTCGTGTAATTTGTCGAGTTTACTCGGGAAGTTTCTAAAGGTCTCAGAGATCGTTCTGATTTGGCTAAGTAAAATTCGTTGAGTGATCTGATGATCACTCTTGAATACTCGACGAATTCGTCGAGTACTCTCAAGAGGTCTCGTGAACACTGAACAAGAATTTTATTATGTTTCATTTTTCAGCCAAGCCTTTTCGTCGAATGGACTCGAGTAATTCGTCGAGTGGTTATGCAATTCGTCGAGTATTCTAGAGACGTAACGTATACACTCGATGAATGGACTTAACAGTTTTTCATTTTGAATTTTATGATGGCTTTCCTTTAGGGAACCGACTAATAATATGTTTTATAAGTTAAAAAATATCTACATGCAGTCCTAGCATAAAACATCCCAGAGAGCAAGTAATCAAAAATAATCAGGAAGAAAATAACTAGCAGCTAGTAAGTATCCAAATTCAACAACCTTGTAGGCGTCAACAACATGACACGGACTGACAAAAAAACAAAAGTACGTCTTATCTAAGTAAAGCAAACTGAAACAACAAACTACCTCGCAACGGCGAGGTGAAAACCACAGCCAATACTGTTGCCCAAGGACTCCCCAAAACCAGCTCCACTACCTACTAAAGCTCCGGACCTGAGGCATTCCAAACACAGAACACCTCAGCAAGAAGGTACAAGCGGTTGCAGAAAAAGTAAGCCAAAAAGTAAACGAGGTCAAAAGGGCTACCAACCCAAAACCAAAAGTACTGGAGTAAAGTACAAAAGAATCAGTAAATAGAAGTTACGTGAAACATCATGTACATCAAAATACACCAGATGCACAAGGCTAAAAAGGTGGAAAGCATGATTAAATAATAAATAAGAATACCACAACAACCTTATTAGCCTCATGTAGTCAACTCTACCCAAAAACACGAGCGAGGTGGTCACTCATCTGGACACACTCTCACAGATAAAATATCCATCTAACTGCGGGGGAGACTCATACACTCCACCATTCACCGCAGACGCCCAAACACTTGGTAGAGTTCCTCAAAGTACTAATAAGTCTCAAAACATTGCGGAGGTGGATACACCCACTAACTCCCTCAAACAAGAAAATCATGATATATCTCAAGACTTGGCACATCGGATTCTACTAGACAATTCTAGGTTTAAGAAACGGTTGATCAACCTTAGGAAGGATTTTTCAATCCTAAATAACTCTTAACACATCCTACATAATAGTTAGGAACGATTAAAGCCAACAATTTAGCATTTCCATCAAACCACTACAAAGCTACAAGGTTAAATCATCATATCAAAACTAATAATCCAAGTGGATTTCAAAGGAAGATTAAATATATCTACAAATTGAAATGACAATAGTACAGAAAGATTAAAGAAAATGAGGTTAATGGTTATCATCAAGATTGGAAGGGAGAATAAAAGTGAGGATAAGATCTAGCTTACTCTAGAGGGGGGGGGGGGGTTAATATAGTATATTAAAATAATTTACAATTTAAAACTGTAAGGCAGTGGAAGACTTGATTTACTTATATGTGTAATGTGCTAGCAGAAAAGTAAACACTAAAGCAGTAAGAAAACAGAAACACACAGCACACAGCAAAGCAAAAAGCACAGCAAACCAGATGACACAAAGAGCTATAGTGGTTCCCCAACAACCTGGGTACATCCACTATTCTACCACCCTAGATAGGAATCCACTGCAGGAATAGTTGATCAGGTATCCTGGGCACCAATGAGCTTTTGATAAGGTGCTCAAAAACCAAACCTAGATTTTTTGATAAGGTGTCTTGCCACCACTGAGTTTTGACAAGATCTCAGAAACCAACCACAAAACTTTTGAAGGGAGTTTTGAGAAACCCTTTTACAGAAGGAATAAAGAAAGACAAAAAGGTTGAGTTGTTTTTCTCTGTCAACAATCTTAGAGAAGACAAGTTGAATATGTTGTCAAAGCTCCCTCTGAGATCTGTAAGGGTTTAGGAAGATGAGCTTTTCTTAGGGTGATAGGCCTTCAGTTGCTTCAGATCTCCAGCAATAGATGATTTCAGCAGATGCTGAAATGTGTGATGTATAGAGTCCTTGATGAAGCAGCTTTTGAACACTTGATGCTTGAAGGAGTAGAATAGCAGATGATCTCCTTCATAGTAATGTTCCTTGTGTTCTTGAAGAATTCTGACTCAGTAATTCTGTAAACTTTTGTCTACTGAGTCTATTCCAGAAGATGAATTCTTGATGAACCAATATTTCTTGTTCTCTCTTCTGTATTTTTTTTAATCTTGTCAGTTCTCTATCTATTTTTCAAAATGACTCTCTAGGGAATATATCAGATTCTGACTTCTTGATAGCCGTTAATCTGTCATAAATGACTACCTTAACTAATATCTTCCTCTAGAGGAAAGTCCTTGAGAAACATTCCAATTAGTCTTCCTTGAAACTTGCTCCAGATTGATTGAAACGGCTACAGAATCCTTTGCCATAAATACTGAAAATAAGTCTGAATGAATTCCATAACTGTCCTGAATTTGAATCCTGAAATCGTCAATCTTCAGAAAAAAAACGTCGATCTGAGCTCCACGATCGTCGAACTGAGCTCGGAGATTGAACTTAGACTGAAAACAGAAATCGTTGATCTGAGCTCTATGATCGTCGACCTGAGCTCAGAGATTTGGAAAACAACTAGAGACAGAGCATCGATCTGAGCTCGAAGATCGTCGAACGGAGTTCGACGCCTCATTTGAACTGAGCTCAGAGATAGTCGAACTGAGTTCGACGAGAATTGTCCTAGTCTTCAGCACTTGAATTCTGATCTTTAGAAGGTCTTGAGGGTAGCTTTCAAACCTAAGTACTAACCCTAAGACTCATTCTAATTGACCTATCAGACTATACAACAAGGTCAAAACAAATTCCTAAGCACATAGTGATCCTTACCCAAATTAGTAATAGGGTGTTCCAACAGAGAAGGAAAAGGGAAAACCACCACTTGCCTTGGTTTTGCCTGAATAACTCTCCAAATCGCTCCTGGTTAAAGATCGGGGCTAAAGAAGACGTGGGAAGTCAAAATCTAACAAGAATGGCTAAAAAGAGGTCAGGGCCAAAAACCCTAACGAGAAAAACTCAAGAAACGGGGAAAAATTTACCACGATGGCGAAGCTCTCGCCGAAAGCTTTTAGGATCTATGATCGATTCAAGATTTGGAGCACTGGAGCACCATCGGCGGAGACCGAAAGGTTCACGGAAACACTTCCTCTCCTACGTTCACGCTGCTCTAGTTCGGGAGACGAACAGTAGTTCGGTGTAAGTGAAAGGGGTGAAAGAATAAGTAGGGTATATATATACTAGGCGTAATTTTAGAATAAATAAACTTAATAAAACGAACCGATATCTGCTGAACCGGGCTTCTGGAGAAGAGGTCAAGGAATATACGAGTGGAAGAAAAATATTTCTCGAGTAGAAGATATTTCACGGGAATAAGGGAGAAGATTATTCGAGCAGAAGAAACATTACACGAGTAATGAAGCAGGTTTCTCGAGAACTGAAGAAGACCTCTCGAGAACTACAGAAAGGCTCCTCGAGAACACCAGGGGCACTTCTCAAGAGCCACATGACTTCTAGAGACTACATAAGATCAACACCGTTCGTCGAAATTTCATCGAACGCAACTCAGTTCGACGATTTCTGTTCGGATTTCAGCGAACTCTACCCAGTTCAATGATTTCTATTCAGATTTTATCGAACTCAGCCCAATTGGACGATTTCCGTTTGGATTTCGTCGAACTCAATCAAGTTCGACGTTTTCTTTATGGATTTTGTCGAACTCAACCCAGTTCGATGTTTTCCATTCAGATTTCATCGAACTCAACATAGTTCGACGTTTTCCGTTCGGATTTCGTCGAACTCAACCCAGTTCGACGATTTCCGTTCGGATTTCGTCGAACTCAACCCAGTTCAACGTTTTCCGTTTGAATTTCATCGAACTAGACCCAATTTGACGTTTTCCGTTCGGATTTCGTCGAACTCAACCCAGTTCGACGTTTTCCATTCGGATTTCGTCAAACTCAACCCAATTCGACGTTTTCTGTTCGGATTTCGTCGAACTCAACACTAAACGAAGATCGTCGAATGCCCAGTTCGCCGATCGTTGAATGCCGCTCGACGCTTCATCGACCCTAGACAGCACCCGAATGCACGTCAAAATAAAATGAATTAGACAGCAAAAATAACCCTAGAATCCGACCCACCATTCCTGAGACACTATCATCAAAGGCTTACACAAGCAAAAATCTTCACGAAGATCCAAACACGCGCCGAGACCCAAAATGCTCGAATCGCATTAAAACTAGACAAGTCCAAAACCTCAAAACTTCATCCCTTTCAGTCAAGGAAAAACATTCAATCCAAATCAAAATCCCATAAATCTGGTTAAATAAACCAAAAGGATGAAAAACGCACTAACAGTACAGCGCCGTCAACATAACGTAAAAAGTAACGCCTTGACGTTATAAATATGACGATACCAAAACAAATAATATTATCAGAAAATCGGGGGCGCTACAGTCACTCCCCCTAAAAAGAAGTTTCGTCCCGAAACTTAACACAACTCCAAAACCAAACCAAAACGAGAAAAATCAAACACTACCAAAAGTATGGAGACTTACCAGAAACTAAGGGAAGAGGTGCAGATGAGATTCCCTCATCACCGACTCCAATTCCCAGGTGGCACTCTTGACGTCTTGATTTCTCCAAAGAACCTTGATCATGGGGATGGTATTTCTTCGTAACACTCGATCTTGAGATTCTAAAACACAAACAGGTTCTTCCACATATGAAAGGTTGGGCTAAATCTGAGGTACCGAGTCAAGGACTTGACAATCACCACGAACACACTTTCGCAACTGGCTTACATGGAACACATCATGGACATCAGGGAAGGTAGCAGGCAAATCTTGTCTATAAGCTGATACTCCAATGCGCTCAAGAATTTGAAAAGATCCCGCATAATGGGGGTCTAACTTGTGGTTCCTTCCAAACCATTTAACACCTGAAATCGGAGAGACTTTTAGAAAAACCAAGTCCCCAATGACGAACTCCAGATTGACCCTTCGTCGATTATCATATTTATCATAACGCTCTTGCGTTATACGGAGCTTCTCTAGAAAATGAGTCACATCACAATTCATCTCTTCAAGGGCTTCAGGACCTAGCAGCACCAACCTCTACCCAAAACAAAGGTGTCCTATAATGCCTTCCGTACAAGGCCTCAAACGGGGCCATCTGCAGACTCTCTTGATAACTATTATTGTATGCAAATTCCATGAGTCTGAGGCATTCATCCCAAGCACCACCATGATCCAATATATAACACCTGATCATATCTTCCACGATCTGATTTACCCTTTCAGTCTGACCATTTGTCTGCGGATGATAGGCGGTAGAATACCTTAAATCAGTACCCAACCCCTCTTATAAGCTCTTCCAAAAACGAGACGTAAATATAGAGTCTCGATCCGACACAATGCTAACCAGCACCCCATGCAATCTGATGACTTCATCAAGGTACAACTCAGCTATCTTCTTCATAGAATACCCAATCTTAAAGAGCACAAAGTGAGCACACTTAGTCAATCTATCAACTATCACCCAAACAGAATCGTGCTCACGGGGAGACTTTTGTAAACCGGTGATGAAATCCATCGAAATACTTTCCCACTTCCAACTTGGAATATCAAGCGGTGTCAGTTTATCACCAGGCCTTCTATTGTCAGCCTTAATATGCTGACACGTATAACATTCTGACACAAACTTTGCTATATCATTCTTCATCCCGACCACCAAACGATTTGCTTCAGATCTTTATACATTTTGGTGGAACCAGGATGGTATGCAACATTGGAACAATGAGCTTCATTACAAATTTTAGCCCAAATATCACCAAAAGCGGGGATACAAAATCAATCCCGATATTTCAGAGTATCCAACTCATCCAGAGAGAAATCAGGTATCTCTCCCTTCTCAGTTCTAGTTCGGAGATGTAACAAATCAGGATCATCCTTTGGGTGCACTCTGGTAAGGGAAATCCAAAAGGGCTCTTCTGCTTCCAAACTAGCAGGCACAGTACTACTCCCTACTTCAATGTACATCAATAAGAATTCTTCCACCAAGGACTGTACAAATAGATTGAATATTTTGGCAGTCTTCCTACTCAAAGCGTCGGCTACTACGTTAGCCTTTCCTGGATGATAGAGAATCTCCACCTCATGATCGGCCACGTACTCTAACCACCTATGCTGGTGCAGATTTAACTCCTTTTGAGTGAAGAAGTACTTCAAACTCTTATGTCTGTATAAATCTTGTACAGTGCGCCATATAATAAATGTCTCCAAAGCTTCAATGCATAAATCACAACAGCAAACTCCAAATCATGCGTAGGATAGTTCCTTTCATGAATATTTAATTATCTTGATCCGTACACGATCACCTTTCCTTATTGCATCAAGACACAACCAAGTCCAATGTGTGATGCATCCACATATGCAGCATACTCAACTCCTTTGGTAGGCAGAGTCAATACTGGGGCAGTACACAATCTCTTCTTCAATTCTTGAAAAACTTCTTCATACTTATCGCTCCAAATGAACGCAGTGTTCTTCTGTGTAAGTCTAGTTAGAGGTACAGACAACACAAAGAACCATTCCATGAATCTTCTATAGTAGCCGGCCAGACCTAAGAAGCTCCTAATCTCCTTAGGCATAGAAGGCCTCTTCCATTCCATCACAACAAAAATCTTGGTCGGGTCTATGGAAATACCATCCTTGTCCACAACATGGCCCAAAAAGGATACTTGGGGTAACCAGAATTCACACTTACTCAACTTGGCATAGAGTTTGTGCTCCCTCAGGGTTGAAAAAACTAAGCGCAAGTGTTGAGCATGCTCCTCAATACTGCGGGAATACACGATTACGTCATCTATGAACACGACCACAAAGTGGTCCAAGAAATCCTTGAACACTATATTCATTAAGTCCATAAAAGCAGATGAGGCATTTGTTAAACCAAAGGACATCACCAAGAACTCAAAATGCACGTGCCGGGAACGAAAAGCCTTCCGTGGTATATCAGCCTCACGGACCCTCAACTGGTGGTAGCCTGAATGAAGGTCAATCTTAGAAAACACAGCGCATCCCCACAACTGATCAAATAGATCATCAATCTGAGGCAACAGATATCTGTTCTTGATGGTTACCTTATTTAAATCCCGATAATCTATGCAGAGCCTCATGGAACCATCTTTCTTTTTTACTAACAAAATAATGTCACCCCATGGAGAAGAACTCGGCCTACTAAAACCACGCTGCAACAACTCATCCAGCTGAGTGCACAACTCTTCAAACTCACGCAGAGCCATACGGTACGGTTCCTTAGCAATAAGACGAGTACCTGGCTCAAGGTCTATCACAAACTCCACCTCTCTCTCAGGAGGAAGTCCTGGAAGACTACCAGGAAAGACATCTGGAAACTCTCACACCACCGAGTTATCCTCAAGACATGGTGTAACAAAAGTTGTTTCTAGAGCAGAAATAGAAATAATATACGCCTTGCAACAAGACTCTATAGCTCGACAAGCACGTATCGTGGAAATAAGGAGTGAACCCTTGCCCAGAAAACCATAGACACTCATGGGTTGTCCGTTGTCCATCTTGAAGTCAAGTCGCTCTGCCTTGCACTGGATTACCGCATCATACTTGGACAACCAGTCCATGCCCAAAATCACATTGAAATCTCCTAATTAATCCAAGTTCAAATGATGTTTATCTACGAAACTCCATGCTACAAAGGAATGGGTGGCACCCGAATCGAAAAGAACGCGCGCTCACCTATTCTTCACCTTAAACTCCCCTAGAACCGTAGCATACATAACTAAACAAACGAAAACCAGGGAAAACAAAGGAGAGTAAAAATTAAACTAGAATCTAACCTGATATCACTTGGGTAGAGGTCTGAGCTTCCTCTTTGGTCACCAAATTTAGCTTTCCTTTACCTTTGTCCAGGTTTGGCGGTGGTGGCAGAGCCCGAAGTAGGGCAGGCTATAGTGGGGACTGAGCCTGGGGGCATGAAGACTTCAGGTGCCCCTTTTGCTCGCATTGGAAGTAATCCTTGTCCTTTGACCAGCAACGACTCACGTCATGACCCTTTCTTGAACCGAATGTGCACACTAGATCTCCTTTGGGTGCACCTTGGATGGCGAGCACCCGCTGCTGCTTTAGAGTGACAGTCCTTTTGAAACACCTTTCATAAGGGTGGCTAGACTGACCACAGAAGCTACATATCTCTACACTTTTCTTCTTCGAAGAAGGGCCAGATGCCCTAGAGCTTTCATCCTCAACACCCTTTCTCTTCTCTTTTCTCACCGCAGTACCTCGGTTCTTGGCGTTTTAAATCGCCTCGACTTTTCGAGCGGCTTCCACATCCTCAGCATAACTTTCAGCTCTATAAGTGTATGCCCACTGCTGGACATCGCTTCTTAGTACTCAAAGGAAACGTTTCACTCTTCCCTTCTCTGAAGCTACCAAATCAGGAGCAAATATGCTCAACTTACTAAACTCAACCTCATACTCGCTCACCGTGAGCTATCTCTGCGTTAGATGCAGGAAGTTATTCATCAGACGGTCTTGCTCGACCGAGGGTAGAAACTTTTTCAGCAGCATCTTCTTAAAAGATTCCCACGAGCATCCTTCATTTCGACTCTCCTTTTCCGAAATCCACCAGCTCTTTGCCAAGCCTTTTAACTGATAGGCTTCAATCATTACCTTCTGGGCTTCTGCAATCCCGGAATACGAGAACATCTCCTCGATAGCGATGATCCAATCATCCAAAACCATGAAGTCGACACTCCCGTCATAAGTGAGAGGTCCAAATCGCTGGAAATGCGAGATAAAATTCATCTCTGGTGGTAGCATCACCGGGGGCACTAGAGGAGCAGGGGCATCAGGTACAGCTCGATCCATGGCAGAATCTTGCACTAAAGGTTACTGCGCAGGAGCGACTGACAACAAAGTATGAATTTGCGATTGCATCACAACTACTTGCTTCGACAGAGCCTCGTTGCCCTGGCGCAAACTCTCGATCAACGCATCGCTCTGTGCACCTGATGACTCACCCTCTGACTGGAGAGTCGACCTCGTCGCGGGATGCTTCGGCGACATTTCTAAAAAGGCGACGAACAACTTATCAAAATCCTAGATTACGACCAGGCCACACAACTTAGTTCAGACAATACTTAAAAGACACTTGCTTATGCTGCAACTTGCTCTAGGACTTTATAAATGATACCATGTCCTATTAGGATGATATCCTCTCATCCAACTAACTCATGTGCCTATGATATGAATGCATGAATTTTTTATTCTTATTTAAAATCATGTGTGTACATGTGTCATCATGTAAACCTTAACTTAGCACGCGTGCTTATACGAAGATATGCTATGTATGCAGTGTTATGCATTCTAAAAAGGCCTTAATGCATGTTATGAGCGGCGTACACATGGAATGTTATGCATCCCATACTACATAACATCGCATGCAACGAGAAATGAAAACGTGTTTATGGGCACCTATGTGATGGTGGTTATGCATCCCATGCTACATAACCATCACATGTTGCCACCTATGGTGGATCCATATACAAACACATATTATGCATCCCATACTGCATAATATGCCCCGTATACTTCTTATCATGCTATGAGTGTAGTGACTATGCTTCTGCTAAGACATACTGATGACACATCAGTGTGTGTATGAAAATGAATGAAGGAAAACAAAACTATATCAGATTGGCTGGTTCGACCAACTTGTCAAACCAACCTCCCTATGATACCAACTATCATAACCCGCATTTTCTCTGCAAGAAGGGGTATATGAGAGTAAGGAAAAATGCGCGTCATGATGCCACGCCAGCAGGGGATAACTACAGACGTTCAGGCAAAACTCCTACTTGACACAAAAGAGAGATCTTTAAGTGATTTAGAGAAAATCCAATTTAAGTTAGGCATTTAACCGTATCCCTTGGCATGGTGGCTCATCAAGTCCACGAAATAAAAATAGTTTATACTCTACGGAAAAATACTTCATTTATGAGATTACACATCCTACATGAGTGTAAACGTTCCCCAAGGAACAACTCATGGTATGCAAGACTCTAGGTTTATAATAAGTATAATAAAAAGTCTTTACGCTAACCAGAAAGTAGTGACTTTGTTTTGAAGAGATGGCATGTATGATATACTAATAATAGGGTTTTATAAGTTAAAAAATATCTACATGCAGTCCTAGCATAAAACATCCCAAAGAGCAAATAATCCAAAATAATCAGGAAGAAAACAACTAGCAGCTAGCAAGTATCCAAATTCAACAACCCTATGAGCATCAACAATCTGATATGAACCCACAAAAAAACAAAAGTATGTCTGATCTAAGTAAAGCAAATTGAAACAACAAATTACCTCGTAATGGCACGGTGAAAATCACAGCCAACACTACTGCCCAAGGACTCCTAAAAACAAGCTCCACTACCTGCTAAAGTTCCGGACCTGAGGCATTCCAAACACAAAACACCTCAGCAAGAAGTTACAAGTGATGGCATAAAAAGTAAGCCAAAAAGTAAACGAGGTCAAAAGGGATATCAACCCAAGACCAAAAGTACTGGAGTAAAGTACAAAAGATTCAGTAAATAGAACTTACGTTAAACGTCACACACATCAAAATACACCAGATGTATAAGGCTAAAAAGGTGGAAAGCATGATTAAATCATAAACAAGAATACCACAACAACCCTATTAGCCACATGTAGTCAACTATACCAAAAAACACGGGCGAGGTGGTCACTCATCTGGACACACCCTCACAGATAAAATATCCGTCTAACTGCGGGGGAGACTCATACACTCCACCATTCACCGCAGACTCCCAAACACCCGGTAGAGTTCCAAAAGGTACTAATAAGTATCAAAACATTGCGGAGGTGGATACGCCCACTAACTCCTGCAAATAAGAGAATCATGATATATCTCAAGACTTGGCACATTGGATTCTACTAGACAATTCTAGGTTTACGAAATGGTTGATCAACTTTAGGAAGGATTTCACAATCCAAACAACTCTTAACACATCCTACATAATAGTAGGAACGATTAAAGCCAACAATTTAACATTTCTATCAAATCACTACAATGCTACAAGGTTAAATCATCATATCAAAACTAATAATCCAAGTGGATTTCAAAGGAAGATTAAATATATCTGCAAATTGAAATGACAATAGTGCAGAAAGATTAAAGAAAATGTTGTTAACAATTATCATCAAGATTGGAAGGGGGAAGGAAAAAGGAAAACCACCACTTGCCTTGGTTTTGTCGGAAAAACACTCTAAATCGCTCCTTGTCGAAGATCGAGACTAAAGAAGATGAGGGAAGTCGAAATCTAACAAAAATGGCCAAAAAGAGGTTAGGGCCAAAAACCCTAACGAGAAAAACTCAAGAAACGGGGAAAACTTTACCATGATGGCGAAGCTCTCGCCGAGAGCTTTCAGGATCTATGATCAGTTCAAGATTTGGAGCACCAGAGCACCGTCGGCGGCGACCGGAAGGTTCACGGAAACACTTCCTCTCCTACGTTCATGCTGCTCTGGTTCGGGAGATGAACAGTAGTTCGGTCTAAGTGAAAGGGGAGAAAGAAGAAGTAGGGTATATATATACTAGGTGTAATTTTAGAATAACTAAACTTAAGAAAATGAATCGGGATCGGCTGAACCGGGCTTCTCAAGAAGAAGTCAAGGACTATGTGAGTGGAAGAAAAATATTTCTCGAGTAGAAGATATTTCTCGGGAATAGGGGAGAAGATTACTCGAGTAGAAGAAGCATTACACGAGTAATGAAGCAGGTTTCTTGAGAACTGAAGAAGACCTCTCGAGAACTACAAAAAGTCTTCTCGAGAACACCAGGGGCACTTCTCGAAAGCCGCAGGACTTCTCGAGACTACAGAAGATCAACACCATTCGTCGAAATTTCGTCAAACGCAACTCAGTTCGACGATTTCCGTTCGGATTTCGTCGAACTCAACCCAGTTTGACGATTTCCGTTCAGATTTTGTCGAACTCAACCCAGTTCGATGATTTTCCGTTTGGATTTCGTCGAACTCAACCCAATTCGAAGTTTTCCGTTCGGATTTCGTCGAACTCAACCTAGTTTGACGTTTTCCGTTCAGATTTCATCGAACTCAACACAGTTCGACATTTTCCGTTCGGATTTCGTCGAACTCAACCCAGTTCGACGATTTCCGTTTGAATTTCATCGAACTCAACCCAGTTCGATGTTTTCCGTTCGGATTTCATCAAACTCAACCCAATTCGACGTTTTCCATTCAGATTTCGTCGAACTCAACCCAGTTCGACGTTTTCCGTTCGGATTTCATCAAACTCAACCTAGTTCAACATTTTCCGTTCGGATTTCATCAAACTCAACCCAGTTCAACATTTTCCGTTCGGATTTCGTCGAACTCAACACTGAACGACGATCATCGAACGCCTAGTTCGCCAATTGTTGATTGCCGCTCGACGCTTCGTTGACCCTAGACAACGCCTGAACGCACGTCGAAATAAAACGAATTAGACAGTGAAAACAACTCTAGAATCCGACGCACCATTTCTGAGACACTATCATCAAATTCTTACACAAGAAAAAATCTTCACGAAGATCCAAACACACTCCGAGACCCAAATTGCTCGGATTGCAATTAAACTGGACAAGTCCGAAACCTCAAAACTTCATCCCTTTAAATTAAGGAAAAACACTCAATCCAAATCAAAATCCCATAAATCTGGTAAAATAAACCCAACGGACGCAAAACGCACTAACGGTGCAGCGCCGTCAACATAACGTAAAAAGTAACGTCTTGACGTCATAAATATGATGATACCAAAACAAATAATATTATCAGAAAATCGGGGGCGTTACAGATTTTTAGGCAAGTGGTGGTTTCCCTCTCTTGCTCGTTCTTTTGTCCCTGTATCTTGTTATTTCCTGCATAGAACTTAGGATTAGGGTAGGGAGTTGGGTTTGTCGATCTGTGTTGGGTAGGAATCGGTTCAAGTCAAATTCGTCGAGTCAAATTCGTTGAGTATCTTTGGATTCGTCGAGTATCTCAGTTCATTGAGTTTGACTTGAATTCATCGAGTGTTGCTAAATCTATTACTTTAAAAATCATTGAGTCCTTCAATTCATCGAGTAATTATACCTTGGCATCGAGTTCGTTGAGTGAAACTTTCTTGGCATCGAGTTCGTTGAGTGAAACTTTCTTGGCGTCGAGTGCATCGAGTGATTCCAGTAGGCGTCAAGTGAATCAGTCTTGGAGTCAAATTCATTGAGTGATGTCTTGGCATCGAGTGCGTCAAGTGATTCCAGTTAGGCATTGAGTGAATCAGTCTTTGAGTCAAATTCGTCGAGTGATTATACCTTAGTATCGAGTGCGGAGAGTAATTCCAGTTAGGCGTCGAGTGACTTTGAATACGTCGAGTATTCTCGAAGAATCGGTGTTGTCTTAGAATTTTTTCGTCGGATGAACTTCAATTCGTCGAGTATACATTTATAAATTTTCTATACTTTCTTACCTTGTGTCATTATGGAAATTTGATAATAAGTCTTGGGTTTTTTTTTCATTATCAGTACTTTTGGAAGTTCAGTTGTGTACTGGGGTTGGCAGTGGATAAAAGACCACCACCTTAATGTCGGCTAGTGAATCATTATGCCTGGTGTTTTTTTGGACTGTTGGGTTGTGTTGGACAATGTGTCCACCCCCACAGTACCTTTTAAAGTTGTTTGGTCTGATGGTATGTGTTGGACAATGTGTCCACCGCCTTAGTACCGTGTTTCTTTTACCGGTGTTAATGATTCATGCTTTATAACTGACCAGTCTTTTCTTATATATATACATATGTTTATAAGCATACCTTTGCCGATGTTAATGAAGCATAGCTCTTTGTCCCACGTGGTGCACTTTTACATAATTAACCTCTTGAATTCTTCATTTGTCTACTGAGTTTTGACTCAGGTGCTGTAGTTTGGCAGTTTTTTTGTCTTGGGTTGGTAACCCTTAGACTTCTCTTGTTTATTTACTTTTTGTCTATTTATACCACTTGTTTATTCTTGCTGAGGCATTCTTTCTTTTGATGCCTCAGGCTCGGAGCAGTAGCGGCCTGAGTAGCTAGAGTTGTTGGTTCTTGGCGTGGGCTTAGTAGCTGTAGTTTTCTTCCCTCGCCTTCATGAGGTAGTTTTGTTGTTCTTGTTTTAGTTCAAACATACATTTTGTTCTGTGGGTTCGTGTCAGGTTGTTGACGCCCACAGTGAATTTTTGTAGACGTTAGACTGTTTACTAGCTGTTATGTTATTATTTTAGCTGGTTTGTTGTACCAACTTGCTCTCTGGGATGGATTTATGCTAGGATTGCATGTTAGCTATTTTCATAGTATAGAAAGATCAATATTGTTATCTTATACTCATAACATCTCTTTAAATCAAATGTCACTCTATTTTAACCAATGTAAAATCCCCTTTAGTACTTATATTAAATCTAGAGGTATGCATATGATGAATTATTCCAATGAATTCTCATACTCATATAGGATAATAATTGAACAAAATAAAGTATTTTCCGCTGCGTATATGTATACTTTTACCCATGAATTAGCCGATCCACTAAGCCGAGAGACACGGTCATCAAAACTCAAACTTAAACTATCTTTTCATCATAACAAACTTGGGAATTTCATGAAAAGTGATAAGGGTAGGTTCTTGCCCGTGCATCTGGAGTTGTCCCCTGTACGACGTGGCATTATGACGTGTATTTTCTCTTACTCAAATATAATATTTAATGTTGAGAAAATGCGGGTTGTGATAATTTCCTTCCCAAACCTTAGCCCGGGTCAGGCCGGAGGGGATCTTACTTGCCCAAGACATCCACCCAGCGCTTCTTAAGTTGTATCAAACTAGATCCCTAAGCATTAGTTGGTCGCCTTGCTTGGCTTTAATCACAACATTCACATCTCATCACAGAGTATTGAAGAAGCATTAACAGGAAGCCACAACAAATATATATATGTATATATATATATCAATATATATCTAAAAGAGTACGCAAGGCCACAACCACTGTTTATACATGAAGCTCATAGGCTACAAAAGAACTATTACTACAAACTCCTCACGCTCTCAATCCTACTCATTAGTACTCATGTATCGAAACTCTAGAGACGACGAGGGTGTCTCTGCTCAGGTAGTCCTATCAGCTGGTGTATCGTCCTGCGATAGTTGGTCATCACGGTGCTTCGACTCCTGTGATTCGTTATAAATATAACCATTAGTCACAGAGCTAAGTGAAAACACATCTCCTCCCCAGATCTATATCCTGGGGACGAGCTCACGCACCCAACAAAAGTAAATAAACGAAGCATGAGAGGCTTAGTACAATATTTCATACGTAAGCTATGAGCAATTATAAAAAGAAGGTGCAACATAGTATAACTGGAATAGCAACAACATTATACATCATTTATAATAAAAACACCACTAGCTATCAACAAAATATGTATTCACAACCTGTATTCACACTACATGCATTCAAACATGCCAATACGCCATAGGAATTCAAAGTCGCTCACACACCCTATGTCGACATAGTGTGGACCACTTCTATTCAAGCAGGGTAGCGAGCCCCGTGGGACTCACCGACGTGGTCGTTAGTGAGTGGCCAGTCTTGCCACTTTTGGGGTGATCATACTGCATAGCACAGGCCCCAACGTATAACCTAGTGTACTCTTGGATGTGAGCGACATCCAAAAATTCAACATTTTGGCCGACCAGTGCAGGAAACCTAATCGGGAAAAATCATAACGATCGATCATCCGTGGCATTCATCTCCCTTCCTCCTTGAGGCATCGGAATCCCTACACCGGTACGAACAGTCTACGCAAGTGACAAACCCGCCATTATTTGCCGCAAACAATTAAATTTATCAATTTTTGCTAGCACTCACCGTGTCTGCGGTGGCCTGCCCTACTATGCTTCAAATAATTCAGGCAAGCGACACTCGACTTGACTTCTAACAAGGAGCATGGGAGCTCTTTAATTGGTGCTAATTCTGGAGGAATACCTCAACTCCCGTTATCCCCAACTAAGGGTCATCCTAATAGAAGACTACTCATCAGAGAAGGACCCGTGCTTAAAATGAAAAATTCTAGGAATAGAAGTGCGGTAATAAAAACTGCAGAGGATATAGGCTATATAATTGAAATGCTGTAATGAAATAGTACTAGTACGAAACTGGAGTAGTACTGAATTGAAAGAAATGAAAGTAAGTACTGATAGGAACTAGACTAGTACGAGACTGAAATAGTACTTAAAAGAAATGAACTGAACTGAAAGTAAATAAGTAGGACCAGTATAAGACTGGTGTACTAAAAAGAAAGTACTAAACTTAAATAAATAAAAGAACTGGACTAGTACGAGACTGGAATAAATCATAAAAAATGGTTAGTAGTCCAATTAATCCATTCAGGAGGCTTCAGTTCCATCTCCGTTCATAGGAGGCAAGTTCAGTTCCATCTCTATTCTCAGGAGGCAAGTTTAGTTCTATCTCCATTCTCATGAGGCAAGTTCAGTTCCATCTCCATTTTCAGGAGGCATGTTCTGTTCCATTTTAGTTTTTAGGAGACTTCTTTGAGTTTCACCCAATATTAAGATCGGATAATAATTCAGTTGCGTCTTTCAGTCACAACTTAATCGGATCAGGAGGCTTATTATGAGTTACACCTTTATTATTTATCTGAAAAATAAATATCAACCCAATTGCTTACATTGGATTGAATCTGAGAATCTCATTGGAGGGCACATTTTTTCTTGAATTTCAACCTCGAAAATTGTTTCCAACACATGAGAGAAATTCTTCACCCGAAACGAGGTTGGGGATTATTTTACTCAAAGCCTGCAGTTTCATCTTCCAAATTCACCCAAATGCCTGAGAGTTATTTTAAAAACGAGTCGCTCGATGGTTTTGTAAAAACCTCGAAACACTCAGAGCTGGAAACTTGCCTCGATAACTCTCGGCGATTTATCATTTGAACTTAATATTCAATATAGAAAGTGGTCGTGCGCTTCGATTTTCATTTTCGAAGAATTTAAGCGCCACAATTTTCGAACGCGACCCTAGGCTCCAAGAAATCAAAAAATCTTTAATTTTTACCCCAAGGTTCCCCAATTTTAATACAATCTTTAAGAGGGCCTAAAAAGAGCCTAAAAATTTTCTCAAAATTTTCCGCACAATTTTGGGCCTTTAAATTTGCCAATTAATTTTTATTTAGGCATTTATAAATTCCAAATTAATTCTAAAAAATTCCAAAAATTTTGTGGAGATTTCTCTCATCAAGGGGAACAACTTTCATGTTCAAAACTTTTCCTTAGGAACATAAATTTCTCTTAAAAACAACACCAAGTTTTTATATAAAAATTGGTCTACAAATAGCCAGATCAAACATGATCGTGCGGTTGAGAATGCACCAGACAGTGGATTGGTTCTTTTGTCCCCACAGTGGATCAGGCACGGATCCACTGCAGGGCTCCAGAAATCTATGCACGCGCATATTTTTTGCGACAACTGCCGTCTGATCATCATCTTTAGATCGAACGACAATTGTCAGTTGATGACAATGCAAAAGTTAAAGCTTTTGCCACTACTGGCCGATAACTGAGAGGTGCCGGTGCCTCTTCTAGTCGACTCGTCGGGGGTTGGCGAACACTTGGGCGGTGGTCCGGTGGCCTTGCACCGCCGACCACCGCCGGCCGCTGTCGGATTTCTCCAACTAGAGAGCGGTGGCGCAATATACTTTGCTCCCGGCGATGTCGTGCCACTCGCCTCTCTAGTGGATCACCTGCCATAGAACCACCCCTGTCTAGCACGTCAGGGGCTAGGATCCTCTTCGATAGGTGATCCAGTGGCCATACACCGTCGACCACTATTGTTGTAATAATATCAGAGCACGTTATTGCTCTATCGGGTGCCACGAGAATGGAGAATTCCGGCAGCACCACAACCATACTCTATAGGGGATAAAACTCACTGGTAGTAGGACACTCTCGTAGTACGACCACTGATGCTAGGGCAGGGTTTTCCATCCACGGCAACCACCCGACTTAGAGCAAGGCTCGGGTGGCGCTAACGGCACCCTGGCTGCTGGGAGGCCCATAAAACACGTTGGGGAAGTAGGAAAGGAGGAGTAAAAAGTTTTCTATCTGGACTGGAGGCACTCGGGAAGGTCCCGACCGAGACACCATTAAAGGTGGTGGAGGAAGGAGGTGGCGTGTTTCAGATCTGGGTTTTTCGGTGACCCAAGGTTCCAGTAGGGGGGATTAGGCTTGCCTGGGTTGAGTGAGGAGGAGAGAAAGGGGTCATGGGCTTATGTAGCCAGGGGAGGTGTCATTTGGCTTGGGGCCAATATGGTACTAATCCCATATAAAATAAAAGAGTTGAGTTCTGGTGGTTAAAATTTACGCTAGAGCGTAATTCTAAATCGATAAGGCAAGTATACATATCGTTCTAGAGTATAGGATCAAGTGTCGTATTAGACTCGTGGCCTATTGACTACTTCAACTCACGCAAATTAATATTATTTTATCGAATATAAAAATAGATGAATAATAAAACTATGAACTAAAATTAACACTTGATCTAGACTCCCTTTAAAATAAAATAAATTTTTCATAAAATTCAAGCTTCTAATCTACATACTTCAACCGTGGAGGTTCCTAATTTACAAAAGCGCCTCTCTCGAGAATACGCTCTCGACTACACTTAGGTTGATCGACTAAGAGCCCTCAACCAATCAAAACCCCTAAGCTTGCTTTATGCGGCGAACCCTGCTATTGGATTTGACTCCAATACGGAAGATTCATGTCATTCTCTCTCAAGGAGTACTTGAAAATCCTTCTACCTTTGAGTGATCTACTCATATCCACAACCTCTCGGTAAATCTAGGGTACAAATCTAATATCAAAGGTGAATTTGACACAATTGAAAACAAAGGTAAATCAAAGCGATAAATAAAGAGAGCTTGAAAAATAAGTTTATTTTATTCAAAGATCGTCATGATCACGTGCTAATTTAGGATTAGCTACTTAACATGATCAAGGAGCTACATAAAAGGAAGAAGAAACACATAATTTCTAAAATAAGTGCTTGAATTAAAATAAAAGCAAAACTAAATTATTAAATTGAAAGTACATAAAGAAAATGCATAAAAACTGAAAAGTAAGCTACAAAATCTACCTAAAATCTACTACTAGTTGGCTCCTAGATGACTCGTAGATCCTGGCTCTGTCTGGAATTTATAGGAATTTTTCTGGAGAGTCACGCCCCTCGGTCACACGCATGACTAGGGGGCGAATCAGGTGCGGAACCGTCCTCTTGAAAGCCCGGGAATGTTGAGAGAAAAGCCGCCAAATTGTCGTTTTGCGGGTCACGCCCCTAGGTCACGCCCGTGACCTAGGGAGTGTCTTTACTGTTACTGGAAACGACGGAAAATCGAAACGGCGGGAATTAATATGGGAGTTGCTGAAGAGTCACACCCGTAGGTCACGCCCGTGACCTAGGGCGTGTAAGCTTGAAACTGCCTGGATCTGAAACTGCTTCATAATTCTGCGGCACGCCTGGGCTGGATGTCACGCCTGTGAGTCACACCCGTGACCCAAAGGTCACGCTCGTGTCCATGGGGTGTGTAATTTTAATTGACGTAGAACAACCTCTGGAACTTCTGGATGGGTCACGCCCACGGGTCACGCCCGTGACCTGAAGGTCATGCCCGTGACCAGGGCGTGCTCTTGAGATTTTTCCAGCTTTTCTCCGTTTCATCTCCTAATCAGTCCTGCAAGCTCCAAAATGCTATTGGCAGCCCAGATTAACCTGAAATAATAAAATAAAAGAATTAATAACAATATTAATAAAAACTAAATAAAATATAACTATTTATTAAATAAAAACTATATTAAAATAACTATAAATATTGACTTATAAAATACTTTCATACTTAAGCTTTTGCTATTCCCGAGAAAAACTATGAGAAATACTTATAAGAAATTAATATATTTTTTAAATTAAACTAAAAAATTATTAAATCAAAAGTAAGTTAAAAATAAAATTTAGGGATTGAAAATATTAAGTCCTAAAATATGAAATTAAAATGTGAAGAACAAAGATATTTAGAAAAAATTTCTCATATAAATAATTAGAATTCAAGATTAAGTAGTTAACAAATAAAGTTATGTTAGAAATTATTAACACTTTTTAACTAAAAAGAAACTTAAAGGAAATTTTAAACTACTATTTATGCTCTCTTAGTATTTTAATTTATATCTAAAGCAATTAAATTGGCTATTGAGTTTTGGGAAAGAAAGGAATATGAAGAGGTTTTGGATCAAAGGTGATGAATTTTATCCTCTCTCCCCACACTATTTTTTTTCTCGAGAATATGGTCTCGACAAAACTTAGGTTGATCGATTAAGATCCATCGGCCAATCAAAACCCCTAAGTTTGCTTTATGCGGTGATCCCCACTATTGGATTTGACTCCAATCCGGAAGATTCATGTCATCCTATCTCAAGGAGTACATGCAAATCCTTCTACCTTGGAGTGATCTACTTGTATTCACAACCTCTCGGTAAATCTAGGGTAGAGATCTAACATCGAAAGGTGAATTCGACATAATTGAAATCAAAGGTAAATAAAAGTGATAAATAAAGAGAGTTTGAAAAAAAGTTTTTTCATTCAAAGATCATCATGATCAAGTGCAAATTTAGGATTAGCTACTTATTATGATGAAGGAGCTACATAAAAAGAAGAAGAAAAACATAATTGCCAAAAGAAGTGCTTGAATTAAAATAAAAGCAAACCTAAACTATGAAATTGAAAGTACATAAAGGAAATGCATAAAAACTGAAAAGTAAGCTACAAAATCTGCTGAAAATCTACTCCTAGTTGGCTCTTAGATGACTCATAGATCCTGGCTCTATCTGAAATTTATAAGAATTTTTCTAGAGAGTCACGCCCCTCAGTCATGCCCGTGACTAGGGGTGTGTCAGGTGCAGAACTGTCCTCTTAAAAGCTCGATAACGTTGGGAGAAAAACTGCCAAAATTGTTATTTCGCAGGTCACGCCCCTAGGTAACAACCGTGACCTAGGGCATATCTTTACTGTTGCTGGAAATGACAGGAGATCGAAATGGAGGGAATTAATCTAAGAGTTATTGAAGAGTCATGCCCTAGGTTACGCCCGTGACCTAGGGTGTGTAAGCTTGAAACTGCCTGGATCTGAAACTGGCTTCATAATTCTGCGGCACGCCCGAGCTGGATGTCACCCCCATGAGTCATGCTTGTGACCCAAAGGTCAAGTCCGTGTCCATGGGGTGTGTAATTTTAAATGACATGGAACAACTTATGGAACTTCTGGGTGGGTCATGCCCACGGGTCACGCCCATGACCTGAGGGTCACGCCCGTGATCGTGGCGTATTCTTGAGATTTTTTCAGCTTTTCTCTGTTTCATCTCCTGATTAGTCCTGTAAGCTCAAAAATGCTTTTGGCAGCCCATATTAACCTGAAATAAGAAAATAAAAGAATTTATAACAATATTAATAAAAACTAAATAAAAAAAACTATTTATTAAATAAAAACTATATTAAAATATCTATAAATATTAAATTATCAAGTTCCTTCCAGTTGTAGGGGACAGATGGCATCTATTTGTGGGTCCAATACAAGATAGTTGTTAGCATCAGGGGTAAAGGGTTTGATGGGCTTGGACTTTGGGATTGAGGAAGAGGGGAAGAAAAGAGGTATTGGGCCTCACCTTGGCCCATGGCCTATTTCTTAACCCATGGCTGGCTGGTTTTAGTGGCATAAGGGTAAAGGGGTAGGTCCCAATCAATGTCAAGGAAATGAGGTGCACTCCTCCTTAGGAAAAATTCCAAAAAAATGAAGAAAATTAGGGTATGGACACAGTCAACCCTAGGGTGGGTCCCCCATGATGGTCAAAGTTAAAGTAGGTCCAAGTCATTGGGGGTCAGGTCAAAGTTGAGATGTCGCGCACACCAACTTTTTGGTGCATGATTATGCTTGTGTTGGGTATTGTATCCACAATGACACTGATTTGAAGAAGTGTCCCTTGAACTAAGATGAATTGAGTTTGTATTTGAAGCTGCTTTTTTAGTCATGTTCTTGCAGGACTACATTACTAAGTACAACCCAAAGTTAGGTTATAGTGGATCATGAAACACAGGACTATACAATGCAATCCTTCATTATGTAGGCCAATGTGTTGACTCACGTGTAATCTCTCTATTGGGGTGTACTTCGGATTCATGTACACTAGGAGAATCAAGGAAGGATAAGTTGCTACTTTTAGAAGAAAATTTTTTTTCTCTAAGTAAAATTCGTCGAGTATAGTAGTGAATACTTGTCGAATTTGCCGAGTATACTCATGAATACTCGTCGAATTTTTTCGTGTATACTTACCAGCACTCGTCAAATTTTATCGTATTTACTTAGGGAATAAACTCTGAGTTCATGGAAATCAGTTAAGTAAAAATCGTTGAGTATCTTCATGAATAATCGTCGAATTCATCGAGTGTATCCATTGATACTCTTTGAATTCGTCGTATATATATGTCGATACATGAAAAATTCATCGAGACTCACTGGATATGCCTTGAGTTCTCTAATGTACTTCTCAAGATTTCACTAAGTCAAATTCGTCGAATATCGCTTTGCCTATGCATCAAATGCGATGAGAGTATTTGCCGATACTCATCAAATTCGTCAAGAAAGCTAGTCAATATTCGTCGAATTCATTGTGTATCTCTTTTGGAAAATGTTGAGTTATCTGTTAGTTCTGTATGGAATTGGCTAAGTTATTTTCATCGTGTTTCGAAGCAGTTTGATGAGTATACCCGTATATACTCAACGAATAATACTTAGGGTTTATTTTTTTGTTTTCAAATTCCTGACTCGGATCGTCCAAACTTTCACGGACAGTAACTTACAGATGCCTCGGTATGGAAGGAAACATCTAGACGTTAGAGAAGAAGTGTTCCTATAAATATCTAGGTGGATTTCGTGAAACCCTAATAGTGCAATTCCAAGTTCAAATCGAGAAATTCCAAAAAACACACCCGTCGGCCTCATTTCATTCTTCATGATACTGTTTGTTGACAAAGATATGACGCACAATTTGTTCTTCAACAAGCATGTCGACTAGATCCTTGGTCTCTGAAGGTTCACATACTACTCAGATCTAGTTGATCTATGTATTCAGATCAAGTCCACAAAGATTTCAGATTCTCTTTCTCCTCAAGATTTGCAAGTTCTATATTTCAGAGGAAAGGAAGACTGAAGATTTCAGATCTGAAGAAGATTATTCATAATCTAGTTTTGTGTAAATCTTTTATACTATTGTAGGAGGTTTTGCCTCCGAGTTATAGATCCTTATTTTAGGATCGATTTGTATATCCTTGTTTGTGGATCGAGTTGCAGAAGAGGTTGTTCTACGAGTGGTAAGAGATTTGTCTCTGAGTTATAAGAGTTGAGGCTCCGAGGTATAAGATTGTTTTCAATCTGAGATAAAGGTGAAGTAGTCGAATATAGCCCTTCGTAGTAGATAGGTGAGGCGGGACAGTGGACGCACCCAACTCGGGGAACCACTATAAATTCTCTGTGTTTCTGTGTACTTATTTTTGTACAATTTTTATTCTGCTAAAAGACACAGAACTCACCTATTCACCCCTCTAGGTGATTTAGGTTGACTACTAGACTCTTTCAGCTTTGTTTGAACAAAAATTGACCACCCATCGTCGAAACTAACTGGGGCAAACTCCGTTGACTTTGTATTGACCATACGAATACAGTGCCACTGATCAGGGTCGAATCGGAGTTCGTTCGCTAAATATTCAAAATTTGCACGTTGCATCACACTGAAATGCTCAAAACAATCATTTTTACCATTAGACTTCGGATTGCGATGCAACGAGTTCCAATGCATTCATATCGACTAAACAAAGACATAGGAACTAACAAAACTCAAATTAGAGTTCTCTATCTCGATATTCAAAAATCTCATTTTTGCGACATTCTACGAGGAACGGTTATATCCACCATATGATCTCGAAATTCAACGGAACGAGTTCCAACGCACTTGTATCGACTATACAAAGCCACAAGAACTGACAGAACTCAAACTAGAGTTTGTTAGCTCCAAACCCCCGATTAGGGTTACCTCCTACCTTGGTATGGGCCACGGGTAGAGGTTCAGGTTATTTTTATTGGGCCTACTAAGATTCTGGTGGCCCAATAATAGTTGGATGTTATAATTCGTTCATAGATCAAATGCTAGGAAAGTGCCAAAGGTAAACCTATTGTTGAAAAGCTATATGAGATGAAGAAGCCAAGTATTTGCTACTCTCACGAGGATTTTACTTCGAAATCAGTAGCTCCTGCTAGACCTCCCATTCAAAAGGTAAAGTAGGAGAATAAGAGAAGGTACAACAGATTTGACTGTTGGTGTTGTGGCAAAGTTGGTCATTTTTCCATAGATTGTTGGTTCAATTCTATAAATTATAGAACTCCACAAGTTCACAATGCTAGAATGACCCCTAGCAATGTAAATGTGTCTAGTGCTGTTCGACTAACAAGGAACTATGGAACCAAATCCATTTGGGTTCCTAAGGGTATTTAGTTTGTAAATGCAGGTATATCCAAATGCCAACAAAACTCCTATTTGGTATTTAGATAGTGGATGTTCTAGACACATGACTGGAACAAGAATCCTACTATAGAATTATACCCCAATCGAGGACGGTCCAAAATTTATTTTTGGAGGATCAGATGGGGGAATCAAAAAAGGCTACGGTATAATTACCAATGGTATAGTCTCTTTCACAGACGTGATGTATGTAAAAGGATTACAACATAATCGTATAAGCATAAGTCAACTATGTGACAAAGGTTATGCGGTTGAGTTTTATAAGAACAATTGTTTGATAAAGTCATCTGAAATCTCAAAAACTATTTTATCAGGAACTCGGAGTAGAAATATTTTCTGTCTCAATTTTCTTTGTTTAGAATCTTCTACACCAGTGTGCTTTTTTGCAAAAGATAGTGCATCTCTCTGTGATTAATGACACAAGAGACTATGATATATTAATTTCAATACTATAAGTATGTTATTTTCTCACAACTTAGTGTGTGATGCACCCAATATTAAGTGCATTAAAGAGAGAGAGAGAGTGTCATGCATGCTAGATGGGCAAGCAGACAAGGGTTTCCTTTAGAAGCATTATTTCTAAAGATTCTGACTACTCACGTTCGACAGGTCATGCCAGTTCATAGTTTAGGAGGTAAAGTCTACACCTTGGTTATTTTTGATGACTACTCACATTTTACTTGGGTGTTCTTTCTGAAACACAAGTTAGATACCTTTGACTCTTTCACTAACTTTGCAGGCAGAAGTGACCATGGAACATAATTTGACTCTGGTGCCATGACAGGGTTTATGTAAGCTAAGGTATTTTTCATGAGTTTTCCTCACCTCGTACTCCATAATAAAATGGAGTTGCCGATAGAAGGAACAAAACACTCATTGAGACATGTATAACAATGTTGAATGACTCCTCATTACTAGAGTATTTCTGGGCTGAAGCAGTCAATACTGCTTTTCACATAATAAATAGAGCCTTAATCAACAAGAATCATCGTAAGACACCTTATGAACTTTTGAAAGAAAAAAAAAAACTGACTGTGTCCTACTTTAGAATTTCTGCAAGAAAATACTTTGTACTTAATAATGGGAAATATTACCGAACTAAGTTTAGTAAAAAATGTTTTGAAGGTACTTTTGTAGTATATAGTAGCCATAGTAAGGCGTATAGTATTTTAATATGAAAACCCTGATTGTAAAAGAATCTATCAATTTTGTTTTTGATGAGACAAGTATGCTTCATAGCAGCTCGTCTAGTATTTTTATTTAAAATGCAGGTGCTAAACTTAAAGATCTAAGCTTGGAAGAAGCAACAAAAGTTGATATTCCTAGTTCAATCAAGATCCACTCTCCAGAGTTGATTGAATTGGAAGAAGAACATAAAGATGAAGGCCGTGCACCAAAAGTAGCAGAACCTCTTGATAGCATAGAGAATATAAGGAATCAAGTGATTAGACATTTAAGAGATCACCCCATTGAACAGATTATTAGAGATCCAAGTGACGGAGTTCGAACAAGAAGAGGTACATGTTGATGTGCGGAAATGGAAGGGCCGAGGGCACCAACAGAAAACGGGTGTTAGGTCTCACTAGGACAAGGTGGAGAGGTTGATAGGGATACGGTTAATGCTTTTGCATGCTCGAGAGTAAAGCATGTGCTTGATTAAGGGTTGCGGGGATCATGGGAGGTTGATGAGGAACTGTCGAACATCTAGTTACTTTGAGTCGAGAATGAAGATTGGAGAAAGAGGAAGGAGGAGAGAGGGGACTGCTGGCAGCGACAACAACAGAGTTCGCCTGCAGTGGCTTAAATGACATTCCTACGACAAGCTTTCCTTTGATTATAAATCAGATATTACAGCTTGAGATTGCACATTTACATGGAAAGAAAATAAAGGGTACAAGGGGAAGCTGGCAGATAAGGAAAGAAGATGTCAGAGGCTGCGCAGACTGAGTAGAGAGGTCGGCAGACTGTGCGGTTAGCTGATCCTGCAGCTCGCTAGACTAAGCCAAGTGGACTGCGCGATCAGGTCGAGAAGATAGGTGAGATCAGGTTGGCAGACCGTACGGTGCACTGGAGTTGAGTCCACCGCCTTCTGCCGAATAAAAGGAGAAGGTCGTACATGTTAGGAAGACGACCTGGAAGAAGGCTGCTTATTGGGCGGCCTGAAGCTTGTTGTGTACTGTCGGGCAACCTGGAGGCAGGTCGCCTTCTTCTTTGTGGACTGGGATGTAGCGGAGAGCTGTAGGCAACTATCGAATGGTGGTCTCCTGGTGATAACGTAGCCTTGCTAGTCGGGCGACCTACAGGAGCGGGCTGGAGAGCAGACCACGCCTCCTGCTGAGCATGTGGTTACCGATCGGTCTGGTCGAATAGGTATGCGAGTCCGCCACTTAGTTGGGTAGTTCGCCTGTTGGAGAAGAATGATCCATTATGCAGTAAGCTGACCTAACCGCGCAGCCTGTAGGGGAGGACCGAGGAAGCAGTCCACATCCCCTATAGAACAAGCGATTGTTGCGTGACCTGGGCAGTCAGGACGGGGAGACCGCCTTAGTTGCGCGGTCTGAGCAGATAGAGAAGTCTGTCCGCACATCCTTTGAAAAAGGGGGGATAACAGGCCATGACCTCCAAGGGGAACCTGAAGCAGGCTGCGACATGCAAGCTAGCTACCTTGGGAGGGATCGCTGATTTCTGGGTTAACAATACAACTAATGAAGTACTACATTTGAGCATAAAGGCACTGTGATCAAGAGCAACGCTCAGAAAAAGATGATTAGACTGAAGGCTGGTTTAGCAATATTATAAGAGCAAGGTTAGGATGATCTATTAGGTGCCTAGTTACTGAAGGCAGTCTGTCAACTGCTGGATGACCAGGGCGAGCACCAACTTCTCTAGGATAAAGTATCGAAGTTCTGTATTCTTTAAGACTCTGCTCACACAGTAAATGGGCAGTTTCTTCTTACCCTTCTCTCGGACCAAGACGGAGCTTATTGCCTCTGCCCCGACTCTGAGGTATAAAGTTAGGTCCTCCCCCTCCTTGGGTCTTTAGAGAAGTGGAGCCTTGATGAGTTGATTTTTCAAAGCTTGGAAGGACTTCTCACACTCCTTAGAACACACAAATTTTTGATTGCCTCTCAACACTTTGAAGAAAGGTGATCACTTCTCTGCTACCCGAGGGAGGAACCTGCTCAACATCGTGAGATTCCCTATCAGACGCTGGACCTCCTTGATGCTTTGCGGTGACTCCAACTCCATTATTGCTTTCACCTTATTAGGGTTAGGCTCCACTCCCGCAGGGGTGAGGAGAAGACCCTAAAACTTCCCCTTACTGGCACCTAACACACATTTCAGGGGATTCAGCCTCATCTTAAACTTCCATAAGGTGGTGAAGATTTCCTCCAGATCTTGGAGGTTGGAGTACACGTCCTTGCTTCTCACCATAAGGTTATCTACATACACCTCTAAGTTCTTCCTCTCTACTCCAACAAGGAGAAATCCAGTGATGATGAAGATGAGCGGCCTCCACTAGAATGCTGGACGTGAATCCAAGCTTGTTATTTTCCCCACAACTCGACCCCACACCTCTAAGTTTCTTCCGCAGGGCCGCTCAATATCTAAGAAGGAGAAATCTAGTGATGATGAAGATGAGCAACCTCCACTGGAATGCTTTCACTGCAGGAAGACTGGTCACAATATAAGCAAGTGCCTGAAATACTTAAACAGGCAGAATGAAAAGCGGCACAAAAAAAGGAGAAGAAGAAGGTTCTGAAGGCGGCCATATAGGATGAATCTTCATCCAAAGGATCAAGCCACTCCAGCTCTTGCAATGATGAAGAGGCCAATATGTGCCTTATAGGAAAAAGTCTTAATTTATCTTATGACGATTGTAGTGTCCAAAGAGATACTGAGGTACTTCCTGATACTTATGATGATCTCTATAATTTTTTCAATGAGAGTTTAAAAGAACTTGATAATTTAAAAACTGAAATTAAGATTTTTCTAAAACAAAATAAAAAATTGACTAGGGAATTAACAACTTTTGAAAAAGAGAAGATCTTTTGCCAAGAGTGTGATCACTCCTTAGGAAGCATAAGAGAACTTGAGGATGCCCTATCTAAGGCCCTCTCTGATGTAAAAATTTTCTCAAATCAAAAGGGGGACTATTGTTCATAATTTCAACTCCTGAAATGTGGACATTTTAACTTAAATCCTTAATTTTTGTGTGTTTTTTAATTTCTTTATTATACTATACATGCCTTATATTGTAAAATTCTAATCATGAGAAATTGAATGCAAAAAATCTTGAAAAATACAAATTTTTACTGAAAAATCAAATCTCTATTACTATCACCTGAAGTTTTTTTCTATCGCTGGGGCTAATATAAAATTTTATTTTCTTTTCTTTTTTAAATTATTATTTTTCAGCCATTTTTTATTTTTATTCTCTGAAAAGGACTAGACAAAACACATTTTTATGTTTTTTTCTACAAAAATAAATAATTTATAAAAGCATAAAAAGACAAAAAATATTCTCTTACTTTTTTATTTACTAATTTTATTCACAAATTGTTTTTAATTTTTTTTATTGTAATTGCAATATTTTTTCAAGGATCATCAGATTTGTCTTTTCAAGATTAAAGAGCAGTGTTTAATTTTCATTTCAAGTCCTTTCAAACATTGTCGTGCTTTTATCATGCATTGAAACTATCTTCTAAACATGTAATTAAATTTATTGTAGTGTACATAAGTAGGACTTATTAGCATGCCTCTAAGTATGAGTAATGTTTTAAATTTGATAATGATTATTTCACTCACACACTTTTGATAACCTACATGCGTTAATAATTTTAAACTTATATGATTGTGTAGTGTAATATCATGACCTCTCAAATTACATAAATAAATTACATGCACACCTTTAAAATTGTTTCTTGTAATTTTATGTTCTTTCATGCACTTCTCAATTGTCAAAAAGTGGTTTAAAAATTTAAATCATATTATTTGTAAAACATGTGAATTTGGAGTTCTTTGGTTACAAATAAAATCGATAAAGAACACTCTACCAAGAACTACTCACACTTCTTATATGTCTTAATGAGCATTGTGAGGTTGAGCACCTTGTATAAGAATTGTAAAGAGTCTTGTAGCAAATAACTATTCGACTTTTCTTAATACACCAGATCACATATTTCAAATAAAAATGTATATATGTGTGTGATCCCCAAGTAATACTTCGCATCCTAATAAATCTTATCAAGCATTGTGTGTTTAGAGCACCTTGGTAGTTTTACTTGATATTTATGTGCATTGAAATTGTGTAAAAGTAAAGTAATTTTTGTATTTTGATGGTATGTGTATTCCATTATATATCATGTGTTTCTAATTAACTATCATGTATACTTTATCAAAACACTATCTTGTACGCATCATTATCTTGCATAACACTTCTACTCATGAGATTTGGACGTTAACGCACACTTACACATATTTTATATAATCTTTAGTAAATGCACTAGATAGTAATGCGTGATCTCTATATTGTTTAAAGTATTCTTGACTTGCAAATTTCCTAACATTGTAGTTTTTTATCTTGCTTGGATAAATTGGAATATTTTGTGAATATTAGTTATTATATCATCTCTTGGCTCTTAATTCAAAAACATCATCTTTATAAACTACAACTCTGATTTTATATATGCTTGTCATTGTAAAAAGATGTTTCTTTTTCACAATACTCATTATATTTTTTTTGTTGCACTATTACTTAAAGATCGATCATGGTATATTATTCAATTCACAAGTCGTAACATATATTTTATCAACATGTGGTATCATGACATTATTCTCTACATAGAAAAGCTCTATTTGCTAAAACACTCTACCCCGCCGGCTTTTGATAATACCAAACGGGAGGAATAAATTGGAAGAAATATACCACTTATGGGGAGTACAAAATAGGAAGCACATATGTAAGGGGAGTATCCATCTAGGGAGAGTATGCACATTATGCATATCACCTACAATAAACACCACACTTTCTCCTCATGCTTTATTTCTTCACAGGGGATTTGTTATTATCAAATGGGGGGAGTTTGTTGGAACATAATTTCCTCATCTCTTGGTTTGAGAAAAATAAATCCCACTTTGTATTTGACCTTCCTTCGTATGCGTTTATAGTGTACAAAAACTATTGGTTTAATACCCCTTAGAAGATAAGTTAAAATGATGAATATGGCCTTGTTTTGTTGCTACCACTGATGGTATCAATACCATTAGTGCTAGTACTAGCAACTCAGCAGTAAAGGGAAGATGCACGATACATCAGGTTCTTCCATTAGGCATTATCTCTACCGCTAGCACTAGTACTCATGATAAAAATGGAAAGATCCTCAAGAAAGGAAGTCTGCCAAACTTGGAAGGATGGTGCAAAAAAGTAAAGTGCTACTGCCGAGCAATTTCACTAACGTCGGGCGGCATCTTTGGAAAGTCTAATTTTGGGAAAAAAAGTTGCCTAAAATGCTGATTTCCAAATATAAAAAGTTGCCTAAAATATTGATCTCCAGAGATAGAAAAGTTGCCTGAAGGCTGATTTCCAAAGATAGAAAAATTGCCTAAAATGTTATTTCTAAAGATGGAAAAAGTTTCTTAAAGTAGCTATCATCAGGCGATAGTACTAATACCGGCATTAGTTTCCGTACCTAAAAAAAGAATAGATCTCATCCTTCCAGAGTGATGACAGAGATCATGATTTGAAGCCAGAACTATTGTGCCTTCATGAGATCGTCTTTTGTGCTATCAAGAACTCTCGTTAACACTCATAAAGGCCACGAACTCAAAGAAGGATTGTATACGTATATTCTATATAAAGGACGTGTTCAACAATAGCAACAATTCAATTAGCACCTTTGTCATCTTCAAGTTCATTATATTGAGGGATTTTTAATTGTTGTTAAATTTCTTTTATTTTTTATTGTTGTAAATTTGTCGCAAGTATGGAAAACTAAGTCTTGCAAGTCTTGGGGGGGACATCATTTGGTATGGACGTTTGTTTCCTGGGAGGATTCTATAATTTGTCACTGGTTGTGACGACATGTCTAGGGTAGATCTAGGGGCGGTTTGAGACTATTTCTTGGAGAGAGGCTAGAACCAATTGGTCCTTAAGAGAAGGGATGGTATATAAAACCAAACGGTTTCTATTACCACTCGATCCTAAGCGTCATTGGGATCTCATTTTTGTAATCATAATTTCTTGAATAAAAGTATTTATCTCTAATTGCTTGTTCATAATCTTTATATTCTAAGTTCAAAAGAAAGGGAAACTTTTGCTTCTAATGTGGTCGGTATCGATACTATTGGCAATAAGATTAGAAAATCGGAATCTCGCTGATTCTTATCCTTAAACTGAATATTATTAAAAAAACCATTATTCACCCCCACCACTCTAGGGGCATCATACGATCTAACAAATAGAACTGGTTGAGGATGTAATTCCTACTTAGTTGGATATTCAAAAGGACGAGACAAATGAAAGAAGTAGAAGATATCTTAAGGACATAACTATAGTATAGCAAAACATCTTGATAGTTAACTTTTTAGTAGTCTAAATCACCTAGAGGGGGTGAATAGGTTGTTTCGTGTCTTCTTTTTACAGTGAGCTGATTTGGTTGTTTGACTCAAATAATAAAAAGCACAGAAAGCACACTAAGGTTTATAGTGGTTCCCCAAGGGATGGGTACAACCACTTTCTCTCTCCACCTTTCTAATAGTGTGTTAGATAAGGAACCCTTCTCCAAAACTTAGCTTAAATATCTAACAACATAGATCCCTTAGGATCTCTCAGGTCTCCTCCAAGACGCTACCTCAAGCCACAACCCTATTAACTCAGAGTACCCAAGACTCCTATAGCTCAGTGACCCTCCTGATCACTTACCTCAGGCTTATCAAGAAGCCCTGCCACTCAGGCTAAAAGGATAGCCCTACACTCAGGCACACATGCCATACACTCAAGCTCTACAACCTTACATTTAGAACAATAATGTTCTTACGAGGAAAATATGTAAAAGATTATAATAGAAGACCTTAGATTATAAACCTTAAGACTTTTTCTTCTGTTGAATTTATATAACAGTTATCTGGATTGGAGAAGGACTGGAAAATGGTTCGGCAATAAGCCCTTACTCCACCTTGATCTCTTGTCTTCAGCAGAAGGAAGAAGATCTATCACTTGAGTCCAGAGTGACTCAACCTGTTCTTCTAAATCAGCTCAACAAGAACAACCTATCTTCTTGAAGTTGAAGTGCACACCTTTTAGGAAGAATGTCTTCTCCTGGTATGCATCCGGGAAGAACTTTCTATTAGGTTACAGATATTCAAAACTTAGCACTTTTTGGCTAATCCCTATTCCATTGACCTAAGTGTTACTTGTATATCCTTCAGTACAATAACGACTCTTTGACTTTGAACTGACACAACATGGCCAGGAATAGAAGAAATTATCTTTCTTTATCTCCTTTCCGCCAAAACTAAATCTTGTCTTCTTAATGAGTCTTTTCAAAAACATCCCATAGAATTAGCTGATACTGGCTTCTATCTCAGCAGTTCCGCTGAGATCAGGCTGTCTACACAACGAGTCAGATATTGGCATCTGTCTCAGCGGTATATTGACTGCTTCTCAGTGGATCTGCTGAGACCAGACTGTCTTCTCAGCGGTTCCGCTGAGGCCAGATAGCCTTCTCAGTAGAGCTGAGATTAGCTTCTATCTCAATGACAAATTAGCTACATCTCAGCGTTTCCGCTGAGACTAGACTGTCTTCTCAACAATAATCCCTAAAACTCTTGAGATATTGTAGAAATAACCAGAGATGTTCTAATACTATTTTATAACAACTTAAACCTATAATGATATGAAGGAAAAAGGTTTATCAAATACAATATGCACTTAACATTGTAGGTGATGCATTTTCAAATCCAAGGAACATTAAAGGGCAATATTCCCAACAATTTCCCCCCATTTGAAGAAGGAAAAACACATATCAATACTAAGATGCATTACCAAATAAAACATATTATGATAGATTTGAATTTTGATTAATTATAGTAATGACATTATAACAAAAATATAGTTAACAAGTATGATCACTTAAAGTCCTGTTATAGCCAAGTAACAACAATAACAACAACAATAAAAAAAATAGCATCTAAGGTTCAGTCCTATTTTTCTTTGATGTTGAGCTTGAACCTTCATCTTGGGCAGCATTAATCAGTTTTGTACTTTGGACTTTGTTCTTCTATCTCTTGAAATATAGAAAAGGTTTGGGTAAGTACTTTAAGGGAATCCTTCTAGGATTGTTTCTCCTACTCAAGTTTTCTTTGAATATCATTTCCCTTAGGGAATTTCTCTCAAGCTTGCTCATCTAATAGAGATTTTATTAAGGTAAGAATTAAGTTGTCAATTGATGTTGTGGGTGGAGAGTGGTGTTGCACTCTGGTGAACATCCCCCCTGGTCCTCTTGACTACAAAGCCCATGTAGGCATTGAGTGGATGTCTCAGCTACTAGGAAGGATGGAATTACCTCATCCTGAGGAGGGACCCTTGGAGGCTCCTCCTCAACATCTACATCATCATCAGTATTAACAAAAGTTTTTAAAGTATCAAAATGTCTACCTAAATAACCTAGAGGGGGTGAATATGTGAGTTCTGTGTCTTTTTATGGAATAAAAAATTACTAGTAAATTATCACATAAAAGCACACAAGGATTTATAGTGGTTCCCCAGAATGAATACGTCCATTGTCCCGCCTCGCCAATCTATCACTTTGGGCTAGGCTCGGCTACTTCACCTAAATTCAGATTATACAAATCTTACACCTCAGTGCCTCAACTACTATAACTTGGAGACAACACTCCTAAAACTAGGAAAACAACCTCTCCTACCACTTAGAGACAACTCTCCTATAACTCAATACAACAACAAGGATCTACAAACTTGGAAGTAGAAACTTTATACAATAAGAAAAATTGTTTTTACAATTTTCAAGATTGAAAACAATTTTCTTCTTCAAATTTGAATGAATTCAATCTTCTTCCTTCTTGGAGATTAGAAGTTGGACTAAAGTTGAAGAAAAAGACTTGAAATCTTTAAAACCTTGATCTGAAATCTTGAAATCTGACATGATAGAAAGCACCTTTGAGAAATCTAAAGGCAATGATATTGTCGAATCTATCTTTGAGAAGAACCGCTGATCGAGAACTTTAGGTCGTCAGGAATAACAATTCTGAGAACAATAGATCGGGCAATAAAGTTCAGCCGTTCACGAGTTCAAAATTAGGTCGTGCGATTCTTAGCTATCGATTAGAAATTGATTGATTAAATCTGGAATGAATACTTGATATATATATATAATCCATCTCCAACAGCTAGAAATTTCCTTCCAAAAATAAGCTTCCACGTGCACTGTACATTGTCGTCGTTTGAAATAGAACCCGTCGGAAAAATCGATCCAGAAAAATGTTAAGTCCATTCATCAAGATGACACGAGTAATAGATAGAGCACTCAACGAATTACTTAGATTACACGAGAGCATTTGACGAATTACACGAGTTCATTCGACGAATTTGTCTTAGAATTTTTTTTGTTAACAGTCACTGGACCACTCTAGTATATTCGACGAATTCCATGAGTATTCATGTGATGTCTCAACGAATGACACGAGACTTCACGTATATACTCGACAAATTTAACTTAGCTATTTTTGAAGGAGTTTAAGAAACTTTCAGAAATTTTTTGAGTAAACTCGACGAATTCTACGAGTATTCACGTGACATCTCGACGAATGACACAACACTTCACGTGTATACTGATGCGTGCAAATACGGCAAGTGCACCGATCACATAAGTAATAAAGTTTTGGGAATGAATCCCCGAGTGTCGGTCTCTTGAGGAATGCAATTAGCGTAGAACAACGAACGATCCGAAATTATTGTTATGTGAGTTAAATAAACAAAGGAAAAATAAGAGGCTTTGAAAGTGGTTTTGCAAACAAAGAAACTAAAGTGAACTATGCGGGTCGCAATCACCGCTTCACAAGGCGAGATGGATGTAACGTCCGCGATGCCGTACTTCGGTAAGGCGAATGGACGGTGAGCCATTGAATGAAGTGTTTAGTGCGGAGTGCAATTGAATGGAACGACAAAACGGAGTGAAGTGAGATGGAGCGAGGCGCATCAAATCACAATTCTCACAAGCAAAATTAAACAACAGAAATCTAATTAAAACAACTAGAGATTGAAGTTCATTGCAAGCTTAAGTACTTCATACAACAAGAGAGATGGAGAAAGATTAAACCAAGAAAGTGAAGATCCACCGCGGTTGTTGGCCGGAGGTGCGGGTTGTCAATCCGCTTCCGCGCGCAGTCCGAGGAGGCTTCCGGTACCGACGAGCTGTCACCTCGAGGGCCTTTAAGTCCATTCTCTAGGTTGTCTTCATCATCTTCCTCGGTAGAAAGCTCGGAGAAGAGGTATTTAATGGCCGGGAGGATCACAGGAGGATGCGGCACACTTTAGAATCGCAGGAAAATGATCTCCCGATGGTAGGGATGAAGGTTGAGGTCGGTGGTGCTCCTGGGATGCGGAACGGCGAAGTGGCGGCAAGGTCGGTCCAGTCCATCATGCCCTAATTCGCGGATCAGGCCAATTTATAGAAGCAGAGTTAAATAGCGTGCACGACCACAGGCGCACGACCAGTGGTCGTGCGCGAACAAAGTCAGCGCCCGTGTGGAAACAACCTGTAGAACCTGCACCAGGAAATCAAAGCTTGCGCACGATCAGTGATCGTGCGCAGTATAGCAGGTGGCCGTGCGATATGGCGGCAGAACTTGCACAAAAGAGGTCATGACTGCGCACGATAGGCAACGCACGAGCAGTGATCGTGCGAGGTATAGCTGGTGATCGTGCGATATGGCAGGGCAGAACTTTCACAGGAGAAGTCATACTGCGCACGATCGGTGATCGTGCGCCAAAGAGGTCGATGGTCGTGCGTGGGTAAAAACGCACGACCACTGACTCCTTTGCCAAAAATGGTGAAAGCCCTATCCCGGACGCCCATACGATCCCCGAACCTGTAGGAAAACTGAACGGGTTGTCGATCATGGCAGTCACAGATATCAATAAAATGCCCAGCAAGAGGGAAATACACACACGCACAGAAATAAGCTAATAAAGTGCATAAGACGTGGAATGTCACAGCGAACCAAAAGGAGTGCTAATGGCGCTAAATGGTAGTGCAAAGTCATGAAAGAAGCCAAGATGAGTCCAGAATTCGGTATGAAATGGGGACTCATCACACCCCCATACTTAACCATTTGCACGTCCCGGGAAAACAATCATCTCGTGAACTCTAAAATAGCTAGCTGACGAAGTAACTTCAATTTAAAGTAGAACGAGAAATCGAAGACTCAAGTGTATAGAAAATATAATAGAAGAAATTTTTAATTATACTATGAAATTTATAATTTTTGACAAACGTAAAAAGATATTGTCACTACTCAAAAGTTGAATGCCGGAGAATCGCTCGGTCATGTGTAGGAAGAAAGTAGGCAAGTCGCTCGGCTAAGCATTGCCAAAGATCGGGGCTCGTGATCACCTCCAAAGGAATCCACCAATGTCGGGGACCATATGCTTGCCCGTTTGCACTCTCTCCACGACACTAGTTTGACTCTAGCGCGTGTCCGTAGGACTTCGGGTAATAATGGGGCTTGGGTTACGGTGAGGAAAACAAGGATAAACAAGAGGGGTAGTGCACCAAACCCAAATGAGCTAACAAAAAAATAGTAATCGCTACCACCGAATAAACGCAGTTGCGCCACACCCCCAGACTTACTTTTACAAATGGGTGTGTGCACCGCCTACTCCAAGCAACAATCATCTCAAATAATATTTTCAACAAACTTTTTCTTTTCACTTTTCTTTTTCACATATTTTTTTCTCTTTTTTATAGATTTTTCTGCTAAGCTTTCACATTCTTATTTTACAAAATCAGCACATTTTTCTTTTTGGGCACATCCACATATAACACAAACGAATCACCACAACACATCCCAACATAAAATGTAAACTACTAATGCTCGAATTGGGCGTGCGACTAGGATCGGCTCTGAGGCTTTAGCGAAAATAGTGGAGTAGAATCAAAAGGGCAGGTAGGCACAAAAGGGGCTAGCGAGGGCGACGTTAGGAAAGGGTATAAAGCTCAAACGGGCCAACATGATGGCCTACATCACGCTCACGCTAGACTGACCATGCACCAATGCTTCGAAAGTAGCTTGGGGCAAGTTCTTAGCCACCGAGAGAAATGATCCGTCCTCCCGACTCGAGCAATACAAAGCTAGAGACGCCTACACACATTCCTACGCTACCGATTGATTGGTTCGGATTCATAATTTTGAGTAGTACAAACATGATTTACGAGTGCAGAAAAATATAAATTTACAAGTATAAAGACAAATTAAACCTATACAATTTCTACACCACGTGAGTACTCGATTAGGAGCACTGCACGAGTTTCGAACTACTCCGAATAAAAATCCAAAGTCAGCACCGCCATTTTAAAATTGACAAAAAATGACAACATTGACTCGAGCCGCACGCGTGGTTAAGTGCGCGCTCGTGTGGGTGGCAAGGTGTGTGTAGCAGGATTCTACAATAATGAGGCATAAAATAAAACTACTGGCATGCTATTAATGTGCTCATGGAGTGCATAAGCGGCTCTTCCCCCCAGACTTGAATGAAACCACAGGAAGAAATGATAATAGACATCTAAAATAAAAAGAAGGCTGAGGAGAGAGGGTACCCATGCTCCAAAGAATGAGAATACCAGAAGGAGGAGGTTGTTGCATCGCACAAAAGTATGCTGGACCTGCGAATTAGGTTGAACCGAAGAAAAGACAAATAACAGAAAATATAATATAAGAGCAAAAGAAAAAATACAGGAAGAAGGGACCAAAAAGGTCCAAGCTTGGGTTATCTCCCGAATAGCCCTTTTGTTTACCGTCCTTAATGTGGACCAAACACCTGTATTAGCAGTTTAAATATTGTTCTTGCAGTTTATGAGATAAATAAAGAAAAACAACAAAAAGTTCCCAACAAAAATAGAAAGCAAAAAGCATAGGGAATTACGGAGAAGGGGAGAGCAATCAGCTAAATGCGGACTTGTGATAGATCTCTCCGGTGGGGTGTGAGGGAACAGCAGAGTATCGTTTTATATTGGGAGAAAGGGCCTTCCCTTTACTCCGAATGTGCAATTCCTCGCGCCGGAGGGCAGCATAACGCTCATCGCGTACACGTTTGGCCTTCCTCATCTTCTCCACCGTGGGAGATTTCCAAATGTTGCAGTCCGTGGTAGGTCCTATTTTTGCGGTTGGCGGCTTCATTTCCGGTACCAAAACGACAACCGGATCAGCCCAAGTTACTGATCGCCAGACAAGGTTTGAAACAATATTACACAATTCATTGTCTAGGGATTTATCCCGAATAGAACTAGTTTCTCCATGCTCAAAAATTGACGCGGCAGGAAATGAGAAGGTAACCATTGCATCAGTGCACTCGGTATCTTCTTTGAACTCTTTCTCATTGTTCTCGATCATCTCCCTAGAAGGTCCTTCCTTAATCACCTCTTCCGTAGGAGCATCCCTCACCAAGGAGAGTTCTAAACCAATCTTTACATCTGCAGCACTTTGGAAATTGTTGTTATGGAGAAGAGGGTCATGTACAGAAGTGAAATCCAAGGTTGAAGCAGCAACCGGCCAAGTTACGCATCCTTTGGCAAAATCAAGAGATGCGCCGCTAGCTGCCAGGAATGGGACCCCCAATATCGGAATAGAATTGTTTTCCTTGGGTCCCAAGACCTGGAAATTAGTGGTTAAGCACTTCCCATTAACCTCAACTTCAACTTCTCGTACACCTCCCTCAGTGTCAACCAAAATACCATTCGCCAAAATTAGCGACTTCCGGTTTGTTGGATCAACATGCAGGATCAACATGCAGGTTCATCTTGCTCATAGGGGTAATTCGGTTGATGCTGCCCCGGCTACCATCGTTGGCCTGGTGCGTTTTTGTTCCACGAAAAATTTGGATGATTTCTCACCCCCGGATTGTACGTGTTCCCATAAGGTGCTCCCCTATTTTGATTTGCAATAAAGTTAATTGATTCATTAAGGAAAGTAGTTTCATCACGTACCTCACCTGCTTGGCATTTAAAGCTGTGGTAATTGGAACCTCCACAACCCTGGCATGTGATTGCCATAACTGGAGCAGCAGCAGCGGTGGGCTTGGATGCTTCCAGAGCAAAAAATCCACTAGTACCTCGTAGAAAATTCCTTCCTGCGGTCCAATATGCGCTGTGGAGGGCGGTATCCTATAAAATTCTCAATGCATCATCAGGCACAAGATTCATTATCGTTCCACCAGAGGCAGCATCAACATAGCTCGGTGATGTGGTTCAATAGAGAAGTAGAAGCTTTCAACGAGATTCCAAGTTTGGAATTCATGGTTTGGACACTTCCTCAGCAACTCGTTGAAGCGTTCCCACACCTCAGCTAGGCTTTCTTGATCATTTTGCCGAAAGTTAGCAATCGCACGCCGCATACTCACAATCTGGTCCACTGGATGGAACTTGGCTAAGAATTTCGTTGTCAATGCCTCCCAGGTGGTGGCTGCTCCAGGCGGAAGAGAGTGGAGCCATGTCTTGGCTTTGTCCCTGAGGGAAAAGGGAAAAAGATGGAGCTTGACTGTATCATCGGAGATCCCAGTATAGCGAAACGTGGCGCAGATCTCGGAAAATTCAGCCAAGTGAAGATGGGCGTCTTCAGTGACCATTCCGGAGAACTGTGCGTTGTTCCGGATTATGTTCAGAATGGCTGGTTTGATCTCAAATTACTGGTTGGTGATAGCCGGTCCGAAGCCGGGGTAAATACTCCCAACGGTCGGTGTGGTGTAGTCCCTCATGGTGCGGACCTGGGGCGGGTTTACTTCATTCTCATCCCCATTTCGGTCACCATGAAGGATCCCGTCAACACGGTTTCCAGCATCAATGTTCAGCTGGTCCCCCATTGGGGCTGGATTGATGGCAGCATCACGTCTTTGTGCACGAAGGGTTCGTTCGATCTCGGGGTCGTAAGGTACAAGATCTCTTGTAGTGCGTCCATGCATTCACTGCGGCAACTACACAAAGAAATAGCGGTCAAAAAATACTGACTCTTACAACAACATTTTCGTACATCATGGTCGTTCTACAGTTGCATTCCCCGGCAATGGCGCCAAAAACTTGATGCGTGTAAATACGGCAAGTGCACCGGTCGCATAAGTTATAAAGTTTTGGGAATGAATCCCCGAGTGCCGGTCTCTTGAGGAATGCAATTAGCGTAGAACAACGAACGATCCAAAATTATTGTTATGAGAGTTAAATAAACAAAGGAAAAATAAGAGGCTTTGAAAGTGGTTTTGCAAACAAAGAAACTAAAGCGAACTATGCGGGTCGCAATCACCGCTTCACAAGGCGAGATGGATGTAACGGCCGCGATGCCGTACTTCGGTAAGGCGAATGGACGGTGAGCCAGTGAATGAGGTGTTTAGTGCGAAGTGCAATCGAATGGAACGACAGAACAGAGTGAAGTGAGATGGAGCGAGGCGCATCAAATCACAATTCTCACAAGAAAAATTAAACAACAGAAATCTAATTAAAACAACTAGAGATTGAAGTTCATTATAAGCTTAAGTACTTCATACAACAAGAGAGATGGAGAAAGATTAAACCAAGAAAGTGAAGATCCACTGCGGTTGTTGGTCGGAGGTGCGGGTTGTCAATCCGCTTCCACGCGCAGTCCGAGGAGGCTTCCGGTACCGACGAGCTATCACCTCGAGGGCCTTTAAGTCCATTCTCTAGGTTGTCTTCATCATCTTCCTCGGTAGAAAGCTCGGAGAAGAGGTCTTTAATGGCCGGGAGGATCACCGGAGGATGCGGCACACTTTCGAATCGCCAGAAAATGATCTCCCGATGGTAGGGATGAAGGTGGAGGTCGGTGGAGCTCCTGGGATGCGGAACGGCGAAGTGGCGGCAAGGTCGGTCCAGTCCGTCATTCCCTAATTCGCGGATCAGGCCAATTTATAGAAGCAGAGTTAAATAGCGCGCACGACCACAGGCGCACGACCAGTGGTCGTGCGCGAACAAAGTCAGCGCCCGTGCGGAAACAACCTGTAGAAACTGCACCAGGAAATCAAAGCTTGCGCACGATCAGCAGTGCACGATCAGTGATCGTGCGCGGTATAGCAGGTGGCCGTGCGATATGGCGGCAGAACTTGCACAAAAGAGGTCATGACTGCGCACGATCGGCAACGCACGAGCAGTGATCGTGCGAGGTATAGCTGGTGATCGTGCGATATGGCAGGGCAGAACTTTCACAGGAGAAGTCATACTGCGCATGATCGGTGATCGTGCGCCAAAGAGGTCGATGGTCGTGCGTGGGTAAAAACGCACGACCACTGACTCCTTTGCCAAAAATGGTGAAAGCCCTATCCCGGACGCCCACACGATCCCCGAACCTGCAGGAAAACTGAACGGGTTGTCGATCATGGTAGTCACAGATATCAATAAAATGCACAGCAAGAGGGAAATACACACACGCACAGAAATAGGCTAATAAAGTGCACAAGACGTGGAATGTCGCAGCGAACCAAAAGGAATGCTAATGGCGCTAAATGGTAGTGCAAAGCCATGAAAGAAGCCAAGATGAGTCCAGAATTCGGTATGAAATGGGGACTCATCATATACTCGACGAATTTTACTTAGGAAAATTTTTGATTCCTCCTGAAATCAACAACCTTCCTTTTCCTTGATTCCTATGCACTTGAAAATGAAGTACACCCCAATAGAGAGATTACACATGAGTCAAAACCATGTCCTACACAATGAGAGATTACATTGCATAGTCCTGTGTTATATGACTCATTGTAATCTGACATTGGTGTGTGCTTGTAAAATAAGTCATGCAAGCACACAACTTGAAAGTAACGTCAAATACAGCTTAATTCATCTTAATTCAAGGGGGAGACTTCTTCAAATCAGGATTATTGTGGAAGCAATACCCAACAATCTCCCCATATTGAAGAAGTCAGAATATACTAAATTGAATTGCACATAAAATAATCTTAAAAACAAACATATAAGGAAATGTAAAGAAAGTAAAATTAGCATGAATCTCAACAAAACATTAATGTTATATAAATAGTTCATAATGTCATTTCAGAGTTCACACAGAATCACAGATATAAAATATGAAAACTAAGCAGTATTCCCCCTGGCCTTCGCTTTTTGTCTATCAAAATATGCTTTTAGCTTTGGGAAATACTTTGGAGGAGGAGGAGGAGCATATGGATCATCTCTCCTATACTTCCTGAAATGTATCCTTCTCTTTGCATTAGCCACATCATGATTTTTCCATTTCTCTCTGCTATAGTGTAATCATCCGTCTTCAGTGGCCAAGTATACTAGAGGGAAAGTGTCAAGTAGAATCCCTTTGGAGATTTGGCTCCATACTTCAACAAGTTCCCTGTTCGGGTCAGGCCTGTGAGTAGAGGGACCTTCTCCATATATTCTTTTCTAAAGAGCTGGTTGAGGTACTTATTCAACACTCAACATCTAGTTCAGTAGTAGTAGCAGTAATAGTTTCTGTCCCATACTAATAATATTCCTAAGGATATTTTTGAGTGTCTGTCTAATATTGGGAGTAATCCAAAGCAGGTTGAACAACATCATGTAATGGTTCTGGCATTCTGGCTTCAACATTTAGTTGAGCTCGAAATAATTCTCTATGCATCCACTTGAAGTTTTCATAATAGTATGTGTTTACACCACGTATCTCTTAACACACAGCAACTTCTAGAGCATTCACCTTATTTTGAATTTTACTCACCCCCTTTCTGACTTCTTCAGCGATGGCATTAACAATGGTATTTCTGAAATAGACCATTTGTTCATCAAAATGGTGCATCCTGACATTTTGTGCACCTATAATTGTTTTTGTTGTATCATGTACATGTCTTATATCCTCAAGATTGCCGCTAAGTCCTTTCATTGTGTGCAAAATTCCTTTGCCACCTTGCACTAGCCAGTTATCTAAATTAGATTCTAGCTTCTCAAAACTAATCTTAACTTCAACAAGTCCATTATTCATATCTCTTTCAACCTCTTCTACCTTGTTGAGAACTTTCTTCAAGGAATAATCAAAGTGTGCTCTTTACTTAGCAAGTATAACTTCTATAGATTTCAGCATAGAGTTATCTGAACTAGTACATGGAATATCTTCAGCTTGAGGTTTTGCTGGTGAAGGGAGTTTTGTAGTATTCTCAGAGTCACTAGAAGAATGTGTCACGGGAGAGACATGAGCTTTCAATAGGAGCAAGGGATCTTAAGTCTCTAGGACAGGAGGAAGTACCTCCGCTTCTCCTCCCTAATCAGAAATCTCAAGGATGTTCTCCCCCTCAATTGGAGGCCCACCTGGGATCTAATTAATCCTTTTCTCGAGATCTTGGATATACTTGTCAATTTGGTCTTGAAGAGAATTAGAAGGCTGGTTTAGCTCCCCCTCAACCATAACTGGAAGATCTTTCGGGAGACTTACTATCATGTTGGCAGTGGCAAGAGCTTCCTCATCAACAACATCACCAACATCAGCAACATCTGCAACATCATCCTGTCCCTCAGCATCACCATAATAATCAGCATCATTATCAACATTCACAACATCCTCAACAACATCATCAAGATCAACATCAGCAATAACATCCTCATTTATCTCAGTAACACCCTCATCTAGCACAACTGTCTCTGCAACCAAAGTCTCTGTAATCACTATCTCTGGAATCTCTATCTCTACTGTCTCTGTAGCTAATGGAACTGGCTCAGGAGAAATGGGAACATCAACAATCACAAAGAGAAGTGTCTCCCCCTCAGCAATTGCACTAGAACTCTCAGGTGTGTCATTGGGGGTAGGAGTTGGAATTCTATTTACCTCAACGAATTCCCCTTCCTCTAAACCATCTAACATACCACTTACCCTGGGAAATCTCCTCTCCCACCTGCTGAAAATAGAGGAGTCAATCTTCTTCAGGTGATGAATAGGGATACCTGAAGACATATCAAACCGATTCATGTCCATTCGATTCAAGTAGAGAGTGAGAATTCTTCCAAAATTTGGTGCATTTAAACATTCCTTTATCTTCTCAAATAGGACTCTTCCCCAGTCAATCCTCTTCCTGCAGATCACAGCTGTGAGGAGTTTGAACATCTTACCAAAAACATAATCATGTGATCCAACCTTGCAAAAAAGAACCTTTCCCATAATATATGATAGCGGCTTCCCTTCCTTGTTCATCCCTTTCCTTTTGATCGAGGTAGTTCTTCTTGGCAGACCACATGAGAGAAGAGCTCGATGCAAATCTATCTCATCAATCAATTCTTCCTCAACCACTAATGGAAGCTGCAAGTATCTATTCAAGAGACTTGCCTTCACTTTAACAGAATTTTTCCTGACTTCGCTCTTTATCATTGTCCCTTCATGACGAAGCTTGGAATTTTGATAGAACTCCTGAACATCTCAATTAAGAACTCGGCAAGGGTATTCCAGATTGAATGTCAACCCTACCATATCAAGCATCAAAATCACATTCCTGAATTCTTCTAAGGCTGAAGTAAATCCCATGCGTACAAGTTCACCACTGACTTGAAGTTTTCCAATGCCTCTAGGAGCCATCTCTGAAAAATCGAACTGTTGGGAACTGACGGGAAGAATTACCAGAGAAGAATAATAACAAAGCCTGTGACAAAGTCGGGAGGATTGCGTTTGACAAAATTGATGATAAAGTCCTGCACTAATGGAGGAGAATCAGCGAAAAATACCCTCTGTTGGGAGTTGAATCGACAGAAGGAGTCGAGAAGTCTTGACGAATTGTGTGAAGTCTTAATGCGTTAAGTCCTATTTATATAATTTTAAAGTTTTGACAAAAGAGATAGGTGCGTACCTGTTTGGAAATGACTCTTTGGATCTAATATGAAAGTGAGGGATAGATCTTATGATTACTCTAGAGGGAGGGTGAATAGAGTATTCAAATGATTTACTGGTTTTTATAGCGGATTAAAATAAAGTGATATATGTAAGTATAAAACAGGAAATATCACAGCACAAAAGCACAAAAATAAACATCACAGACGAAACAAGAATTATAGTGGTTCCCCAATAAACCTGGATAAATTCACTCTTCTACCACCCTGGTAGGAATCCACTACAGGTTTTTTATCAGGTTCCCTTCCACCACAGGTTTTTACTCAGGTGCCCTGTCACCACAAGATTTATTTTTCAAAGGGAGATCTAACAACCCTTTGAGATTTTGATCAGGTGCCCAAAAACCAATCTAAGTCTTTTGATTAGGAGACTTACCAACCAAAAGTCTAACTTTTGAAGGGAGTTAAAGCCCTGTACACAGGAAAAGGGAAAAGTGAAAATATATGTTGCCTTTTCTGTCTCAAATCTCTGAGAAGACTTAGTGGATTTCTTGATGTTATCAAAGCTCCCCCTGAGTTGTATGAATCTTATCAGGAGTGGAAACTTTGCTTCAGGGTGTAGGCCTTCAAATGATGTTGCTCTTTAGAAGCTTTTTGGATTGATTTTGATTAGTTGCCCATTGAAAGCCTGAAGCAGATGATGAAGAACTCTGTGTGTATGAGATCTGTGTTGTTCTTCACTGATTACTGATTGCTCTTCTTTTTCACTAATTCATTGCCTTATTGCTGTTGTTTCCCATTCCTATATATTTTTATCTTCTGAAGGAAAATCAATTTATATATGATTTCATATTCAAAACCATTTGAATTTTAAATCTTTACTTTTAAATTCTCTGCATAATTTCTTTGATTTTGAATGACTAATATTTGTCTTGAATGTATTTCCCTAACTGTCCCATTGAATATGGTAGAGTAATAACTCTGTGAAAGCCATAATTAATGCTGCCCGAAATGGCTATATTCTTGAGAATATTGAGCATTAATTATCAAAGCATTACTATCTTAATATAATAGAATTTGAAATCAAACTGATAGTCAAACTGAGTAACTGTAGAGAAGAATAGTCGAACAGAACCTGGAAGGAGTTAGTCGAACTCCGCATTGATTTCGTCGACCTGAACTCCAAGTTTGTCGAGCTAAGAATTCTCCTTCGTCGAGTTGAGCTCCAAGATCGTTGACTAGAGCCTGGAGTTCGTCGAGCTTAATTCTTCATATTCATCGACCTGAGCTCCAATTTCGTTGAGCTGAGATTGGCAATCGTCGAGCTGAGATTGCAGAGTTAAAGACAAATTTCGTTGACCAGAGCTCAACTTTTGTTGAGCTCAACTCAGAGTTGGAACTCTGAGTTCGTCGAGCTGAGCTAGACTTTCGTCGAGCTGAGTTCGACTATCGTCGAACTAAATTTCCTGAACTTGAAATCTTCAAAGGCAAAACCCTTGAAAATCCTATGATGCTAGATTATACAAGATAGGTCAATTTAAGCATCTTAATAGTTATCCTAGCCCAAATCAAACCTGGGGTTCCAACAATCTCCCCCTATTTGGGTGAGGATACTATTTACAAAATATAGTAAATATATATATATATATATATCTTGCAGAAATAAGACATTCAGCAGATATATGATAAGTTATGAACGATTTTAAAAACAATAACATCATATAGTTCAAAAACATAAAAGAATCAGGAATCAATCTTGGAACCTTCAGAGAAGATGGTTTAGTGAATATCATCTTCCTGGTAGGATCTTGACCTTCAAGCTGAGTCATTTTTAGATCTTGATCCCCAAGAATCTTCTAAGAGCTGGGTACTACTGCCTCTGAATAAATTTTTCTTTACTTGAAACTTATCAAACTCTTTCTGCCTGTAGGAAGATATGGTTGTGAACTGGGAAGTTTCTTTTCCTTCAGCTCTAGATTTATTGATCTGAGACAGACCAATAAGCTCATTGAATCTAGCCATCCTATAGATTGGTTCTAATTCAGGTTCATAAGTAGGAGACAGAGGCATCTCTGGGCTTGATTCATTTTGTTGTTCACTTTGAGTTTCCTGTTGGTTGGTTTGCTTTGATTGTTGATCTTTACTGCCTTTTCTTGATCTCTGATGCTGATAGCTGCCTTGACTTGGTCTCTTCTATTGGTGTTGGGACTTGAGCTTCTTCATAGAATATCTTCCCCTGCCTGGATTCAAAGAGACCTGAACCCAGGCCCCCAAAAGAAGGGATAAAGGAGGAGGAAGCCAACTGATGTCCAGAAATCAATCCAGAAATGGAGGTTTGATCTGGAAAGGTTGCTGTGAATACCCATTCCTTGATTTCCTGCATTGGAAGTTTGATCCTGAAGGTCATAAACTTTTTCAACCTAGGGGCCTCAAATAATTGAAGGATGTTCTTGAAGATTTGATCAGTATGGCTGAAGGAATTAATGTCAATGTCAAACCCTGCATCAAATTTCATCCCAGAGAGGGTTGCTGCCAAAATCGCCATTACCTGCAAGAACAAAAGATCAAGTGCAAGAGAACTGGAAAGCGCGGGATGGAGTTCGATGAAAGCCTAATTATAGGTTTTCAGAAGATGAAACGGCAAACTCCATTCATTGCAAAAGAAAAGGCTTCGAACTTAGGTCGACGAAAAATTTCATGAAGAAATAAAAGCGTCGATCTCAGTTTGAAGTGGGGGAAAACAGTTCGTCATTCTCAGTTTGACGAAAAATTTTCTGAACCGAACTTCGTCAATCTCCGTTCGATGAAAAGGTTCACAAAGAGATTTCGTCGATCTCCATTCGACGAAAAATCTCAAGAAGAGTTCACAGATCGTCGATTTCCGTTCGACGAAAGGTGACAAATTCTTCGACCTCAGACAGAAATCAAATTAAACCTTCTTCATTAATCATACCTAGCTGATTTAAGAAGAACAAATGTTTCTTTTAATCTAATGGTTTGGTGAAGATGTCTGCTCTTTGTAAATCAGTAGAGATAAATACAAGATTAATTTTATTTTTGTCCACACAATCTCTAATGAAATGATGTCTAATTTCTATATGCTTAGTTCTACTATGAAGCACTGGATTTTCTGTAATTGAAATAGCACTGGTAATATCATAAAAGATAATTGAATTATTAAAGTTGAAACCATAACCTAGTAACTGATTTTGAATTCACAATATCTGTGAGCAGTAACTACAAGCTGCCATGTACTCAGCTTCAGCAGTTGATGTTAAAACAGATGTTTGTTTCTTGCAAAACCAGGACACAAGCCTATCACTAAGAAACTGATAAGTTACTGATGTGCTTTTCCTATCAACTCTATGTCTAGCATAGTCAGAATCTGAGAATCCAGTTAAGTCAAATTCTGACTCTATTGTATACCAAAGTCCTAGATTTGGACAACCCTTTATATATCTCAAAATCTTTTTTAATAAAGTTTGGTGAGATTCTTTGGGATTTACTTGAAACATTAAATAAATACAAGTAGCAAACATAATGTCTGTCCTATTAGTTATAAGATACAATAAGGACCCAATAATAGCCCTATATGTTTTCTGATCAACTGGTTTGCCCTATTCATCAGTATTAACTACAACATTGGAGGGTATGGGTGTTTTCATTGCTGATGCATCAGACATCCCAAATCTTTTAAGTAGCTCCTTAGCATATTTGGATTGGGATATAAGATACCATCAGGGGATTTCTTCACTTGGAGACCAAGGAAGTAGGATAGTTCACCCATGCTACTCATTTCAAACTTTGAATGCATCAGGTCAGAAAACCTTTTGTAAAGTTTGGAATTAGTAGATCCAAATATTATATCATCTACATAAATTTGAACTAGCAAAATTTTATCCTTATGATGCCTGAAAAACAAAGTTTTATCTACCATGTATCTAGAAAATGTATGCTCTAAAAGAAAACTAGCCAAGGTCTCATATAAATCTCTTGGAGCTTGCTTTAGACCATAAAGGGCTTTATGCAATTTAAAAACATAAGAGGGATGAGTTGAAGAGATAAAACCTGGTGGTTGTGCTAAAAACACTTCATCTTTGAGCTCTCCATTTAGAAAGGCATTCTTCACATCCATCTTGTATACTTTGAACTTTTTGAATGCTGCATAAGCAAGAAAAATCATGATAGTCTCTAGCCTTGCAATAAGAGCAAAGGTCTGGTCATAATATAGGCCTTCCGCCTGAGAATAGTCTTGATCCACCAATCTTGCTTTGTTCCTCACAAATGATCCTTAAGCATCCAACTTGTTCCTGAATACCCATTAAATTCCAATGACTGGGTAGTATTTGGGTCTTACAACTAAATCCCAAATTCTACACCTCTCAAATTGATTGAGTTCCTCTTGCATTGTAATAATCCAGTGGGGATCTTGCTCTGCATCTTTTATGGATATAGGCTTACTTTGAGAAATGAAGCAAGTATGCAATAAATCTTGGTTGAGTTGATGCCTTGTATGCACACCAGCTTATATGTCTCCAATCACTTGAGATATGGGATGATCTCTAAGTGTGATAAGATCAGTAGGTAGAGTTGGTTCTTCAACCACTTGTGGAATTATTTCCTCTTGCGGAATTTCATTAGACTCAACATCTTCAACATGAATTTTCTGAATATCTTCATCACTGTCATCAACAGTAATCTGTTGAGAAGGATGTGATATATCCTCTTGTGTTAGGATTAAATCATCCATTTTCTCACACAGATTTGGTACCTGTAAATTTTCTATGGTAGAAGAATCATTTTCCTTGTAAAACATGTTAGTTCATCCAAAGTTACATGTACAGATTCTTTCATTTTTAATGTTGATTTATTATAAACCCTATAAGCCTTGCTGACTTGGGAATATCCAAGAAATATTCCCTCTACATCTTTGGCTTCAAACTTTCTAATATATTTCTTGTCATTATTATGAATATAACATATAGAACCAAATACTTTAAAATAGTTTATTTTAGGTTTCTTCCCTTTTATTAATTCATATGGGGTCTTAACCTTAAGTTTATGAATTAGACTTCTATTCAGAACATAATTTGCTGTGCTTACTGCCTCTGCCCAAAAGGATATGGGCAAGTGAGCATCTGTAAGTAATATCCCTGTAGATTCAATCAGGGTTCTATTTTCCTTTCAGCTACCCCATTTTGTTGAGGAGTTCTAGGAGCAGAAAAAATAGTGTCTGATACCTTCCTTCTCACAGAATTCTTGCATGAGAAGAGATTCAAACTAAGTACCATGATCACTTCAGATCAATGCAACTTGAGTAGAGTACTTAATCTGTATACTCTTAAGAAAGTCAGTAAGAACTTTAAAGTTATCTAAATTATTTTTCAGAAAGAAAACCTAAGTGAATCTAGAGAAATCATCAACAATCACTAAGGTATATGACTTCCCTCCCAAACTCTGTACTGCAATAGGTCCAAAAAGGTCCATATGTAGCAGGTACAAGATTCTGGGTGAATCACTTTTATTAATGGATTTAAAATTATTTTTAATTTTCTTGCCTAATTGACAAGCCCTGCAGAGTCCTTTCTTCTTATAGGAGCCAGAAGGTAGTCCTCTAACAAGGTTCTCCTTAGATAATTTAGCTATTGTCGTAAGGTTTACATGACCTAGTCTCTTATGTCATAATTCACTAGCTTTACTAATCTGGTTAAATAAGCAAATTTCTGATTTAGCAGAATTGAAATTAACTAAGTATATATTTCCTTGTCTAATACCAGTTAAAATAAATTTTTTTTATCAAAAATAATAGAGCATAAGGACTTGTTAAAAGTTATCTGATAACCTTCATCACATAGTTGACTTATGGATATGAGGTTATGCTTCAGTCCATTCACATAAGCTACCTTTTTGAATTTGACTGCTCCAATCTTGACATTTTCATATCCTTCTGTTTGTTTATAATTGGAGTCTCCAAAGATCACTTTGGATCCATCCCTGACTCCCATCAAGAGGCCCTGTAATGTTGTGGTCTGAAAACCATTAGTCATAAAGACTAATCCCTATCATCCCCTACCCCTCCCCACATGGCTCCTAAGCACCGAGCGGGGAGAAGGAAAGGGAAGCTATGAAAGTGGAAAGTACAAATGACAGGTGACGGTGGAGCTAATCTAGCAGTTCTATATATCAGATAGAATAATCAGTAAGTGATTCAACATACCAAAAATGAAATATGGAACCTTAACTTATATGATCGCCTAAACGAACACATAAGCCAAGGGATCTTCTATAAGGCTCCCATCGCATAAATAGTCTCATTCCTATTTATACAATAGGGTGTCGGTTGAAGGCAGTTTAAAAGATATTATAAAGCATAACCTTTACATATAGACTTGCCCACACAAGCCTATATGCTAAGGGGTCGTTTTGCAAGGCCTAATGCATAAACCGTCCCATACCGATTTATACTTTAGGGGTAAGTGTTGAATGATGATGCCATGGTGTGAAATACTATATTATGTGGGTTAATGCTTATGTCCATGCAGTGTAACTCACACACACGACTCTATGCGTACAGACCTTTAGTTCCCCCTATTTGGGCAGCTAGCTTCACTCCCAGGAACCTCCGTAGTGGAAAACGGAGACAGTGGGTTGCCCCCCCACTCCTAGGCAGGTATCCACACTACCAGGCCTAGCCCTTATGTACGCCTCTATAAGGACACAACCTAGAGTATCCACGTACTATGCTGGCCATATACACCAGACTTTCCTTGGCCAAATGTCCCAAACTGCCGAGTCAACGTATCGACGTCGGTGTGAACAACCATCCAACACTGAAGACCCACCACCTTATTTTTTGTGTGCACATGCAACCTTGATGTATCATCCATCGAGACTAAGCTCCCAGGACTAACCCGTCCGTCACATTTACCTACCGAGCCAATCTTGCCGGGATAATCTGCCCATTTCCACAACCACCAAGCCTACCGCCCGGACATCCTAGACAAACTAACTTCCCGAGACACCGGGGTGTGAGAGAGTGAAACCCTAGTTATACTAGTTGCTCTTGAAGTTTATTATTCCTATTGTTTAGGTTAGCCCAGGACTGCCCCCGGTATACCTCGTGAAGGGATCTCAAAGGGCACTAGGAACTATGATTGTAGCTGAAGCCCATCATTCCCTTTCGCAAGGCACTTACTATTATTGGTTGTTATCCAACTCCCAATCCCTTTAATGTTGTACTGGATCTAACCCTTGTGTATTTTGACTCTTTCTCTCTCTACGGGGAAGACGATGTTTCGTCGACCCCGAGCACCTCTTAACACTAGTCAAACCTCCCACTCCTCATCACGACTCCCGATGATGAACTCATTTCACTTACCAGATCAATACACTAATATCCCAACTCTCTAGGTTCATTTTGCACCATATTATGATTTTTGCAGTTTTTACGAAATGCAGACCATCCTAAGCTATATGATGTATACAATGAGAGGTACTCCAAATTATCATCCAAAATCCCTATAATATTTATTGGAGGTCTATCATGACATGATTAGCCTAAATCCAGAAGTTTATAATTTTTTTAATTTACTTGGTAATTTATTTAATTTCCTAAGAGATCGAAATGCCTTAGTTTCAACATGAAGTACTATTTTCAGGCATGCAAAATATTCCATAAAATTATGATAAATACAAGACAACTACTTATCAAGAAGTTCAAGGTCTCCAAATTTTCAGTGAGACATAAACCCCTAAACATAATTTTTGAACATAACCTATATTAACCAATTTAAAGAGAAAAGTACTACCAATATACTTCCAATAATTCTGAGAAAATTTAAGTATGAACATAATGACATATAAACACTCTATAACACCCCTATCCGTCACATAGTATATAACAGTAGGTCCGGCCAGGGCCCGACGCCATATACTACGGACAGACCGGTTGGTTACGCATTGAAACCATTCAACCAATCACAACGTCCTACACAGCACCTAGAGGAAGCAATTATTAAGTTGCACAATTAAGAACCCTGCTAATATGAATGTCCACGCAACTAAAAACAAGGAATGTTTAATACACGAATATTGGCCTTAAAGCCTTACAAGAGTTTGCTTAATAAAAAGTGTCTTCCAAACCTCGGCACGCAGGCCGGTCACACATGAGTACAAAAAGGAAAACACTCAAAACTTGGCCTTTGAGGGCCGACACAGCAACTCGGGCTTTAGCCCGCTATTTACCTCTCGGCTTCGCAGCACCTGCAAGCAATAATCCACCGCACGGTGGTAAACAAAGGCAACGGTCAGCTATGCTGACAAAATTATAACGATTCCGCCCCCAAACCGGGGCGACAAAGCTTCTTCCCTGCACTTGTTAGCAAAACAAGCAACATAGCAAAATAAGCATCACATCACAGGTGCATGCTCACACGGCCGTACACCCCGTGCTCTCAGGGAACTTACTCGGCGAAGCCAGTACGAACCCCGTCCGGTCCTCGACTCCACCACCACCCCCAGGGTGGCAATCTTGTGAGCATTTAGTCTTCTCAGCCGTAGCCTAGAATCGATCTCCAAACCTCGGTAAGTCCCACATAAAACTTTAGGTCGCTTTAACCGAGCAGGTGGAGCGGTTAGGGGTACACCAGCCCGTTGCTCACCCCGCCATTGCCACTAGGCCTTTGACGCGGACTAAGCTTCCCTAGTCCCAAATAACAATCAAACATGGTACATAGCCCCGCTATGTACCCGGTTGGCTCCCAGGCCACCGATATGACAAAAATGCGTTTCCGTCCAGATTTCCGGGTGCACCTCGTGGTTAATCCCCCAGATTCCCTGATGCATACTACCGCATAGCAACCCGAAAACAAACACAATGCTCAGAGTCTTCTCCGGCCAACAATGCATAGCAAATCATCACCGATCCGGACCAACACGTCCAGGTAGGCTTCACACATCATGCCTATATCCGTACTACGATTCCGGACTCTAACAAGGGGGACTTTACATATCTACCCCAAGGAATACCACAATCTCGCCGCTCACTCGCGGGAGAAGGGTTTTCCCATGCAAAAGAAGAAGAGCTTCACATGCTCAAGAAGAGAATCGTTACCCTAGCATTTCTCCTCGGCGCCATGACGATCTAGCCAGATGGAAAGCACCGTATCAGCCTCGCCTTCGCGGATCCGGACTCGGATCGTGATTTGGAGCTCCGAAGCTCCGCCGGTGACCGGATCTTGGCCTTCTTCCTCCTCCTTGCTCTCCCTTCTCTCTAACTTTTAGAGAGATAAAACTCAAAGGGAATAAGGGTTTACAAGCCCTATTCCCGGATATAACACACCAGCAATAGCCCTGAGCCGTCGGATCCCAAATCAAGAAATCGAACGGCTGCAATTCAGCCAATATTACAAAATCTGGGCCGAACACGGGTTGCAACATGGCCGTGTGCATGGCCGTGTCACCCATTCACCGTCTCGACCGACGCGATAACCAGCACACGGCATTCGACACGGCCTCCGACACGCCCGTGTCGCATGCGACACGGCCGTGTCATGACCCGTGTCGCATGCGACACGGCCGTGTCGCATGCGACACGGCCGTGTCACGACCCGTGTCACGCCCGTATGCAATGACTAACACTCATTTCCTGAGGAGGACACGACCTGAGACACAGCACCCGACACGCCCGTGTCACATGTGACACGCCCGTGTTTGTGCCCATGTCATGACCCGTGTACATGACTCAAAAAACTCTCAAGTGTGACACGCCCTGGGACACGCCCGTGTCCAAGGCCGTGTGCCTCAACTTGATGATCGCCGATCGTCAAAACGTCGACCACATGACCCGTGGCAGAACACGCCCATGACACGCCCGTGTCACGCCCGTGACACGCCCGTGTCCCTCCCGTGACACCTGCTCTAAAACCCAGACTTGGCTTAGAACGTCACTTGTCCCTCTTTTGAGTTTCGGGGGTGTTACACACTCCAGGTCAAGTTTCATAATTTATCAGTGAATAATGAACTCTAAACTTTATTTTTCATAATAATCTAAGTTAATAGGTTAATGAACTAAGTACAACAATTATTCATTTAAAAATTGAAAACAAATTCCCATATGAGTATATTGACCTAAAAACACTACTGATCAAGTTTTATAATTTTCCAATAAAAAGGGAGCGCTAAATCTATTATTGATCATATTCGCATATTTATATACTTGTGAAGTAAGTACTGAAAATTTACATCTAAAAATTACAATAAAATTCATGTATCACTACTAGAAAACTGACTTTTAGCCACGACAGATTGCCGTGGCTAAAGTCCAAAACCGTGGCTAAAGACTTTTAGCCACGGTCTACCCACGGAAAATGGGCGTGGGCAATGCGAGCGTGGCTAAAAGTCCAAACCGTGGCTAAAAGTCCAAAATCGTGGCTAATACTGGACTTTTAGCCACGGTTTGATTGTCGTGGCTAATACTGGACTTTTAGCCACGGTTTAATTGTCGTGGTTAAAGGGCCGCTCATAACATAAAAAATTCAGGCCAGCCGCCGCCGCCGGCCGGCCGGTGCGCCGCCCCCGCAGCGCCGGGCTGCCACCGCCGCCGCCGCCCGGCCGCCGCCGCCGCCCGGCCGCCGCCGCCGCCCGGCCGCCGCCGCCATATTTATTTCAAATACTAATTGAAATAGATTCCTTATAAACCCAAAATTTCGTTTTGTTTTGGCGGTGTGGGACTAAATGTAGCCACGGCGTTTTGCAACGGTTCAGTCAAACCATGGCTAATACTAGACTTTTAGCCACGGTTCAGGCAAACCGTGGCTAAAAGTCCAATATTAGCCACGGATTAGTCAACCGTGGCTAATACTAGACTTTTAGTCACGGAATAAAAACCGTGGCTAATACTCACTATTAGCCACGATTTTTCCCCCGTGGCAAAAGAATTCGTGGCTAAAAGCCATTTTTCTAGTAGTGTTATGATTATAATGGTCTAAAACTCACTCTTCCCCAATTTAATAATCATCTAATGGATATTAAGATTGTAATAAAAACATAGTTAATTACGGCTACTACTGGTATTGCAAAGGTGATACTAAAATTATTGATCTGAAATTCCCAATAAAATTATCCAAGCCTTATAATGACATTATGACTATATTATCTAAGTTTCACAACTTGTCACAGAGTTCTAGTTACCTATCCTTCAATTTTAAGGATTGTTACCTAAACTAGGATTAGGGTTTTGAGGGGTTTATCCATCTCTAAATCTACTAAGATTTTTAGCAGAGGACTTTCGCGACCCTAGAGTCCTCTATACCAAATTTCAAATCCATACAAGGGCATTTGACCACATGCCCTTCACAAACCCCCAAAGACCAACCTTAGGGTTTGGTCTTGGGTCCTAGAGAAAATCTACCCAAATCCACCCCATCTCCCATGGGAGGGTGTCCAAGGTCATAAAAAACCAGTGGAAAAAGTCTCAGCCTCTGTTGAGATGATTTGACCACTTAGACTCACAAAAAGTACTATGACCTAATTACCCCTTATTGATCTAACATAGGGTTTGCTTGCTTCCAACCTAAACCATCACCAAAAGTGATCACCCACCAAAATTTTGGACGTTTTTGAGGAGTTTAAGGCACCTAATTAAATTCCATATGATTTATTAAATTATTCACAAAACTATAGCTATATATTGTCCAAAAATTCTAATTTTTGGACAGTATGAGGGGAAGGTTATGAAAAGCCTATGCTCTAAATTTCAAAGTATTTGGGTGAGTGGTTTGGTGTGGGCAATAATTTTTATGACTGGACACACCTAGGTATAGGTTGTACCAAAATGAGTGTTGTGGTCAGACCACTTATTCAAAGTGGTTGAAACCAATTTTAAATTAACGTTAGCTCATAGAGCTACAATTTATCTGTTGATTATTTCCTCATATATAGCCTCTAAGTATTTTTCATTAATTTTCTAAAGTTTCTATTATTATAATAGAAAAAATACATTAAAATTAAAAGGATTGAAATTGATCAGCACAGATCTTGATGCAAGATCCGACGACTGCTGGATCGTCTTCCTCCTCCTGCCAAGGGCCTGGATTTCCCGAACCTAGGCTGACTTCCAACCGCCTTTGCCGGCCACCCGATCGCCTCCCTGGCCAGCCACCACCACCACCACCTCCGACGAGGTGGTGGCCATCGATTGACGGCGATACGGTCGCCGGAGGGTCCGACTCTGGCGATCCCGAGAGGTGTGTTTTGACGGAAAATTCAGAAATTTGACACCATCGATCGGGCTCAATTGAGCCCGATCCTTAGCCCTATCAGATCCTATGATCTACCCATAGTGAGAGAGGAAGGGGAGGACCTTGCTTGCGGCCTGGAGATGCGTCGATCGTCGGGATGCCATTGATGGCGGAGGAGTCACCGGAGCTCTGCAACAGCACAGTGAACTCGCTTGTCTCCTTCGGGTAAGGTGTGGAAAAGCTTGCCCTGGATCCAGGGATGCTTTTAGGTGAGTAAAAACAGGGAGGGGAGAGGCCAAGCTTGAAGTGGCCATTAATGGCCCCTTAATGTAAATTTCGGCCATGGTATGGGGGGGGGGTGTGTGAATCTGGGCATAAACAGGCCGGGAAATGGCTCGGAACTCCTCCTCACCCCTAGAGAAACTGATTCCAGCCCTTAATGGGGAGAGTTAAGTGGTTCAAGCTTCAAATCCATTAATGGCCTTGAAGCTTGAATTCGGCCATGGCTTGGGGGCTCCTCCATTGGTGGCTGACTGGCTAGCTTCATTTGGAATTTATTCCACGGGCTATAATGAAATGAATGGAGAGCTTGGGGAAGGGGGAGAGTGTGCCCCAAGGTCTTCCCCCATTACTCCCCTCTCTTTCTCTCTCCTTCATTAAAGGGAATTTGGAGTTTTCTCTCTCCTGCCCATCAAGGTTGACCTTGCTGACCACTCCAGCCTATTGGCAGCCCACTAACCCATATTTTTCATGGAAATAAGGTTAGCCCAAATGGAAAGAGGGCTTGAGCTTAGGTTAGCCCATTTGAGCTCGGTTTGACCTAACCTAGACTAGGGTTGACCTAGGTCAATTTGACCTTTTGAGTTACCATCAATGGGTCCTTGGTGACCCATTGGACTCCCCTAAGGTCTAGGTAGGATTGGGTAGGGTTTACTTTGCACCTTGGAGGTCACTTGACCCTTAGTAAGGACACTTTAACCACTTTGTGGCTAGAGTTGACTTGGGTCAACTTAGCCACTAGGGTTGACCCCAATAGGTCCTTGGTGACTCATTAACCTCACTTTAGGGTTAAGAGGGCATGGGTTGGGTCCACTTGGCTAAGGGAAGGTCAATTGACCCTAAGTAGGCTAGTTTGACCCATTTAGGGTTAGGGTTGACTTAGGTCAATCTAACCACTTTGACTGCCCACAATGGGTCCTTAGTGACCCTATAGACTACCCAAGGTGTTAGGGGTGTTGTGGAAGGATCATGGGATCAAGTTATAGCCCTAAAGTCAAACCTTAGGTCTAAATGTTGAGGATGAGCTATATGCAAACCAAGGTGATTTTTCACCTTGGGCATTGCACACTTGGTTTAGAGCTTCTGATGGTTTTGTCATGACTAGTCATGATAAAACAAAGTCCTAGGGGTCTAGTTGTTTGAGGGATGTTACATATTGGATGTAGATCTGCTAATTGCAGATATTGTGACTGATGGTGATTATTATATCAATCCCTCAGCAGACATTTTTGGTTTATTACATTCTTTCAGTACAATTTATCTGAATTCTTTTCTTCCAGTAGTTAAGTCACCCTTGGCTATAGTTTGCTATACTCCTTCTATAAGCCCTGAAGTTGTTAGTCAATTGAAGGCAAGTTTTGCTACTAACATAGTTGTGGAACCTGTAGGCCCAACCTATGTAATGGATAATAGTCCAATCCCTAGCTTAGATGATCTGATTGCTCTAGATGTTGATCAAGAGCTTTCACTAATTCAGAATGATCCTGGGCTAAATTATTTCCTGTATGCTGATAAAGATATAGAAGAATCTCAGATGATCACATAGAATGTTGCTCCACCTGCAGTTGCACTACCTTAAGCTCTTCCTCAGGCTGAAGGACAGATTTCAAAAGAAACCTTAAAAGAGATAGATGCATTATATGATAACCCTCAAAGTTCTTCTGATGAGAACATAGATGATGATTCTGATGGATCTGATGATCCTAAGTCTAAGAAGAAAGTTGCAAAGAAGAGAAGGATTGTTCCAAAGACTGCTCCAAAGCCTAATCCTACCAATGACACTCCTTACTATATCTTGCAAAAGATAACTCCATATACATGGATGCCTCAGTGGATGTGGCTATCCAAGAATGAGCAGAAAGAAAGGAAGAAGAGGAGAAGGTACAGGTCTCCTCCTAAGCAATTTAGGAAAGACCCTCCTCCTCCTCCTCCATCTTCAGGTGCCTCTGGCAATGTTTCTCAAAGATCTGCCCCAGTGACCAAGACTTATCAAAGACATTTCATGCATGGCAGTCAGCAATAATCTTCTCAAAGCCATCCTCCTCCAGCTTCAATCAAGAGAGATCCTACAGACTCTGTTGCTGAATCAAAGAAGGACTCAAGTCCAAACATGTCAGAATCTCCTCAAATTCCCTTTGTAGATCAAGAATAGGAGAATTCAGCTAGAATGGCCAGATTACATGAACTGATAGGACTTTCATAAATTAACAAAGTCAAAGCTGAAGGAAAGGATCCTTCACAATTCTCTACCATGTCTTCATTTAGAAAAGAAGAACTTAAAAGGTATGCAAAGGAAAATAAATTTTTTAATGTTGATGACTATATGAAATTGCATCTAGAAGCTGTAGTGCCCAGAGCAACCTCTCTCAACATCATTGGTGCATCTGACATGACAATGTCTAAAAAAGAAGCTGCTGATCCAAAAAGAGAAATTATTTTTAAACAGCCTGTTGAGAAGTCAGAGAAAGCAAATCCTAAGCAGAAACAGTGATTTTGTTTTTGTTTTTGTTTTTGTTCTTATTTTTTTTAACTCTACACCATTTAATCATGAAGCACATCTTGTAAATATCTACTGAATGTTTTATTTCTATCAGATATATGATTTCATGCTTTATGATTGTTTCTTTTATTTTGTTTTAGTGACCTCACCCAAATAGGGGGAGATCATTGGATCCCTAGTTGGATTTGGGCTAGGTTCACTAAATTAGGTTAAGTCTGACCCACTTTGTATAGCCAGGGTCAAGTCTAGTGGTCCTAGAATTTAGGTCAAGTCATTAGGTTCAACCTCCTTGGAACAACCAGCAGAGGACCTCAAAAGACTCAAACTTATAAGATTCAGAGAACAGATTGTTCAGTTCGAAGTTCTTCGAACTCATCTCGACGATCGTCGATCTTAGATCGACGAACTCAGAGTTGTTTCTCTGAGCTGAGCTCGACGATATTCGAGCTCAGGTCGACGATCAGTTTTCATCAGGAATTCTCAGCTCGACGAACTCAGAGCACAGTATTGGCAAGTTATTCTCTGAATACAATTCGCAGAGCTCAGGTCGACGAACTGGAATTCTCAGGTCGACGATCATGGAACTCAGGTCGACGATCTTGGAACTCAGGTCGACGAATTCTTTTCAGAGGTCGACGATTTCTGTCCCGCTCCAGAATGAGAAGTTTTCTTCCTTCTGTCCCTTACTTTCTATATTATTTAGCATGAATATTCCTGAGTAATTAATGCTCATATTCTTCTAAATATAGCCGTTATTGGCAGCATTAATTATGGCTTTCTTCAGGGTAATTACTTGCTTATTTTATTAGGGACAGTTGGGGAAACTCATTTAAGTCTATATTCCAGCCGTTTGTATTCTCCAGATCAGTCATCAATTAATGCCAGAATTCAAAATTCAATGGAGAAATAGACTGTAGAATATAAAAGAGATTTCTCTCTTTTCAATGGACAGACACAGAGATACTGAGCAAGAAATCAAAATATACTGAGCCAGAGATTCTCAAAAAAATATACAACACACAAGAATTCTGAGAGACAGAGACTGAACCTTCAGAACTCTCTCATAGTGCAATCTACTTTCATCCTTGACAAATCCTGAAATCTGAAGAAGAACATTCATCACAAATCAAGAGTCTTCTTCATCTTCAGAGCCTGGAATCTTCAGAGACATTCTTTCAATATCTATCTATTGGATTCCTGGTTATTGACAAAACAAGGTTGAATACCTACACCTTGAAACAAAGCCTAAAGGGTTGTGATATCTCCCTGCAAATAGATATTGTAGTGGCAGTCACCTGATCAAAACCTGCTAGTGGATTCCTACTAGGGTGGTAGAAGAGTGGATGTACCCAGTTGGGGAACCACTATAAAATTCATGTGTTGTCTGGTTGTGCTCATTTTCTGTTTTGTTCTTGTTATGGCTGTGATAGATAAAATAACTTAGCCTGTTTTTCTTTTCTTTATATATTATTGGTATCACCTACTTTCACTCTGATATAAAAGTTTAAAACAACCAAAATTTTTAGTACTATATTCCCCCCCTCTAGAGTAAGTCAGATCTAACCCTTACTTTCACAATATCTCAACTCCTAAGAGCTTACAACATGATCTCGCAGGACCACACAGTCTCCTCCAAGACTTACAACTCGGGCACAAAGCCCTACAACTTCGTGATTAGAATATCACCTACCTTAGGCCAAAGGACCTACCACTCAGGCTGGGAGGACAGCCCAACCTTAGATCTAAAGGATCCTACAACTTAGGCCAAAGACCTACACTCAGATTTACTCTTGAATCTTACCTCAGATTTATAATAGATCATATAATCACAGTCTTTATAACACAGGTTTACAGCTCAGATCTAAAAGGATCTTACAGAAAGAAATAAGTTTGATGTTGATGACACTAAAAAAATTATCACTGTGTCTTTCTCCTTATGTCCTGAGAAAAATCAGTCCAGATCTCTTATTCATAGCTCCAGAAAATAGTCTTCAGGAATTGCTCAGCTTGGGTTGTGAAGTGGCCGTAGCTAGGGTTAGCCATTGCTGCTTCTTCTTTCTTGCTGTTGATAATGAAGATGACCACAGCTAACTAAAAGAACTTTCAGGTCGTTCGTTTCAAGCTTCTGCTTTTTGTCTCAGCAACAATAGCGAGGAAGACGATGAAGATCTTCCGCTTTTCGAAAAGATAAAAGCCATATAAAGTTGTCTCGATTCATCCGATCTCATTCCTTATATTATTCATCGTCCAACGACTCTCTTGACATGTGGGCCCAGCTTTAATTGCAGATATATAGTCTTCCTTATAATATATCATGCAGTTGGCCCCCGACGCCATTAGTGGTGAATTCCAGCTTTCCCGCAATGAGTTTGAATTCCGTTGACTTTAGGTGGACTTTTGCTGACATCAGCATCTGTGGACTTAGCCAAATTTTAAGATTCACTCCAGGCGTTGAGTGCATTGATTGAACTGGCTTCACTCAACGATTCTGGACTTAGTCAATCTTCTGCTTCCTCAGGCGTTGAGTGCGTTGAGTGAAGCCTTCATCACTCAACGCTTTTAGACTTGCCTGATCATTTTACATCTTGGCGTTGAGAGCGTTGAGTGAGCCTTCGCACTCAATGCCTCTGGACTTAGTCAAATTGTGACTTTCATAGTTTAACACTCTCTACACTATTAGGCGTTGAGTGAACTGGCTTCACTCAACGCCTCTAGACTTATTCAATTCTTCATCTGTTTGAAGCCGTTGAGTGAGCTGACCTCACTCAACGCTTTCTGCCGTTCCCTCTTATTTATTAGGCGTTGAGTGAATTGGCTTCACTCAACGCTTTTAAATTTAGCTGATTTCTTTACTTTCTTTGGCTTTGACTGAAGCAGCTTGACTCAACGCTTTCTTCTTCAGGAATCGAGAACTGTGTTCACTCGACTCTTCTGGAATTAGTTGATTTTTCTGCTTGCCACTGCTGAAGCTTTGACAAACTAAGCTAAACACGCCGCTTCTTGATATGTGGCGTTGAGTGAACTGTCTTCACTCAACGCCTGTGGACTTAGCCACAGAATTTTCTCTACAACATGCTGGGCTTTGACTGTCCTGTCTTCACTTAACGCTTTTACTGTCTAGCATTGAGTGAACTGGCATAACTCAACAGCTGTGGACTTAGTCGCGTTTCTGTCTTTGTCAGCATTCGTCCTTGAAAACTGGAGTTGAGTGAGCTTGCTTCACTCAACTCCTGTGGACTCCGTCGAATATCGACACCTGGCGTTGAGTGAGCTTTCTTCACTCAATGCCTCTGGAATTAGGCAATTCTTGCCTTCCCAAAAAGCTTTTTTGTGTCCACCTATCATTGTCACTTGAGCCACCTGTCCAATCAGTGTGACAAAGAGCAACCTGCATGCATGAACTTGTGCATACATCAAATACAAATATGTGTATATCATTGACTTGCTTGACTCCTTACAAATCTGGGACATTGGGATCAATGGACCCAACAGTCCAAGATCTCATCGAAAAACCTCAGAGCTCTCTCTCTCTCTCTTGCCTCTGGAGTTTCTTGACTTGAAATAAAGGTCTGAGAGCATATTTATAGTTTTTTAAATGGCTGCGCCGGTAACTGATTCGGGGAGTGATTGGTGCTGCTGAATGACATCGCTTCGTTCCGATCGCGCAGATCACCATTTTTGCTGAAATAATAGTAGTACCCCCCCCGGTAGTCTGGGCAGCCTGGGCAAGGTGGGGGCGGGGGCCGGGGGCCGCCGACGGCGGCGTGGGGCGCGCGCTGGCCGTGCGTCCCCGGGTGCGGGCCTGGCGCGTTCGCTTAGCTTCCTGGGTGGTTATGGTTTTCTATGTACCGTTGGACAGGTTGGGATCACTTTTTTTTGAACCATCTTTGCTCGAAAATTTCATTGGGACACCATCAATCATTGAGCTATTATTTGCATAACCCATCCCACATTCCGCACATGAAGACGGGCAACTGGCAAGCATTCATGCTTTGCCTCCTAATCTTTCTTTAACTTTTTTTCTTTCTTATTTTTCACGGGCATGGCTTGATAAACTCATTACTAATCACCTGGTTATAGGAACAATTTAAATTTGTAATTCTTTTTCCCAATTCATTTTTTAATTAAACGGTTTAATTAAAAGTGATTGAAAATGTAAAGATTTGAAAGCCATTGCCATAGGCATCAACGTTAATATTTTCAATTATGTTTTAATAATCTGACGTACTTTCAAGATCAAATAAAAAAATGAAAAACTAATTTAGATTTATATGTCCTCTGCCCCCAACCTGCCACCACAAAAAAATATTTTATATATTCTTTTCTTTGTAATTATTAATCGGTTTGATGTCTTATATATCTCTTGATTCTATTCACTCCATCACAGGCCACCCTCTTCTAGCTGAGGCATAAAGTAAATTATAACTGATAATTCAAAGAAAATATTATGACATTGACATATTAACTAGTAATTAAGTGTCTGTTTGTCACTACGATGACTTTGATCAAAACGTCAATTTCATAAAATATATGTTTCATATGACAATGATCATAATTGTCACCAAGAAAAAAATTTTAATTTTAAACTTAAAAGTGGATGATGTTCCTTGTGTGGTTTTGTGCGTTGTTCCTTGGGTGGTTTTGTGCGTTCACGAACGACTGACCGCATTCACGACTCCCAGTGCCGAACGGTTATCCTTAAGATGGCATTAAATACTGAATCAAGAAGCAATGAACTAGTGGTGTGAATACATTTGGAAGAAATGAAACTAAGATATGTTTACCAACTACATGCTTGACTATTTCAAAATTAATAATGGTCGGGGCAAGCAAAGAGCAATGCCGTCTCTGTTGGCCATACATGTAGCGCTTTGACTGAAGTCAAGGATTAAGACTTTGTTGGTTGGGCGACAGTGGGTGCATCCAGTGGGTTGAAATGGAGCTTTGGGATCAGAGAGGGAGAGGCGGGGGTTGTAACGAAGTGGATCGGGGCCGATTCTTCCTTGCTGCGGGTGCAAACGGAGCAAACGCCGCCGACGCCCGTTTGTTCGCTCGTCCGGCAGCGTTTGCTCCAAACGAAGGCGGCGAAACACTGAACCAACCGAAGCCTATATATCTTTATTATATAATACAATAGGCATATTTGGAGCACACCATGAAACAGATATGGACCGTCCGATCTCCAGGAAATTGCATCTGGCCGTTGGATTTCTAAAGATCGGTCTGCAATTAAAAATTCCCACAAAAAAGCTACTGTTCATTCCCGAAGAAATCCCGATACCCATTTCTGCACTCCCTCCCCTCACGGCCTCACCCCCGCCGCCGCCGGCTTGCCCGGCGCCCACCGGCGTGTTCGCCGGCCTCCGGCAAACCCGCTGGTGGTTGTCCGGTGGCCCTGTCCACTCGTCGCCGGACAACCACCGGCGGGTTCGCCGGAGGCCGGCGAACCCGGCGGTGGGCGCCGGGCAGGCCGGCGGCGGCGAGGGTGAGGCCGTGAGGTGCGGGAGTGCGGAAATGAATTGGGATTTTTTTTCCTTTTTTTTTAATTTAATAATTAATTAAATATTTTATATGTTTTTATAATTAATAAATTTATTAAAATCCATTTAAATACTTTTATAATTAGTCTTCGCCCGCCCCTCACGGCCGTGAGTGGCAGGCGAAGCCCGTCGGAGGGTCAAGCGGGAGAAGCCCGCAGCGACACATCGAGAACGGGCGAAGTCTGTTCGAAGATGCTAGTGTGTGTATATATATATATATATATATATATATATATATATATATATATACAAAAAAATATTGTTAATCGTTGCAATTGTACGGTGTAACATCTAAGACTCTTCAAATCAATTTTGACCGTCCATTTTTATTCTTCATTTATTAAATCATACATTTCGAGTAATTAATTAAATGTTTGCAAAATTAATAAAACGAAATTAATTAAAGAATAATTAAACAAAAAATTGTAATAAAAATAATTTCAAATAAAAACTTTAAATAAACTATTAGTTAATTAAACTCTTAATTAACATTAAAATGATGTCATCGCAGAAAAAATAATATTTATAAGAACCAGCTTTTATATTTATAAGAGCCGGGGGCGGCGTGCGGGCTTCACTGTTATGCGGGGCACGGGGGCCCCCCGTGCACTGTCACTCGTACTATATATAAAGATTTATCATCGACCGTTGCAATTGCGAGGTGTAACACGGTAAGCCTCCAAATCAATCTTGATTGTCGGTTATCTATTATGCTGGAAAAAAACACAAATGGGCAAGCCTGGGCGGGCGGGCCGGGTAAATCGGGCTGGTGCTCCGAAATTTAATCAAAAGAAAATCTTCTGCTGAGTTTCAAACCCAAACCGACGACAAGGAAGTATTGTTAATCGTTGCGATTGCACGGTGTAACATCTGAGACCATTCAAATCAATCTTGATTGTCCGTTTTTATTTTAATCATTAGTTTTTTTATTATTCTTTATTAATTTATTTAATTAAAGAAATTAATTAAACCATATATTTCGAGCAATTAATTAAATGCGGGCAAAATTAATAAAATGAAATTAATTAAAGAATAAATATACAAAAAATAATAATAAAAAATAATTTCAAATTAAAACATTTAATAAACTATAAATTAATTAAACTTTTTATTAACATTAAAATGATGTCATCGTAGAAAAAGTAATATTTATAAGAACCGGCTTTTATATTTATAAGAGCTGGGCCCGCCGGGGGCGGCATGCGGACTTCACTGTCAAGCGAGGCACGGGAGCCCCCCCGTGCACTGTCACTCGTATATACAAAAAAGTATCGTTGATCGTTGCGATTGTGCGGTGTATGTCACAACCCGCATTTTTCTCACTATTTAATAAATCAGAGCAAGAGAAAACTACGAGCTGTGATGTCACGTCGAGCAGGGGATAACTGCCGACGTTCAGGCAACACTCCAAATCCTTTCAAATCATGACTTAATTGATTATAAAAAACTTGATTAATTTATTAGCCGTATCCCTCGGCTCAGTGGACCAAAGAGTCCACGGTTTGAAAACTGATTTTTTTATGTACGTAGCGGAAAATACATCATTTATGTTGACACCCTAAGTGAGCGCATAAGTGATCCCAAGGGACACTTACGCTAAACCAACACTCTAACTTTAATTTATACATATATAGAAAAATCATTTGATATACGTAATTAAGAAAGTACGTTGCGTGTTCTCTTTTGGAAATCATGCCGATCATGTTTATATACATAGTATAGTTTTGTTTTTAGCTTTTTAAAGTAACTAGCAACCTAGCATAAAATCTTCCCAGAGCAAGTAAACTAGGTCCCCAAAGACAGGGTAGCAGTAAAAGTAAACATATCTAGTGCAAAAGGTAAAACTACCAGGGGCGCCAACAGCTGACACGAACCCACTGGCAAGTATGTATGTCTGTAGAAAGTGCAGTAAAACTACCTCACAATGACTCAAGAGAGTCTCAACAGGCAACAGAAGGACCTCCAACAGCACCACAGCAACAGCCACCTACTGGCTACTGCCCAGAACCTGAGGCGTTCAGAAGAAAATAGAACACCTCAGAGCAAGGAAAAAGGAATGCAAGTGCTAAAAAGGAGTAAGGTAAAAGCAGGTAAGGTAAAGTAAAGAGAGTACAAACTAGAGTAAAAACAACAATGCCCAAGGAAGGGCGGAAAGCAAACCTGCACCAAGTACGAGTAAACAGCAACTACTCTGCCTAAAAAACCTGCAGAGTCAACATGGCCATGATGCCAACAAAAAAATGCTGCAACACCTACGGAAGAAACGCCTAACATCCTAAATTGTGAGAGGCGGCAGTAGCAAAAACAAGAAACTTGGAATCAGGTTGAAAACGTTCCAAATCGCCCAACCACTAATTCCAAGTCAACAAATTGCTCAAGGGTTGACACGTGAAGGCACAAAAGACCCATCACTCACTTGCCCAGAAAACTACTCGGGTCAAGGTAAAGAGTGTGGTCAAGGCTACATCACGCCACACAACCCCTAAAAGAGCCATCCACCACCACTACTGACCACAACCCACGATTCGGCCTTCGAAAAGTAACAGCCGACAAGGGACTCTCGATACACGAGCAAAACACTCGGGGAGAAACCAACGCTAAGGGATTAGTCGTTGCGATTACGCAACGCCGCTGCGAGTGAGTACACTCACTCGATCCTAAGCCTAGCGTACGAGCACCGACATTGGGTCGCACGATTTAAAAGACGCACGACCATAGGCCGTGCGTGCACAATTACACCTAAACACCTCAAATAGGCAAACTAGGAAAAATCCCAAAACCTAGACCTACACCTAGGCCTAACATGAACTCAACCCGACGCTAACCCATACCTACACTACACACCTACCGCGACGCCGTCCTAAATCGGAAGCTACTAGCGGGAGGATAAAAAAAATCCTAATTTTCTAACGCGTTTCCAATAGGGATTAGGTTAAGGGGGAGTTAAATTAACAAATTCTATTTGCACGAATAAAATCAATTAACAAGGAATTGAACCAAAAAGGGAGGCCAAACGGCGAAAAGAGGAGAAGCACTTGCCTCGCACGTGTCACCGAAAAATTCGCCGGCACAACGGCGCTATGGCGGATTTCCAAGAGCACGAAAGGCTCCAACAAACCACCAAAACCTCCAATATAACCTAAGATTGCATTCTAATCAAACAAAAAGCAAGAATATCCCAAAACAAAGAGAAATCCAAAACGAAATCAAATTGGAAATTCATGGAGGAATGACGAATAGACTACCTCGGCTCGAAGCTCTCGGCGAGGGGAGTGCGGATCCGGGCTCGGATCGGAAGGAGGGGACCGGGGCGGCCGGCGGCGGGCGGCGGAAGGGGGCCGGCTAGGGCGGTTTCCGCTCGGGCTCGGGATTTCGCACAGGAGGGGGGAAGAAAGCTGCGGTTTTTTTTTTTATCAAGGGCCGGCTGCAGTTTTTTTTTATAAAGGGGGGGGGGGAACGGCTGCTTAGGTTTTTATTAGGGGGAGGGGAGGGTTTAGTATTAATTATAATTAATAGGTTTTATAAAAATTAAATTTAATAACCTAAGTAACTAATACAACCTAATAAACATTCATACTAACTATAGACTAAAGAAATAAGAAACATAATAATAGCCTAATTAACCAAACACTAACCCCAACATAACTTTAACATGTACGCATACGCGCATTAAATTTCCACCCCGCATGCACGCACACGCACGAGCAAATATTAATAACCTCACACGTACAACACGCACACCAAACAATAACCACACCGGCTCGCACGAGTCGCGCGCCACGCGACACATGCGCCAAGAGACATGCCGTCATAGAAAAATGACGACTCGCACAAACCAACTACCGCCAAAACGACGCGAAAACGCGACGTCCTCGGATTTCGACCAAAATCGCACCGTAGCTAAAAACCCGGGCTACGAGAACAACGGCGAAGTCAAAAACGACTTCCGACGAACAAAACTCGAGCTAACCTCGCCCGAAGCCAAACACGAGAATTCCCTGAAAGGCTCAACCGGGTCTCCAAAACAGACACCGGCTAGCTGGGGAAACCCGCAAACAGGCTAAACCTCTAAGAACACCTAGCGAGGTACTCTAACAACGGCTCGAGACGGAAAACGTCAACGTAACGCCGAAAAAGGATTTAAAATAAATCATCGAAAATTCGGGGGCGTTACAGTCACTCCCCCTAACAAAAAGTTTCGACCCGAAACTTTGCGAGAACTACTCCTACAACAGAAGGAAAGAAACAAACTACCAGAAAGGGAACGTACCCGACAACTCAGGGGAACAAATGAGGGTGAGCCTCCCTCATAGCCGACTCTAGCTCCCAAGTCGCGCTCTCCAAATCCTGATTCTTCCAAAGAACCTTCACCATAGGAATAGACTTCGTCCGCAACACTCGAGCTTGAGCTTCCAAAATGCGGACCGGCACCTCGACATACGAGAGATTTGGCTCCAACTGGGGCACAGCGTCCAAGACTTGCCCACTGCTCCGCACACACTTCCGCAATTGGCTCACATGATAGACATTATGAACCCCCGGGAAGCTAGCTGGCAGATCCAGCCTATAAGCAGCCACACCAATACGCTCCAAAATCCTGAACGGGCCCACAAATCTCGCATCCAACTTCCGATTCTTGCCGAACCTCTTCACTCCTACCATCGGAGATACCTTCAAGAAGACCAAATCATCCACTGAAAATTCTAAATCGGACCTACGCCGATTGGCGTTCTTCTCATACCTCTCCTGAGCAACTCGAAGCTTCTCCCGAATAAGTTTCACGGAAACCTCCATCTCTTCGAGTGCATCAGGACCCAAAACAGGCCTCTCACCGGCCTCGGCCCAAAACAGAGGGGTTCTGCAGCGCCTCCCATACAACGCCTCGAAGGGAGCCATCTGTAGACTCTCTTGGTAGCTGTTGTTGTAGGCAAATTCCATGAGCCGCAAACGCTCATCCCATGCACCTCCATGATCAAGAATATAGCACCGGATCATATCCTCCACAATCTGATTCACACGCTCGGTCTGCCCGTTGGTCTGCGGATGGTAAGCTGTGGAATACCTCAAATCAGTGCCCAAACCCTCCTGCAAACTCCTCCAGAAACGAGATGTAAACCGAGAGTCTCGATCTGAAACGATGCTAACTGGAACGCCATGCAATCTGACGACCTCATCCAAGTACAACTCAGCAATCTTCTTCATCGAGTAATCGATCTTATAAGGTACGAAGTGCGCACACTTCGTCAATCGGTCCACGATCACCCAAACAGAATCAAACCCCCTCGGAGATCTCGGTAAGCCTGTAATGAAATCCATCGAGATGCTTTCCCACTTCCAAGTCGGGATCTCCAACGGTGCCAGCTTGCCACCAGGCCTCCCATGGTCGGCCTTCACCCGCCTGCAAGTGTAACACTCCGAGACAAAACGAGCTATATCACCCTTCATCCCATACCACCAGGCGATCTGCTTCAGATCATGGTACATCTTCGTGGATCCCGGGTGGTAGGAAACACTGGATCCGTGAGCCTCTTTGCATACCATAACTCTGATGTCTCCAACTGCGGGGATGCAAAACCTGCCGCGGTACTTCAGAGTACCCGCCTCGTCGATGGAGAAATCTGGCAACTCTCCCCTCTCAGCTCTGAGGTACAAGTGCAACAAATCCGGATCCTCTTTCTGGTGCAATCTGGTGAGAGAAATCCATGATGGCTCTGCCACTACCAAACTGCTCTGCAACTCACAGCGTCCTGCGGTGATATCCATCAATAGAAACTCCTCCACTAAACGATCCGCGGTGAGATTGAAGACTTTCCCCGTCTTCCGGCTCAAGGCGTCGGCCACCACATTGGCCTTGCCCGGATGGTACTGAATCTCAACCTCATAATCAGCAACATACTCAAGCCACCGCCGCTGGCGCAAATTTAGCTCCTTCTGAGTGAACACGTACTTCAGGCTCTTATGATCGGTAAAGATCCTGCACTGGGCCCCATAAAGTAAGTGTCTCCACAGCTTCAAGGCAAAAATTACCGCTGCGAACTCGAGGTCGTGCGTAGGATAGTTCCACTCATGAATCTTCAACTGACGAGACCCATAAGCGATCACCTTCCCTTCCTGCATCAACACGCCACCGAGCCCAACATGCGAGGCATCCACATAAACGTCATAGTCCTGTCCCTCCGCCGGTAAGGTCAACACAGGGGCAGAACATAACCTGCTCTTCAGCTCCAGAAAGGCCTCCTCGCACTTATCACTCCAAACAAATGCCGCATGCTTCTGCGTCAGCTTTGTCAAGGGCGCTGCCAAGGTAGAAAAACCCTCGACGAATCTTCTATAATAGCCGGCCAACCCCAAGAAACTCCTGATCTCCTTGGGTGTGCTCGGCCTATGCCAATCCATCACTGCCGAGATCTTCTCCGGGTCTACTGAAATACCATCTTTGTTCACCACATGACCCAGGAAGGAAACCTGAGGCAACCAGAACTCGCATTTGCTCAGCTTGGCATACAACTGATGATCCCTCAAGGCGGATAACACCAACCGCAAATGCTGATCATGCTCCGCCGCATTCCGAGAATAAATCAGAACGTCTTCAATGAACACGACGACAAACTTGTCCAGAAAGTCCTTGAACACCCGGTTCATCATGTCCATAAATGCTGAAGGCGCATTGGTCAGCCCAAAAGACATGACCAGGAACTCGAAATGACCATGCCTCGATCGGAAAGCCGTCCGTGGAACATCCGACTCTCGGATCCTAAGCTGACGGTAACCCGAACGGAGGTCTATCTTCGAAAATACTGAACTGCCACGCAACTGATCAAATAAGTCGTCGATTCTGGGCAGTGGATACCTGTTCTTGATGGTGACTTTGTTCAACTCTCTATAGTCGATACAAAGGCGCATCGAACCATCCTTCTTCTTCACAAAGAGAACCGGAGCACCCCAGGGCGACGAGCTTTGCCTTATGAAGCCCTTCTCCAATAACTCATCAAGCTGAGTACGAAGCTCCTCCAGCTCTCGCGGGGCCATCCGATACGGCGCCTTGGCAATCGGACGCGTACCAGGCTCCAAATCAATCACGAACTCCACATCCCTGTCTGGAGGAAGACCGGGAAGATCGCTAGGGAACACGTCAGGAAACTCTCGCGCAACCGGAATCTCATCCAAAAGCGGCACACTGCTAACAGTCCCCAACACTGAGACTAAACAAGCAAAACAACCAGCAGGAAAAACCCTCTGAGCACATACCGCAGCAATCGCCGGAGAGTCCCGACGCGAATCACTGAAAACACTCCCGGGCTGACCGCTGTCCTTCCTAAAATCCAAGCGCTTTCCCCTGCACTGAATCACTGCATCATATCGGGACAACCAGTCCATACCCAGGATGACATCGAAATCCTCTAAGTCCAACACCTTCAGATCAGCCTTGGCCAGATAATCCCCCAACAAAATAGGGCAGTCCAGAATGCCCTGATCTGATATCACGGATTCACCCGAGGGGAACTTGACGCTAAAGGCACCACCAACACGATCAAGAACCCACTGGCACCGCTCGACAAAGGCCCTAGCCACAAAGGAGTGGGTAGCACCTGAGTCAAACAGAACGCGGGCCCAGCGGTTCCTTACCTTAAATTTCCCTATACACAAACAAAATATTAAACGCACAAGCAATTAACAAAACAATAGCAACACTAAAACTGCTACAAAAGAGAAAGTCAAGCGAGGGGGGTTTACCTGAAATGACCTGCGTCAAAGTCTCAGCCTCCTCTGAAGATACCACATTCAGCTTCCCTTTACCCTTGTCCACCGGCTGAGGCGGAGGTAAAGCCTGAAGCGGAACGGCATGTAGAGCGGACTGAACCTGAGGGCACCTCGACTTAATATGGCCCTTCTGGCCACACTGGTAGCAAACACGATCCTTGGACCAGCACTGAGCAGCATCGTGGCCGGGTCGCTTGCAGACAGGACAAGGAACATCCCTCCTAGGAGCACCCTGGATAGCATGAACATGCTCCTTCTTCTGGACCCTTGCCCTCTTGAAGCACCTCTCAGCTGGGTGGCCCGGATGGCCACAGAAACTGCACACTACCTTGCTCTTCTTCTCAGAAGCAGCACCAAGAACCTGGGGACCCTTTTCCTCAACTGACCTCCTCTTCTCGCTTCTCGCCTGCTGTCCGCGCTGCTTCGCGTTCTCGATAGCCTCTACCTTCAAAGCGGCCTCAACTGCTCCCGCATAAGTAACTGCGCCGTGAGCAACCGCAAGCTGCTGGACATCGCTCCTGAGGCCACCCAGAAAACGCTTTGCTCTGTCCTCCTCAGTAGCCACCAAACTCGGAGCAAATCGACTGAGTTTGCTAAACTCAATCTCGTACTCGTTGATGGTGAGCTGACGCTGCTTCAGATGAAGAAAGTCATTCATCAGCCTGTCTCGCTCTACTGACGGTAGAAACTTCCTCATCAGGATCTCTTTGAAGGATGCCCAAGTACATCCTCCCACCATGCCTTCCTTCTCTCGCATCCACCAGCCCTTTGCTAGCCCCTTCAGCTGATAGGCGGCTAACATCACCTTCTGGTCCTCAGTCACCCCAGAGTAGTGAAACATCTCCTCTATGGAGATCACCCAGTCATCCAGTACCATAAAGTCCGCCTTACCATCGTAGGTAGGAGGTCGCAGCCGCTGAAACTGGGAGATGAAAGCCATCCCGGGGGGCACCACCACTGGAGGCACGAGAGGAGCAGGAGGGGCAGGAGGGGCTAGGACAGCTGTACCCACGGCGGGGTCCTGAACTCCCGGAGTCTGACCCGCCGCTCCGGATAAAAAGGACTGCATCTGGGCCTGCAACTCCACCACCTGCCTTGATAAGGCCTCGTTACTCTGCCTCAGGCTTTCCACCAACGCATCACTTTGAGCACCGGAGGACTCACCCTCAGACTGGGGAGTCGACCTCGTCACTCTACGCTTCGGCGGCATGCTGTATAAAAAAAAAAAATTAAAACAGATCAAACAATTAGAACTTAGCTAAACTCCTAGGATTAGACAAAAAGAGTACAGACAATACATACATAAATATGATCTTCTACTGCTATACTTGCTCTGAGATTTTATTTTATTTAATACAAAAGGAATGATATGCTGAGCCTAAGATGGTTCACCACCATCACACTAACTCTTGTGCCTAGATCGGGAATGCATGAATTTATATTAATTTGACTCAAAAATTATGTGTGTACACATGTCATCCTGCACGTCTTTAGCTTGGCGCGTTGTGCTTATGCGATGTTATGCTATGCATGATTATGCTATGCATTCTAAAAAGGCCCTAGTGCATGCCATGGCGGAGTGCACATGAAAATGTTATGCATCCCATAATACATAACATTCTCATGCAACTAAAAAAAGAAAACGTGCTAGTCGCATCCATGCGGTGAGGTTATGCACCCCATAATACATAACCCTCGCATGTTGCCCCTATGGTGGATCCATATACAACCACATATTATGTATCGTAAAATACATAATATGCCCCGTATACTTCATGTTATGCTTATGAGTGTAGTGCAGTGTTCGTGCTTCAGCCAAAACGTGCCGATGACATGTCGGTGTGTGTATGATATGACTCTAAACATCTAACACAAACAAAGGAAGGTTGCCCGACCAATTGTCAAGCAACCTCCCTCTGATACCAACTGTCACAACCCGCATTTTTCTCACCATTAAAATAAATCAGAGCAAGAGAAAACTACGAGCTGTGATGCCACGTCGAGCAGGGGATAACTGCCGACGCACAGGCAACACTCTAAACCTTCAAATCATAAGTTAGAATGATTATAAAACTGGTTCAATTAATTAGCCGTATCCCTCGGCTCAGTGGATCAGATAGTCCACGGTTCGAAAACTAATTTTTTATACGTAGCGGAAAATACTTCTTTTTTTTTATCAAGGGCCGGCTGCAGTTTTTTTTTATAAAGGGGGGGGGGGGACGGCTGCTTAGGTTTTTATTAGGGGGAGGGGAGGGTTTAGTATTAATTATAATTAATAGGTTTTATAAAAATTAAATTTAATAACCTAAGTAACTAATACAACCTAATAAACATTCATACTAACTATAGACTAAAGAAATAAGAAACATAATAATAGCCTAATTAACCAAACACTAACCCCAACATAACTTTAACATGTACGCATACGCGCATTAAATTTCCACCCCGCATGCACGCACACGCACGAGCAAATATTAATAACCTCACACGTACAACACGCACACCAAACAATAACCACACCGGCTCGCACGAGTCGCGCGCCACGCGACACATGCGCCAAGAGACATGCCGTCATAGAAAAATGACGACTCGCACAAACCAACTACCGCCAAAACGACGCGAAAACGCGACGTCCTCGGATTTCGACCAAAATCGCACCGTAGCTAAAAACCCGGGCTACGAGAACAACGGCGAAGTCAAAAACGACTTCCGACGAACAAAACTCGAGCTAACCTCGCCCGAAGCCAAACACGAGAATTCCCTGAAAGGCTCAACCGGGTCTCCAAAACAGACACCGGCTAGCTGGGGAAACCCGCAAACAGGCTAAACCTCTAAGAACACCTAGCGAGGTACTCTAACAACGGCTCGAGACGGAAAACGTCAACGTAACGCCGAAAAAGGATTTAAAATAAATCATCGAAAATTCGGGGGCGTTACAGTGTAACATCTGTGATCCTTCAAATCTGTAACATCCCTCAAACAACTAGACTCCTAAGAGTGGTTTTGTCATGACTAGGTCATGACAAAATCCTAGGAAGCTCAAGAAGGCCAGTTGAACTAGGGCATAAAGGTATGAATCACTTTCGTCTGCCTATAGCACAACCTCATCACCAAACCTAGGGTTTGACTTTAGAGCTTTAACTTGACCCCAAGACCCCACCATAGCACTCATAACCCTTTGGGAGGTCCATTGGGCCACTAAGGACCCATTGAGGGCAACCCAAATGGTCAAGTTGACCAAAGTCAACCCTAACCCTTAAGTGATCAAAGTGCCCTATTATAGGTCAAGTGACCACCATGGTGCTAAACCAACCCTACCCAAGTCTCCCTAGAACTTAGGGGAGGCCAATGGGTCACTAAGGACCCATTGGGGTCAATCAAAAAGGTCAAATTGACTAAAGTCAACTCAACTCTAAAATAGGTCAAATTAACCCAAGTGGATCTAACCAAGCCCAATTCACTTAGACTAAGCCTAATTGGAGTGGTCCACAAGGTTTAGGAGGCTAATATTTACCTAAAATGTCACTCAAATTTTGGAGAGGGTGATTAGGAGAGAGAGACCTCATTTTTCCCTTAATGGAGGAGAGAGAAAGAGAGAGAAAGAGAGAGAAAGAGACCATTCATGGCCAAGGATGGCCAAGGGCCTCCTCTCTTCAATTCCAATAACTTGGTCCATCTCCCTTGATCAGTTATGAGGAGATCAACAGCCATGGCCGGCCCCTTGGTGGATGAATTCAAGGATTTTCAATTGGCCGAAAAAGTTCCTTCATAGCCATTAATGGCCATTGAGCTTTAACCCCTCCCCTCCCCCCTATTTAATCATTTTAAAAGCTTCCCTAGACCCCCAACAACAGTTTCCACCATTTCCTTGAAGAAGTTGAGCCCTCTGGTAGTGTTGTTGCAGAGAACCCAAAACCACAAGCATCGACAATGACGACACGGCGATCGGCTCGACTTCAGCCACCCTAGAAGGTCCTGTCTTCCTCCTCTCTCTCTATGGATAGATCTTCATCTGTTTGCCCCAAGGTGTGGGTCAAATTGTCCCCAGATCAAGGGAGGCGAGAGCTTGATTTTTCAAGCTTTTATTCCATTCACAATTCACTGTTCCGGCCACCTCCGGCCGGCCCACTACCACAAATCGTCAGCCACCACTTCAATGAAGGTGGTGGTGGTGGCGACGGGCCGAGAAAAGGCGTGGGTGGCCGGGAAATCACGGGAAAATAGCGCCCAGGATGGGGAATTCTCAGCCATCGGCACGCTGGGGAAGATGAACGGATGCTGTTGAATGTTGCGCCAAGATTCGTGCCGCACCTTTATATTAATAGGATTAATATTATTATCATTTCATTATGTCACACTATTTGCAGTATTTTGAATTAAATATTTAAAATACTTATAACACCCTATTGGAAAAATAATCAATATGAAAGTTGTAATCCTTGAAGTCTAGCTTAATTTAAAATTTATTTTAGCCCATTTGGCGCAGTGGTTTTAGCACAACACTCAAAATGGTGCAGTTTATATCTAGGGTTAATCAGAGACTAATTTGAGTGCCCCCACTAAACCAGTTAAGAAAATGTCTTGAAATTTGGACCATAGGCTAATTATACAAACAGACTCATCATATCCAAAATGTGAATTTTTGGAGAATACTTTTCGATAGTTTTTGTAAAAATTTAATAAATCATGTATGATTTAGTTAGATGGTCTCTTCACCTCAAATACATCCAATATTTTGGTGGTTGACCATTAGGGTCATGGTATGACCCTTGTAAAAATTTCATCTCATTTGGCATTGATTTGATTAGGAATTGTGTGACCAAAGTTTGGCCCCATAAGGGGAAGATTAGATCAAAAGTGCACATCATGGTTTGAGTGGGCAAACCTCATCCAAAAGGGATGGATCTTTGGCCACTGACTTAATGTCATATAAAATACCCCCACAAGAAATTTTGGGCGGTTTAGGGTTGGTATGCCCTAGAACCCTAGTGTGAACATTAGGGTTGGATATTGAGTCTATTGAAGGACCTGGACCATATGTCCTTAGAATGTCTTGGAACTTGGTAGATGAGTTCTTAGGGTGGAAATAAGCCCTAAAAATGTTATTAGAATTTTTATGAGCATTTAACCCCTCTGAAATAATTAAGGACCAATTAGGACACTTCTACTCATAATTTTATTTCATTATTATATGACGTTGGATATTCATGAAACTTAGGCAGTGATCTTAAATAATTGTTATAAACCTCTGGAAATTTTGGTATGAATTTTTGGATTACGTTTTTAGTACTTCATTCACAAACCTAGTACTTGCCCTATTAGTAAGAAAAAATTATTGTGAGTTATTTAATCACTAGAAAATTATGAAATTTGGTTTGAGGAATTTTTAAGGTTTCATTATGCTCTGTGAATTTTTATAAAATTATTGGAAATCTTTTTATATAGGTTGCTTCATAAAGTGTCTTTTGTAGAATATTTTTAAATGGTTTATTTGGGTGACCAAACATGCTTAGAAAATTATGATTTATGGTCAGTAGACTTTTGAATTAGTAAAAATATTATATTATGGGTTTATCTTTAAAGTATTATGTTAGACCATCAATAATTATCTTAGGTCATTTAGATGAATATTTGTAGGGGGTCATCATTCATGCACCTCATATAGCTCATTAGGTCTGCACATAGTAAGTTGTTGAAATAAGATAACATGTAAGCTGTGGAATGGGAAGGTGGGATAGATGATGTACATGGTTTTTTTTGGATGTGGAAGAGGAGCCAGGTTGTGAGAGCCTGGTTGGCTAAGTTAAGGTTGTGCTCGGGATCGACGACGGATCATCCTTCCTTGGAGAAAGTCTAATTACACTTAGGTTTAGTTCAAGTGTAAGATCAGGAGAGCTGGGACATGGGTAGATAACAACAATAATATGTACCTTGCGAAAGGGAGTTTTGAGCTTCAGCCCATCATAGTTCCTAGTGCCTTGAGAGCTCTTTATAGGGAATTCCCTGGGCAGTCCAAGATTAACCTTAAACTGTGAGAATAAAATGTCAAAGAGCAATTGGTAAATACTAGGGCTTTACTTTCACTCACCCCGATGACTCGGAAGGTTAGCTTTGTTGCGTTATCCGAGCAGTAGGCTCGGTGGTTGTGGAAATGGGAAAGTTATCCCGACGAGTCAAAGGCTCGAAAAGTAGTTGTAAAGGACAGGTTAGTCCGGTAAGCCGATGGCTCTGGAATTCATGGATGCATATGCAAAAGGTGGTGGGTCTTCGGTATTTGACAATCGTTCACACCGACGTCGATACGACGACTCAGCGGGTGTGGTTTACACTTAGCCAAGGAAAAGACTAGCGGGTTTGACATCATTAGTATGTGGTGACTCTGGTGTGTCCTCCAGAGGCGTACGTAAGGGCTAGGCCTGACAGTGTTGATACCTGCATAGGAGTGGGGTGACCCAACCCACTATCTCCGTTGGCCACTATGAAGGCTCCTGGGAGTGAAGTTAGCTTCCAAAACTGGGGAACTAAAGGTCTGTGTGCATAGAGTCGTGTGTGTGTTGCACTTGTATGACCATATCATTAAACCCACATAACATAACATATCATGTTATCATCATACTTCAACCCTTACCCCTAACGTATAAATTGGTATGAGACTTTTTATATGTTAGGCCTTGCAAAATGACCCCATAGTTCATAAGCTTGTGTGGGCATGCTTATAAGCTATGGTTACTTTCCTTGTGATTATATGTTACTTTTCTTTGTGGTGCACTTTACTTTCTACTCTTTACTGCTCTATTACTATAGTATTACTAGCTTGTATATCTTTTTATAGCACTGCGAATATTACAATATAACTGCTAGATTAGGTCCACTATCACCTGCTCTTGTTTACTCTCCACCATAGCTTTCCTATCATTCCTCCTGCACGGTGCCTAGGAGCCACTAGGGAAGGGGTGGGGGAAATCAGGCTTAGTGTTTTTGACTAATGGTTGGTGGACCAAACATTTCAGGGGCTCTGGATGGGAGGCAGGGAGCAAGAGCAGGAGATGTAGCACCAGTGGAGTGCGATGCACATAGAGGTGGGTCAGTCTAGCACAGGAGCACTAGCTTCAGGATCCATGAGTGATTAGTATATTTTGCTTCCGCGAGAGTGTTGTAGTGAGACCATGATGTACCGGGCATGAGCCCATTTATCTCTGTCATTTTTATTTCATTTCTATGTGGACTATGCTGTGTTTCAGCTTTCTTATATTACATGAGATTATGGACTTAGACTTATTTGTTCTAATTATATACTTCTATTTCTTTGGTGATCGTTTCTGCTGGCAGGATCAATGTTTTGTTGTGGCGACCTTCCCGAGTATTGGTGTCACCGCAAAATGGCGATTCTAGGCATAAGACCTCGGAGGCAAAAAAATGGGGTATTACAAACTGGTATCAAAGGAAACTTCAATCCGAAGAATAGAAGTCAACGAAACCCTGGGATACCCCGCACGAGATTAGTTTGAGGACAGACTAGCAGCGGAAGCAATGGTGTGCCCAAGATAAATAAATTTTGTTTTTGAGATATGAAACTAGTTTATAATTTTAGTGAATTGCAAATTTTATCTCTTTTTACTTATATCCTGTGGATTTTAGGCAAGTGTACCTATCACATAGGAGTATAGTATAGTTTTTTAGAAAATATCAAGGTCGTATTGTTCCTAGGATCGGTGTTAAATATTCTACTTTAAAGAACGATACTTTTATTTTATTGAATAAAACGGTGGTTGTGTATTACTTAAAATAGAAAAATAATTATAAGTGGTTTTTAATTAAGATGAGGAAGTTAGTCCTCGATTTCAGATTTGCCTTGGAGTTTATATTTTAACAATTAAAGAACAACTCTTTGTCTAAATTAATTTGCTTGGCCTTGGAGGTTCCCTTGGTAGAACATGATCCAGAGAGGGTAAATAAACCTATGATTAGAAATTCCGACTAGCTCGGCGACCGCTTAATCCACGCTTTATGCGGTGAACCCCACTATTGACTTCCAACTTTGTTTGAAAGTTCAACCAGGGAGGCTTACATTACTAAACGGAGTTGAAATGCAGTTTCTCTTTACCCGGCAAATGATCAATAAGCGATAACCCTAAGTTTGTTAAATAGAATATAGAGTTGAAATTGCTGAAATATTATCCATCCCAGAGCTCATCTTGACCAAGTGCTAAAGATTTCTTAGCCTCTCATCATGATGGGGGCAGTATAAAGTACTGAAAATATTATCCACCTAACTATCTTTATCCAGGACCAAAGCAGAGCTTAGCCTTTCATTCGGGATAGGGTGGTAGAAAAGGAAATATAAAATGCTAAAAATATTATCCACCTAACTATCTTAATCTAGGACCTAAGCAGAGCTTAGCCTTTCATTCGGGATAGGGTGGTAGAAATAGACACAAGATTAAGTTGAAACTTGGAAAAGTTTATAACTTGAAATATTATTACAACTAAGGCAGAACCCAAAATAGGGTTGGAATATTGTTATAACTCTAAAAATATTACAACTTAAAATATGCTACCATTCTTTGTCAAAGAGCTGGGGAACTACACTTGTTCCAATATTTTTACAACAGCCCTTGGCCTCTATTTATAACCAAAAAAAGTGGATTTGATCAAAATTAGAGCAGGTGCTGGCGGATTGGGCTGGCAGCTGGCGGGTTGGGAGGCAGCGCTGGTAGCTTGGCAGATTGGGTTGGCAGCTGGCGGGTCGGGCAGGCAGGTTACGGGACGGGCAGGCAGGTTGGCGGGTTGGATTAAATCCATTCAAAAAATGGATGGAGCCTGGATTTGAACCCGCGACCTCAAGAACTCATCAAAGCTCCCACTCCACTAGGCCACCAACTTATTTCTATATAAACACAAACACATTTGAAATATAAACTATATTGGATATTAACTTTATATATATTATTTATAATTATTTTATAAAACATATATTTGTTTATATATATATTTAATATATATATATATATATAAGTCTTATTATATATTTATAATTAATATTTTAAATAATTGTAGTGAACTTAAATATATAATACTTCTAATTCTATACATAACTTATATATATTTTTATTTAACTTCAATATTTTTGCGTTACGATAATACAGTATTACTTTCTACATAATTTTATTTAAAGAAGATAATTTAAAACAAACCATTTAGTCCTTAATTTATATAAATAATTTCTTATTTAAGTACAAAATGATTTTCAAACTATACTAACAAATGTGTATAATTTACTACTCATCAAATACCCCCATACTTATGTTTTGCTATTCCAGAGCAAAAGTAGGAGTTGCGTAAATGAACAATTTATCAAATTTTCTATTTAATATCAATTTAATTCATCAAAGAAAAATAGGTATAAAGATCCGGGGAGTAAAGAGTTAAGTTTTGTATTATATACTTGATTGATATCAGAGATAAATGTTTATAGCCATAGAATACGTTTGTTGAAAACTAAATAGTAAGCCGGTATTGAAATCATACTAACAAGGTTAGATTGGCTTTATGACTAATATATCTTGCATGAGATATGTTGGAAAAATTTACAACCTATTAATTACGCTCTCTCAAAATTTTAAGCAAAATTAAATCGATTTTGTAGTGGTTTTAGGGGATATAAACTTGGTGGTTTTGCCCATACAGAGGCTTTGAATGTAAGAGGTGATGAATTTTATCCTCTCATCTTTTCCCATATTCATGCATTGTTACAACTATTTTGAGAAATTATTTTCCAAAATAGAAAAAAAACTTTGCAGAATTGAACTTTGATTTAATCCAATGCATATGTTTAGGAGCACATACTCCATTTCATATGGTCTTTTAATATTTATTGGATGCCAATGTTTACGGAATTTTTTTATTCCCATGGACATAAGATCTTTTCTTTTCTAGGAGCACATACTCCTAGATGCTTGCGTGCGTAAAGAAACATGCCAAGCAAAATTATAGGTAGGGGGCCGGGTTTCAAAGATAATTTTGATAAAAGATTTTCTGAGAGCAATTGCAATAGCTTGATATTTTCTATATTTTAACAAGAATAAAGTAATGATAATTACTGTCTAAAGTTGTTGGTGAACATAATATGATAGCTTCTATTGTATATATATATATATATTTTATATATCATAAACAAGGCTTTCTAAAACAAAATCTCCAATTTTTAATTAAATATACAAGGTATTATTTAACAAGTTATTCCAGATATTTATATCTATCTAATTATGAGAAGGATTAGTAAATTGGAAAATTAAATAACTGTGTATTTTGTATTAGACTCGGGGTCTATTGACTACTTCTACTCACGCAAATTAATATTATTTTATCGTATATAAAAATAGATGAATAATAAAACTATGAACTAAAATTAACACTTGATCTAGACTCCCTTTGAAATAAAATAAATTTTTCATAAAATTCAAGCTTCTAATCTACCTAATTCGACCGTGGAGGTTTCTAATTTACAAAAGTGCCTCTCTCGAGAATACGCTCTCGACTAAACTTAGGTTGATCGATTAAGACCCCTCGACCAATCAAAAACCCTAAGCTTGCTTTATGGGGTGAACCCTGCTATTGGATTTGACTCCAATCCTGAATATTCATTTCATCCTCTCTCAAGGAGTACTTGAAAATTCTTCTACCTTTGAGAGATCTACTTATATCCACAACCTCTCGGTAAATCTAGGGTACGGATCTAATATCGAAAGGTGAATTTGACACAATTGAAAACAAAGGCAAATCAAAGCGATAAATAAAGAGAGCTTGAAAAATAAGTTTATTTTATTCAAAGATCATCTTGATCAAGTGCTAATTTAGGATTAGCTACTTAACTTGAATAAGGAGCTACATAAAAAGAAGAAGAAACACATAATTTCTAAAATAAGTGCTTGAATTAAAATAAAAGCAAACCTAAATTATGGAATTGAAAGTACGTAAAGGAAATGCATAAAAACTTAAAAGTAAGCTACCAAATCTACCTAAAATATACTACTAGTTGGCTCCTAGATGACTCCTAGATCCTGGATCTGTATGGAATTTATAGGAATTTTTCTGGAGAGTCACACCCCTCGGTCACTCCCGTGACTAGGGGGCGTATCAGGTGAGGAACCGTCCTCTTGAAAGCCCGGGAATGTTGGGAGAAAAGCCGCCAAATTGCCGTTTGCGGGTCACACCCCTAGGTCACGCCCGTGACCTAGGGAGTGTCTTTACTGTTACTGGAATCGGCGAGAAATCAAAACGGCGGGAAATAATATGGGAGTTGCTGAAGAGTCACGCCCGTAGGTCACTCCCGTGACCTAGGGCGTGTAGGCTTGAAACTGCCTGGATCTGAAACTGGCTTCATAATTCTGCGGCACACTTGAGCTGGATGTATTGCCTGTGAGTCACACCCATGACCCAAAGGTCACGCCCGTGTTTATGGGGTGTGTAATTTTAATTGACATGACACGACCTCTGGAACTTCTGGATGGGTCACGCCCGTGACCTGAAGGTCATGCCCGTGACCTGAAGGTCATGCCCGTGACCAGGGCGTGCTCTTGAGATTTTTCCAGCTTTTCTCTGTTTCATCTCCTAATCAGTCCTGCAAGCACCAAAATGCTATTGGCAGCCCAGATTAACCTGAAATAAGAAAAATAAAAGAATTAATAACAATATTAATAAAAACTAAATAAAATAAAACTACTTATTAAATAAAAACTATATTAAAATAACTATAAATATTGACTTATCAAATACCCCCATACATAAGCTTTTGTTATTCCCGAGCAAAACTATGAGAAATACTTATAAGAAATTAATATATATTTTTAATTAAACTAAAAATTTATTAAATAAAAAGAAATTTAAAAATAAAATTTAGGGATTCAAAATATTAAGTCCTAAAATATGAAATTAAAATGTGAAGAACAAAGACATTTAGCAAAAAATTCTCATATAAATAATTAGAATTCAAGATTAACTAGTTAGCAAACAAAGTTAGATTAAAAATTATTAACACTTTTTAACTAAAAAGAAACTTAAAGGAAATATTAAACAACTATTTATGCTCTCTTAGTATTTTAATTTACATCTAAAGCAATTAAATTGGCTATTTAGTTTTTGGAAAGCAAGGAATATGAAGAGGTTTTGGATTAGAGGTGTTGAATTCTATCCTCTCACCCACACTATTTTTTTCTCGAGAATATGATCTCGACTAAACTTAGGTTAATCGATTAAGATCCATCGGCCAATCAAAACCCCTAAGTTTGCTTTATGCGTTGAACCCACTATTGGATTTGACTCCAATCCGGAAGATTCATGTCATCCTCTCTCAAGGAGTATATATAAATCCTTCTACCTTTGAGTGATCTACTTATATCCACAACCTCTCGGTAAATCTAGGGTAGAGATCTAATATCGAAAGGTGAATTTGACACAATTGAAATCAAAGGTAAACAAAAGCGATAAATAAAGAGAGCTTGAAAAAAAGTTTTTTTTCATTCAAAGATCATCATGATCAAGTGCAAATTTAGAATTGGCTACTTATTATGATGAAGGAGCTACATAAAAAGAAGAAAAAAAACATAATTGCTAAAAGAAATGCTTGAATTAAAATAAAAGCAAACCTAAACTATGAAATTGAAAGTACATAAAGGAAATGCATAAAAACTAAAAAGTAAGCTACAAAATCTGCTTAAAATCTACTCCTAGTTGGCTCCTAGATGACTCCTAGATCCTGGCTCTATCTGAAATTTATAGGAATTTTTCTAGAGAGTCATGCCCCTCAGTCATGCCCGTGACTAGAGGGCATGTCAGGTGCGGAACCGTCCTCTTGAAAGCCCGAGAATGTTGGGAGAAAAACCGCCAAAATTACTATTTTGCAGGTCACACCCCTAGGTAATAGCCGTGACCTAGGGCGCGTCTTTACTATTACTGGAAACGATAAGAAATCGAAATGGAGGGAATTAATCTAAGAGTTGCTGAAGAGTCATGACCCTAGGTCACGCCCGTGACCTAGGGCGTGTAAGCTTGAAACTGCCTGGATCCGAACTGGCTTCATAATTCTACGGCACGCCTGAGCTAGATGTCACCCCCGTGAGTCATGCTTGTGACCCAAAGGTCACGCCCATGTCCATGGGGCGTGTAATTTTAAATGACGTGGCACAGACTCTGGAACTTCTGGATGGGTCACGCCCATGACCTGAGGGTCACACCCGTGATCGGGGCGTGTTCTTGGGATTTTTCCAGCTTTTCTCCGTTTCATCTCCTGATTAGTCCTGCAAGCTCCAAAATGCTTTTGGCAGCCCATATTAACCTGAAATAAGAAAATAAAGGAATTTATAACAATATTAATAAAAACAAAAAAATATATAACTATTTATTAAATAAAAACTATATTAAAATAACTATAAATATTGAATTATCAAGTTCCTTCCAGTTGTAGGGGACAGATGACATCCATCTGTGGATCTAGTACAGGACAGTTGTTTGCATCAGGGGTAAAGGGTTTGATTGGCTTGTACTTTGGGATTGAGGAAGAGGGGAAGAAAAGAGGTATTGGGCTTCACCTTGGCCCATGGCCTATTTCTCAACCCATGGCTGGCTGGTTTTAGTGGCCTAAGGGTAAAGGGGTAGGTCCTAATCAATGTCAAGGAAATGAGGTGCACTCCTCCTTAGGAAAAATTCCAAAAAATGAAGAAAATGAGGGTATAACCACAGTCAACCCTAGGGTGGGTCCCCTATGATGGTCAAAGTTAAAGTAGGTCCAAGTCATCGGGGGTCAGGTCAAAGTTGAGATGTCGCGCACACCCACTTTTTGGTGCACGAGTATGCTTGTGTTTGGTATTGTATCCACAATGACACTGATTTGAAGAAGTGTCCCTTGAAGTAAGATGAATTGAGTTTGTATTTAAAGCTGCTTTTTTAGTCATGTGCTTGCAGGACTACATTGCTAAGTACAACCCAATGTTAGGTTACAGTGGGTCATGAAACACAGGACTATACAATGCAATCCTTCATTGTGTAGGCCAATGTGTTGACTCACGTGTAATCTCTCTATTGGTGTGTACTTTGGATTTATGTATAATAGGAGAATCAAGGAAGGGCAAGTTGATGCTTTTAGAAGAAAAGAATTTTTCTCTAAGTAAAATTCGTCGAGTATAGTAGTGAATACTTGTCAAATTTGCCGAGTATACTCATGAATATTCGTCAAATTTTTTCGTGTATACTTACCAGCACTCGTCAAATCCATCGTATTTACTTAGGGAATAAACTCTGAGTTCATGGAAATCAGTTAAGTAAAAATCGTCGAGTATCTTAATGAATACTCATCGAATTCGTCGAGTATATCCATCGATACTCGTCGAATTCGTCGAATATATATGTCGATACATGACAAATTCATCGAGACTCACTGGATATGCCTTGAGTTCTCGAATGTACTTATATGGATTTCACTAAGTCAAATTCGTCAAATATCGCTTTGCCTATGCATCGAATACGATGAGAGTATCTGCCGATACTCATCAAATTCGTCAAGTAAGCTAGTCGATATTCGTCGAATTCGATGTGTATCTCTTTTGGAAAACGTTGAGTTATCTATTAGTTCTATCTGGAATTGGCTAAGTTATTTTCGTCGTTTTTTGAAGCAGTTCGATGAGTATACCCGCATATACTCGACGAATAATACTTAGTGTTTACTTTTTTTGTTTTCAAATTCCTAACTCGGATCGTCCAAACTGTCACCTACAGTAACTTGCAGATGTCTCGGTATGGAAGAAAACATCTAAATGTTAGAGAAGAAGTGTTCTTATAAATACCTAGGGTGGATTTCGTGAAACCCTAATAGTAAAATTCCTAGTTCAAATCGAGAAATTCCAAAAAAACGCTCCCGTCGGCCTCATTTCGTTCTTCACGATACTGTTTGCCGACAAAGATGTGATGCATGATTTGTTCTTCAACAAGCGTGATGACTAGATCCTTGGTCTCTGAAGGTTCACATACTACTCAGATCTAGTTGATCCGTGTATTCAGATAAAGTCCATAAAGATTTCAGATTCTCTTTCTCCTCAAGATTTGCAAGTTCTATATTTTAGAGGAAAGGAAGACTGAAGATTTTAGATACGAAGAATATTATTCATAATCTAGTTTTGTGTAAATCTTTTATACTATTATAGGAGGTTTTGCCTCCGAGTTGTAGATCCTTATTTTAGGATCGATTTGTAGATCCTTGTTTGTGGATCGAGTTGTAGAAGAGGTTGTTCTCTGAGTGGTAGGAGATTTGTCTTTAAGTTATAAGAGTTGTGGCTCCGAGGTATAAGATTGTGTTCAATCTAAGATAAAGGTGAAGTAGTCGAATCTAGCCCTTCGTAGTAGATAGGTGAGGCAGGACAGTGGATGCACCCAACTCGGGGAACCACTATAAATTCTCTATGTTTTTGTGTACTTATTTTTGTACAATTTTTATTCTTCTAAAAGACGCAGAACTCACCTATTCACACCCTCTAGGTGATATAAGTTGACTACTAGACACTTTCAGCTTGGTTAGAATATAGATTGACCACCCATCGTCGAAACTAACCCGGGCAAACTCCGTTGACTTTGTATTAACCATACGAATACAATCCAACTAACCAGGGTCAAATCGGAGTTCGTTCGCTAAATATTCAAAATTTGCGCATCACATCACACTGAAATGCTCAAAACAATCATTTTTAGCATTAGACTTCGAATTGCGATGCAATTAGTTCCAATGCATTTGTATCGACTAAACAAAGACATAAGAACGAACAAAACTCAAATCAGAGTTCTCTATCTCGATATTCAGAAATCTCATTTTGGCAACGTTCTACGAGGAACGGTCATATCCACCATATGATCTCAGAATTCAACTGAATGAGTTCCAATGCACTTGTATCGACTTTATAAAGCCACATGAAATGATAGAACTCAAACTAGAGTTTTTTAGCTCCAAACCCCCAACTAGGTTTTCCTCCTACCCTGGTATGGGCCACGGGTAAAGGTTCAAGTCATTTTTATTGGGGCTACTAGGGTTTTGGTGGACCAATAATAGTTGGATATTATAATTCGTTCATGGATCGAATGCTAGGAAAGTGCTAAAGGTAAAACCTGTTGTTGAAAAGCCATATGAGATGAAGAAGCCACGTATTTGCTACTCTCATGAGGATTTTACTTCAAAATCAGTAGCTCCTGCTAGACCTCTCATTCAAAAGGTAAAGTAGGAGAATAAGAGAAGGTATAACAAATTTGACTGTTGGTGTTGTGGCAAAGTTGGTCATTTTGCCATAGATTGTTGGTCCAATTCTACAAATTATACAACTCCACAAGTTCACAATGCTAGAATGACCCCTAATATTATAAATATGTCTACTGTCTAGTGGTGTTTGACTAACAAGGAACTAAGGAACCAAATCCGTTTGGGTTCCTAAGGGTGTTTAGTTTGTAAATGCAGGTATATCCAAATGCCAACAAAACTCCTATTTGGTATTTAGATAGTGGATGTTACAGGCGTATGTTGCTCACAAAGGCTTCAAGGTCTATCAAATGGATGAAAAATCAGCCTCCATAAATGGAAATTTAAAGGAGGAAGTATACATAGAATAACCCCTGAGTTTTATCGATCCATCCTTTCCTGATTATATTTATTACTTGCATAAAGCTTTATATGGTTTGAAACAAACTCTTAGAGCTTGGTATGAGACGCTATCTAGCTTTCTTCTTAGAAACAAATTCTTAAGAGAAAAGATAGATAAGACATTATTTCTTAGGGAAGTAAAAGGTTAAGATCCTGCTAGTACAAATATATGTCGATGATATTATATTTGGATATACAGACGACAATCTTTGCAAAAAGTTGTCTAATTTGGTGCATAGGAAGTTTGAAATGAGCAGTATGGGTGAACTGTAGTATTTCTTAGGTCTTCAGGTGAAGCATCTTAAGATGGAATTTTCATTTCTCATATGAAGTTCATCAAAGAGTTACTTACGAAATTCGGAATGGAGAGTGCAACCTCTATGAAGACTCTAATGGGTTCAACTATGTCTCTAGACAAGGATGAGAATGGGAAACCTTTTGATGAAACCAAGTACATAAACATAATTAAGTCCTTGCTCCACCTTACCGCAAGTAGAGTAGATATAATGTTTTTCACATATGCATGTGCTAGACTCCAGGTGAACTCTAAGGAATCTCATTATGCCGCTGCAAAGAGGATTTTGAGATATCTTTAAGGCACACCTAATCTTAGCCTATGGTACCCAAAAAGTAATGACGTCGAGCTAATTGGATTTTCAGATGCTGATTTTGCAGGAAGTAAGAATGATAGGAAAAGTAATTCCGGGACTTGCCAATTCCTTAGAAGGAGGCTTATATCATGGAGTGGTAAGAAACAGAATTGTGTTGCAATTTATACCGCTGAATCAGAGTATATCTCTACATAAAGTTGTTGCGCCCAACTTCTGTGGATCAGAAATCAACTAGAAGATTATAATATGAAGATGAAGGAGATTCCAATGTCATGCGACTCATCCAGTGCTATAGCTATTGCTAACAATCCAGTCTCTCACAGCCAGACAAAGTACAACAAGATACAATATCATTTCATCTAGGAGTTGATATGCCTAAAATGGTTATGCACATTATCACACGTGTACTTGTCAGATCAAGTAATAAAGCGTGAATAAAGATCATTCCCATGGAGAGGTGTTTAATTTAAAGCTTGCAAATACTAGTTACCCCATTTCTTTAAATTCAAGGAAATCAAATGAGGTGATTTTGAAGAGTAATAAAAATTCTAAACAATCATTTAAACTAAATATACTATTCAAAGAGATACCTTTTTATCAGTTGAAAATAAATAGTCTTGTATTTTTGATTTCCTATGTGCGCTGACGTGATTTATGAAAATAATATCTTGTAATAATGTTTGATCAAGTTATCTTGTAACGCTTTTTATAGAAGAAATCCTCATCTCTCAAATCTAAGAAATCTTGGTATCCTATATTCCTCCAATAATCTCTAACTTAGATAGAATGAAGGATACTGCGAAGAATTAAAATCAGAGTTGCTAGTAAGAAAGGGAAATCTCTTTCTCCTCCCAAAAATGTAACAAACTTAAGAGCACTTACATTTCTCCTCTCTCGAATCTTGAAGCGCAGTACAATAGCAGAAACTATAAGTTAAAAATTTACACCACTCATCTTTTGTTTCTTGCGGTGCGATAAGATAACCTTTAAACTAATATTATGTTACTCATCCCTCAATTCTCATAACATAATAGAAGATAAAAGCATAAACTAAAAGTTTCAATATCAAATTGAAAAGTTCTGCCAAGATAAATTATCAAACAAATTCAAACATAAGAGAAATTCACCATCAAAACACACAGTCTTCTTTCCATACAAGACTAGGAGAGTTTTGTTCATAACTGAGATAAAATGCTGCAAAACTAGAGAGACCTTACAGTACATGACATCTGAAATTCAGATCTACCCTCTCTAGTGGCTGATACACAGATCCTCCAATCAATAAACCCTAGATTCAATCTCCTCCTCCATCCAAAATGTCCAAAAAGATACCCCTTTTTTCCCCTTCTCCTATTTATGGTTGTGCTTGCCCTCTATGGTATGTGTGTGTCCCGAATGGGCGCCACTTTCCAATTTTATAACTACCTTTATTTCAAAAAAAATTAGATTTTCGAAATTCAAATTCGCAGGTTTGTTGCAAGAAATTTGAATTGTTGCAATAAATTATTTTCTGTCCACAGTTCACAAAACTGCTCCGAAATTCCTGTACATTGGCTGAAACAATTCCTGAATGCTTTTTATGCTTAACATCGGCCATGCAAGTAAATTTCTTCATGATTCCCTATCTTAAAAACAAATTAGAACATCAATAATACCTGAATTTTATCTCAAATAATTATTTACTCATTTATATATGCTTTTTATCAATAATTTTCAAATAAATAAGCCAAAATGAAACGAATTAATGAACAAGATAACTTCCTTTTGTGAATTTATCACACCCTCACACCTAAACCTTTACTAGCCCCTAGCAAAGATTAAACATTACACCCCATTGATCGAGCATATATCTACCAAACTGCAAGTTCAACTCTCCTTACTCTTGAATAAAAAAAGACCAATTAAGTGTCTTGCAAGAACAATTGGTAAATGTATCAATCATTAAAATTTCAAACATGTATAAACTCATTAGTTCAGTATAGGTTAAAGCACCATTACAATATCCTAGTGTTGTGTGTGCTATTCCTTAGAATTATCAACTCTCAAACAACTTAACTCATTAAATTCCCTTATAGATAGGAGACGCTAAAAATAAGTTATGTCTTTGAGTTAGCCTCCATAAGAGTTTTGGTAGTTGAAAGAAAATCATAAGGACTTAAAATATGATGGACTTTGTCTTGGTTAGGAATTTATGATTTAATTTTGTTTTGGTCAAGATATTTTACTAGCCAAAATTTTTAATAATTATACCTACTTTCGGGTTACTTTCACAATAATATTTTTTTTTCAAAAGTCCATAGTAGGGATTATTCCAAGTAGGTGTACACACACTCAGGTCACATATCACTATGACATTTTAACACAAATTTTCATTTTTTAAAATCATAGTTGGGATCATTCCAAGTAGGTATACACACACTCAGGCAACATATTACTATGACACAAATTTTTTCTATGCCCTTTTTTATCACACCCATAGTTGAAAATCTTATTAAGAAATAACTACTGGAAATTTATGGAAATTGTACATAGATACTACGAATCAAAATGAAAAGACTCAAACTCAAAAAGTCTATAGATGATATAAAGGTGGCCTTAGTCATCTTTATCAATTAACTACTTAAGCTCAATGTCTTATTTTACATCATCGACTTAGTTCTTGTTCACCCCACCCCCATTATGTTTGTAAATCAATACAATTTCTTTGTGGGACACAAATAGTTATAAGGAATAATGTGCCTAGGATAAATATGATTTAGAGCTCTAACATATCTTACTAACTTCAAAAGCACGATTCTGAACTTTCAGGTTTGGACAATCTACCAATCAATTGAAATTGCATAATTTGAACTAAGAGTAAGGATCCCTAAATTAAATTCAATAATCTATTCGCCACTCAATTAGTGAAGGTTACTTCACACCCTCACACCTAGGCCTTGGCTAGTCCCTAACAAAGAGTTGCCATTAATTATTTCATAATTTGGGTGAAGTCTATAATTTGACGAATGAAGTAAAATATGTTAAAATAAATGTCATAGAACTAATTAACTTCCCTGAAGTGTGCATACCAAAGCATCTATTCTTATCCTCATGTTCATCCACTTGTGTTGAGTCATAATTACGGTGCAAAAATTAATCTAGAGATACCTTGCATGAACATAAAAATAAAGCTGAAGGGAACTAGTCGCCAAGTTTAGAAAAAAACATTTTCTGTATAATACAATAATTTAAATATGCTAATAAATGTGAGTTAATTCCATCCACAAGTGCACATTTAAAATATCAAAAGAGAATAATATAAGCAAACAAATTAATGTTAACCAACAAGCACAAACCAAATCAAAATTTGAAACACCAGAGACAATAACTATTAGTGTAACAAAGGAGTATCCATTAAGTATTGAACTACAATCCAGAAATACAGATCATATAAAGGATAGATCAGATAAAACTAACAAACTAAGGCATAGTTCATATTAGATCAATGTGCATGGCAGGAAAAGCTAAATCAATAGTGCATATTTGTCCATAATCCTAACAAAATACTAATAAAACTACCAAGACAACACATTGTAGCAAAATACTAATCCAAATAACCCAAGCAGCTGAAGCTCCTAACTCGTCACTCTTATCGTCCTCTTCGTTGTCAACACTTTAATCACTTGCAATATCATCATCGCTTTCATTATCTTCTCCAGACGTCTCTTTGTCATCCACCACATCTTCAACCGAGGGATCCGTTTGTTTGCCGCGGGCATTAAGTATATAACCATCAGTATCGAACGTTGAAAGGAATGGGAGAGATTGGTCACCAATCGGGATTTGGGCATGCCGTAATAAGTTTAGCTGAGTTTTACTCATATTCTTTAACTAAGCCATGACCACATTGTGATGACACCATTGATACTTCGTGAGGTGTTTCAAATATTCCATGATTTTAATCATGTCCAGTTAAGTGTCTGTTGAGTGCCGTGTGGACTGTGTCAGTTAAGTTGTAGAGGAAGAGGGCTATAATGTAGATTTTTCTTTGACCAAATTGTGCTCTGAAGAGATTTGGATATTTGTGGAAATGATGGTGTGAGTAATATGATGTTTCACCAGTGTAACTCTGGTATCCCTTTCGCTCACACCGACATTCTGACAAAGAGCGATTATAAGAGTTAGGAACCACAACTGTCAGCCGACTTTGGCCTTCATGTTTTCACGAATTTGGTTCGCTATCATACATCCTACTTTTATCTTTATTCCTCGTAGAATACAATATATTACCAGTTCCCGTGGAAACAATACCCGATTCAAATGCTTAGTTGGTAGAATACTGGCGTTAACAAACAATAACCAAACTTGGCCTCTCATTTAAAGCTATTGGAGTGGAGTGCAGTCTTAGCTTGGTTAGCCTAGTAAATATGCGATATGATGGACAGGGTTGTTACAACCTCAAGATGAGAAATTGTTCTTTTCAGATTTTAGTACCCATCTCCCTCCAGATTTTGTAGAACAAAATAACTAGTAATGGCAACTCTTTGTTAGGGACTAGCAGAGATATTGTAAACCCATGGCAAGATTGCTTCACATCTAGGATGGCAGAAAGTTTCCCTGCCCTGAGTTTGGATTGTTCAATATAGGTTATGCTTCACCCTCAAACTTCAATTTGAAAGCCTCGCTCAAGTATGACAAGCATTGATTTGAGATTTTCATAGCAATCTTAGGCTTTGTCATTAATGAGTTGAACATTCTTATGAGCCACTGACTTTCCTTTGTCCTTCATATTACAAGCCATACCCTAAGACAATAAAAACTATGATAAACAAAACCCTCAATAAGGAATGAAGAAGGGGAGAGAATGACTGCTAAACGAACTCCGAAGATCCACACATTGGAATGCAGGGGTTGATCTTGCACTACTGTGAAGGTGGAGCGCGAAGGAGGCACAAGTTGCTGTTGATAAGAACTTGATGCACTGTGACGCGCCTCTCTAGTATCGTGCAAATAGGGTTGAAAGGAGGGAGCTGGGATATTAGAAGGAGAGGGTAGGAATTGAACTTGGTTTAGTTGGAAGGGATTACAAGCACTGAGGTGGCCCGGCTCAGTTGGATCGACGAACACCGCAAAACTAAAAAAAACGGGCAAAAAAATCTTTGCAACATTTTCAAATATGTTGCAACATATATTTTTCTGCCAATAAAACTGCAAGAAGACTTCTTTGACAAAATTACAACATCCAGGCATATGTACTTCAAATTCTAACAAAAAAAACTTAAGGATGAAAATTATTATCAGCTAATAATTGGGTTACCTCCCAAAAAGCGCATGACTTCTTGTCCTGACATGACATTAGTTTTTAATTTTTTGCTATTTTAGCCAAATGAGCAACACCAATCGTTCATTATCATCGCTCCTATATATTTTTAGTCTCTCTCCATTCACTTTAAAATCTGAATTATCGTTATCTTTTAAGATGATGATCGTGCCATATGGGTGTATTTTACACAGAAGGGTCCCGACCAATGAGACTTGAGCTTTCCAAGGAATAATTTTAGACGAGAGTTGAATAATAAAAATAATTTTCCCGATTCAAAGATTTTTGTATTCAAATATCAGTCATTCCATTTCTTTGATTGCTCTATGTAAATTCTTGAGCTCTCGTACACATTCATCCTTATTTCTTCCAACTCATTTAATTGCAAAAGTTTGTTCTTCCCTGCAGCCTGAAAATCAAAATTTATTTTCTTTATGGCCTATTGTGCTTAGTGTTCTAGATTTAGAGGTAAGTGGTATGTTTTTCCATAAACTAACCGTTAGGGAGTTAAATAAATGGGTGTCTTATAAGCTGTCATATAAGCCCATACAGCATAATTGAGTTTTTGAGACCAATCTTTACAGTTGATGCTAACTAACTTTGCGAGAATTTTCTTAATTTTGCGGTTTAAGATCTCTTCTAAACCATTCATTTGAGGATGATATGCTAATGCTACTTTATGAGTAACTTCATACTTCCTTAGTAATGTAGTAAATTGGTTGTTGCACAAGTGTCCCCCATCATAACTTATAATAGCTCTTGGTTTGCCAAACAGATTAAATATATAATTCTTTAAGAAATGTAAAACAACTTTAACATCATTCTTAATAGTAGTCATGGCCTCCTCCCATTTAGAAACATAATTGACAGCTAGACGAATAAATAGATTTCTGTTTGAGTTCACATATGTCCCCATAAGGTCTATACCCCAAATATAAAAAAAGTTCAACTTCTAGAATCATGTTCATTAGCATAGAGTCATTTTTGTTAATATTTTCATTTCTTTGACATTGATTACATTGGCTCATAAATTCTTTAGAGTCTTGGAAAAAAGTGGGCAAATAGAATCCCGCTTATATTACTTTCATTGACATTATATTCCCCCTAAAATTTCCTTCGTAAGGAGAGCTATGACATTTGTCCAACATAGATTTCATTTGTCCTTCCGGTATGTATCGTCGCACTACAACATCTGCTCCAATTTTAAATAAAAAAGGATCATCCCAAAGGTAAGAGTGTACTTGATGCAGAAATCTCTTCTTTTGTTGATATAGCAAATCAGGTGGGAAATTTTTACTAACTATTTAATTAACGTAGTCAGCATACCAAGGCAAGGATTTTCGGAAATGGTCAAAATCCACTCATCTGGGAACCTTTCATCAATTTCAAAACGTAATATAGGATTCAAACACTCATTCCTTGATAGATGATCTATGACAGTGTTGTCGACACCTTTTTCGTCCTTAATTTCCAAGTCAAATTCTTGTAGCAGCAAAACCCAACGAATTAGTCGATGTTTGGAATCTTTCTTTTCCATAAGGTAACAAATAACCACATGGTCTGTGTATGATTTGACTTTGGTGCACAAAATATAAGATATGAAATTTTCAAAAGTAAACACTACGGTGAGTATTTCTTTTTTGGTAGTGGTATAATTGATTTGAGCCTCAATTAAAGTTTTGCTAGCATAAGCTAATACGTGGTAGACTTTCTCCCGTACTTTCCCTAAGACAATGCCAATGGCATAATCGCTAGCATCACACATTAACACAAAGGACTCTCTCCAGTCGGGAGGCACTATATTGGGTGTCATAGTTAAACAAGTCTTAAGTTGATTAAATGACCTTAAACAACCATCATCAAAATTAAACCTTACATTTTTTTTCTAACAGTCCACTTAGAGGCTTGGCGATTTTTGTAAAATCCTTGATAACCGTTTGTAGAATCCCGCATGGCTTAAGAAATTTAGCAGTGTTTTATATTTTTAGGAGGTGGTAGTTTTTCAATCACCTCAATCTTAGCCTGATCAACTTCTAACCCCTTTCTAGACACATGATGCCCTAGTACTATACCTTCACACACCATAAAATGATATTTTTCCCAATTGAAAATGAGGTTAGTTTCAACACAGTGAGAGAGAACTTTTTCTAAACACATCAAGCATTCATCAAATGATTTACCAAAGATGGAAAAATCATCTATAAAGATTTCTATGTCGTGCTCCATAATATCAGAAAATATAGCTATCATACAACGTTGAAAAGTGGCCGTCCATTACACATGCCAAATGACATTCTCCTAAAAGTAAATGTTCTATAAGGGCATGTGAAAGTTGTATTTTCTTGGTCCTCTGGATCTACCATAATCTGATTATTGTCAGAGTACCAATCCAAAAAGCAAAAGAAATCAGTTTTGGATATTTTATCTTAGACTTGATGTTTGAATGACAATGGAAAATGTTCTTTTCTAGTGGATTTTTTAAATTTTTGGTAATCCATGAAAATTCATTAACCCGTGATTATTCTTGTGGGGATTAATTCATTCTTGTTATTTTTTTACCACGATCAACCCTCCCTTCTTAGGAACACACTGGACCGGGGAAACCCACGAACAATATGAAATGGGATAAATGATTCCCACATCTAACCATTTGATAATCTCCTTTTTTATAATTTCTTTCATAGGTGGACTAAGTCGATGTTGAGGCTCTATAGACCCTTTGAAATATTCCTCTAAAAGTATTTTATGCATACATAAAGAATGGCTAATTTATATTGTCTTAAAAGATCTAGTAAATTTTTTTGTTGCATCAATAACAATTTAGAGTTAACAATGACCGGTAATGTATCATTTTCACCTAAATATGCATATGATAGATGCTCAGGTAGTGATTTTAACTCCAAAATGGGTGGACTAACCACAGAGGGTTTATCTGTCAATGACTTCTCCGACATCTCAAGAGGTTTCGGATTACAGAATGATATCGTTCTTGCTCGAATATTTACAAACAATCTTGAATCTCTTCTTCATCAGATTTTTCATCAAGAGTTATCATACTTATTATATCTTCATCTGAACTATCCCACCCTTCATTTAATTCATAATCATAAAGTGAAATACTATTAACCTCCTCCATTTCATCTTCTTTTATATACAGGAATTTCATTACTTTGAGTACATTGAAGGTTACTTGTTCACTGTTAACCCTCATGATTACCTCCCCTTTATGAACTTCAATTATAGTTCTTTCAGTTTCCAAGAAGGGTCGACCTACAATAATTGACACCAACTCATCTTCTTCTATATCTAACACAATGGAATCCGCTGGAAAAATAAATTTTTCCACCTTGACTAAAACATCTTCTTCAATTCCTTTTGGAAATGTAAGTGATTTGTCGGCTAACTGCAATGTTAGAAATGTTTTAAAAATTTCACCCAATCCCAAATTCTTGTAAATAAAATGAGTCATCAAATTGATACTTGCCCCTAAATCGCACAAATCCTTTCCTTCAAATTGATATCTAATAGAACATGGAATCGTGAAACTTTCGGGATCTTTTAACTTTGGTGGAAGTCTCTTTTGATGGATAACACTAGACCCATGGGTAAGCGCCATCGTTTCATTCACACCAAATTTTCTTTTCTTATTTAAACTATCCTTCATGAATTTAATGTAGCTTGACATTTGCTCTAAGGCTTCTGCAAAAGGGATATTAATTTTCGTTTTTTAAAATATCTCTAGAAATTTATGAAATTGATGATCTAATTTACTTTTTCTTAGCCTTTGGGGGAAGGGTAGTGGTGGGTAGACAATTGCATTTTAATTTTTCTTTAATAATTCCACATTCTTTTCATTCTTACCTTCTCCTATAACTTCTAAATCTTTATCATCACTATTAATATAAAAGTGCACTTTTATTGTAACGACCCTAGCCGATACAACGTGACAATATCACGGCTCCGCTCTAGGCAACGTTACTGGGCTGCAGCCCAAGCACCCCAACCCATCTCCAGCCCACTGGCGGGTTGTTGGTGGCCACAACCTCCCTTGATAATGTGCTTTATGGTCTTATGTTCAAAGTAAATGCAATTTGTCCCAATTAGGATTCAATTAAGCACACAGAACCTTCTAAACTAGAGAAACGAGCTTCATTCTTTTGTAAATATTCTATGATGACTTCATCGGATAACTTCCTATAAGGTTCCGCTTGATTAGGATTATGGTGTTGATGAAAAGTATTTGAACTTGAGTTGAATAAATGTGAAGGGGTTGATACAGAATTGTTTTTCCACAAAAATTAAGGTGGTTTCTCCATTCAAGATTATAATTATTTGCATAAGCATTATGATTTTCTTTATATTGCCCACCAATATAGTTATCTTCTTCACTGTGACTAATAAGCTGCTCAATGGTCAAAGTTGGACTAATGGTAGAAGGAGTAACTATATATGCTATTAACTTGTGGAGTCATTTAATTTTGGTGTAACGTTAACACATCTAACCTCTTATTTATTAAATTGAATTGAGATGTCATTTGGGCCGCAAATGAGGTTAACTGATCTACTTTGTATATCCCAACCGTGGTAGAAGATTCTGCCAAACGACGAGTTTATAATTATTAGAGGATAAATCCTCTAATATTGTATTGGAATCTTCTGGATATTTGATCATAAGTGATCCTCCTGCAGCTCCATCTACTTGGATCAACATAGATGTTTAGAGGCCATTGTAAAAGGTCCGCACATGTTGATAAATAGCTAAGTCGTGGTGAGGAAACTTCTGCAATAATTCTTTAAAGCATTCCCAAGCGTCGTAAAGGGTCTCTCCATTCCCTTGCATAAATGTCGAGATATCTCGCTTAAATTTAGAAGTTATATATGGAGGAAAATACTTGGCTAAAATTTTTTCCATCAAGATTGCCCAAGTGGTAATGGATCTATTAGGTAAATAGTTCAACCAATCCTTTTCCCTTCCCTCTAAAGAGAAAGGAAACAACTTTAGTTTAATTGCTTCTTTTGATGCACCATTAATCCTAAATGTATCACAAATTTCCATGAACGCCCTTAAATAAAAATTGGGGTCTTCGTGATCGAGGCCACCAAATTTATTATTTTGAAGAATTTGCATTGCAGTAGAATCGATTTTAAATTTATTAGCTTTGAAAGTTGGTCTAGCGATACTAAATTATAACCCTCCCCAAAAAGGCATATTATAGTCGCGACATATCCTTATATATTCAATTTGGTGTCCATTATATTCTACTTGACCTCCTAAATCATGGCCTTCCTAATGATTCTTATCCGGATTCATAGTTGAAGAATGGATTTGTTCTATCCGAAAGGTTTTATGATTTTTCTGACACGTCTGTTCAATCTCTAAATTTAAAGGTACTAGTTCATCAAATCGAAATCTGGACATGCACTGACAGACCAAAAAATAATTAAAAAAACAAATTAAAATAAAACAAAATTATAAGTTTGAGCTCTAAATACTTAGGATTACTAATATTGCAAGAAAATAGAATAATAGATCAATCGCACTTCCCCGACAATGACGCCAAAAATTTGATACGCCTGAAATGGTTATGCATATTACCGCAAGTATATGTATCAGATCAAGCAAAAAAGTGTGAATAAAGATCCTTCCCACAGAGAGGTATTTAATCTAGAGCTTGCAAATACTAGTTACTCTATTTCTTTAAATTTATGGAAATCAAATGAGGTGATTTTGAAGAGTAATAAAAATTCTAAACAATGATTTAAACTAAATATACTATTCAAAGAGATACCTTTTTATTAATTGAAAAGAAACAATCTTGTATTTTCGATTTCCTATGTGCATTGAGGTGATGTATGAAAATAATATCTTGTAATAATATTTAATCAAGTTATCTTGCAACAATTTTTATAGAAGAAATCCTCATCTATCAAATCTAAGAAATCTTGATATCCTATATTCCTGTAGTCATCTCTAACTTAGATAGAATGAAGGATACTACAAAGAATTAAAATCAGAGTTATTAGTAAGAAAGGAAAATCTCTTTCTCCTCCCTAAACCATAGAGAACTTAAGAGCACTTACACTTCTCCTCTCTCGAATCTCGAAGCGCAGTACAATAGTAGAAACTTTAAGTTAAAAGTTTACACTACTCGTCTTTTGATTCTTGTGGTGTAATAAGATAGCCTTCAAACTAATATTATACCACTCATCTCATGATTCTCGTAGCATAATAGAGGATAAATGCATAACCTGAAAGTTTCAATATCAAATTAAAAAGTTCCACCGAGATAAATTATCAAACAAATTCACACATAAGAGAAATTTACTATCAAAACACACCAAGTACTCTCTCAATACAAGACTAGGAGAGTTTAGTTATAACTGAGATAAAACACTGCAAATCTAGAGAGATCTTACCGTACGTGACATCTGAAATTCAGATCTACCCTCTCTAGTGGCTAAAACGGAGATCCTCCTATCAAGAAACCCTAGATTCAATATCCTCTTCCCTCCAAAATGTCCAAAAAGATCCCCTTTTCTTCTCCCTTCTCTTATTTAAGGTTGTGATCTCCCTCTATGGTATATGAGTGTCCCTGATACTTAAAATCGCAAAGGTGAAGAGAGGGTTAGAGAGAAGAGAAGGTGGATGTGGTGGAATTGAAAATATTCTCTGATTCTATATCCGATAAAGGCAAGTGTACCTTATCGTTTATAGTATAGGATACTAAAGATTAATATAAAGGTCGTATTTCCCTGGGGCATAATGATTACTTCTACTTTGAGGAGATCACTATTATTTTATCAATTAATTTTTCTATTAATTACTAAACTAAAAATAGAAATTAAAATACTAAGCTAAAAAGAAAACTAAAAACTTGCAAAATAAAAAGAGTTAGAGCTAGTGAAAAAGGGTTAGTACTCAATCTAGAATCACTTTGAACTAGGAAAATCAAAATGAAATAACAACTAGTTCTAAATAAAGTAAAACTACCTTGACCGTGGAGGTTCCCGAAGCATGAATGAGCTTCTCTCGAAGTCATGCCCACCTGAGTTTAGGAAGGTCCGACCGACTCTCGTCTAAATCAGAGGCTTAAAGTTCACCTTAAGTGGTGAACCCCGCTATTGGATTTCACTCCAATCCAGGAGATTTGGACTTCTACCTCACTCAAGGGGCACGTGCAACTCTCTTTACTCTTGGGTGATCGATTCAATCTACGAGTCTCTTGGCTAACTAAGATTGAAAACCCAAATGGAAACTATATACTAGTAATATAGTTCCACTAAATAAAATCAAGAGTAAATCAAAAGTGATTACTTTAAGAAGAAAAAGAAGCTAAAACATCATAACTTGATCAACCCATTCTCAGATCATCGCGATCGAGTACAAACGGTGATTAGTTAATCATGATAATAGGGAAAGAGAGGGGTAAATAATAAAGGTGCATGAAAACTAAAGAGAGAGAATATAGAGAAAGGAAATGCTAACTAGAATTTTATTAAAAATAAAAACGATTACAACTAGGAAATGGACGTTACGAGTACATGAAAAGAACTAACTACGACTACAATACTAATAAGAAAAGATTACAGGAAATAAAAGTGCATTGCATGAAAATACAAGCTAGAAATGGAGGGAGAGAGAGAGCAAAACATGAAAATAAAAAAACTAAAACCCTATGAATTGAACTAGCAGCACCTCCCCTTTCCCCAAAAGTTGGTCTGCAATGCTTGGAATAGCCTGGTGATTATAGAGTTTTACCACGGGTTGGTCACGCCCTAGGTCACGCCTAGGGAGGGAGTGATAGGTACGGAGTTGACCTCGGGCACTGGATTCTGGCGGGAATGATGATTGCTTTTGTACGATGGTGGTCACACCCGTGTGGGGGGGGGGGTGATAGCCATGTCAAGAGTAAATTGCTGGTCGGAAATCCATCAGACGTCGGAAAAAGGCGGGACACGCCCTATGACACGCCCAGGGAGGGTGTGTCAGGGGGGCGTGACAATACTGTTTGCGTGCAGTAGCGGAGAAAGCATTAAATGTGGCCGCAGGTTTCGGGATGAGGGTGACACGCCCTATGACACGCCCAGGGAGGGCGTATCAGGGGGGCGTGATAGTGGATTTTTGGCGGGAAATTCCATCTGGCAGCTATCAACCTCAAGATCAGGCTACATGCCCTGTGACACGCCCAGGGAGGGCGTTTTAAGGGGGGCGTGTTAGAGGATTTGTGGCTAAAAACTTGTGGAAACCTGCAAAAATAGAAAATAAACATTAGTTATATTATTTACATAAAAATAAACCTAAAAATACATAAAGAAAGAGATTTAAAACGTAAATAATATATTTTTACCCAAATAAATTAAGCTAAAATATGCATCATCAAATTCCCCCATACTTATTATTTTGCTTTTCCTCAAGCAAAGTCTACGAGTTAGAGAAAATAAAGAGGATTAATTGAAAAGTTTAAAAATGCTATAAACGAGTAAGACGGGAATTTAGAGGTAGAGAAATTTTGAAAAAGAACCAAAAATTCCCACTTTAACTTAACACAGAATTTTATAAATTTTACTAAATATAAAAATAAATCATCCATAATTTTTACAAAAATAAAACTTAATAAAGCAATAAGTAAAAAGCGCATTGAGTCACTACTAAAGTCTAAGAGACAAATTAAAACCATATTTAATCAAGACAAAGTTCAATATTTCTATCAAAAACACTTAATCTAGTTTCTCGCTACTATACTAAAAAGTAAACGTAGGAAGCATGAATCACTAGAGATTTAATTAGGCGTACAGTTAGGCTTAGGTTTTTAAGGGTACAATATTCAAAAAGATAAATAGGAGGAGGGGTATTTGCACACTTAAAACAAAAAGAAAATGAGCATTGCCAAAATAAGGCTAGCCAAAATAAACCCATTTTTTTCTTTTTCTTTTCTTTTCTTTTATTTTTTTCATCAAATATTTTTCACATTTTCATTTTTTTTTCTTTTTTCATACTTAAGAATTTCCACTTTTTTAGCAAAAGATAATACAAAGATTTTCCACTAATTTTTCAAAAAGATGCACATTAGCAATTAAAGCTCAAAAATAATTTTAAAGTGTGCATATAAGTAAGCTATTTGGCCGTGGTGAAATAAAAAGTGGGGCTATAAAAAGGAAAGGAAAAGGCACAAAAATGGCTAGCAATGATTATTGTTAGGCGGGGTTCAAAGGCTCAAACGTTTCAAAAGAAATGCCAAAATCATTTTCATACTTCTTAAATCTACTCAAAGTAAAGCTTTGAAATTTTAAAAGAGGATATACACAAAAAATAAAAAATAGAGAATTTGTTTTCTTGAAAACAATGATAATAAGCGTCCAGACCGGTTTGTGTCTACTACACTTAATACTAATTAACTTTTAAAAAGATTTTAATAAGGAAAAATAAAGGATGATAGATTTTATAAAAGTAAAAGAAATAAAAGAAAGGCTAAGGAAAAGTAAAGAAAAATTCAAGAAATTTTTCAAAAATAGCATACTACCCTAAATAGGAACACTACATGAGTCAGCATACTACTCGCTAAACATATTTAAACAGAAAATAAATCTAATTTATTATAATTAAGCAAGTAGACATGAGCTTAATAAAAAATAATAAAATGCAAAGTAGCGGGGTACTAATTTATTTGACAAAAATTAACTAAATTTAATTTGGGATTTTTTTTCAAAAAGTTATATATATATTTTTGGATTTTTCAAAGATATATTATATATAATTTTTTTTTTATTTTTCTAAAATTTTTATAATTTTTTTTATTTGTCTAAAATAAACTATTAAAGGAACACTCCCCCATACTTAAAGTTAAATATTGTCTTCAATGTTTAAAGTTAAGTATAAAAAGAGTCGAGAAAAGAGAGAAAAGAAGAAAAAGAAATGCAAAGAGAAGGAAAATATGCTTCCCTAGCGCTTGATGCCCAGACGTTGAAAAATGCGTCCCCCCATACTTGAGCTAAAGATCGGCTTGAGTACAAGTTGAGAGGCGAAAAGTGGCACAAACACGTGGGAGCTTATTCCTGCACAAAACAAAATAAAAAAAACAAAAAAGAAAAAGATAAGCAAGGGGTGCCTCCCAAGAGCGCTCTTTGTTTAAAATGCCATTGAGCTCAACGTTCTTGGTTAGCTAAATGGAAAATAAAAAGAGAAATATAATGGCAGCTCGCGCAATATGCATTTCGGCGCGAGTGAAAAAAATATTTTTTTAGAAAATAAAATTATTTTTTTTGTATTTTTATATTTTTTAAATTATACAAAAATGAAAAAGATTTAGAAAAATAAAATTTGTTAGTAAAAGAAAATAAACTATTAGAAGGGCAAAAGAAGAAGATTTAGAGGCTAAATTAGAAGGAAAAATAAAAGAAAAAAGAAAGTGAAATTTTCGCAAGGAGGGGGGATAGAAGAAATAGAAGAAGGCAGCGGCGGTTGATCACAAGAAAATGTTTGGACATAAAGATCCGGTTGCTCCACTTGAATATCAATCATTTCCGTAGATTGGGAGCAAACCGGGATATCTGAAAAATCAATCTCCTCGGAAGATCGAACACAAGAAAGTTCGTCTTCCTCGGAAACTTAAAAAAAAATGGGATATCGGGGGAAATTTCCTCCTCGAGAGGTTGAAGACACAAGGGAATTTCTGAATAATCATCTTCCGCTAGTGATTGAAGGTACTGCGGAATATCCGAAGATTCATCATTCAAAAGATAAGTAGGAGGAGGAGGGGAAGAAAAAGATGCGGCCTCAGAAGCTAAAGCGTCAAAAATCACTTTGAAGTGAGCATTGATGCGTGCATCAAATGCTACAGAATCAAAAATGACTTCATTTTCTCTAGAATCAAAAACTGGAGGCGCGCAAACTTGTGGAGGAAAAGCGGAGAAATCTTAAGATGGAAATGGTTGATGATCATATTGGCCCCAAGAATGATCAGGGTGTTGCCACCCTGAGTTGTTCAAAGTAGGGGTAGGATAAAAATGTCCATTCAAGAAATTTTCGAAAAAATTAAAATCAGAAAAATTCGGAGGAGAAGGGTAGAAAGGCGTTTGAAAACCATCGTAACCCCATGAAAAAAAATTTGCGGACGGATCAATTTGGCCAAATTGATTTGATCCGAAAGGGATAAAATCATGGGTGGATGAAGAATATCTTACCCAACACTCCTTGCGAGAGTGGCCGAACTCTTCATAATTAAAACAAAGACTCACCATTAAAAAAAATAAATCAACCGCAAAAGAGGGGAGAGAGAGTGAGATAAAAACAAAACAAAATGATAAAATTAATAGCTATCCTTTTTTCAAAATATCAAAACATTCCCCAGCAACGGCGCCAAAAACTTGATACTCAAAATCATAATGGTGAAATGAGGGTTAGAGAGAAGAGAAGGTGGATATGGTGGAATTGAAAATATTCTCTGATTCTATATCCGATAAAGGCAAGTGTACCTTATCGTTTATAGTATAGGATACTAAAGATTAATATAAAGGTCGTATTTCCCTGGAGCGTAATGATTACTTCTACTTTGAGGAGATCACTATTATTTTATCAATTAATTTTTCTATTAATTACTAAACTAAAAATAGAAATTAAAATACTAAGCTAAAAAGAAAACTAAAAACTTGCAAAATAAAAAGAGTTAGAGCTAGTGAAAAGCGTTAGTACTCAATCTAGAATCACTTTGAACTAGGAAAATCAAAATGAAATAACAACTAGTTCTGAATAAAGTAAAACTACCTTGACCGTGGAGGTTCCCGAAGCATGAACGAGCTTCTCTCGAAGTCGTGCCCACCTGAGTTTAGGAAGGTCCGACCGACTCTCGTCTAAATCAGAGGCCTAAAGTTCGCCTTAAGTGGTGAACCCCGCTATTGGATTTCACTCCAATCCAGGAGATTTGGACTTCTACCTCACTCAAGGGGCACGTGCAACTCTCTTTACTCTTGGGTGATCGATTCAATCTACGAGTCTCTTGGCTAACTAAGATTGAAAACCCAAATGGAAACTATATACTGGCAATATAGTTCCACTAAATAAAATCAAGAGTAAATCAAAACTGATTACTTTAAGAAGAAAAAGAAGCTAAAACATCATAACTTGATCAACCCATTCTCAGATCATCGCGATCGAGTACAAATGGGGATTAGTTAATCATGATAATAGGGAAAGAGAGGGGTAAATAATAAAAGTGCATGAAAACTAAAGAGAGAGAATATAGAGAAAGGAATTGCTAACTATAATTTTATTAAAAACAAAAATGATTACACTTAGGAAATGGACGTTACGAGTGCATGAAAAGAAGCTATCTACTGCTATAATACAAATAAGAAAAGATTACAAGAAAAGAAAGTGCATTGCATGAAAATAAAAGCTAGAAATGGAGAGAGAGATCAAAACACGAAAATTAAAACACTAAAACCCTATGAAATGAACTAGCAGCATCTCCCCTCTCCCAAAAAGTTGGTCTGGAATGCTTGGAATAGCCTGGTATTTATAGAGTTTTCATACGGGTTGGTCCTGTCCTAGGTCACGCCTGGGGAGGGCGTGATAGGGGGCGTGAAAGGTACGAAGTTGACCTCGGGCGCTGGATTCTAGAGGGAATGATGATTGCTTCTGTATAATGGTGGTCGCACCCTAGGTCATGCCCGTGTGTGTGTGCGGGGGGGGGGGGGGGGGGGGGGGCATGACAGGCAAGTCAAGAGTCAATCGCTGGTCAGAAATCCATCAGATGTCAGAAAAAGGCGGGACCCGCCTTGTGACACGCCCAGGAAGGGTGTGTCAGGGGGCGTGACAATACTGTTTGCATGCAGTAACGGAGAAAGCATTAAATGCGGCCGCAGGCTTCGGGATGAGGGTGACACGCCCTATGACACGGCCAGGGAGGGCGTGTCAGGGGGGCGTGATAGTGGATTTTTGGCGGGAAATTCCATCTGGCAGCTATCAACCTCGAGATCAGGCTACATGCCCTGTGACATGCCAAGGGAGGGAGTGTTAGGGGGGCATGTTAGGGGGGCGTGTATGAGGATTTGTGGCTGAATACTTGTGGAAACCTGCAAAAATAGAAAATAAACATTTGTTATTGATAGTTTAACTTTCAAGGCAGCCTAAACACCTAGAGGGGGGGGGGGTGAATAGGTTCTGCTTCTCTTTCTAAAACTTCTAGGCAGAATTCAATTTAATAACTAATATAATAAACACAGCAATCACAGAAAACAAAACATCACAGATTGCACTATGTTTTATAGTGGTTCCCCAAGGTCTGGGTACATCCACTTTCCCCCTTCACCTATCTAGCAGTATGCTAGATTCGGCCAAACTTCCACTTATCTCAGATCAATAGATCTTACAACTCAGAACCCAACTGGTTCCTACAACTCAGGCACAACTGCCCTACCTCAGCCTTGCCCCAAGGCCTACAACTCAGAGAATATCCTTCTCCTACACTCAGGCAAATAGCCCTACCACTCAGAGTTCAACACTCTTACACTCAGCCTTTATAACATAGGCTTACAACTCAGATCTGTATAAACAGATCCTACAGAAATATAGAAAAGATTGTTTTAATTGTCTTGCCAAAGTTGAGAGAGAAAAGGCAATGACAATTCTTGATCAGCTGATGCAATCAACTGTTTCTTAGCCTTCTTCAAAGCTTCTTGAAAATGTACTTAGCTGAGTTGATTCCAAACAGCTTCTTGAGAATCCACTGGTGGATTCTTTCTTCTTCTTCAAATTCTGACTTGATCTCTCTCTCTATCTAGAACTTTGAATGATTCTTCTGAATTCTGATTAGAACTCTTCTTAGATCTATCCTTAGATAGTCTTCTTAGATCTCCCGGAGAAGATCTTCTTAAGTGCCTAGCACTTTTTTGAAATGAGTAGAATTGTAATCCTTCTCCACTTTCTGATCCAATGTATTTCAAAAGGTCAGTTCTATATGTTGTTGATCATTTTCTCCTTCTGAATCTGTCTATTTATAGACATTCTTCATGGTAACCGGCTGATCCGGTTTCTAACCGTTTTCTGTCAAGTCTGACAACTTCAGTTAACCGGTGATAACCCACAGCTGTCAAGTCTTCAAACAAGTCCTGTGCCTTAGTCTTGAATCACAAGTTATTGAAACAGTCTGTCAGAAAGTGTCGAGACAATCTGTCTATTTGTGTCGACATAATTGACTTTGGTGTCGACACAGTCTTCAGTGATGTCGACTAAGTTGCCTTTGAGTCGACACAGCTTCTTCTGCAAATAACTTGATCTTGACTCTTCAGTGTGTCGACACAAGTCCTGTGTGTCGACACAATTGTTGTAGAATCATAACTTTAGTAAGTGTCGACTTAGCCTTCAGGTGTCGACACATTCATTTTTTAACTCTGCTATTATGTGTCGACTTAATCACAATGTGTCGACACATTCTGCTGGTGTCGACTAAATTGAGGTCGACTATTTTCTTCTGTGTCGACACATTCAGATGATGTCGACAATCTTGAGATCGACTATATTCTTCTATGTCGACACATTCTCCCAATGTTTGAGGTCGACGCTTTTCTTCTGTGTCGACACAATTTCCCAGTATTGTGTCGACTCTTTTCTTCTGTGTTGACACAATTTCCCAGTGTTGTGTCAATTCTTTTTCTGTGTCGACACAAATTCCCAGTGTTGTGTCGACTTACTTCTTCTGTGTCGACACTTTTTCCCAGTGTAGTTGTAGACTAACTGCTATGTGTCGACACTGCTTCCCAGTGTTGTGTCGACTATTTTCTTCTGTGTGTCGACACAGCTTCCTTTGTGTCGACACTTGGACTTAGAATTTTTCTGCATACTTTATCAATTCTCCACCTGCACATGTCAACTTAAAACAACATCAAATACACCTTGATGTATATCATTGAGCTAAGTTGGGCTTCTTCAAATCAGGTACACATTTTCCAATGTACCCAACAATCTCCCCCTATTTGGAGAAGTCATAACCCCTATAGCCAATGATATACACCATTTATAAACAGTACTAAATGATGATTAATGACATAGCAGGAATACTTTAAATATAAACAAAACATAACATAGAATAATTCAGAATCAATCATCACAGAATGCACATTATAATATGCCAAACAACATTTTGTTTATAACAGGGTAATGTTTGATTACAAAGTTTTACATTTGATGATTACATCACAACATTACAAAATATTTAAAACAAAATCAGGATTGATCAGGCTCTCTAATCATAATCCCTTTGCCAGACTGAATTGTAGCTGTCACAGGAGCTTCTGATTCTTCAGCTATCTTCTTTCCTTTAAGATCAGCCTTCTTCTGAGCTTCTTCCTTGATCCTTTGCCTTTCAAAATAATGAAAAGGCTTTGGGAAGTATTTGCTTGGCTCCTTAGCATCTGATGGCAGTCTTCCCAGCTTGGCTTTCCTTCTGAATTGTACAATTGCCTCTTGCCTTGCCTCATACTTCTGCCATTCAATTTCATTGTACCACTTCCCTCTCTCATGAACTTTATCCTGTACAGCTTTCCATGTAGTGAGTATGATGTTCCTTGAAGTAGGACTCCACTGCTCATAATCTGGCTTCAGTACAGCCTGCTCTCTGAATTTCTTCTTTGCCAATAGAGCATCCTGCTGTTCTTTCAGAGTAGCCTCAGGCTTATCAACTTTTCCAAAGACAATATTAGTAACCTCCTTTGGAGGACTATACATTCCTTGAACTTTCTGATCAATCAAGTCAAAATCTGGAGGGGGTATATGACTTGGGCAACCTCAGGTTGATTGCCTTCAAGTAGATTAGATTGTATTCCTGACTCAGCTACCATAGCATCATCACACAATGGGGGATATCCCAAAGTGGCTCGTATGCTATTGGTCACCCACTTGGTGTGCTCAGAGCCTGCATGAATTAGCATCCTCTCCCCCTTTATGGCTTCTCTTGATACATGATCTCTAAGATCTTCTTTTTGAAATCGAATTTGGCCAGCCAAATAATTCACTCCCTCTTTGAAAAATGGTCGTAACTTTTGAAGCTTTTCAGATATGTCCTTTTGAGAGGTTGTGATGGCAGTCTTAACAGATGCAATAGCAGCCTGAAAATTTTTATCAAATTCTTCCATTTCTTTGGCTCTATCTGCAGGCATACCTGGAACAATCTTCTTCACTTCTTTAATGATCTCATTATGAGATTCAGTTAAATTTTCATTCATTCTGATTTGATTTTCCAGAACATAACTTTGCTTCAAAGCAATATCATCCACCTTTGTAGAGATAGCCTCCTGTTGTTTAGCCAGATAAACTACAGCATTGCCACCCTTGTGGAAGCAATCTGTCATTTCAGTTTTATGCAAGTTGACTTGAAATTGGATGGACTTGATATCCTGAGCTAAGTCAAACTGAACTGACTTGCAATTTTCATCAACATACTTCTCCAGAGCCATCCTTTGGTCATCCAATTTTACTTGAAGATCTACCATAAATTTATTGTAATCAAAGGATGGAGAAACTTGTGGAGTTGTGGTCTGTAATGCCTGCTTATAGTTCTTGCTTCTTCTCTTAAAGACAACAAGTTTTCTTTTCTTTGCCACCCTGGCTTCTTCAGTTTCTGTTTCAGAGGAAGTATCTACATGAATTCTTTCTTGTGGATGATGAATTGTATCTGTTCCAAGGGGTTGTTGCTCAGCTTCAACATCCACTGGCTCATCCTCAACCTGTGTTTCCCCAGCAGCTTCCTGATCAATGTCCATTCCTATGGACTTCTCAATATCTGGTCCACCTCCTTCTTTATCAGCAGCAGTATCAACATCTGGGAATAACTCCTCCATAGTAAATTCCAGTTGAGTGGTCACTTCTGCAGCAGTTAAATCTTGAGATATGTTTAACTGTGCTTCCTCTTGGACTTGCACTACAATATTTGTAGTGGCAGGAGTAGGTGTGGACACTAGCTCCCCCTGAACCTTTGGAGCAGAAGTGGAAACTGGCTCCCCCTGCATCTGTGCAGGTGTTGATACTTCCTGGACCACAGTTGAGTCAAGCTGTGTCCCTTCTTGTACTTGTTCAGATTCTTGATTTGGTGCAGGGGATTGCACAGGAGTGTCTGGCCTGCTCTCTTCAGGCACATCCTTGGACAGGACCCTATCCCACCTGGAGAATAGTCTCATATCCATTCTTCTCATATGGTTAATCTTACTCCCTTGCAGCTGCTGCATCACATCAGGAATCACTCCAGTGAAGTACAGGCTCATGATCCTAGCCATGTTAGGCTTCTTGATTCCCTCTTTGATCTTGTCAAAGAGTACTCCTGACCAATCAGTAGGAATAGTAAAAACTATCATGGTCATCAGGCTGAACATATAGGCAGAAATCCTATCATGTCCACCTGTCTTGCAGAGGATTACCTTTCCAACTACTTCAGACAAGAACTTCCCTTGCTGATTCATTCCCTTTCTGTTGAATGCAGCTCCAATCTTCAATCCTGAATCCAGGCCACACCATTGAAGAGCTTCCCTTGTCTTAGATATAGGAACTTCCTCTTCATTCTCAACCACTTGCAGTTGGAAGATCTTTCTTAAACTTCTTTGATTAATCTTTACCGTCGTCCCTTGAACAGTGGACTTAATCTTGAGGCCAGTAGAATGGACTGATGCAGAGATAAAGAACTCGTGCACCTCCTTCTTCCAGATCTTAGTTGGTTCTGAAATGAGAAATTCTAACCCTGATGCAGAGAGAAGGGTGATAACTCCTTGAACATCAGGCGGCGCCTCTGCAAAGGCCTGGCGCACTAACTCATATCCTTCATTGATGTTATCTTCAATCCTTGGCGCCATCGTTGTGTCGAGAAAGCTTGAGAGAAGAGAGAAAGAAAGACTGTCGACACAGGGTTTGAGTCTCGAAAACCTTGAAAGCGTGTCGACACAAAGAGCTTTTGACCTATTTATAGCTTCTGTTGAAAGAAGTTCAAAAGGCGCCAAAAACAGTCTAAATGTGTCGACACAGACGGAATGTGTCGACACAAGCTTCTATTAACTCGACATTTCTTCAGCCTACTATGTGTCGACATCAATTTGTGGTTATGTCGACACCTTGGATACATAGTAGAAAGACAGAAATTCTGTGTCGACACTAAGGACAAGTGTCGACACATATTCTGTAAGTGTCGACACCATAATTCTGGTTGAGTCGACATTACATTTCTGGTTAAGTCGACAATAAAACTCTTAAGTGTCGACACATATTCTCTGTGTCGACACAATATTTCTGACTTGTCGACATAATTTCTCTGAGTCGATACATTATTACTGAATGTGTCGACACATTCTTACTTAGCCAATTTCTGTAACTTCAATGTGTCCTTTTTAACACTTGATTATGTTGTTACTACTTTTACTTACTTATAAACCATTTCAATAGCATTGTTAATGATTTTGTTTAATACATTAATCAATGGTTAACATACCTAATTCAATTTTGAATTTATTAAATTTGGTTTCATCTAAAGGCTTAGTAAATACATCTGCTATTTGATAATCTGTTTTTACAAATTCCAATGAGATGTCACCTTTTTCTACATGTTCTCTAAGAAAATGATATTTGATTTCTATATGCTTAGTTCTACTATGAGAAACTGGATTATTAGCAATAGAAATAGCACTCTTAGAATCACATAAAAGGGGTGTTCTACTTACCTGAATACCATAATCTTTAAGCTGATGCTGCATCCATAATAGCTGTGCACAGCAGCTTCCAGCAGCAATATACTCTGACTCAGCTGTGGAAATTGCCACACTAGTCTGCTTTTTACTACTCCAAGATATTAGTCTTCCTCCCAGGAATTGACAAGTACCTGTAGTACTCTTTCTATCCTCTCTACATCCTGCAAAATCTGCATCTGAATAGCCTGTTAGTTGAAAATCTCTATTCCTAGGGTACCAAAGACCTAGAGTAGGAGTGCCCTTTAGATATCTCAGAATCCTTTTGACTGCAGTATAATGAGATTCTTTAGGGCAGGCTTGGTACCTAGCACAGACACATGTTGCATACATAATGTCAGGTCTACTAGTAGTGAGATATAGTAGAGACCCAACTATTCCTCTATACAATGATTCATCAACAGGTTTACCTGCCTCATCTTTGCATATTGGCATACTTGTTCCCATAGGAGTTCTCATGGAGGAGGATGACTCCATACCATATTTCTTAATTAATTCCTTGGTGAACTTAGACTGGGATATGGACAATCCATCATCAGTCTGTCTTACTTGGAGTCCCAAGAAGAACTTAAGTTCTCCCATACTGCTCATCTCAAACTTCCCTTGCATAAGTTTGGCAAACTTTTTACAAAGGTTGTTTTCAGTAGATCCAAAGATTATGTCATCAACATAGATCTGGACTAAGATGATCTTTCCTTTGGATTCCCTAAGGAATAGAGTTTTGTCTATCTTTCCTCTTGAGAATTTATTCTCAATGAGGAAGGTAGACAGGGTTTCATACCAAGCCCTTGGAGCTTGTTTTAACCCATACAAAGCTTTCCTAAGCTTATACACAGAATCAGGTTTAAGAGGATCTACAAAACCTGATGGCTGCTCTACATATACTTCTTCTTTAAGATCACCATTCAGAAATGCTGACTTCACATCCATCTGGTATACTTTGAAGTCTTGGTAGGCTGCATAGGCAAGGAACATTCTGATTGCCTCCAGCCTTGCTACTGGAGCAAAGGTTTGATCAAAGTCAATCCCTTCTTCCTGCCTGTATCCTTTTGCAACCAATCTTGCTTTATTCTTTACTATTATTCCACTTTCATCTAGCTTGTTCCTATAGATCCACTTAGTTCCAATTATGTTGTGGCCTCTTGGTTTAGGAACAAGCTCCCAGACTTTGCACCTTCTAAATTGATTCAGCTCCTCTTGCATAGCATCAATCCAGTGCTGGTCTTGGATAGCTTCTTCAAACTTTTTAGGTTCCATTTGGGACAAGAAACTAGAATGCAAAACTGTGCTTTGATTTCTGCTTCTAGTTTGCACTCCTTGTCTTGGATCACCAATTATCTGATCAGTAGGATGATCTCTTAGATATCTTATAGCTGGAGGTAGATTCCCTTCAGGTTGTGCATCTCCAGCTTCTTCATTCTGCTGTTCCTCTTGGTTTTCATCAGCTTCCATTATCTCTTGTACTCCCCCTGGACAGCAGCCTTCATTTTCCAATGCTCCCTCTTCCTTTGAAGCTTCAGCAATGGAGAGCTTGTCCATCTTATTGCTTATACCTGTTGAGTCATTTGATCTACAAGATAACTCACAATTGATTAATCTTGTTTCATCAAATACAACATGCACAGATTCTTCAACAACTTGAGTAGTTAAGTTGAAGACTCTATAGGCCTTACTATTTGTGCTGTACCCAACAAATATCCCATCCTGGGATTTGGCAGCAAACTTAGTCAAATATGACTTGCCATTGTTAAGTATATAGCATTTGCAACCAAAGATCCTAAAATAGGATAGGTTTGGTTTTCTGCCTTTCACAATCTCATAGGGAGTCTTTCTGTGGCCTTTGGTGATAGAAGCCCTATTGATGACATGACAAGCAGTGTTAACTGCCTCAGCCCAAAAATATTCTGGGAGAGAGGTGTCACTCAATAGAGTTCTACCAGCTTCAATTAATGTTCTATTCTTTCTTTCAGCAATACCATTTTGCTGAGGTGTTCTAGGTGAGGAGAACTCTTGGAAAATCCCAAAGTCTATACACAAGTTTGTTATGCTTTCAGATTGAAACTCAGTACCATGGTCACTTCTAATTTTGACCACTATACTATTCAGTTCATTCTGAATTTGCTTTACAAAATTAAATAATACACTTGGGGTTTCAGATTTTTGTCTCAGAAAGAACACCCATGTAAATCTAGAATAGTCATCTACAACCACTAGAGTGTAGACCTTCCTACCTAGACTGTGAACTGGCATAGGACCAAAAAGATCCATATGCAAGAGGTATAAGCACCTCACAGAATCCTTGATTTCAAGGCTTTGAAATGAGGTTTTTGTCTGCTTGCCCTTTTGACAAGCTGAGCATACCCCTTCCTTTATACACTTAACTTGAGGCCCATTCCTCACTAGTTCTTTACTAAAGAGTTGGCCAATTGTCTTGTAGTTTAGATGAGCCAATCTCTTGTGCCACTTAACACAATGAGAAGCATTGTCATCAGCTACAAGACAAATGGGGGATGCCTTATTCTCACATTCAAAATTAAGGCAATACACATTTCTCTTCCTATACCCAGTCAATATGATCTCTTGATCACTTGACCTTTTGATATGACATCCATCCTTACCAAATGAAATGTCATATCCTAGATCACTCAGCTGGCTTATGCTTATTAGATTATGTTTCAAACCTTTTACATAGGCCACTTGGGTGATAGTAATTAGGTTTGAAGAGATGTTACCAAATCCTTTGATGACTCCTTTTTCAGATCCACCAAAGATCACTTTATGTCCATCTTTGACAGATGAATACTCCTTCAGCAGCCCCTTTGTTCCAGTCATGTGCCTGGAACAACCACTATCCAAGTACCATATAGGGGCATGGTAACTTGGATTCACCTGCAATACAGAATTACTTACCCTTAGAACCCAAGTAAGTCTTGGGTCCTTGGTTCAGGTTAGCCTTAATAAAGTTATCATAACCTCTTCTAACAGGTAGACTCTTATTCTTTATAACACTTGTGTTATACCAGCAGTCCAATGCAAAATGACCCCTCTTGCCACAGCACCAACATTCAAACTTATTGTATCTAGATCTAGATACATCCTTGTCAGAAGCATTTCTGTTCATTGCTGGTGCTGTTGTAACTTCACCTACTGATTTCTTAAAACCATAGGGTTTATGACCATAGGTAGGCCTGCTTGCCTTAACACCCTTGTTCTTCAGAACATTTGTCTTAATATGATCCTGAATGTCTTCATGATCATATATGTTACAAGGCACTTTCTCCTTACCAAACCTTATGGGGATTGAAAGGTTTAGTGGCTGAATAGGGGCTTTGCCTTTCCTCTTGAATCTGCCAGCCCTGGAGTTACCCTTAAATCCTAATCCAGCCTTACCCTTTTGAGTGACAAATTCATCTATCAAGGGTAAGACAGATTTTGGCTTAGAGTAACTAGCCACTAAATCCCTTTCAATTCTAAGTCTGTCCTCCAGACTCTTTACTTGATCATTAGTATAATTAATTGTGCCCATCTGAATAATAGTTATATTCTTCAGCTTGGCAATTTCAGCTAACTTTTGATCAAGGACTTTTTCTAACTCAGTTGTTGCAACCCTTAGATCAGCAATTTCCTGAGCCTGTGATTTAACCAGGTTCTTGCTTTTCTTAAGGGCCTGCAACAGGTCCCCATACTTGTCTATCAATTGATAGACATCTCCTTCAGATCCAGATGCATCTTCATCACTTGATGCAGATGTAGCTGATTCTTCACTTGTATTACAAACAGATGTACAAGAAGGATAGTTTACCTCATTAGAACCAGACTGATTCTGGCATAGGTCCTCTTCTGATCTTGTCATCAAACCCATGCATTGATGTTCATTGATGGAGTCTAGCAACTGCATAAACTCCTCTTCCTCAGATGCAGCATATAATCCAATATATGCTTCAGCTTCAGATCCTGATTCTGAAGTTGACTGGTCTGACAGACTTTTATCTTTCTTTGCTACAAAGGATTTCTCCTTCTTGCCTTTCTGATAAGTCTTCTTCTTTTCTGAAGATTCCTTCCTTTTGTCAGGACAATCAGCCACTACATGTCCAGGCCTATTGCAACAATAGCAGACAATCTTTGAAGTAGTGGCTTTGCTGGGCTTTGACCTGCTTTTCTCTTTCCTTGATGACCTTCTCTTCTGATAATAGTCATCTACTTGCTGTGATGAGGAAGGCCTAGACTTCCATTGCTTCTTTTTCAAGAACCTTTGAAATTGCCTAGTGAATGCAGCAAAGTCTGCATCTGAATCACAGCTGACTGAACCCTTATCTGAATTTTCAGAACTACCTTCTTCAACTTCCTTAGGAGGAGATGGTGATTTCCTCCTATTCTTTCTAGTGGCTTCAGCATTAAATGCCACAGTCTTTTCTCTATGCTCTCCTCTTGAGTTTCTTTCATCCTCCTTCCTTACCATAAGTTGCATTTCATAGGATAGCAACTTTCCAAACAGAGTTGGAGGAGATATCTCTGCCAATTTTGCCACTTCTCTTATGGCACAGATCTTTGTATCCCAATCCTTTGATAAGGATCTTAAGAATTTGTCATTCAGTTCATAGGTACTGAAGACTCTTCCATAGGAAATTAGCTCATTCACAATTCTATAGAATATCTTATAGCACTCAGTTATGCTATCAGATTTTCCTTGTCTAAAACTTTCATACTCCTGATTTAGCATAGATTTTCTGTCCAGCCTTACTTCTTCAGATCCCTCCATGTAGACAATCAATGTGTCCCACATCTCCTTGGAGGTCTTGCAGTGAATCAGATTCTGAAATGTTGAATCATCTATGGCACTGACAATGATGTTCTGTGCCCTTTTGTCCATGGTTGCCAAGATGATTTCATCCTTGGTCATTTCAGAATAAGTCTTTGGTGTTTGGATATTTGCATCAAGAACAGATATCTTCATTGGTATGAAGGGACCTTCCTGTACTGTGATGTAAATCCTTGGGTCAGATGCTTCCATAAACAATCTGACTCTTTCTTTCCAGATCCCAAAGATTTCCTTCTTGCATATGGGTAATTTCATTGACCCTAGCTCCTTATGATTCTCTCCAGAACCCATCTTCTTGATTCTTGAATCTGCCTATCAGATCTACCTCAGACTGTTAAGTCCTTTTTGAGGAACCTCCCTCTGATACCACTTGATAGTTTAACTTTCAAGGCAGCCTAAACACCTAGAGGGGGGGGGGGGGTGAATAGGTTCTGCTTCTCTTTCTAAAACTTCTAGGCAGAATTCAATTTAATAACTAATATAATAAACACAACAATCATAGAAAACAAAACATCACAGATTGCACTATGTTTTATAGTGGTTCCCCAAGGTCTGGGTACATCCACTTTCCCCCTTCACCTATCTAGCAGTATGCTAGATTCGGCCAAACTTCCACTTATCTCAGATCAATAGATCTTACAACTCAGAACCCAACTGGTTCCTACAACTCAGGCACAACTGCCCTACCTCAGCCTTGCCCCAAGGCCTACAACTCAGAGAATATCCTTCTCCTACACTCAGGCAAACAGCCCTACCACTCAGAGTTCAACACTCTTACACTCAGCCTTTATAACATAGGCTTACAACTCAGATCTGTATAAACAGATCCTACAGAAATATAGAAAAGATTGTTTTAATTGTCTTGCCAAAGTTGAGAGAGAAAAGGCAATGATAATTCTTGATCAGCTGATGCAATCAACTGTTTCTTAGCCTTCTTCAAAGCTTCTTGAAAATGTACTTAGCTGAGTTGATTCCAAACAGCTTCTTGAGAATCCACTGGTGGATTCTTTCTTCTTCTTCAAATTCTGACTTGATCTCTCTCTATCCAGAACTTTGAATGATTCTTCTGAATTCTGATTAGAACTCTTCTTAGATCTATCCTTAGATAGTCTTCTTAGATCTCCCGGAGAAGATCTTCTTAAGTGCCTAGCACTTTCTTGAAATGAGTAGAATTGTAATCCTTCTCCACTTTCTGATCCAATGTATTTCAAAAGGTCAGTTCTATATGTTATTGATCATTTTCTCCTTCTGAATCTGTCTATTTATAGACATTCTTCATGGTAACCGGCTGATCCGGTTTCTAACCGTTTTCTGTCAAGTCTGACAACTTCAGTTAACCGGTGATAACCCACAGCTGTCAAGTCTTCAAACAAGTCCTGTGCCTTAGTCTTGAATCACAAGTTGTTGAAACAGTCTGTCAGAAAGTGTCGAGACAATCTGTCTATTTGTGTCGACATAATTGACTTTGGTGTCGACACAGTCTTCAGTGATGTCGACTAAGTTGCCTTTGAGTCGACACAGCTTCTTCTGCAAATAACTTGATCTTGACTCTTCAGTGTGTCGACACAAGTCCTGTGTGTCGACACAATTGTTGTAGAATCATAACTTTAGTAAGTGTCGACTTAGCCTTCAGGTGGCGACACATTCATTTTTTAACTCTGCTATTATGTGTCGACTTAATCACAATGTGTCGACACATTCTGCTGGTGTCGACTAACTTGAGGTCGACTATTTTCTTCTGTGTCGACACATTCAGATGATGTCGACAATCTTGAGATCGACTATATTCTTCTGTGTCGACACATTCTCCCAATGTTTGAGGTCGACGCTTTTCTTCTGTGTCGACACAATTTCCCAGTATTGTGTCGACTCTTTTCTTCTGTGTCGACACAATTTCCCAGTGTTGTGTCGATTCTTTTTCTGTGTCGACACAAATTCCCAGTGTTGTGTCGACTTACTTCTTCTGTGTCGACACTTTTTCCCAGTGTAGTTGTAGACTAACTGCTATGTGTCGACACTGCTTCCCAGTGTTGTGTCGACTATTTTCTTCTGTGTGTCGACACAGCTTCCTTTGTGTCGACACTTGGACTTAGAATTTTTCTGCATACTTTATCAATTCTCCACCTGCACATGTCAACTTAAAACAACATCAAATACACCTTGATGTATATCATTGAGCTAAGTTGGGCTTCTTCAAATCAGGTACACATTTTCCAATGTACCCAACAGTTATATGATTTACATAAAAGAAACCTAAAAATACATAAAGAAAGAGATTTAAAATGAAAATAATGTATTTTTATCATAATAAATTAAGATAAAATATGCATCATCAGTCCCGAATGGGCTCCACTTTCCAATTTCATAACTACCTATATTTCAAAAAAAAAATTGGATTTTCGAAATTTAAATTCGCAGATTTGTTGCAACAAATTTTTTCTGTCCACTGTTCACAAAGACTGCTCTGAAATTCCTGTACATTAGTTGAAGCATTTTTGAATACTTTTTATGCTTAACATCGGTCATGCAAGTAAATTTCTTCATGATTCCCTATCATAAAAATAAATTAGAATATCAATAATACCTGAATGTTATCGTAAATAATTATTTACTTATTTATATATGCTTTTATCAATATTTTTCGAATAAATATATGAAAATGAGATGAATTGATGCACAAGATAACTTCTTTTTATGAAGTTATCAGGAGCATGTGAAGAACAAGGACATTAATCTCAATTATGTCCCGACAAATAAGCAAGTTGTAGATATTTTCACGAAGCCGCTGGATGAATGCAAGTTCAATTTATTCAAAATAGAACTTGGTATGCTCAACAAGGAATCATGTAAATACTGAAGAAATCTGCTCAAGTTCAGAAATTCAACTTCTCGAGAAATATTTGACGAATCATGAAGTGTTCAAGGAATTATTCGACAAATCAGTCGAAAGTACTCGTGAAATTTCGACGAACTCATTGAGTCTTCTCATGACATCAAAACTTCCTCTCGTGCCATTTCGACGAAACAGCGAGTTCTCTCGTGATATTTCGATGAATCTGCTAAAGTACTCCCGTGTCATTTTGACGAATTTTTATCTCTCGAGATATTTTTTAACTTTATTTATTGGATCCAAAGAGTCAAACAGTCCAGGTACGTGCCTATATTTCTTCTTAACAATAAAACTATATAAATCATCCTAAGGGCTTCACGACCATCACATGAATCCTCGAGACTTCACGAACAATCCCGATGATTCATCTCCCAACAACAACCAAAATTCCTCCAGCAAACTTACCGTCATTCCCATCCATGACACCCAAGGGTTCTAGAAACCTGCAAGTCAGTGCCGAGCTTGTTCTAACGAGATTTGCAACAGCTTCAGATGAATTTTGCAATGTAATTCTTATGCTCAAAATGACCGGACAGTCTTTCATTCATGAGTATCCGTGCAGGGTTCTTGATCGAGAAGTTTTAAAATTCTTTAAGAATGCTAATGTTAGGCATAAAGGCCTATGATCAAGTGCAACGTCCAGAAAAAAGATGATTAGACTGAAGGCTGGTTTAGTAATATTATAAGAGCAAGATTGGGATGATCTGTTAGGTGCCTAGTTACTGAAGGCAGTCTGTCAACTGCTGGATGACCAGGGCGAACACTAACTTCTCTAGGATAAAGTATCGATGTTCTGTATTCTTTAAGACTCTACTCACACAGTAAATGGGCAGTTTCTTCTTACCCTTCTCTCGAACCAAGACGAAGCTTATTGCCTCTACCCCGACTCTGAGGTATAAAGTTAGGTCCTTCCCCTCCTTGGGTCCTTAGAGAAGTGGAGCCTTGATGAGTTGATTTTTCAAAGCTTGTAAGGCCTTCTCACACTCCTTAGAACACACAAATTTTTGATTTCCTCTCAACAGTTTGAAGAAAGGTAATCACTTCTCTCCTACCCGAGGGAGGAACCTGCTCAACACCGTGAGATTCCCTATCAGGCGCTGGACCTCCTTGATGCTTTGCGGTGACTCCAACTCCATTATCGCTTTCACCTTATTAGGCTTAGGCTCCACTCCCACTGGGGTGAGGAGAAGACCCAAAAAACTTCCCCTACTAGCACCAAACACACATTTCATGGGATTCAGCCTCATCTTGAACTTCCATAAGGTGGTGAAGATTTCCTCCAGATCCTGGAGTTTGGAGTACACGTCCTTGCTTTTCACCATAAGGTTATCTACATACACCTCCAAGTTTATTCCTCTCTACTCTAAAAAGGAGATCCAGTGATGATGAAGATGAGCGGCCTCCACTAAAATGATGGACGTGAATCCAAGCTTGTGATTGTCCCCACAACTCGACCCCACACCTCCAAGTTTCTTCCGCAGGGTGGCTCGATATTTAAGAAGGAGAAATCCAGTGATGATGAAGATGAGCAACCTCCATTAAAATTCTTTCACTGCAGGAAGATTGGTCACATGATAAGCCAGTTCCTGAAATACTTGAAAGGGCAGAATGAAAAGCGACATAAAAAAGGAGAAGAAGAAGGTTCTGAAGGCACCCATATAGGATGACTCTTCATCCAAAGGATCAAGCCACTCCAGCTCTAGCAATGATGAAGAGGCCAATATGTGCCTTATAGGAAAAAGTCTTGATTCTTATGACGATTGTAGTGTCCAAAGAGATACTGAGGTACTTCCTGATACTTATGATGATCTCTATAAATTTTTCATTGAGAGTTTAAAAGAACTTGATATTTTAAAAACTGGAATTAAGATTTTTCTAAAACAAAATAAAAAATTGACTAGGGAATTAAAAACTTTGGAAAAAGAGAAGATCTTTTGCCAAGAGTGTGATCACTCCTTAGGAATCATAAGAGAACTTGAGGATGCCTTCTCTAAGGCCCTCTCTGATGTAAAAACTTTCTCAAATCGAAGGGGGGACTATTGTTCATAATTTCAACTCCTGAAATGTGGACATTTTAACTTAAATCATTAATTTTTATGTGTTTTTTAATTTCTTTATTATACTATACATGCCTTATATTGCAAAATTCTTATCATGAAAAATTGAATGCAAAAAATCTTGAAAAATAATAATTTTTACTGAAAAATCAAATCTCCAATAATATCACCTGATGCTTGTTTCTATCACTGGGGCTAGTATAAAATTTATGTTCTTTTCTTTTTTAAATTATTATTTTTCAACCATTTTTTATTTTTTTCTCTGAAAAGGACTAGACAGAACACATTTTTATGTTTTTTTCTACAAAAATAAATAATATATAAAAGCATAAAAATACAAAAAATATTCTCTTACTTTTTTATTTACTTATTTTATTCATAATTTGTATTTAATTTTTTTTTATTGAAATTGTAATATTTTTTCAAGGATCATTAGATTTATCTTTTCAAGATTAAAGAGTAGTGTTTAATTTTCATTTCAAGTCCTTTCAAACATTGTCTTGCTTTTATCATGCATTGATCCTATCTTCTAAACATGTAATTAAATTTATTGTAGTGTACATAAGTAGGACTTGTTAGCATGCCCTAAGTATGAGTATTGTTTTTATTTAATAATGATTATTTAATTCACACACTTTTGATAACCTACATTTGTTGATAATTTTAAACTTATATGATTGTGTAGTGTAATATCATGACCTCTCAAATTACATAAATAAATTACATGCACACCTTTAAAATTGTTTCTTGTAATTTTATGTTCTTTCATGCACTTCTCAATTTTCAAAAAGTGGTTTAAAAATTAAAATCATATAATTTGTAAAACAAGTGAATTTGGAGTTCATGGGTTACAAATAAAATTGATAAAGAACACTCTACCAAGAACTTCTCACACTTCTTATATGTCTTAATGAGCATTGTGAGTCTGAGCACCTTGTATAAGAATTGTAAAGAGTCTTTTAACAAATAACTATTCCACTTTTCTTAGTACACCAGATCACATATTTCAAAAAAAAAAAAGTATATATGTGTGTGATCCCCCACTTCGCATCCTGATAAATCTTATCAAGCATTGTTTGTTTAGAGCACCTTGGTAGTTTTACTTGATATTTATGTGCATTGAAATTGTGTAAAAGTAATGTAATTTTTGTATTTTGATGGTATGTGTATTCCATTATATATATCATGTGTTTCTAATTAACTATCATGTATACTTTATCAAAACACTATCTTGTACGCATCATTATCTTGCATAACACTTCTACTCATGAGATCTGGATGTTAACGCACACTTACACATATTTTATACAATCTTTAGTAAATGCACTAGATAGTAATGCGTGATCTCTATAATGTTTAAAGTATTCTTGACTTGCAAATTTCCTAACATTGTAGTTTTTTATCTTGCTTGGATAAATTGGAATATTTTGTGAATATTAGTTGTTATATCATCTCTTGGCTCTTAATTCAAAAACATCATCTTTATAAACTACAACTCTGATTTTATATATGCTTATTATTGTAAAAAGATGTTTCTTTTCACAATACTCATTATATATTTATTTTTGTTGCACTACTACTTAAAGCTCGATCATGGTATATTATTCAATTCACACGTCATAACATATATTTTATCAATATGTGGTATCATGACATTATTCTCTACATAGAAAAGCTCTATTTGCTAAAACACTCTACCCCACAGACTTTTGATAATACCAAAAGGGGGGAATAAATTGGAAGAAATATACCACTTATGGGGAGTACAAAATAGGAAGCATATATGTAAGAGGAGTATCCATCTAGGGAGAGTATGCACATAATGCTTATCACCTATAATGAACACCACACTTTATCCTCATGCTTTATTTCTTCATAGTGGATTTATTATTATCAAATGGGGGGAGTTTGTTGGAACATAATTTCCACATCTCTTGGTTTGAGAAAAATAAATCCCACTTTGTATTTGACCTTCCTTCGTATGTGTTTATAGTGTGCAAAAACTATTGGTTTTATACCCCTTAGAAGATAAGTCAAAATGATGAATATGGCCTTGTTTTGTTGCTACCACCGATGGTATCAATACCATTAGTGCTAGTACTAGCAACTCAGTAATAAAGGGAAGATGCACGATACATCAGGTTCTTCCATTAGACATTATCTCTACTGCTAGCACTAGTACCCGTGATAAAAAGGGAAAGATCCTCAAGAAAGGAAGTCCGTCAAACTTGGAAGGATGGTGCAAAAAAGTAAAGTGCTACTGTCGAGCGATTTAACTAACGTTGGGCGGCATGTTTGGGAACAAGATAAGCCAGTTCCTGAAATACTTGAAAGGGCAGAATGAAAAGCGACATAAAAAAGGAGAAGAAGAAGGTTCTGAAGGCACCCATATAGGATGACTCTTCATCCAAAGGATCAAGCCACTCCAGCTCTAGCAATGATGAAGAGGCCAATATGTGCCTTATAGGAAAAAGTCTTGATTTATCTTATGACGATTGTAGTGTCCAAAGAGATACTGAGGTACTTCCTGATACTTATGATGATCTCTATAAATTTTTCATTGAGAGTTTAAAAGAACTTGATATTTTAAAAACTGGAATTAAGATTTTTTTAAAACAAAATAAAAAATTAACTAGGGAATTAAAAACTTTGGAAAAAGAGAAGATCTTTTGCCAAGAGTGTGATCACTCCTTAGGAATCATAAGAGAACTTGAGGATGCCTTCTCTAAGGCCCTCTCTGATGTAAAAACTTTCTCAAATCGAAGGGGGGACTATTGTTCATAATTTCAACTCCTGAAATGTGGACATTTTAACTTAAATCCTTAATTTTTATGTGTTTTTTAATTTCTTTATTATACTATACATGCCTTATATTGCAAAATTCTTATCATGAAAAATTGAATGCAAAAAATCTTGAAAAATAATAATTTTTTACTGAAAAATCAAATCTCCAATAATATCACCTGATGCTTGTTTCTATCACTGGGGCTAGTATAAAATTTATGTTCTTTTCTTTTTTAAATTATTATTTTTCAACCATTTTTTATTTTTTTCTCTGAAAAGGACTAGACAGAACACATTTTTATGTTTTTTCTACAAAAATAAATAATATATAAAAGCATAAAAATACAAAAAATATTCTCTTACTTTTTTTATTTACTTATTTTATTCATAATTTGTATTTAATTTTTTTTATTGTAATTGTAATATTTTTTCAAGGATCATTAGATTTATCTTTTCAAGATTAAAGAGTAGTGTTTAATTTTCATTTCAAGTCCTTTCAAACATTGTCTTGCTTTTATCATGCATTGATCCTATCTTCTAAACATGTAATTAAATTTATTGTAGTGTACATAAGTAGGACTTGTTAGCATGCCTCTAAGTATGAGTATTGTTTTTATTTAATAATGATTATTTAATTCACACACTTTTGATAACCTACATTTGTTGATAATTTTAAACTTATATGATTGTGTAGTGTAATATCATGACCTCTCAAATTACATAAATAAATTACATGCACACCTTTAAAATTGTTTCTTGTAATTTTATGTTCTTTCATGCACTTCTCAATTTTCAAAAAGTGGTTTAAAAATTAAAATCATATAATTTGTAAAACAAGTGAATTTGGAGTTCTTGGGTTACAAATAAAATTGATAAAGAACACTCTACCAAGAACTTCTCACACTTCTTATATGTCTTAATGAGCATTGTGAGTCTGAGCACCTTGTATAAGAATTGTAAAGAGTCTTTTAACAAATAACTATTCCACTTTTCTTAGTACACTAGATCACATATTTCAAAAAAAATTGTATATATGTGTGTGATCCCCCACTTCGCATCCTGATAAATCTTATCAAGCATTGTTTGTTTAGAGCACCTTGGTAGTTTTACTTGATATTTATGTGCATTGAAATTGTGTAAAAGTAATGTAATTTTTGTATTTTGATGGTATGTGTATTCCATTATATATATCATGTGTTTCTAATTAACTATCATGTATACTTTATCAAAACACTATCTTGTACGCATCATTATCTTGCATAACACTTCTACTCATGAGATCTGGATGTTAACGCACACTTACACATATTTTATACAATCTTTAGTAAATGCACTAGATAGTAATGCGTGATCTCTATAATGTTTAAAGTATTCTTGACTTGCAAATTTCCTAACATTGTAGTTTTTTATCTTGCTTGGATAAATTGGAATATTTTGTGAATATTAGTTGTTATATCATCTCTTGGCTCTTAATTCAAAAACATCATCTTTATAAACTACAACTCTGATTTATATATGCTTGTTATTGTAAAAAGATGTTTCTTTTCACAATACTCATTATATATTTATTTTTGTTGCACTACTACTTAAAGCTCGATCATGGTATATTATTCAATTCACACGTCATAACATATATTTTATTAATATGTGGTATCATCACATTATTCTCTACATAGAAAAGCTCTATTTGCTAAAACACTCTACCCCACCGACTTTTGATAATACCAAAAGGGGGGAATAAATTGGAAGAAATATACCACTTATGGGGAGTACAAAATAGGAAGCATATATGTAAGAGGAGTATCCATCTAGGGAGAGTATGCACATAATGCTTATCACCTATAATGAACACCACACTTTATCCTCATGCTTTATTTCTTCATAGTGGATTTATTATTATCAAATGGGGGGAGTTTGTTCGAACATAATTTCCACATCTCTTGGTTTGAGAAAAATAAATCCCACTTTGTATTTGACCTTCCTTCGTATGTGTTTATAGTGTGCAAAAACTATTGGTTTTATACCCCTTAGAAGATAAGTCAAAATGATGAATACGGCCGTGTTTTATTGCTACCACCGATGGTATCAATACCAATAGTGCTAGTACTAGCAACTCAGTAATAAAGGGAAGATGCACGATACATCAGGTTCTTCCATTAGACATTATCTCTACTGCTAGCACTAGTACCCGTGATAAAAAGGGAAAGATCCTCAAGAAAGGAAGTCCGTCAAACTTGGAAGGATGGTGCAAAAAATTAAAGTGCTACTGTCGAGCGATTTAACTAACGTTGGGAGGCATGTTTGGGAAGCCTATAAAAAGAACAGATCTCCTCCTTTCAGAGTGATGACAGAGATCATGATTTGAAGCTGGAACTATTGTGCCTTCGTGAGATCGTCTTTTGTGCTATCAAGAACTCTAATTAACACTCACAAAGGCCACAAACTCAAAGAAGGATTGTATACGTATATTATATATAGAGGACGTGCTCAATAATTGCAACAATTCATTGAGCACCTTTGTCATTTTCAATTTCATTATATTGAGGGAGTTTTAATTGTTGTTGTATTTCTTTTATTTTTTATTGTTATAAAAATTCGCCGTAGGTAGGGGAAACTAAGTCTTACAAGGCTTTGGTGGGGGGGGGGGGGGGGGGAGGGGGAACATCATCTGGTATGGATGTTGGTTTCCTAGGAGGATTCCACAATTTGTCACTGGTTGTGATGACTAGGTCTAGGGTAGATCTAGGGGCAGTTCAAGACTGTTTCTTAGAGAGAGGCTAGAGCCAATTGGTCCTTAAGAGAAGGGATGGTATATAAAACCAAACAGTTTCTATTACCACCTCGATCCTAAGCGTTATTGGGATCTCATTTTTGTAATTATAATTTCTAGAATAAAAGTATTTATCTCTAATTGCTTGTTCACAATCTTTATATTCTAAGTTCAAAAGAAAGGGAAACTTCCGCTTCTAATGTGGTCTGTATCGATACCATTGGCAATAGGATTAGAAAATCAGAATCTAGCTGATTCTTATCCTTAAACTGAATATTATTAAAAAACCCTTATTCACCCCCACCCATCTAGGGGCATCATACGATCTAATAAATAGAACTGGTTGAGGATGTAATTCCTACTTAGTTGGATATTCAAAAGGACGAGGCAAATAAAAGAAGTAGAATATATCTGAAGGACATAACTATAGTATAGCAAAACATCTTGATAGTTAACTTTTTAGTAGTCTAAATCACCTAGAGGGTGGTGAATAGGTTTTTTCGTTTCTGACTTGGTTGTTTGACTCAAATAATAACAAGCATAGAAAGCACACTAAGGTTTATAGTGGTACCCCAAGGGATGGGTACATCCACTTTCTCTCTCCACATTTCTAATAGTGTGTTAGATAAGGAACCATTCTCCAAAACATAGCTTAAAGATCTTACAACATAGATCCCTTAGGATCTCTCAGGTCTCCTCCAAGACCCTACCTCAAGCCACAACCCTATTAACTCAGAGTACACAAGACTCCTACAGCTGAGTGACCCTCCTTATCACTTACCTCAGGCTTATCAAGAAGCCCTACCACTCAGGCTAGAAGGATAGCCCTACACTCAGGCACACAGGCCCTACACTCAAGCTTTACAACCTTATATTTTGAACAATAATGTTCTTACATGGAAAATATGTAAAAGATTATAACAGAAGACCTTAGATTATAAACCTTAAGACTTTTTCTTTTGTTGAATTTATATAACAGTTAGCTGGATTAGAGAAGGACTGGAAAATGGTTCGGAAGTAAGCCCTTACTCCACCTTGATCTCTTGTCTTCAGCAGAAGGAAGAAGATCTATCACTTGAGTCCAGAGTGACTCAACCTGTTATTTTGAATCAGATCAACAAGAACAACCTATCTTCCTGAAGTTGAAGTGCACAGCTTTTAGGAAGAATGTCTTCTCCTGGTATGCATCCGGGAAGAACGTTCTATTAGGTTGCAGATATTCAAAACTTAGCACTTTTTGGCTGATCCCTATTCCATTGACCTAACTGTTGCTTGTATATCCTTCAATACAACAACGACTCTTTGACTTTGAATTGACACAACATGGCCAGGAATAGAAAAATTATCTTGCTTTATCTCCTTTCCGCCAAAAATAGATCTTGTCTTCTTAATGAATCTTTTTGAAAACATCCCATCGAATTAGCTAATGCTGGCTTCTATCTCAGTAGTTCTGCTGAGATAAGGCTGTCTACACAACGAGTAAGAGATTGGCATCTGTCTCAGCGGTATATTGTTTGCTTCTCAGTGGATCTGCTGAGACCAGACTGTCTTCTCAGCGGTTTAGTTAAGGACAGATAGCCTTCTCAGTAGAGCCTAGACTAGCTTCTATCTTAGCTGCAAATTAGCTATATCTCAGGGTTTCCGCTGTGATTATACTGTCTTCTCAGCAAATAATCCCTAAAACTGCTGAGATATTGGAGAAATAACAAGAGATGTTCTAATACTATTTTAGAATAACTTAAACCTATATTGATATGAAGGAAAAAGTTTTATCAAATACAATATGCTCTTAGCATTGTAGGTGATTCTTTGTCAAATCCAAGGAACATTAAAGGGCAATATTCCCAATAATCTCCCCCATTTGAAGAAGGCAAAACACATATCAATACTAATATGCATTACCAAATAAAACATATTATGATAGATTTGAAATTTGATTAATTATAGTAATGAAATTATAACAAAAATATAGTTAACAAGTATGAGCACTTAAAGTCTTGTTATTGCCAAGTAACAACAATAAAAACAACAACAATAAAAAAATAGAATCTAAGGTTCAGCCCTCTTTTTCTTTGATGTTGAACTTAAACTTTCATCTTGGGAAGCATTAATCAGTTTTGTACTTTGGACTTTATTCTTCTGTCCATTAAAATATAGAAAAGGTTTAGGTAAGTACTTGAAGGGCATCCTTCTAGGTTTGTTTCTCCTAATCAAGTTTTCTTTGAATATCATTTCCCTTAGGGAATTTCTCTCAAGCTGCTTTATCCATTCTTCACTGGGATATAAGCTATTTATGTTCTTTATTAGCTGACCATGACTTAACCATGCATTGATGATGATTTTTCTGAATCATCACTCAAGTATTCATAATCAAGGTCTTGAGATTTATTAGCTCTTCTTTTTTCCATGAATTCCACAGCCAACAAGTCCCTTCTCTCTTCCTTTTTGTTATAAGTTGTGCATCCTGAGAACCTCTTGCTTGGGCATGGAAGTCAAAATCTTCTGTCCTAGATCTATCCAGTAGAAGAAGGTTTAGAGCTATACTTGTTCCTTGAAGTACCTTTAGGGTTTTCTCAGTAATGTTCTTAACATTATTCTCCTCCCCCCTTATGACTTCTTCTCATATCTTATTTTCCATCTATTTGGTATTAGCTTCAAACCTGCTTGATTGAGTTTGGAAGACATTTTTAGAATCTACTTTAAGCTCCTCTTTAAGTAGATAAGCTTCTTCTATTGATGCATTGGTTGTAGAGGTAATATGAGTGTTTATGTGATCAGTAGCTTGTGTTAAAACCTCATCAGTTTGACTCACATAATTCTTGACATATCCAATATTTGTATTTGAGAATTTAAGACTTGCATCCATTTTCTGAGGATATCAGATTGAGCTTTGACTTTGCTTGCTGCCTGATCAAACCCTTTGATCATCTACTTATTTAGGTGATCAGTCTCACCTTTTAGTAGATTGATTTCAGATAATAATTCAGCTTTCACTCCTGAGATAAATTAATCTATGTAGACTTTGAGTGAAGAGGCTTGCTCATCTAGTAGAGATTTTATTAAGGTAAGAATTAAGTTATATATTGATGTTGTGGGTAGAGAGTGGTGTTGCACTCTGGTGAACATCCCCCCTGGTCCTCTTGAATACAAAGACCATGTAGGCATTGAGTGGATGTCTCAGTTATTAGGAAGGATGGAATTACCTCATCATGAGGAGGGACCCTTGGAGCCTCCCCCTCAACATCTACATCATCATCAGTATTAATAGAAGATTTGAAAGTATCTAAATGTCTACCTAAATCACCTAGAGGGGGGTGAATATGTGAGTTCTGTGTCTTTTTGCGGAATAAAAAATTACTAGTAAATAATCACATAAAAGCACACAAGGATTTATAGTGGTTCCCTAGAATAAGTACGTCCATTGTCCCGCCTCGCCAATCTATCACTTTGGGCTAGACTCGGCTACTTTACCTAAACTCAGATTATACAAATCTTACACCTCGGAGCCTCAACTACTATAACTTGGAGACAACACTCCTAAAACTAGGAAAACAACCTCTCCTATACTTAGAGAAAACTCTCCTATAACTCAATCCAACAATAAGGATCTAAAAACTCGGAAGTAAAAACTTTATACAATAAGAAAAAAAGTTTTTACAACTTTCTAGATTGAAAACAATTTTCTTCTTCAAATTTGAATGAATTCAATATTCTTCCTTCTTGGAGATTAGAACTTGGACTAAAGTTGAAAGAAAAGACTTGAAATCTTTAAAGCCTTGATCTAAAATCTTGAAATCCGCCATGATTGAAAGCACCTTTGAGAAATCTAAAAGCAATGATATTGTCGAATTTATCTTTGAGAAGAACCGTTGATCGAGAACTTTAGGTTGTCAGGAAGAACAATTCTTAGAACAATAGATCGGGAAATAAAGTTCGGTCGTTCACGAGTTCAAAATTAGGTCGTGCGATTCTTATCAATCGATTAACATTTGATTGATTAAATCTGGAATGAATCATTGATATATATATATATATATATATATATATATATAAAATCCATCTCCAACAGCTAGAAATTTCCTTCCAAAAATAAGCTTCCACGAGCACTGTACATTGCCGTCGTTTGAAACAGAACACGTCGGAAAAATCGATCCAGAAAAATGTTATGTCCATTCATCAAGACGACACGATTAATAGATAGAGCAGTCGACGAATTACTTAGATTACACGATAGCATTTGATGAATTGCACAAGTTCATTCGACGAATTTGTCTTAGATTTTTTTTTGTTAACAGTCACTGGACCACTCGAGTATATTCGACGAATTCCATGAGTATTCATGTGATGTCTCAACGAATGACACGAGACTTCACGTGTATACTCAACAAATTTAACTTAGCTATTTTTTAAGGAGTTTAAGAAACTGTCAGAAATTTCTTGAGTAAACTCAACGAATTCCACGAGTATTCATGTGACATCTCGACGAATGACACGAGACTTTACGTGCATACTCGACGAATTTTACTTAGGAAAATTTTTGATTCCTCCTGAAATCAACAACCTTCCTTTTCCTTGATTCCTATGCACTTGAAAATGAAGTACACCCCAATAGAGAGATTACACATGAGTCAAAACCATGTTCTACACAATGAGGGATTACATTGCATAGTCCTGTGTTACATAACTCATTGTAATCTGACATTGGTGTGTGCTTGTAAAATAAGTCATGCAAGCACACAACTTGAAAGTAAAGTCAAATATAACTCAATTCATCTTAATTCAAGGGGGACTTTTTCAAATCAGGATTATTGTGGAAGCAATACCCAATAATCCCCCCTATTGAAGAAGTCAGAATATACTAAATTGAATTGCACATAAAATAATCTTAAACACAAACATATAAGGAAATGTAAAGAAAGTAAAATTAGCATGAATCTCAACAAAACATTAATGTTATATAAATAGTTGATAATGTCATTTAAGAGTTCACACAGAATCACAAATATAGAATATGAAAACTAAGAGTATTCCCCCATGGCCTTCTCTTTTTGCCTATCAAAATATGCTTTTAGCTTTGGGAAATACTTTGGAGGAGGAGGAGGAGCATCTGGATCATCTCTCCTGTACTTCCTGAAATGTATCCTCCTCTTTACATAAGCTACATAATGATTTTCCATTCCTCTCTGCTATAGTGGAATCATCCGTCTTTAGTGGCCAAGTCTATTAGAGGGAAAGTTTCCATTATAATCCCTTTGGAGATTTGGCTCCATACTTCAACAAGTTCCCTTTTTGGGTCAGGCCTGTGAGTTGAGGGACCTTCTCCATATATTCTTTTCTAAAGAGCTGGTCTAGGTACTTCTTCAACACTCAACATCTAGTTCAGCAGTAGTAGCAGCAATAGTTTCTGTCCCATACTGATAATATTCCTAAGGATATTTTTGAGTGTCCGTCAAATATTGGGAGTAATTATAAGTAGGTTGAACAACATCATGTATTGGTTCTGGCATTCTGGCTTCAGCATTTACTTGAGCTCGAAATAATTCTCTATACAGCCACTTGAAGTTTTCATAATAGTATATGTTTACACCACGTATCTCTTAACACACAGCAGCTTCTAGAGCATTCACCTTATTTTGAATTTTACTCACCCCTTTCTGACTTCTTCAGCGATGGCATTAATAATGGTATTTCTGAAATAGACCATTTTTTCATCAAAATGGTGCATCCTGACATTTTGTGCACCAATAATTGTTTTTGTTGTATCTTGTACATGTCTTATCCCCTCAAGATTGCTGCTAAGTCCTTTCATTGTGTGCAAAATTACTTTGCCACCTTGCACTAGCCAGTTATCCAGGTTGATTCCAGCTTCTCAAAACTAACCTTAACTTCAACAAGTCCATTATTCATATCTCTTTCAACCTCTTCTACCTTTTCGAGAACTTTATTCAAGGAATGATCAAAGTGTGCTCTTTACTTAGCAAGCATAACTTCTATAGATTTCAGCATAGAGTTATCTGAACTGGTACATGGAATATCTTCAGCTTGAGGGCTTATTGGTGAAGGGACTTTTGTAGTATTCTCAAAGTCACTAGAAGAATATGCAATGGGAGAGACATGAGCTTTCAATAGGAGCACGGGATCTTTAGTCTCTAGGACAGGAGGAAGCACCTCTGCTTCTCCTTCCTCATCAGAAATCTCAAGGATGTTCTCCCCCTCAATTGGAGGCCCATATGGGATATGATTAATCTTTTTCTTGAGGTCTTGGATATACTTGTCAATTTGGTCTTGAAGAGAATTAGAAGGCTGGTTTAGCTCCCCCTCTACCATAACTGGAAGATCTTTCAGGAGACTTACTATTATGTTGGCAGTGACAAGAGCTTCCTCATCAACAACATCACCAACATCAGCAACATCTGATACATCATCCTGTCCCTCAGCATCATCATAATAATCAACATCATTATCAACATTCACAACATCCTGAACAACATCATCAACATCAACATCAATAATAACATCCTCATTTATCTCAGTAACACCCTCATCTTACACAACTGTGTCTGCAGCCAAAGTCTCTGTAATCACTATCTTTGGAATCTCTATCTCAACTGTCTCTGTAGCAACTAGAACTGGCTCAGGAGAAATGGGAACATCAACAATCACAGAGGGAAGTGTCTCCCCCTCAGTAATTGCACTAGAACTCTCAGGTGTGTCATTGGGGGTAGGAGTTGGAATTCTATTTTCCTCAACGAATTCCCCTTCCTCTACAACATCTAACATCCCACCTACCCTGGGAAATCTCCTCTCCCACCTGCTGAAAATAGAGGATTCAATCTTCTTCAGGTGATGAATAGGGATACCTGAAGACATATCAAACCGATTCATGTCCATTTGATTCAAGTAGAGAGTGAGAATTCTTCCAAAATTTGGTGCATTCAAACATTCCTTTATCTTCTCAAATAGGAATCTTCCCCAATCAATCCTCTTCCTGCAAATCATAGTTGCGAGGAGTTTGAACATCTCCCCAAAAATATAATCATGTAATCTAACCTTGCACAAAAGAACCTTTCCCATAATATATGATAGCAGCTTCCCTTCCTCGTTCATCCCTTTCCTTCTGATCGAGGTAGTTCTTCTTGGCAGAATACATGAGAGAAGAGCTTGATGCAAATCTATCTCATCAATCAATTCTTCCTCAACCACTAATGGAAGCTGCAAGTATCTATTCAAGAGACTTGCCTTCACTTTAACAGAATTGTTCCTGACTTCACACTTTTTCATTGTACCTTCATGATGAAGCTTGGAATTTTGATAGAACTCCTAGACATCTCAATTAAGAACTCGGCAAGGGTATTCCAGATTGAATGTCAACCCTACCGTCTCAAGCATCAAAATCACATTCTTGAATTCATCTAAGGCTGAAGCAAATCCTATGCATACAAGTTCACCACCGACTTTAAGTTTTCTGCTGCCTTTAGGAGCCATCTCTGAAAAATCGAACTGTTGTAAACTGACAGGAAGAATTACCAAAGAAGAACAATAACAAAGCCTGAGACAAAGTCGGGAGGATTGCGTTTGACAAAATTGATGACGAAGTCCTGCACTGATGGAGGAGAATCAACGACAAATACCCTCTGTTGGGAGTTGAATCGACGGAAGGAGTCGAGAAGTATTGACGAATTGTGTGAAGTTTGAATGCGTTAAGTCCTATTTATATAATTTTAAAGTTTTGACAAAAGAGATAGGCGCGTACCTATTTGGAAATGAATCTTTGGATCTAATATTAAAGTGAGGGATAGATCTTATGATTACTCTAGAGGGAGGGTGAATAGAGTTTTTAAATGATTTCCTGGTTTTTATAGCGGATTAAAATAAAGTGATATATGTAAGTATAAAACAGGAAATATCACAGCACACAAGCACAAAAATAAACAACACAGAAGAAACAAGAATTATATAGGTTCCCCAATAAACCTGGGTACATCCACTCTTCTACTACCCTGGTAAGAATCCACTACATGTTTTTTATCAGGTGCCCTGCCACTACAGGTTTTTTCTCAGGTGCCCTGTCACCACAAGATTGATTTTTCTAAGGGAGATCTAACAACCCTTTGAGCTTTTAAATAGGTGCCCAAAAACCAATCTAAGTCTTTTGATCAGGAGACTTTATAACCAAAAGTCTAACTTTTGAAGGGAGTTAAAACCCTGTACACAGGAAAAGGGAAAAAGTAAAATATATGTTGTCTTCTCTGTCTCAAATCTCTGAGAAGACTTAGTGGATTTCTTGATGTTTTCAAAGCTCCCCTGATTTGTATGAATCTGATCAAGAGTGGAAACTTTGCTTCAGGGTGTAGGCCTTCAAATGATGTTGCTCTTCAGAAGCTTTTTGGATTGATTTTGATTAGTTGTCCATTAAAAGCCTGAAGCAGATGATGAAGAACTCTGTGTATATGAGAGCTGTGTTGTTCTTCATTGATTACTGATTGCACTTCTTTTTCTCTGATTCACTACCTTATTGTTGTTATTTCCCATTCCTATATATTTTTATCTTCTGAAAGAAAATCACTTTATATATGATTTCATATTCAAAACCATTTGAATTTTAAATATTTCCTTTGAAATTCACTGCATAACTTCTGGGATTCTGAATGGCTAATATTTGTCTTGAATGCATTTCCAAAACTGTCCCATTGAATATGGTAGAGTAATAACTCTATGAAAACCATAATTAATGCTGCCCAAAATGGCTATATTCTTGAGAATATTGAGCATTAATTATCAGAGCATTACTATCTTAATAAAATAGAATTTGAAATCAAACTGATAGTCAAACTGAGAAACTGCAAAGAAGAATAGTCAAAAAGAACCTGGTAGGAGTTAGTCAAACTCCGCAATGATTTCATTGACTTGAACTCAAAGTTCGTCTAGCTACGAATTCTCCTTCGTCGAGCTGAGCTCTAAGATCGTCGACCAGAGCCTGGAGTTCGTCGAGCTTAATTCTTCATATTCGTCGACCTGAGCTCCAATTTCGTCGAGCTGAGCTTGGAAATCGTCAAGCTGAGATTGCAGAGTTAAAGACAAATTTCGTCGACCGGAGATCAACTTTTGTTGAGCTCAACTCAGAGGTTGAACTCTGAGTTCGTCGAGCTGAGCTAGACTTTCGTCGAGCTGAGCTAGACTTTCGTCGAGCTGAGTTCGACTATCGTCGAACTAAATTTCCTGACCTTGAAATCTTCAAAGGCAAAACCATGGAAAATCCTATGGCCCTAGACTATACAAGATGGGTCAATCTAAGCATCCTAATAGTGATCCTAGCCTAAATCAAACCCGGGGTTCCGACAATCTCCCCATATTTGGGCGAGGATACTATTTACAAAATATATCATATATATATATATATATCTTGCAGAAATAACACATTCAGTAGATATATGATAAAGTTATGAACGATTATAAAAACAATAACATCATATAGTTCAAAAACATAAAAGAATCAGTAATCTATCTTGGAACCTTCAGATGATGATGGTTTAGTAAATATCATCTTCCTGGTAGGATCTTGAGCTTCAAGCTGAGTCATTTTTAGAACTTGATCCCCAAGAATCTTCTGAAATAATGCTCTGGGTACTACTGCCTCTGAATGGAGCTGTATATACTCATTAGTATTGAATAAAATTTTCTTTACTTGAAACATGTCAAACTCTTTCTACCTGTAGGAAGACATGGTTATGAACTGGGAAGTGTCTTTTCCTTCAGCTCTAGATTTATTGATCTGAGACAGACCAATAAGCTCATTGAATCTTGCCATCCTATAGACTGGTTCTAATTCAGGTTCATAAGTAGGAGACAGAGGAATCTCTGGGCTTGATTCCTTTTGTTGTTCACTTTGAGTTTCCTATTGGCTGGTTTGCTTTGAATGTTGAACTTGAATTCCTTTTCATGATCTCTGATGCAGATAGCTGCCTTGTCTTTAAAGAGACCTGAACCCAGGTCCCCAAAAGAAGGGATAGAGGAGGAGGAAGCCAGCTGATGTCTAGAAATCGATCCAGAAATGGAGGTTTGATCTGGAAAGGTTGCTGTGAATACTCATTCCTTGATTTCAGTTATTGGAAGCTTGATCCTGAAGGTAATAAACTTTTTCAACTGAGGAGCCTCAAACAACTGAAGGATGTTCTTGAATATTTGATCAGTATGGCTGAAGGAATCAATGTCAATGTCAAACCCTGCATCAAATTTCATTCCAAAGAGGGTTACCGCCGAAATCGCCATTACCTACAAAAACAAAAGATCAAGTGCAAGAGAAATGGAAAGTGCGGGATGGAGTTCGATGAAAGCCTAATTATAGGTTTTCAGAAGATTAAATGGCGAACTCCATCCGACGCAAAAGAAATTGCTTCTAACTCAGGTCGACAAAAAATTTCATGAAGAAATAAAAGCGACAATCTCAGTTTGAAGAGGGGGAAAGTAGTTCGTCATTCGACGAAAGGTTCAAAAAGAGATTTCTTCGATCTCCATTCAATGGAAAATCTCAAGAAGAGTTCACAGATCATCGATCTCCATTCGACGAAAGGTGACCAATTCTTCGACCTCAGATAAAAATCAAATTAAACCTTCTTCATTAATCATACCTAGATGATTTAAGAAGAACATATGTTTCTTTTCATCCAATGGTTTGGTGAAGATGTCTGCTATTTGTAAATCAGTAGAGATAAATACAAGATTAATTTTATTTTTGGCCACACAATCTCTAATGATATGATGTCTAATTTCTATATGCTTAGTTCTACTATGAAGCACTGGATTTTCTGTAATTGAAATAGCACTGGTATTATCATAAAAGATAATTGAATAATTTAAGTTGAAACCATAATCCAGTAACTGATTTTGAATCCACAATATCTGTGAGCAGTAACTACCAGCTGCCATGTACTCAGCTTCAGCAGTTGATGTTAAAACAGATGTTTGTTTCTTGCAAAACCAGGACACAAGCCTCTCACCAAGAAACTGATAAGTTCCTGATGTGCTTTTCCTATCAACTCTATGTCTAGCATAGTCAGAATCTGAGAATCCAGTTAAGTCAAATTCTGACTCTATTGGATACCAAAGTCCTAGATTTGGACAACCCTTTATATATCTCAAAATCCCTTTTAATAAAGTTTGGTGAGATTCTTTGGGATTTACTTGAAACCTAAAATAAATACAAGTAGTAAACATAATGTCTGTCCTACTAGTTATAAGATACAATAAGGACCCAACAATAGCCCTATATGTTTGCTGATCAACTAGTTTGCCCTATTCATCAGTATCAACTACAACATTGGAGGGTATGGGTGTTTTCATTGCTGAGGCATCAGACATCCCAATTTTTTTAAGTAGCTCCTTAGGATATTTGGATTGGGATATAAGATACCATCAGGGGATTGCTTCACTTGGAGACCAAGGAAGTAGGATAGTTCACCCATGCTACTCATTTCAAACTTTGAATGCATCAGGTCAGAAAACCTTTTGTAAAGTTTGGAATTAGTAGATCCAAATATTATGTCATCTACATAAATTTGAACTAGCAAAATTTTATCCTTATGATGCATGAAAAACAAAGTTTTATCTACCATGTATATAGAAAATGTATGCCATAAAAGAAAAGTAGCCAAGGTCTCATACCAATCTCTTGGAGTTTGCTTTAGACCATAATGGGCTTTATGCAATTTAAAAACATAAGAGGGATGAGTTGAAGAGATAAAACCTGGTGGTTGTGCTAAAAACACTTCATCTTTGAGCTCTCCATTTAGAAAGGCACTCTTCATATCCATCTTGTATACTTTGAACTTTTTGAATGCTGTGTTGGTACCCTAGTTTGATTTGAGTTTAGTCTTGTTCTTTTAGTCCCTTGACCCAAGAATTATCTATGGTCATTGGTTAGTAGTCTAGCTGTAGAGTCCTCACTTTTCCAAATTGAGAATTTGGCTAAGTAGTTTGTTCGTTCGACTATCGTCGAACGCCACTCGACTATCGTCGACTAACTGTTCGACGATCGTCTATCAGTTGTTCGACTTTCAGTCTGCGTGGATAGTTCGACTATCGGTTGATAGCTCGACTATCTATGTGCTTTGATAGTTCGACTATCTGCTTGGATAGGTCGACTATCTGATAGTTCGACTATCTGTTGATAGGTCGACTATCTGTTTGGTTTTGATAGTTCGACTATCTGTTGATAGGTCGACTATTTGATAGCTCAACTATCTGTTGATAGTTCGACTATCTGTTCTGCGTTGATAGTTCGACTATCTGTTGATAGGTCGACTATCTGTTCTCGATTGATAGTTCGACTATCTGCTTTGATAGTTCGACTATCTGATAGTTCGACTATCTTTTGATAGGTCGACTATCTGTTGGTTTTTGATAGTTCGACTATCTGTTGATAGGTCGACTATCTGATAGCTCGACTATCTGTTGATAGCTCGACTATCTATTTTGCTCTGATAGTTCGACTATCTGTTGATAGGTCGACTATCTGATAGTTCGAATATCTTCTGGTAGTTCGACTATCTGCTGTGATAGTTCGACTATCTCCTTTGATAGTTCGACTATCTGGATCGTTCGACTATCTGTCCGATAGTTCGACGATCTCCGTGCGTTTGTCGACGATCTTCGAAGGTCGTTCGATGTTTTCTGTCTGCCTTTATATTTTGTATTTATTTATTATATTTAATTAATTAATACATTTTCTGGCACGTTGTTTTAAGCTTTATGATAATATTTCCAGGCATATCTACTCTATTCTTTTTGCCTGAGTCAAATCTTTTTAGATAAAGTTGTTTGTCTTATTAGCTGACATTATAAATTACTTTATCTGCTGTCAGCCCTTTATAGCTGTTAGACTGAAAAGTCTTCTTTTTTGCTATAAAGAGTTTGTTTCTGATATGACTTTATTTAGTACTTTATTATCAAATTGCTTCCTGCAGCTTCCTAGAAAAAGGGTTATTCCTTTTATAGAATGTTTCTGCTGCAGAGATTGTTTTGTCTTCTTGATATTTACAGCCCAGGTCTCAAGTCTCAGAAGAAGACAAGTAATTCAAAATGAAGAGAGCCGTTGCTTGTTGCTGCTATAAAAAGGACCCTTTGAAGAAGGATTCAAGCTAGCTAACTAGTTGCCCAGATATTTTCAAGCATTCAAGCCTTCATCAAGATCAAGTCTTCTGCTCTCAGTAATTTCCATCTAACTGAGAAGTGTTAAGATCTTCTACTCTTCTTCAACCTGAGTTCTCCTGCTTTCAGGAAGTTCAAACTCAGAGTTCTTTTGAAGAAGAAGAAGAAGAAGATAGCTGCTTGAAGATCTTTAATTTTATTATTTACTATCTTCTTGTAGCTTTTCCTTCAGAGCTTTCTGAAGAGTTTTCTGCACTGAAGCAAGACTTCACCTGGACATCTTTGAGCTAGGGGGAGCCTTGATTCTTTAGAGCTTTCCAGCTCAGTGCAAGTTTTTGTGCTTCTCTAATCTTTGTAAAATAGAGAAGACATCTTAACCTTCTTCCCCCTCCTGTACAGGGTTATTACTCCCTTCAAAAGTATCCCTTGGTGGCAGGGCACCTGATCAAAAACCTGTGCTTGGTTTTAGACACCTGATCAAAAGTCTAAAGGGTTTCTGGATCTACCTGAAGCAGATCCTGTTGGTGGCAGGGCACCTGATCAAAAACCTGAGTGGATTCCTACCGTGTGGATAGAAGAGTGGACGTACCCAAGTTGTTTGGGGAACCACTATAAATTTCCTTGTGTCATCTGGATTCACTTGTTTAATTCCTGCATTGTGGCTGTGAATAGATATAACTAGGATTGCTAGTTGCTGATTAGGTTTTCCAAGCCTTAACTGTAATTACAGTTAGCTTGAGTTTGTGCACTTCACTTGTGTTAGGCTTTAGGGTTATCTTAAATATCTATTAGCTTTCCATTCCGCATTCACTCCAAGGGAGTTGAGTAGATTGTCAAGATTGTTTAGTGCAATTTTTGATTACTCTATTCACCCCCCCTCTAGAGTAGTATCTATCCCTTCACTTTCAATTGGTATTAGAGGGAGGTTGACTGACTGAATAGGCTAACACCTAAGTCACAAGATCCTGATAGATACCAAAGCTTATAGATATTCACTATCATGGCCCAGTCCAAGGATTATTCCAGCACCAGACCTCCAGCATGCAACTTAGCTAAGTTTGGCATCTGGAAGGCAAGGATAAAATTATATATGAATTCTATTGATGAAAGCATCTTTGCTTCTATTTTGTCAGGTCCCCCAAGAGCACCTGCTGCTGCTACTGCCTCATCATCTGATATGAGTGCAGTGCCTCCTCCAGATTACAATGATGAGTACAAGAAGGCCAAAATAGCAGATGCCAAGGCAATGAACATACTGGCTCAGACAATGTCTGATGAGGTATTCCAGAAGGTTGCTGACTGCTCCTCAGCAAAGGCCATGTGGGATACATTGAACCAGATTGTGGCTGGTTCAGCTGATGAAAGGAAGGACAGGAGGTCCAACCTGATCTCATAGTATGAGAACTTCAAGAAAACTGATGCTGAATCAGTTGAAGCCATGTACACCAGGCTCAGCTCAATCATCAATGAGCTGAGGACCCTGGACAAGGACATATCATTGATAGAGGTCAATGATAAGATTCTTATGTGCTTCCCTAGCACATGGGATCTAAGAATCTGGCCCATCAAGGAAGCCAGAAGTACAAATGAGATCTCCACTAAAGCCCTCCTCGGCAAGCTCAAGTCTTTTGAGCAAGTGCTGAAGACAAGGGAAGCAGAAGCTGAAGCAAAGACCCCCACTCCAACAAGAAAAGAGCAATCTCTAGCTCTTAAGGCTGTTGATGCTTCTGAAGGCAGCCAATCAAATGAGGAACTAATGGCATTGTTTGCCAAGAGGTTTCTCAAGATGGGGAGAAAGGAGTTCAGAAAGAAGTCTTCACGCTATGAAGACAAACCAAGGTATGATCGCTCTCCTGCTAAAGAAATTATTTGTTATGGATGTAGGAAGCCTGGACATATCTTGCCAGAGTGTCCAGAGGAGAAAAACAAAGACAAGAGGAAAGAAAAAGAACAACACAGGAAGCATTCCAAGCCATCCTCCTACAAGAACAAGAAAAAGGAGAGAGGTTTCATTGCTGAAACCTGGAGTGATTCTGATGAAGAATCCTCCTCATCAAGCTCCAGTGAGGATGAGGAAGAGAAGAAGGCAAAAGAAGTTTGCCTAATGGCAATAGATGCCTGCAGCAACCACTCTGCTGCAGAGAGTTCTGATTCTGATGAAGAGATGCCTACAGAAGATGAGGTACTCTCTTCTTATGATTTTACTTCAGAAGAATTTAAATTAGACTTTAAATCTTTATGCTTAGATTTGATTAGCTCTGAAAAGGAAATAAAAGAACTCAGAAATAAGTTAGCTGACTCAGAATCAATAGCTACAGAAAATGTTAGGTTAAAGGAAGATCTCACTACTTGTAGTGAAGAAATTAAATTTCTTAAAATAGAGTTAGCTAAGTCTAAGAGGTTAGAAGAATCACTTAATGGTAGAAGCCTTAAGTTGTTAGAAATTACCAGCATGACTAACACTAGGTCAGCCAATAACAAACTAGGCTTAGGAGCTTCTCCCAGTGAACCCCCAGTTCTTCTTAAAAACAATCTTTCAACTCCAGTGAACTTCATTTTAGCTAGTGGAATGAAGAACACTGAGCAAGTAAACCTAGTTAATAAAACTTTAAATAAAGCTAAGAGAGAAAAGAGAAAGAAATTTTTTAAAGAAATGCAAAGAGCGTCGAACGCCGCTCGACGATCGGAAGCTCAATGGTCGAACAAAGCTCGACGATCTGAGCGCCCATCGTCGAACGTCGATCGACGATTTCAACATGATTTTCAAAATCATAATCAGTACCATAGAAACCTAAATGAAAATAGAAACCCTAGGTTTGTTGACCCATCATCTGCATGGAGAATCCCACCTAGGAGATCTCACCCACTAGGTTATCACCCTCAGCCTGCATTCTCATATATTTCCAGTTTTTCTTATGTGAAAAACAAGGGACCCAAGGTTACCTGGGTCCACACTGTCTAAATAAATGTCTTGCAGGTGAAGGCCTATCCAATCACTCAAAATAAGTGGTATTTGGATAGTGGATGCTCTAAGCATATGACAGGAAATAAAGATCTTCTGTCAAAGTTCAAAGCTAAGCTCGGCCCAAAGGTTATCTTTGGAGACTCCAGCTGTGGTCAGACAGAAGGCTATGGCAAGATCACAATTGGAGCAGTTACTTTCAAGAGAGTTGCATATGTCAATGGACTGAAGCATAATTTGATTTCAGTCAGCCAGCTATGTGATGCTGGCTACCAGGTTTCATTTTCTAACTCCTCTTGTAATATTACTTTAAATAATAATGTTGTTTTAGTAGGTATTAGAATAGGTAATATTTATTTAGTAGATTTCAATTCATCTCATTCTGAAATCTGCCTGTTTAATGAAGTAACAATTAATAATAATTCTTTGTGGCATAAGAGGCTTAGTCATGTAAACCTTAAAAATATATCTAGGTTATCTAAACACAACCTTATTAGAGGTTTACCTTCTTGCCCCTACAAGAAGGAGAGCCTATGCAAGGCTTGTCAGCTAGGCAAGCAAACCAAAAACTCTTTTAAATCTGTAAATAAGAGTGATTCTCCTAGAATCCTGTATCTATTACACTTGGACCTTTTTGGCCCAATAAATGTACAGAGTTTAGGAGGGAAGTATTACACATTAGTAATTGTAGATGACTTCTCTAGGTTCAGTTGGGTTTTCTTTTTGAGAACTAAGTCTGATAACTTCAAAGCCCTTACAGACTTTCTACTATGTGTGCAGACTGAGTACTCTACTCATGTGGCCTTGATCAGAAGTGATCATGGTACTGAGTTTGACTCTCTTCTCATACAAGAATTCTGTGAGAGAGAAGGTATCAAACATAGCTTCTCAGCTCCTAGAACTCCTCAACAAAATGGGGTAGTTGAAAGGAAGAATAGAACACTCATTGAAGCTACTAGCACATTGTTGGCAGATGCTAACATGCCTCTCTCCTATTGGGCAGAAGCTGTTAGTACAGCCAATTATGTCTTAAATAGAAGTTTGATACACAAACTTAAGTGTAAAACTCCCTATGAGTTGCTTAAAGGAAAGAAACCTAAAATTAATTATTTTAGAGTTTTTGGCTGTATTGTTTATATTCATAATAATAATAAAGAATATATTAGAAAGTTTGAAGCAAAAGCTTCAATGGGAATCATGCTTGGATATTCCCAAGTAAGCAAAGCTTATAGGGTTTATAACAAATCTACCTGTAAGATTGAAGAATCTGTGCATGTATCATTTGATGAGCATCAGATGTTTTACAAGGAGAAAGAAAATTCTCCCTCCTCCAGTTCATTGCAGGTACCTGATGCCCCTCAAGAAATTCTTCAACTATCAACTCTTCAGATCACTGAATCAGAAAGTGATGAAGACATTGCTGAAGCTGTTGTTGTACCACCAACAGTAGATCAAATTCCTCCTGAGGAATTAATCCCAACTGTTGCTGAAGATCACATCCCACCTGCTGATATTGTCACACTTAGAGATCACCCCACATCTCAAGTGATTGGAGACATATCAGCTGGTGTGCAAACAAGACACCAATTAAGACAGGATGTGATGCATGCTTGTTTCCTTTCACAGGTTGAGCCCCTCACCTTTAAAGATGCAGAGCTAGATCCCCACTGGATCATTGCTATGCAAGAGGAACTCAATCAGTTTGAGAGATGTAAAGTTTGGACTTTGGTTCCAAGACCTAAAGGCCAACTGATCATAGGCACCAAGTGGGTGTATAGAGACAAGTTGGATGCAAATGGAATTATAGTAAGGAATAAAGCAAGGCTTGTAGCTCAGGGCTACAGACAGGAGGAAGGTATAGACTATGACCAAACCTTTGCTCCTGTTGCAAGGCTAGAAGCAATAAGGATCTTCTTGGCCTATGCAGCCTACATGAAGTTTAAGGTGTTCCAAATGGATGTCAAAAGTGCATTCCTGAATGGTGAGCTTAAGGAAGAGGTGTTTGTTGAACAACCACCAGGGTTTGTTTCTTCAACTCAGCCCTCACATGTGTTTAAGTTACAGAAAGCTCTATATTAACTAAAGCAAGCTCCCAGAGCCTGGTATGAGACTCTAGCTAGTTTTCTTTTAGAGCACAACTTTACTAGGGGAGTAGTTGATAGAACCCTTTTCGTCAAGCATCACAAGGACACAATCCTGTTAGTTCAGGTGTATGTAGATGATATTATATTTGGCTCCACTGATCCCAAACTTTGCAAAAGGTTCTCTGACCTGATGCACTCTAAGTTTGAGATGAGTAGTATGGGTGTGCTGTCTTACTTTCTTGGTCTCCAAGTTAAGCAAGATGCTGATGGTATCTTCATCTCCCAATCCAAATATGCCAAGGAATTGGTAAAGAAATTTGGGATGGCTGATGCTTCAGCAATGCCTACACCTATGGCTACTAATGTAGTTATTGATTCTGATGATCACGGCAAGCCAGTTGATCAAAAGAATTATAGGGCCATTGTTGGTTCCCTATTATATCTAACTGCAAGTAGGCCTGATATAATGTTTGCTACATGCCTTTGTGCTAGATTCCAGGTCAACCCCAAGGAATCTCATCTGATTCTTCTAAAGAGAATCCTAAGATACCTGAAGGGATGTCCAGATCTAGGACTTTGGTACCCAGCTGAGTCAGAATTTGAATTAATTGGATATTCTGATTCTGATTATGCTGGTTGCAGAGTTGACAGGAAGAGCACCTCAGGAACTTGCCAGTTCCTGGGAGAGAGATTGGTCTCTTGGTTCTGTAAGAAGCAGGCTTCTGTCTCAACTTCAACTGCAGAGGCTGAATATATAGCAGCTGCTAGTTGTTCACAGATCCTGTGGATTCAAAACCAGCTTGTGGATTATGGTTACTCACACAAGAACACCAAAATCATGTGTGATAGTACCAGTGCTATTTCAATTGCACAAAATCCAGTGCACCACTCTAGAACGAAGCACATTGAGATTCAGCACCATTTCCTGAGAGATTGTGTGGAAAAGAACAAGATTTGTCTTGAGTTCATATCCACTGAGTTTCAGAGAGGTGATATATTCACCAAGGCTTTAGATGAACAAAAGCATCTGTTCTTTTAGTTCAATTAGGCATGATCAATGGACGAGACTAAGTGTGACTATATCTGCCTATGTTGAAACCTGCTTGAAGATCGTCGAACAATGATCGAAGATCGTCGAACGGATTAAGCCTATCGTCGACCTCTGGTTAATGATAGCTTATCTGTTTGAAGATCGTCGAACGACGTTCGAAGATCGTCGAACAGGTCGAGCTCATCGTCGATCTCTGGATGACGAATGCCTGTTGTTTGTGAAGCCAGAAATAGCCGAACGATGGTTCGACTACTCTGCTTCTGAGCCGATCGTCGAACGGCCGTTCGACTATCGGGTCAAGTATCTTTTTAATAGATCGACTATTTCCGGTCTAATATAAAGCCGATAGTCGACCTAGGTTAAAAGATCTTTTATTTTATCGTCGACGGAGCGTGACTTTTCGCATTCTGCCTTCCCGCTTGCAATTTTCTGCCGCTTCGTCTCTTTCGTCTTCTCCGTCCTTCTCCAGCGATTCTCCAGCAATCAATGGCGGTCTCTCCAGCAGTTCTAGCAGTTGTGAAGTTTGATGCAGGCTTTAGTGTTGATTTCGACGCGTTCAGTAGCTGCGAAGCTGGGATCGTGGAAGTTCTTCAGCTTTGCCGGGATCAAGGACTAGAGAGGTTAATGTCTTCAAGGATTAAGATAAACATCCCAGAGATCAAGGAATGGGCCTTCACGTCGTCCTCCACCGACGACTCGATTACTGGCACCATCGGCGGAGAAGAGGTAATCCTAACTCCGGCCGTTCTGACTGATATTTTTGGTTTAATAAATGGTGAAGAGGATTATGAGCAAGATGCTCAAGAATTTGGAAGAATGTTAGTTGAGCTGGGACATGCAGAGGGCATTCCCACGAAGCTGCTCAAAGTAAATTTTCCTTTCAAGATTAAGTTTCTTGCTGAGTTGGTCGGGAAAGTGCTCCTCGATAAGCACTCTGCTCATGATAATATCACAAGACAAAAATTCACGCTAATGTGTGCGATTGTTAATCGGAAAAAGATCGATTGGGCAGCAGTAATGTTTGATTTAATAAGGAAAAAGAATGGTAAGAAGGAAGTTACCCTCGGAAGGGTTATTGGAATCTTCTTGAAGGAAAAATATCCCCAGCTGCTGAGTTCAACCGCAACAACAATAAACGCAAGCAAGAAGATGGACCCTAACCTGTTCTCTAAGTGGAAGAGAACCTTTGTAAAACCCGCTCTCACAGGGTTTGCTCCAGCAACATCTGAGAGCACCAGGACCGACTCGGTCGCTCCTCACCCTGTTGAAGCTGGCTCAGCTCTTTCTCTTCCCTCTTCTTCTGCTATGTTGTCTGCCTCAGTTGAAGTACCATCAACTTCAGCTGAAGTAAGACTTTCCCCTTCTCCTGCTCCAGAAATAACTACGGTTGTTCTTCCTTCCCCTCCAGCATCTCCTTTTCATTCTCATCAGACTAGGATATCTGCTCCTAGCTTTGATTTGTTAGGATCTGAGAGGATTCCTACTCCTCCTCTGTCTCCCATTCATTCCCCAGTTAATTCCCTAATTAACTCTCCAGCTCCATCTCCTATTCAATCCCCTGTCCACACCATTCTTCATCCCAGCACTTCAACAATATCTGCTGCAGCTCCATCCACTACACTTCCATCATCTTTTGAGATTACTCCTGAACTTATCTCCCGCATTGTGGATTTGATTACCCCATCAATCAAAATTATGATTGAAGAGGCAATCGCTCCACTTGCCTCCTCCATTGATATCTTAACTGCCTCCATCAAATCTCTTTCCAAATCTGCTGAGCCATCTTCCTCAAGGGCCCTGGTTTCAGTCTCCACTGAAATCAGGCAGGGGGAGATGTTCTGTGAAGATGCCTCAGAACCTCCTGCCTCCCTTCCAGCTATAACAGATACTGTAATGACAGCCCTGGAAGAGTCTGCTCCAGCTGAAAAAGAAGTAGTTCCAGTATTATCTGACAAGGAAATAGCTGATGGAATTATGCTATCTGAAATTGCTGTAAAAGTCTGCCTAGAAGATCTCACCACTCCCGTGGTTGCTCGATTCCTAGAAGGTGTTATAACTTCATATCTAGATGAATCATGGGAGATGGTCAAGTATGAAGGTAATTCACTTATTCGATTTATTGACGAGTCAATTAATTTGCTAGCTAGTGAATACCTTGAAGGAATGATTATTGCTTATTTAGCAGATCTGTATTCATAATTCTACAGATTTTATTAGAGAAGATTTAGCTGCTCAGATCATAGCAGTTGTTTCTGAAGCTGACCCAAATGTTCCTGATATCCAAGTAGATCCAGAATTGGATTCATTTTTAGATGATAGAGAAGATGAGTCTGAGAATCAAGATGAAGTCAAAGATGACACTCCTATTCTGAGTGTGGAAGAAGTTCAAGCAAGAGCTGCCTGGAATCTAAGAGTACAGTCTTTGTTAAAAGAGAAAGAAAAAGAGCTGCAAATTGAAAAGTCAACTATCTGGGATGATTCACCAGGGTTGGACTTAGATTTCCTTCTGGCTCAAGATGCCATGGAAGAGGAAAGAGAGAAATCAGATCTGAAGTTAAAAGAAAAGGCTGTTTCTGAAGCCTATGATCCTTATGATAATCTTCCATCATCTCATTCTGATGATGAAGATGATTCTGATGTATCTGAGAAATCAAGGAAAAAGAAAGCTGCTCAAAAGAAAAGGAAAGCTGCTGCTCCTCCTCCTCCTAGTAAAGACAATGATACTCCTTATTATATTCTGAAGGGCATTGACCCTAAGTCAAAGGAATTTCAGCACTGGATGTGGTTCTTTAAGAACCAGCAGAAAGAGAGGAAAAGATCTAAGAGGTATGATAGTCCTGTTTCAAGATGGACTCCCAGAGGTCCCCCTCCTCCACCTCCCAGTGCAGGAGCCTCTGGGAACCTATCAGCTAATCCATCTGCCTCTTCTGGAAGATCTGCATCTTTTCAGCCTCAGCCAAGGAAAAGCTATCAAAGTTCGCAAGGCAAATCGTATTCTGGCTCTCAAAGACAAGTGAAGGAGGTTGTGGTTCAAAGACCAACTTTTTCCCCTCCTCCTTCTCCAAAGAAAAGAGTTCCATCTCTAATACCAGTTCAGTCTAAGAAAGTTGTTTTAAAAGGTAAGTAGTTTACTTTGTTTTAAAATTCTAGCAAGAACCTTTTGCTAAGTCTGCTCCAATGTCTTATCTAGATAAAGAATTCGATGCTGCTCCTCCTGAGTCTATTTATGAAAGTCCAGAGCTTGATCCTAACTTTAGGATGGCTCGTTTTCACGAACTAGTTGGAGCAGCTCAAATAAGAAAAGCAAAAGCAGAAGGAAAAGATACTACTGGTTTAACCACCATGTCTGCTTTCAGAAAGAAAGAGTTTGAAAAGTTCCAGGTTAATCCTGATGTTTTTGACCCCTCAAAATATATGGAAAAGCATCCTGAAGCAGTAGTCCCAAGAGCTGCAGAATTGAAGATCATTGGTGTGCAGGACTTGAAGCTGTCAAAGAAAGAAGCTGATGATCCTCTAAGGAAAATTTCTTTTGTCCCTAATTCCTTTGCCCCCTTGCCAGACTCTGAAGACTCTTAATAGTTTGATTGACTGTTGTGTTATATTTGTCTATTATCTATCTGTTTGATAATTGCTAGTTAATTGCTATCTATTTCCTGTATTGTTTATAGTGTTTTATTAGCTAGCTCTGTGTTTTAGTTTTTGAGAGACTTAACTCAAATAGGGGGAGATTGTTGGTACCCTAGTTTGATTTGAGTTTAGTATTATTCTTTTAGTCCCTTGACCCAAGAATTATCTATGGTCATTGGTTAGTAGTCTAGCTGTAGAGTCCTCACTTTTCCAGATTGAGATTTTGGCTAAGTAGTTTGTTCGTTCGACTATCGTCGAACGCCGCTCGACTATCGTCGACTAACTGTTCGACGATCGTCTATCAGTTGTTCGACTTTCAGTCTGCGTGGATAGTTCGACTATCGGTTGATAGCTCGACTATCTGTGTGCTTTGATAGTCCGACTATCTGCTTGGATAGGTCGACTATCTGATAGTTCGACTATCTGTTGATAGGTCGACTATCTGTTTGGTTTTGATAGTTCGACTATCTGTTGATAGGTCGACTATCTGATAGCTCAACTATCTATTGATAGTTCGACTATCTGTTCTGCGTTGATAGTTCGACTATCTGTTGATAGGTCGACTATCTGTTCTCGCTTGATAGTTCGACTATCTGCTTTGATAGTTCGACTATCTGATAGTTCGACTATCTGTTGATAGGTCGACTATCTGTTGGTTTTTGATAGTTCGACTATCTGTTGATAGGTCGACTATCTGATAGCTCGACTATCTGTTGATAGCTCGACTATCTGTTTTGCTCTGATAGTTCGACTATCTGTTGATAGGTCGACTATCTGATAGTTCGACTATCTTCTGGTAGTTCGACTATCTGCTGTGATAGTTCGACTATCTCCTTTGATAGTTCGACTATCTGGATCGTTCGACTATCTGTCCGATAGTTCGACGATCTCCATGCGTCGGTCGACGATCTTCGAAGGTCGTTCGACGTTTTCTGTCTGCCTTTATATTTTGTATTTATTTATTATATTTAATTAATTAATACATTTTCTGGCACGTTGTTTTAAGCTTTATGATAATATTTCCAGGCATATCTGCTCTATTCTTTTTGCCTGAGTCAAATCTTTTTAGATAAAGTTGTTTGTCTTATTAGCTGACATTATAAATTACTTTATCTGCTGTCAGCCCTTTATAGCCGTTAGACTGAAAAGTCTTCTTTTTGCTATAAAGAGTTTGTTTCTGATATGACTTTATTTAGTACTTTATTATCAAATTGCTTCCTGCAGCTTCCTAGAAAAAGGGTTATTCCTTTTATAGAATGTTTCTGCTGCAGAGATTGTTTTGTCTTCTTGATATTTATAGCCCAGGTCTCAAGTCTCAGAAGAAGACAAGTAATTCAAAATGAAGAGAGCCGTTGCTTGTTGCTGCTATAAAAAGGACCCTTTGAAGAAGGATTCAAGCTAGCTAACTAGTTGCCCAGATATTTTCAAGCATTCAAGCCTTCATCAAGATCAAGTCTTATGCTCTCAGCAATTTCCATCTAACTGAGAAGTGTTAAGATCTTCTACTCTTCTTCAACCTGAGTTCTCCTGCTTTCAGGAAGTTCAAACTCAGAGTTCTTTTGAAGAAGAAGAAGAAGAAGATAGCTGCTTGAAGATCTTTAATTTTATTATTTACTATCTTCTTGTAGCTTTTCCTTCAGAGCTTTCTGAAGAGTTTTCTGCACTGAAGCAAGACTTCACCTGGACATCTTTGAGCCAGGGGGAGCCTTGATTCTTTAGAGCTTTCCAGCTCAGTGCAAGTTTTTGTGCTTCTCTAATCTTTGTAAAATAGAGAAGACATCTTAACCTTCTTCCCCTCCTGTACAGGGTTATTACTCCCTTCAAAAGTATCCCTTGGTGGCAGGGCACCTGATCAAAAACCTGTGCTTGGTTTTAGACACCTGATCAAAAGTCTAAAGGGTTTCTGGATCTACCTGAAGCAGATCCTGTTGGTTGCAGGGCACCTGATCAAAAACCTGAGTGGATTCCTACCGTGTGGGTAGAAGAGTGGACGTACCCAAGTTGTTTGGGGAACCACTATAAATTTCCTTGTGTCGTCTGGATTCACTTGTTTAATTCCTGTATTGTGGCTGTGAATAGATATAACTAGGATTGCTAGTTGCTGATTAGGTTTTCCAAGCCTTAACTGTAATTACAGTTAGCTTGAGTTTGTGCACTTCACTTGTGTTAGGCTTTAGGGTTATCTTAAATATCTATTAGCTTTCCATTCCGCATTCACTCCAAGGGAGTTGAGTAGATTGTCAAGATTGTTTAGTGCAATTTTTGATTACTCTATTCACCCCCCCTCTAGAGTAGTATCTATCCCTTCACTTTCCTACTGCATAAGCAAGAAAAATAATGATAGTCTCTAGCCTTGCAACAAGAGCAAAGGTCTGGTCATAATATAGGCCTTCCACCTGAGAATAGTCTTGATCCACCAATCTTGCTTTGTTCCTCACAAATGATCCTTAAGCATCCAACTTGTTCCTGAATACCCATTTAATTCCAATGAATGGGTAGTCTTTGAGTCTTGTAACTAAATCCCAAATTCTACACCTCTCTAATTTATTGAGTTCCTCTTGCATTGAAATAATCCAGTGGGGATCTTGCTCTGAATCTTTTATGGATTGAGGCTTACTTTGAGAAATGAAGCAAGCATGCATTAAATCTTGGTTGAGTTGATTCCTTATTTGCACACCAGCTGATATTTCTCCAATCACTAGATATATTGGATGATCTCTAAGTGTGACAAGATCAATGGTTAGAGTTGGTTCTTCAACCACTTGTGGAATTAATTCCTCTTGTGGAATTTCATTAGCCACAACATCTTAAACATGAATTTCCTGAATATCTTCATCACTGTCATCAACAGTAATCTATTGAGAAGGATGTGATATATCCTCTTATGTTAGGATTAAATCATCCATTTTCTCACACAGATTTGGTACCTGCAAATTTTCTATGGTAGAAGAATCTTTCTCCTTGTAAAACATGTTAGTCTCATCAAAAGTTATATGTACATATTCTTTCATTTTTAATTTTGATTTATTATAAACCCAATAAGCCTTGCTGACTTGGGAATATCTAAGAAAAATTCCCTCTGCAACTTTGGCTTCAAACTTTCTAAGATATTTCTTGTTATTATTATGAATATAATATATACAACCAAATACTTTAAAATAGTTTATTTTAGGTTTCTTCCCTTTTATTAATTCATACGGGGTCTTACCCTTAAGTTTATGAATTAGACTTCTATTCAGAACATAATTTGCTGTGCATACTGCCTCTGCCCAAAAGGATAGGGGCAAGTGAGCATTTGCAAGTAATGTCCCTATAGATTCAATCAGGGTTATATTTTCCTTTCAGCTACCCCATTTTATTGAGGAGTCCTAGGAGCAGAAAAATAATTCCTGATACCTTCCTTCTCATAGAATTCTTGCATGAGAAGAGATTCAAACTCAGTGTTATGATCACTTCTAATCAATGCAACTTGAGTAGAGTACTCAATCTGTATACTCTTAAGAAAGTTTGTAAGAACTTTAAAGTTATCTGACTTGTTTTCAGAAAGAAAACCCAAGTGAATCTAGAGAAATCATCAACAATCACTAAGGTATATGACTTCCCTCCCTAGCTCTGTACTGCAATAGGTCCAAAAAGGTCCATATGTAGCAAGTATAAGATTCTGGGTGAATCACTTTTATTAATGGATTTAAAACTATTTTTAGTTTTCTTGCCTAATTGACAAGCCCTGCAGAGTCCTTCCTTCTTATAAGAGCCAGAAGGTAGTCCTCTAACAAGTTTCTCCTTAGATAATTTAGCTATTGTCCTAAGGTTTACATGACCTAGTCTCTTATGCCATAATTCACTAGCTTTAATAATCTGGTTAAATAAGAAAATTTCTGATTTAGCAGAATTGAAATTAACTAAGTACATGTTTCCTTGTCTAATACTAGTTAAAACAATTTTGTTTTTATCAGAAATAATAGAGCATAAAGACTTGTTAAAAGTTACCTGATAACCTTCATCACATAATTGACTTATGGATATGAGGTTATGCTTCATTCCATTAGCATAGGCTACCTTTTTGAATTTGACTGCTCCAATCTTGACATTTCCATTTCCTTCTGTTTGTCCATAATTGGAGTCTCCAAAGATCACTTTGTATCCAAGCTTTGCTTTAAAGTCACTTAGGTTGGCCTTTGAACCTGTCATATGTTTTGAGTAACCATTATCAAAATACCACTGTTCCCCTGTAGTAGGATAGTTCTTCACCTGCATTAAAATAAGTTAGGTGTTTTTGACCCAGGTTACCTTGAGTCCTTAATTTCTTTTAAAACAATAACTAGAAATATAAGAACAATCAGGTTTATCCTTATAACCTAATAGATGATATCTCCTAGGAGGGATTATCCACTGAGTAAAAAGATTAAAAAATGTTGATTTCTGATTATTAGTTTGATAAAAATTAAAATTTTTGTTTTTAAAATTTGAGTTCGACGAATTTAGTTGAGTTCGTTGATCTGAGTTTGACAAAAAGTATTGATTTCGTCGATCTCGGTTCACAGAATGATAATACTCATTTCCTGCATTCCACGATAGTAGATCTCTATTCAACGAAGCTTGTTGATTTTGCCGAGAACCCTTGTTTGAGTAAACATACCCAAATTCTGTGTTCTGAGTTCATCGATCGTCGTTTGACGCATAATGCTGATTTCGTCGATCTTAATTCGACGAATTTTGTTCAACATTATTTTTATGAGAATTTTTATTTTTCTTTGATTTAGTTTGATTTAAAACCTCTGTTTCATTATTAGTATCTTTTACCTTTTCTTTTCCTTTTTCAGATATGTATTTAATAGGTTTAGATAAAATATTTTTCTTAAGAATATAAGGCTGACTTGATGAAACACCTAAGCCCAATTTGCTTTTTAATCTAGCATTCACTGTGCTTGTGATGTCCATCAACTTGATACTTCTCCCATTAAGGAATTTTTCAAATATTTTAGCCTCATTTAGTTTACTTTCTAAAGATAATATTTGTTCTGAAGCAGTTTTTATGTCTTCTTTAAGTTTTGAATTTTCTGAAGAAAAATTATCAAGTTCAATTAATTTTTCTCTGATAAGTATAATTTCCTTCTTAGATTTAATTAAATCTTTACATAATAATTTTAAGTCTAATTTGAATTGATCAGAAGTAAAATCAAAAGTCGAGATTACCTAGACTTCCTTTGATTCTGATTCTGACTCAGAGTTGTTGTATGATGCATTGATTGCCATCATAAAGATCTCTTTAGCTTTTGCTTCTTCTTCATCCACACTAGAGCTGGATAAAGAGTATGAATCTGAGTCACTCCATGTCTTAGCTACACATCCTCTCTCTTTCTTCCATTATTTATTGGAAGAGGATTTGTTGGTGTACTTTCTGGAGTCTATCTCCTTCTTCTTTTCTTTCTTCATCTCAGGACATTCTGGCAATATGTGTCCAGGTTTCCTGCACCCATAACAAACAATTTTTTAGTGGGGGGTTTTGTCATACCTGGGTTTATCTTCATTTTTGGAAGACCTTCTCCTGAAGTCCTTCTTGGCCATTTTGTAGAATCTTTTGGCCAGAAGACTCATGAGGTCTTCATTTGCTGGAAGAGATTCTTCTTCATCTGTAGCCTGAAAAGCTATGCTTTTCTCTTTCCTTACTGAAGGTGAAGCCACTTGTTTAGCTTCCCTTGTCTTTATAAGCTGCTCATAAGACTTGAGCTTTCCCAACAAGGTCTCTTTTGAGATCTCATTCAAGCTTCTGGCTTCCTTGATTGGCCAGATCCTAGAGTCCCTTGTGCTAAGGAAGCACATAAGGATCTTGCCATTGACTTCAGTCAATGAGATGTCCTTCTCTAGGGTTTTCAGCTCATTGATGATGAGGCTGAGTCTAGTGTACATCTCAGCAACTGATTCAGATTCACCCTTCTCGAAATTCTCATATTGAGAAATCAAGTGGGCTCTTCTGTCCTTTCTCTCATCTACAGATCCTGCAACCATCCCATTTAGGGAATCCAAGATATCCTTGGCTGAAGTGCAATCAACAACTTTTTGGAATATATCATCACACATAGTTTGAGCCAGGATGTTCATTATTTTGGCATCTGCAACTTTCAGCTTCTTCTAATCCTCTGTCCACTCAGGTGGTGGAACAGCACTAGTGCTTGTAGTGGCTATTACAGATGGAGTAGGGGGACCTAACAAAATAGAATTGTATATATCTTCATCAATGGAATTCATATAAAGTTTAATTCTTACCTTCCAAATTGCAAACTTACTTAAGTTGCATACTAGAGGTCTAGTGCTTGAAAATTCCTTATTTTGTGTCATGATACAAAATCTAAATAAGAATAAGATCAATCAGATCTTTTGGTTCAGGTGTTAGCCTGTACAACCAAAAAATAACCCTCTAATACCAATTGAAAGTGAGGGATAGATCTTATGATTACTCTAGAGGGGGGTGAAAAGAATATTAAAATGATTTACTAGTTTTCAAAGTAGATTGAAATAAAGTGATATATATAAGTATAAAACAGGAAATATCACAGCACACAAGCACAGAAATAATCAACACAGATGACACAAGAAATATAGTGGATCCCAAATAAACCTGGGTACATCCATTCTTCTACCACCCTTGTAGGAATCCACTATATGTTTTTGATCAGGTGCCCTACCACCACAGGTTTTTGCTCAGGTGCCCTGTCACCACAAGATATATTTTTTCTAAGTAAGATCTAACAACCCTTTGAGCTTTTGATCAGGTTCCCAAAAACCAATCTTAGTCTTTTGATTAGGAGACTTAACAACCAAAAGTATAACTTTTAAAGGGAGTTAAAACAATGTGTACAGGAAAATAGAAAAGTAAAATATATGTTGTCTTCTCTGTCTCAAATCTCTGAGAAGACTTAGTGGATTTCTTGATGTTGTCAAAGCTCCCCCTGAGTTGTATGAATCTGATCAGGAGTGGAAGCTTTGCTTTAGGGTATAGGCCTTCAAATGATGTTGCTCTTTAGAAGCATTTTGGACAAATTTTGATTAGTTGTCCCTTGAAAGTCTGAAGCAAATGATGAAGAACTCTGCATGTATGAGAGCTGTGTTGTTCTTCACTGATTACTGATTGCTCTTCGTTTTCACTGATTTACTGCCTTATTATTGTTGTTTCTCATTCCTATATATTTATATCTTCTGAAGGAAAATCACTTTATATATAATTTTAGATTCAAAACCATTTGAATTTCAAATCTTTCCTTTGAAATTCTCTGCATAATTTCTGGGATTCTTAATGGCTAATATTTGTCTTGAATGCATTTCCCTTACTGTCCTATTGAATGTGGTAGAGTAATAACTCTGTGAAAACCATAATTAATATTGCCCGGAATAGCTATATTCTTGAGAATATTGAGCATTAATTATCAGAGCATTATTGTCTTAATATAATAGAAATTGAAATCAAACTAATAGTCAAACTGAGAAACTGCAGAGAAGAATAGTCGAAAAGAACCTTGAAGGAGTTAGTCAAACTCATCAATGATTTTGTCAACCTGAACTCCAAGTTTGTCGAGCTAAGAATTCTCCTTCGTCGAGCCGAGCTCCAAGATCGTCAACCAGAGCTTGGAGTTCGTCGAGCTTAATTCTTCATATTCGTCGACTTGAGCTTGGCTATCGTCAAGCTTAGATTGCAGAGTTAAAGACATATTTCATCGATCAGAGCTCAGCTTTCATCGAGCTCAACTCATAGTTGGAACTCTGATTTCGTCGAGCTGAGCTAGACTTTCATCAAGCTGAGTTTGACTATCGTCGAAATAAATTTCTTGAACTTGAAATCTTCAAAGGCTAAACCCTGGAAAATCCTATGACCCTAGACTATAAAGATGGGTCAATCTATGCATCCTAATAGTGATCCTAGCCCAAATCAAACCTAGGGTTCCAACACAATACATAATACTTTGAAAAAATTGACCTTCAGCAGATTCGGCGAAATGTCCCGAGAAATCCTGATAAATCCATCAACATGACTCGTGCAAGCTAGGTTAATTCGTTGAAATGGCTCGTGAAGAAGTTCTGATTTCACGTGAAGTCTTGACAAATTCTTTGAAATGATATAGATATATTTGACTATTTTTCCCTATAATTTTTGAGATGACGAATTCCTTTACTTTTGATGATTCCTCGACTCTTTACGACTCATTATTAAGCATACCAAGTTCCATCTTGAAGAAATTGAACTTGGGCTCGTCGAACGACTTTGTGAATATGTTTGCAACTTGCTTATCCGTTGGGACATAATTGAGATTTTTCCCAGTTCTCCACATGCTCCCGGATTAAATGGTACCTTATCTTGATGTACTTTCTCCGACTGTAAGAGAATGGAATGTAAGGAATTGCCATTGTGCTGGAAGAATCGTAAAACATCGGAATCTCCTTCAGCTTTATATTATAGTCTTCAAGCTGATTCCTTATCCATAGAAGCTATGCGCAACAACTTCTTGCAGAGATGTGCTCTGACTCAGCAGTTGAGATTGCAACACAATTTTGCTTCTTACCACTCCATGAAATAAGCCTTCTTTCTAAGAACTGACACATCTTGGAAGTTCTTTTCCTATCATCCCTGTTTCCTATAAAGTCAGCATCTGAAAAACCAATTAGTTTCTAATCATTACTTCTTGGGTATCATAAGACAAGATTTGGTGTGCCTTTAAGGTATCTCAAAATCCTTTTTGTAGTGGCATAAAGAAATTCCTTAGAGTTTACCTGGAATCTAGCACATACACATGTTGAAAAAATTATGTCTGGTCTACTAGCAGTAAGGTGAACAAAGATCCAATTATGCTTCTGTACTTGGTTTCATCAAAAGGTTTCCCTTTCTCATCCTTGTCCAGAGTCATAGTTGAACCCATTGAAGTCCTTATAGTGGTTGCGTTCTGCATTTCGAATTTCTTAATTAACCCTTTGGTGAACTTCGTTTGAGAAATGAAAATTCTATCTTCAGATTGCTTCACCTGAAGTCCTAAGAAATACTTCAGCTCTCCCATACTTCTCATTTCAAACTTCCCTTGCATTAAGTTAGAAAACATTTTGCAAACGCTGTCATCCGTAGATCCAAAGATAATGTCGTCGACATAGATTTGCACTAGCAAAATCTTGCCTTTAAATTTCCTAAGAAATAATGTCTTATTTATCTTTCCCCTTATAAACTTATTCTCAAGAAGAAAGCTAGATAACGTCTCATACCAAGCTCGAGGAGCTTGTTTAAGATCATATAAAGATTTGTGAAGAAAGTAAACATAATCAGCGAATGAAGAATCTACAAAACCTAGGAGTTGTTTTGCATACACTTCTTCCTTTAAATTACCGTTAAGGAAGGCTGACTTCACGTCCATTTGATAGACCTTTAACCCTTTGTGAGCAGTGTATGTGAGAAATAAACTGATCTCTTTGAGTCTGGCCACTGGAGAAATGTTTGATCGAAGTCAATCCCTTCTTCTTTTCTGTTCCCTTGGGCTACAAGTATGGCTTTGTTCTTTATAATGACACCATCTTTGTCCAGCTTATTTCTGAAGACCCATTTTGTCCTAATCACATTATGTTCTTTGGGTCTTGTTACTAGCTAACAAACTTTGCATCTTTTGAATTGATTGAGCTCCTCTTCTATAGTAATGATCCATGAAGCATCTCTATTTTCTTCTTCAAACTTCTTTGGCATTATCTATGAGAGAAAGCTTAAGTGCAAAATTTCGTTAATTATACCTGTTCTTGTTCTTACTCCATCACAAGGGTATCCAATGATCTGATCAACTAGATGATATATTGAGTGTCTAATCACTAGATTCCTCGTATCCTCTATGCCACCAGAGCATTCTTCTACTTCAGGTCCATCTCCTTCAATTTGATGGAGCTCTTCATCTTGAAGCTCTTCTTCCACCAGGCTTAGAATGGTGACTTTAATTGAGCTTGGAGCATCTTTCTTTTCATTTTCTTCCATGCTTAGCCCTTTTAATTTTGTACCTGTATCTTCAACGAATACATTAGAACAGTTGCTATGAAGCATGCTCATCTCATCAAAAATAACATTAAAAGTTTCTTCTACCACCAGGGTTTTCTTGTTGAAAATCCTATATGCCTTACTATGGCTACTATAGCCTACAAAAATACATTCAAAACACTTTTCACTAAACTTAGTTTTGTAATACTTTCAATTATTTAGTACAAAGCATTTGCTATCCAAAATTCTAAAATAAGACACAGTTGGTTTCTTGCCCTTTAATGACTCATAAGGTGTCTTACAATGGTTCTTATTTATGAGTGCTCTGTTTTGCATGTGGCAAGCAGTGTTGATGGCCTCCGTCTAGAAATACTTTGGTAAAGAAGAATAGTTCAACATAGTTCTGCATGCCTCTATGAGAGTTCTATTCTTTCTCTCAGCGACTCCATTTTGCTGGAATTGTTCAACAATAACCAATGTGTAAGCTTTACCTCCTAAGCTACGAATTTGCAAGGGACCAAATAAGTCCATATGGAGCAAATGTAAACATCTGGTAGAATCTTTGCCAATGATACTCCTAAAGGTAGCACTTGTCTGTTTACCAATTTGGCATGAGTGACATGACCTTTCTTTAAAGCACTTAATAGTGCAGACATCATGTACTAAGCTGTGAGAAAGTAATACATTAATAGTTTTGAAATTAATATGTGCTAATCTCTCGTGTCATTGGTCATAGAGAGACGCACTATCTTTTATGAAAAAGCTCACTTGTGTAGAAGAGTCTAAACGAAGAAAATTTAAACAAACGATATTTCTACTCTGAGTGTCTGTTAAAATAGTTTCTGAGCTATCAGACGACTTTATCAGGCACTTATCCTGGTAGAAATCTACTATATAGCCTTTATCACATAATTGACTTATGCTAATGAGATTATGTTGTAATCCCTCAACATATGCAACGTTTGTGAAAGAGACTATACTGTTAGAAATCATATTGTAGCCTTTAGAGATTCCCCTGTCTGAACTGCAAACATGACTTTTCGACCGTTCCCTACGAGGGTATACTCTTGAAATAGGTTTTTTGTCCCAGTCATATGCCGAGAGCTTCCGCTGTCCAAGACAATATTGGAGTTTTGTTGGCTTTTAGACATACCAACATTTACAAACTAATTTCCCTTTGGAACTCAAAAAGATTTGGGTCCTTACTTATGGGTTAGCTTGACACTACTGGGGTTGTTAACATTGCAAGTGGTCATTCTTATAGTGTTAACTCGTGGAGTCTTATAATTCATGGGATTAAACCAGCAATCACTGACGAAGTGACAAATCTTGCCTCAACACTAACAGTCAAACCTGTCGTATCTACTTTTATTCTCCTGCTTTACCTTTTGAATGGGAGGTATAGTAGGAGCTACTGACTTTGAAGCCGAAGTCTCATGAGAGCTGCAAGCACATGGTTTCTTCTTCTCAAGTTGTATTTCAATAACAGGTTTTACCTTTGGTGCTTTCTTAGCATTCAGTCAATGAACAAAAGGAACAAAATTCGTAAGGAAGATTTCTTTATGAGGTGCTTTTTGAACACTTGTTCCAAAATTCCTAGGGCGGCTCTATCCTTGGAAATTTTTGTTAGTATCAACATATGTTGTCCTAACAAAGTGATTATAGGATGCCTGAAAGTCATACTTATTCGTAGGGATGATGACTTTCTTGAAGGTGGTTTGACTTTAAGGGGCCTTCCCTTTACCCTTAACGTATTTGTGTCCCTCTCCACTACCCTTCTTGGGAGCAGACCATCCATCGATAAGAGGAAGTCAAATATTAGGCTTCGAGAATCTTGCTACAAGCTTCTTCTCAGCTAACAACTTTTTTTTCTAATTCATCGATGGCTTTCACTTTCAGACGTACTTGTTTACTAGAGGTCAAGAGTTCCTAACTTCTTCAAGGTGTCCCATATTTCCATGGTTGACTTGTAGTGGACAAGATTCTCGAACTATGATGAAGATCCTAGGGTAAGAAGATTCCATGTATACAATCAATGTGTCCCACATTTCCTTGGTTGTCTTGCAGTGGACAAGATTCTAGAATGTGGAATCATCTATAGCCCTGACAATTATGTTTTGTGCCCTCTTATCCATGGTTTCCAAGATTACCTAGTCCTTGATCATCTCAGTGTATTTCTTTGGAGTTTGGATATTGATATCTAGGAAAGAAATCTTTATGGGGATGAAGGGTACTTCCTGAACTGTGATGAGGATCCTATGTTCAGAAGCTTCCATGAACAACCTGATCCTTTACTTCCAAATACCAAAAGTCTCTTTTTTATAAATTGGAAGCTTCATAGAGCCCAACTCCCTATGGTTCTCTCCTGAACCCATAAGGATAATCTTAAGCTACTCTTAGAGATCTGTTCAGACTGTTAAGTCCTTTTTGAACAACCTCCCTCTGATACCACGTGAAAGCCTTTGTTTTTAAGAGTAGCTAAACACCTAGAGGGGGATTTAATAGGTTTTTATGTCTTTTATGACTATCTTTTTGTTTTGGTATGTTATGACTTAGTTTTAAGTTAGCTTTCAAGAATACACAACAACACACAAGTGTTTATAGTAGTTCCCTAAGGTAAGGGTACATCCACTGTCCCTCCCACCTTTCTAATAGATTGTTAGACAAGGCCAACTTCTCTAATCTCGACTCCAAGAGCTTACAACACATATCCCTCAGGATCTCTCAGACTCCTCCAAGTCCTACCTCAGGCCCAAGACCATACCACTCAGAGCAAATGATGCTCCTACAACTCAGTGATCCACAGATCACCCACCTCAAAATTTATCCAAAGTACTACACTCAGGCTAGGAGGTTAGCCCTACACTCAGATCCAATACATCATCCTACCTCAGAGAATAACTCTCCTACATCTCAGGCATACAGGCTCTACCTTAGATCCACAGAAGGATCCTACAACTCATCCTTTATAGTTTAGACTTACAACTTAGATCTGTTAAGATCCTATAGATGAAGTTTTGGTTATTGTTGATGATTGACTCCAGAGAAGTGATCTCTGAGTCTGCCTCTTCCTGAACTGAGAAGACTCAATCCTATCCTCTTCACAGCACTAAGAATGGATCTTCAAGGTTGTTTTTCTTGTGCTATGAAGCAATCTATAGAGTACTGTTTCTTTAAGCCTTGTGAGTAAAAGAGTTGAATGCAGTGGCCTTGAAGGTGAACAACAACTTTGGTTAGCTCTGCTCCTCCTTCTATCTCAGAGAGTGAACTTTTGAACTTGTTGTTGAAGATGTGACTATCAACAACAAACTGTCTGAACTTCTCAAACCAACAGTAAGAGTATTTTTGTTCAAGCTTTGCAACTTAGTTGAGATGAAGAAGATGATGCTCAAAGCTCTTGTTTCCAAAAGTTAATTTCTTTCTTCCTTGCAACTCTACTTTTGTATCCCACCATCCAATGGCACTATGCGCAGTGTGGGCCACCAGACTAGGCATCTGTGGCATAACTTTTGCATTTAATATTGTACTAAAGGCAGGCAGCGCCTTTTGTCTTCTAGCAAGTAGATCCCATAATATTTGAATTTCTATTGACGTCGGCATGACTCAGCACTTCTAGACTTAAAAAAATCTAGATAGACTCCTCAGGCATTGAGTGAAGCCTTGTCATTCAATGCAAAAGTACTTAGCAGAATTCAGTATCCCAGACATTGACTGTGTTGAGTGATCCTTCATTACTCTACACAAATAGACTTTTGTAGTCTAACAACTTATGTGTCGAGTGAGCCTTCATCACTCGACGCTTCTGGACTTTGTTCGATTACTATGAATGAAGGCGTTGAGTGTATCTTCTTCACTCAATGCTTTCTGCCTTTGACTGGATTCTAGATGAGACTTTGAATAACCTGCCTTCACTCAATGCTTCTGTACTTAGTTGAATTGACTGTTGAGAAGGCGTTGAGTGACCTGCATTCACTCAGCTTTTGTCCTTAGACAGATTTCTTGATAGCAACACTGCGGATTTGACCGTATGTATTTCTATCGATGCTTTTGGTTCTAGGTGTTGAGTGAACTAGCTTCACTCAACGCTTTTGGACTTAACAAGATTTCTGCTTTGCCAATACTGGGGCTTTGACTGCCTGAGCATTAGTCTATGCTTTTAGCCTATTGGCGTTGAGTGAACTGCCTTCACATAATACTTCTGGACTTAGCAAGATTTTTGCTTTGCCAGCATCCTGTCATGAGTCCATCTGTATTTATGATTTATACTATCTGTCAAATCAGTTCAATAGAGAATAACCTGCATAAATTGAACTTAGGGCATGCATAAAATACATTCATGTGTATACCATTGACTTTTGAGCCTTCTTCAAATCAAGGACATTGTGATCAATGGACCCAACAATCTCTCCATATTTGAAGAATTCAGAACTCTAGTCAATGATATACTCTACTTAATTTAGCAGTTAAACATCTCAGAAGAAAAGAGCAACAATTTATACACACAAAAATATTATTTTCATTAAAGAAAGAAATCATGAATAGACAGCGTGCATAAAACAAAATTATCAGTCTCCAACAGTCCTTAAGGAAAACTAAGAACATTTCTATGTTTCAAGATCCTTAATCGCAATCCCCCTACTGTATTTCTTAGAAACCTTCTCCTTATCTTAATTTTCCTTTTCTTTTTCCCTCTGTCTTTCAAAGCAACTGTAGGTCTTGGGGGAAGTACTTGCTAGGCTCCACAGCATTTGGTGGTAGTGCACATGACTTTTTGTCCCTTCTAAATTTTCTTCTTAGTTCCTCATTCCTTTCAAGCTTGGTCCATTCTAGGGAACTATTGAGCTTTCCCCTATCAGTTTTGTGATTTTAAATTTAATCCCATGTAGAGAAAATGATGGTCCTTGATTGAGGACTCCACTTCTCAAAGTCGGGTCTGGTCTCTATCTCTTCTCTGTATCTGTTCTTACTGAGCCTTACTTCTTCCTCTTCTTTAGCAACTAACTTGCCTTTGGCCCTAATAATCTGATCAGCAGAGGGGCTGAATGTAGGAATTACATCAACAGTTGAAGGTTCAGATCACTGAGCACCACTTTGTTCATCATATTAAACACCACTCTGATCACCATATTATGCACCATACTGATCACCATACAGATCTTCAGGGATATGAGTAGGGGCAATGTTTTCATATGATAGTTGCTCAAGTCCCAATGAGCCTTTAATTACATTTGTAATCCTCTGATTACATTTGTAATCCAAACTGCATTTTCGGTATATGCCTTTATCATTGCTTTCTCGCCCTTTCTGACTTCTTCAGGTGTAGTCTTAGTCAGGGAGGTGCTGACATCAACTATCTTTATATCTAGGTAGTTCACACCCTTGGTTATATGGTCTTTGACCTTGAGCAAGTGGTCATCCAGAATTTGAGTGCATGAATTCATTCTCCTTTCTAGTATGATTCTGTGTGCATCCATAAGTTTCTTCTGTGGATTGTGAACCATCTACATATTACTAGATGTGATGTTCTAGTTCAGGAGAATGCCATTTTGGGTTTGTTTGATCTCTTGAAGTTTACTTTCAGTGAATGTGATAGTAGGTGAAGCCCTCATGAAGAATGTCATAGTGTTTGCTTTCAGTAGGTTGACCTCAAACCAGATGGACTTTATTTTAGTAGAAAGTCTTGTTTCACTTCCTTGATGGAGTCATCAATGTAGTGTTCCAGTTGTCATCTCTGATCATCTAGTAAACCTTTTAGTTGGGCTAGGAAGGAGGATAACATTTGATCAGCTTTGGCAGATGTGTCTTGGTCATAGACTTCCTCATCCCTATCCCTGGCAGGAATCCTGTTTTTTGAATCAGCTATCATATATTCTTAAGAATTTACATCAGCTTGTACATTAGCAGCAATTATGTCCTTGTTAGATTTAGAGGAGACAATATCATGCACTGTAACTTGAGAAGGGAGTTTAGAGTGAATTTCCCTCTCATCCTCAATATTGTCCTTAGAGATAATCTTATCTCCCGTAGTAGTGTCCTGAACATCATTTGTAACTGTTGCAGGAGCTTGTGCATCCTCAATAAGAGTATGTGGAATCGGCCATACAGGCCCAGGTTTAATTTGGTCTATTATGCTTTGTAGATTTTTTAGGAGGGAGTCAAGCTTGTCCTGAATGTTAGGCTGAACTTGCTCCCCCTCAACTGGAGCATCTTACCAGACAATCTCCCCCTAAATATTAGCACAAATATTTTCTACTAACTGGCCAGACAGTATGTCCATTGCTTAAGCTTGGATTTCTTTAGACTGTGTTCCATCCAGTTAGCTCCTTATCGTAGGTTCAAAAGAGATTAATACCTGAGCCCTCATCTCCCTTCTAGTATCTTCAGTAGACTCAAACAATTGGGGATCATAAGGCTCTTCCACACTTTTCTCAGAAGAGTTACTGTCTATGTTGTCTTCAGTAGCTAGAATTGCTTTTTTTTATTCTTTTCAATAGTTTGTTGATGTAGAAACAAAACTCTGTCCCACCTATCGAGAATCTTTGAGTCCATCCTAATCATGTGGTGGATTTTTATTCCTAGCCTTATATTTAGGATCCCTGGAATAGTATTGTGCAGATATAGAGACAGAATCCTTCCCAGGTTTGTCTCTTGGATCCATTCTACTATTCTTTCAAAAGTACATGTCCCCAGTTTATTTTCTTAGAAAGAATTATTCTTGTCATCAACCTAAACATCTTCTTGGATATCTTATCATGAGATCCAGTCTTCTACAATAGAGCCTTCCCAAAAAAATCTGCTAGAAATTTTCCTTTTAGGTTCAGATCTTTTCTCAAAATTGATCATGTGGAGTGCTTTGACAGTCCACACCACTTCAGGGCAGATCTGACATTAGTTCAAAATTGATCATGTGAAGTGCTTTGCATCTAAATACCCAGTTAGTTCAAAATCACAATTCCTAGGGTACCATAGGCCAAGGTCCGGTGTGACCTTAAGATATCTCAAAATTTTTTTAACTGTGGAATAATGAGACTCTTTACGGCAAGCCTAGTATCTAGCACAAACACATATAACATACATGATATCTAGCCTACTAGCATTAAGGTAGAGGAGGGAGTCAATTATGCCTCTGTACAAGGTTTCATCAATAAGTTTTCTAAACTCATCCTTGTTTAATAACACATTTGACCCCATAGGAGTTTCATTATGGACGCACTCTCCATTCCAAACTTTTTAATTTTCTCCTTTGTGAACTTAGACTGTGAGATGGATAATCCATTCTCAGACTATCTTACTTGGAGGCCCAAGTAGTACTTGAGTTCACCCATACAACTCATCTCAAATTTCCTTTGCATAAGTTTAACAAACTTTCTATAGAGTTCATCATCAATAGACCCAAAAATTATGTCATCCACATAAATTTGGACTAGGATGATCTTACCCTTGACTTCCCTTAGGAATAATTTCTTATCTATCTTTCCCCTTGAGAATTTGTTCTTAATGATAACGCTAGACAGGGTTTTATACCATGCCCTAGGGGCTTGCTTCAACCCATACAAAACTTTTCTAAGCTTAAATACAAAATCAGGAGGGTTAGGATTAACAAAACCTGAGGGTTGCTCAACATAGACCTCTTTTTTAGGTCACCATTTAGGGAAGTTGACTTGACATTCATTTGGTAGACCTTGAATCCTTTATGTGTACCATATGCAAGGAACAGTCTTATAGCTTCCAATCTTGCCATTGGTGCAAAGGTCTGATCAAAGTTAATACTTTCTTTTTGTCTGTATCCCTTGGCAACTAGTCTGGCTTTGTTCTTGATTATAACATCATTTTCATAAAGTTTGTTCCTATATATCCACTTGGTTCCAATGATGTTATATCCTTGTGGTCTGGGAACTAGATTTCAGACATTGCACCTCTTGAACTGGTTCAGTTCTTCTTGCATTGCCACAATAAAAAATGGTTCTATGTTGGCAACTTCAAACCTTTTTGGTTTTACCTGAGACAAAAAGCTAGAGTACATGATAATGTTAAGACTTCTACTCCTAGTTATAATCCCTTGGCTACCTTCTCTAATGATCTGGTTTCTTGGATGATCCCTCAAATGCCATATTGTTGGGGGCATTCTAACTTCATCATCATGAACTTCAGTGGCTGGATCCTACTGGTCTTTAGCCATATCCTGAGAACTTTGTCCTTCAGGAATACACACAACATTCTCTTCCTTTTGGGCAGTAGGAGGAAGGTTCTTGATGGCCAGATTTTCCATCTTCAACTATATACCTATAGATCTAGAGGAGCTTGGCATCTCACTGTTAATCATTGATGAATCGTCAAAGACTACTTTATCAGAATATTCTAAAACTTGATTTTTCAAGTTGTAGACCCTATATGCTTTGTTATGATTATTGTACCCAACAAATATCCCTTCATAATATTTGGCAGCAAACTTAGTCAAGTAGGAATTCCCATTATTAAGCATAAAACATTTACTACAAAAGATTCTGAGATATGCTTGATTTGGTTTTCTACCTTTCATAATCTCATAGGGAGTCTTCTTGTGGTACTTATTGATAGAGGCCCTATTCAAGACATGATAAGCAGTGTTCACTGCCTTAGCCCAGAAGTATTCTGGGAGAGAAGTGTCACTGAGTAGTGTCCTTCCAGCTTCTATGAGAGTCCTATTTTTCCTATCAGCTATCCCATTTTGCTGGAGTGTTCTTGGAGAACAAAAATCCTAAAAAATCCCTAGTTCTTCATAGAACTTTATCATGCCGTCAGACTGAAATTCAGTACCATGATCACTTATGATTTTGACCACAGAACTGTCTTTTTCATTATGAACTTGCCTAACAAAGGTCATAAAGATGTCTATGGTTTCAGACATTTTCTTTAGAAAGAAAATCCAAGCATATCTGGAATAGTCATCAACTATCATAAGTGTATAGACTTTCCTACCTAGACTATGAACTAACATAGGACTAAACAAGTCCATATGCAGGAGGTATAGCCACCTCATAGAATCCTTGGCCCCAATGCTCTTAAAGGACGTTTTGGCCTGCTTTCCCTTTTTACATGTAGAGCAAATGCCCTCCTCGGTGCATCTTATATTGGGTCCATTTATGCCTAGCTCTTTACTTAAGAACTTGCTAATGGTCTTGTACTTCAAGTGGGCAAGCCTCTTGTACCATTGCACACAGTAGGAGACTTTCTCATTAGCATTAGATACACTAGAGTGTCAAAACTTAGACATAAGAAGTTTAAACAGTAAATATTTCCACTTCTAGTGCCTGTCAAAATGACCTCTTGGTCACTTGACCTTTTAATCAGACACTCATCCTTGTGGAAGACAATGACATAACCAAGATCACACAATTGGCTTATGCTTATCAGGTTATGTTGTAACCGTTCCACATAAGCCACTTTTGTGATTAAGACTATGCCATTGGTGATCATACCATAGCCCTTGGTGACTCCTATTTCTGATCCTCCAAAGATCACCATAGGTCCATTCTTTACTGGATTGTATACCTTTAGATGGCGCCGTGTTCCAGTCATATTCCTGGAATATCCACTGTCATAGTACCATATTAATGCATGGGTACTTGTACTAACCTGCAACCATAATTTAGTTTACCTTAGGACCCCAAAAGAGTTTGGGTCCTTGGTTCTTATTAGTTTGAAAATGAACTTGTCTACCTACAACACTTCTGACAGGAAGATTTGCCCTTGCCCTTGGCACACTAGGTTTGTGCGAATAATCTATGGCAAAGTGTCCCACTTTACCATAACACCAACATTCATGGATATTGTATCTCCTGTTCTGAACAGCCCTTGTGCATTACAAGCTGTCAACAACTGACTATTAAGAAGGGAGAGCAACAAACTTTTTCTTATTTTTGTCAGCAACAATCTGACTGAAAGTGATTCTGCCAGTAGATGTACTTGGCTTACTCTGAGTACCTCCAACAACAGTCTTTTTTGCATTGAACAGGTTGTTGATGGCTTTAGAGATGGACAAGTCAGGCTTACTGACTGACTTACCTTTGGTCTGAGTAGTTGCTGGAAGAACTTAAGAGTAGGACACTGCCTTATCCTTGAGTGAGGGGGCCGGAGCACCAAACATAAATAGTCCATGATGGGCCATCTGGATTTCCTCATAGAGAGCCTTAAAGGTACTCAAGCTCCTGCCCTTCCTTCCAATATAGTTGTAAGAATTTTTGTTCATACTATAGGATCTTTCATTCAACCAATGACCATATATACTCTCTTGGTCATACTTGTTGGATGGTAACAAAACTTTCTCAAAAGAGATATCAGGCTGAATTGGAGCATTGCCCTTACTCCTATTCCATCTTCTCGTATTCCTCTCAATGTACCCCAGCCCCTTCTTATAAGTTTGGAAGGTGAAAGTATCAATGAGTGGCAATACAGATTTAGGTTTGGAGTATTGAGCCACTAGCATCCTCTCTTTGAGGAGCTTATCTTCCAACTCTTTAATTAAAGAGTTCTTACTGTTTATGGTTGATCCTTGGATAATGGTGATTACTTTAAGTTGGGATACCTCTTTGCTCATATGGCTCAGCTGTGAGACTGAGTTAGTGTGCAGAGAGATTTCTTTTCTTAAAGAGATAATTTCCTTGCCTTGCCTTTTGACAAGCAACTTGCTACTCTTCAGAGCATCCAAGATTAACCCATACTTGCTAATCAATTGATTGATATCTTCCTCAGATTCTTAGCCATCTTCATCACAGGATGAAGGTGCATCAGAATTAGGACTTATTTCATAATCAGATTCAGAGGAGGAGAGAGAATGAATGAGTACCTCATGTTAATCAAACTGATCCTGGCTAGATTCATCATCTGTCATGGCCATAAGTCCATAAAAACAACTATCATCCTAATCCACCTCATTGTCACTATCTGAGTGTGACAGAGGGGCTTTGATTCCTATCCTTTCAATGAGATAGTCCTCATCTCCTTCAGCTGTAGTAGTAGTAGTATATAACCCTATATAGGCTTCATCTTCTTCTTTAGAGCCAGAAGATGCTAATTCAGTCTGACTCCAGCTCTTCTCATTCATGGCAATGAAGGTCTTTTCCTTCTTCCCCTTGTGTTGGTGATGCTTCTTCTCACCTATCTCTTTTCTCTTGACTGGACAATCAACAATGATATTCCCAGGGTTACTACAACAATAACAAACAATTTTTTGAAGAATTATGTTTGATGGGTTTAGAATCATACCTATCTCCTTTGGAGACCTTCTTCCCAAATTTGTTGTGATCCTTCTTGTAATGTGAGGAGGAAGGATTATTCTTCCACTGCCTCCTCTTCATCATCTTCTAGAATTGACTTGAGAAGGCAGCAAACTCTCTATCTGGCGTGTTACTGTCAGATGAGCTGGACTCAGAGCTTTCTGAATTAGCTAGCCTCCTTGGGGGTGAGGCAATCCTCTCCTTACTCTTATTATAGCTCTCAGCTTTGAAGTCCACTATCCTCTCCTTGGCATGGGACCTGTTGGTGGTCTCCTCCTCCTTTCTGGCAGATAGCTACATTTTATATGAAAGCAGATTTCCAAATAATGTGTGAGGAGGAGTTTCAACAAGCTTGGCCACTTCTCTGATTGCACAAATCTTTGTGTCCCAGTCTCTGGTGAGAGATCTTAGGAACTTATTATTTAGCTCATAATTACTGAAGACCCTCCCATAGGTCCTCTTCTCATTGACCACTTTGAAAAAAATTTCTTAGCAATCAGCTATACTGTCTTTACTTTTTTGCCTGAAAGCTTCATATTCCTGATTGAGTAGGGATTTCCTATCATCCCTAACTTCTTTAGTGCCCTCCTTATATACAATCATGGTGTGTCGCATTTCCATGGCTGTCTTGCAGTGGACAAGATTCTGGAATGCGGAATCATGTATGGAACTTACAATTATGTTTTGTGCCCTCTTGTCCATGGTTACCAGGATGACCTCATACTTGGTCATTTAAGTGTATCTCTTTGGGGTTTGCACATTAGAATCTAGGACAGAAATCTTTATGGGGATGAAGGTTCCTTCCTGAATAGTGATGAAGATCCTCGGTTCAGAAGCTTCCATGAACAACCTGATCTTTCACTTCTAAATACCAAAAGTCTCTTTTCTGTAGATTGGAAGCTTCATAGTGCCCAACTCCTTATGGTTCTCTCCTAAACCCACTAGGATAATCTTAAGCTACTCTTGGAGATCTGTTAAGACTCTTAAGTCTTTTGAACAACCTCCCTCTGATACCACTTGAAAGACTTTATTTTCAAGAGTAGTTTAACACCTAGAGGGGGGAATAGGTTTTTATGTCTTTTATGACTATCTTTTTGCTTTTGTGTATTGTGACTTAGTTTTAAGTTAGATTTCAAGAATACACAATAACACATACGTGTTTATGGTGGGTACCCAAGGTATGGGTACATCCACTGTCCCTGCCACCTTTCTAAAAGGGTGTTAGAAAATGCCATCTTCTCCAATCTATGCTCATAGAGCTTATAACACAGATCCATCAGGATCTCTCAGACTCCTCCAAGTCCTACCTCAAGCACAATGCCATACCACTCAGAGCAATTGATGCTCTTATAACTCAGTGATCCACAGATCACCTACCGCAGACTTTATCCAAAGACCTACACACAGGCTAGGAGGTTATCCTTACACTCAGATCCACTATAGGATCCTACCTCATAGAATAACTCTCCTATAGCTCAAACACACAGGCCCTACCTTAGATCCACAAAAGGATCCTACAACTTGGCCTTTATAGTTTAGGCTTACAACTCAGATCTGTTAAGAACCTACAAATGAAGTGTTGGTTATTATTGATGATTGACTCTTGAGAAGTGATCTCTGAGTCTGCCTCTTACTGAACTAAGAAGACTCAGTCATATCCTCTTCACAACACTAAGAATGGATCTTCAAGGTTATTTTTCTTGTGCTATGAAGTAACTTGCAGAGCATTATTTCTTCAAGCCTTGCGAGTTGAAGAGTTGAATGTAGTGGCCTTGAAGATGAAAAATAGTTTGGTTAGCTCTGCTCCTCCTTCTATCTAAGAGAGTGAACTTTTAAACTTTTGTTGAAGATGTGACTATCAATAACAAACTGTCTGAACTTCTCAGACCAAAAGTAAGAGTACTTTTCTTCAAGCTCTGCAACTTAGTCGAGAGGAAGAAGATGAAGCTCAATTCTATTGTTTCCAAAAGTTAATTTCATTCTTCCTCAGAACTGTACTTTTGTATACCGCCGTCCAAGGGCTCTATGCGTAGTGTGGACCACCAGACTGGGCACCTATGATATAACTTTTGCATTTAATGTTGTACTAAAGGAAGGTGGTGCCTTTTGTCTTCTAGCAAGCAGATCCCGTGATATTTGAGTTTCTGCTGACGTCAGCAAGACTCAGCACTTCTGGACATAGTAAAATCTAAACAGACTCCTCAGGCACTGAGTGAAGCCTTGTCACTCAATGCAAAATTACTTAGCAGAATTTTGTATCCCAAGCATTTAGTGTGTTGAGTGATCCTTCATTTCTCGATGCAAATAGACTTTTGTAGTCTAACAGCTTATGCGTCGAGTGAGCCTTCATCACTCGATGCATCTAGAATTAGTTCAATCAATCTGAATGAAGGAGTTGAGTATATCTTCTTCACTCAATGCTTTTTTCCTTTGATTGGCTTCTAGATGAGGCGTTGAGTGACTTGTCTTCACTAAACGCTTATGTACTTAGTTGAATTTACTGTTGAGAAGCTATTGAGTGAACTATCTTCTTTTAATGCTTCTTGTTGAAGCCAAGATTGACCTCAACAAATGTTCACGAACCAAATTGTAGCCAACGCCTACTTCTCCCAAATCTCGACCCCTGACTGGCTGCTAAGGTCCTAATACTGACCCAAAGCCTCAGCTGGGAGGTCCCACCTCACACCTGGAAGATCTCTGAGAGCTTCCCCTCCAAAGCCAAATGTCGGGCTGGGAGCTCTTCAGAAAGCACTAGGGTTGGAGAATAATCAAAAGCCTGCTTTCCAAAGAGCCCCTATGGGTCTTTTTATAGTCTCCTCTTGACCTGAAAATACTGAAGTACCCCTGATGGGTCTGCCAATAGCCGAATCCCGCTGTCATCCTGAGGGCACCAGGGTAATTTTACCTGTGAATAATGAAATAATGAAATAGCCCTTCTGGATGCGGGACCCTACCACGTGGGCCCACATGGCGAGAACCCCGGACGAGAAGGTTCTCGCTAAAAACCAACTGGGCTTACTTCGGCGAGAGCTCCTGTCAAGAAGGTTCTCGCCCTTGATGGTCTTGATACCATTGCGGCTTAAGGCTCACTTAATGCCTTCTCGCCTGCCCCGGGCGGGAGCTACCATAGTCGAGTCACCTGCTTTTGCTAGGTCAATTATCTGCTCTAATAGGTCGTCGATCGGTCTTTGGCTTGTAGCTCGACGATCTGCTTTGGCTTCACCGGTTCTCGCTTGCTCTTGGGCGGGAGCTCCTTCAAGGCGGAAGCTCATCTGGTCTGGAACCCGAAGCCTGGCGCGGCGCGAACGGTTTTGCCCAACGCCAGGCAGGAGCCCTTAAAGACGAGAACTCTATAATTTTGTCCTAAGGTTAACCCAAGGCTAGCCTGAGGCTAGCCCCATCCTGACCACTGAACCCTTGGGGTTCCACCCAATGAATATGGGGTTGTACACAATCCCCGCTCTTTTCGAGCTAGCCCTGCGCTCGACAAGACAAGTCCAACCCCAAAATATTCGCTGGACACGTGCCTGATAGCCAAGAGAATCTTTTGGCGGGCCCTACTGCGGCTATAAATACACGCCGTCGGGTGACCATAAGTCTTGCCTCCGATCTACTGCTTCTTTACTGAGCTCTCTCCTGGGGCTTTCTGTGCGATACCAAGATGTATGCTAAGCGCGCCGGCAAGCCACTTCCACAGGACCTTCAGGATCGGTTGGCCGCGGATCAAGTGCGAGCCTTGGCTAACTGCGCTGCGGTAGCGCCCTGGCTATCGAGGAAATCTCCAAACGCCGGTCCTTCGGAGCCGAAGAAGAAAAAGGGCAAACGAAAAGCGAAGGTGGTCCGACGAGACCTTGCCTGCGAGAACAGGGATCCACCTTCTCCTACTCCCAATACCGCGGAAGGCCCCTCCCCACAGAAGGTATGCCTTCCGGCCACGCTTACAAAGATGCTTATGCTACAGGCCAGACGGATAACGTGGCCTCTCGCAGGAATCCCTTCCCAATGACGACGCCGGGTCTTCCCCGATCCCCCCCGATTTGTCAGCTCCCCCTCCCGAGGGTCGAACGAGGGTCTCGGAGGAAATTCCTCCAGCCGGGACCCAGGTGATAGGTACGTTTCCGCCACTTCTCGCTACTTCAAACATGCCTTTCCTTTTCTGAACTGTCTTCTCGCAGAGCCAGCTTCCGCTCTCCCGGGTTTCGTCACCCGGGAAGATGAAGAGAGAACCGGTGCGTCGATTTCTTCTGCGGCAAATCCCGCCCTGGCGGCGGGAGGGGTGGCCCTCGAGCCCTTCACTACCCCTAAGGATCCCGCTTATCCCTTGGGAGAGGACAACCCTCTCCATGCTTCCGGCTAGGCCGGGACCCCTGTGCGTAAACCTTTCCGCCCAGGGCGGGGTAAGCCTCTCCACCTTCTTTATGGTACTGACGGAGGGGTCAGGCCTTCTCATCCGACGCCAGTCAATGGCTCTTGCCTGACTGCAGGTATGCGAGACATTTTTGTCGGCTGATCGTTAAGCCTTAATCAGAACCTTGAGCGCACTTTTCGCAGGGGATCCCAGCTCTCGGCCGGGAGCTAACGAGAAGGGAGAAGAAGAAGGAGAAGGAGAAGAAGAAGAAGAAGAAGAAGAAGAAGAAGAGGAAGACGATTCCCCTCCTCCTTCGTCCGGCGAGATAGAGGAAACCTTGAACGGCGTCGGGAATGCGAAGGAGCGGAGGAAGAAGATCTCGGCCATTTTGGCCAAGCTCATCCGGCGAGACCACGCCCATGCTGCCGCGGCAAAAGCATTCCGCGAGTCCGTTGAACAAAGGCTGGAGGCCCTAGAACGGGATTTCTTCTTGGGCGAGACTGATCGACCGGGAGGACCTACCGCCCAGTCTTCGCCGGGGAGATGCATCGCGCAGATCCGGGATCACGCTAGGCGGATCAACCTGGGGTGCACCACGCTGTCCTCTTACTTCAACCCGCTGGCCCCTCCGCAAACCAGGCGGCGAGAACGAGGGCGATGGCGCTGGGAGCCGTATTAGTTCTTCTAGGTCTCGCCCCTTCTTCCTCTTTAGCCTTCCCTTCCGCCATGTACCCTTAAGCCTCTGTAATAACTGCTATTGTTAACTTTATCCAGCTCTCGGCCGAGAGCACGCTATTACCCATCTCTCCCTTCATTGCGCTGTGAATTTTAAGAATATGCTAGAATTAGGTCGCTTGCGCCAAAGCTAAGAAGCTTGCGCCAAACCAAGAGGCTCGCGCCAATGAGAGGCGATCGTCGACTGCTGTCATCCGGAGGGGGAAAACCGAGGCGTCGCCGGTTCAGATCGTGACAGCTGTGCTCCGCCGTCATTTTTCTCTCTCTATCGGACGGAGCCGCCACGATCATGGTTCCCTATAAATAGGGAAGCCTACCAACCGCATTTATTTCTCTGATCCGGAACCTCAACCCCCTTTTCTTGCTCTCGCCCTCTCGCTCCCGCTTCCGCCTCTCTTAGACTTCTCGCTAGCACCCATAAACTCAAGATGCCAGGCGAGAACGAGGGTCGCTCCCATTGCGCGGAAGCATTCCGCAAGCACCTCTTCCCCTCCTGCACGCTTACCCTAGACGAATACAACCTGACCGTCGACCGTTTTATTCCCGCTGGCTTCTCGGCGCGGAACCCGGGCAATCACGACAAGGTGAATACCCCGGGGGCTGGAGAGCTCGCCATACCCCTCGAACATTTCGAGGTGGGCTTCCGCCTTCCCCTCTAGCCGGAGATTCGGCAAGCTCTCCGCTACTATGGGGTAGTTCCCGCCCAGCTGAACCCGAACTCTGTCGCGATCCTTGTAGCATTTATATGCTACATGCGATCCGAGAGGATCGAGTTCAGTTTGCCGATCTTCCGCAAGCTGTTCAACTTCCGCACGAAAGGAGGGGTGGTCTTCTTCTCCGGGCAGCTGCTCAAGACCACCGGTCTCGCCAACAAACACCATCATTGGGGCGAGAAGTTCGTCTTCGTCACCGGGGACTTTGGCAACATCCCCCTCCAACCTGTTCAATATGAGAATGCTGCCTACAAGCCGCCCACTCTGGGGTCACACGAGAGCGCACTCCTGGAGTTCTTCGGAACAAAGGAGTTCGACGTTCTCTTCCTACGGCGAGACGTCGACTCCCTTCCTCCCGTCCACCCGGGCGAAGGTATGGTCTCGCCCTAGATTTGATCTCTTGCTAGAATCTCCCTGTGCTGAATAGTGTTAACTTTGTAGGAGAGCGGGAGGTCCCTTTAAGCCAACCTTTCGCTGCCGCCCCGGGCGTCGAGGATCGGGTTGCGAGAGGCTCTCTCGCTCTCGCGGAGGCCAGTGCTCGCGCCTTCCGGGATGAACCTGACCTACCCTTGTCGACCGGAGCTAAGAAGCGGAAAGGCCCCGCTCCCGCCCCGCGACCGCTGAAGAGGCCGAAGCCATCCGCCGCGGACAAGGGCAAGGACCTGGCCATCTCGCCTGCCCGACATCCTGCCTTGGGCAAGTCCTTCGAAGGGCTGCTCCAGATGGCCAGCGAGATGGGTGCTTCCGCCAGGAGGTGTGCCGAGACTACTGCCGAGAACCCTCCAGCCGCCGACAGGGCAGGAGGAGAGGGAGTCGTCGCCGAGACCTCCTCCCGGACCCCGCCTAGGGAAGTGCCAAAAGGGCACAGGAATTATGGCCTCGGCGTGAAGCATGTCGACGCGGAAGGGAAGCCTCTGCTTCAATGGGATCCCGAAACCAACAAGGTTACAGTTTCAACGCTCCTCCCTAGCTGGTCGGAGCGGGATGAGGTTACCGTTGAGGCCTTCTCACTGGGCTACGGCCTCTATAGCCGAGAGGGCGCCAGTGTCTCCGACCAGACGCCCACCCGGCTCCTGGCCTTCGATGCTACCCGGGCCCTGCTTCGCGGGTTCGAGCTTGCGCATATGTGCGCGCGTCGAAGCATCAACATCGATAAGAACTTCACCGACATGTACAAGGCGAGGGAAGAGGCGGTGGCCAGAGCACGTGCTTCGGAGACAGAGCTTGCGATGGCTCGCCAGGAGTTGGCCAAAGCTCAAGAGGCGTTGTCTTTACGCCCCGCCGTCGAGGTAAGCGAGATCTTCCTAGCCCCCCGCTCTCGCTTCTTGAAGTCATATTTGCGTAATATTTACTGAGCTGATTTCTTCTCCACAGGATTCCGCCCAAGCCATGGCACTTCGCGCGGAGTTGGCTGACGTTCGTTACGTGAACGTCATGCTGAGGGATCAACTCCAGCGTGCGGAAGCGGCGAAAGGCCCACCTCCGACGCTCGACAAAAGACTAAAGAGCGGCAAGTTCTCGGTGTACGACATCGACAAGCTGCTGCAGGCGAATGCTCAGGCCACCGTCAAGCTGACCGTCGAGACGCTGCGGGATGCAAAGCTGCTTCGGGAGGATGGCGCAACCATCAACGCTCGCCAACTCCTCCCCTGGCTGTTCGACCCAGTGCCGAAGCCCCCAGGCGCGCCGGACTCTCCTCCCTCAGATGTCCCACAGTCTTCCACCGAGGCCGGCGAGACGTCTGGAGCGAGCTCTGGCGAGGACTCTGGCGAGAGCACCAGCGGGGACTACAGCGCATCTCCTTGAAGTGCCTTTTTACTTTTGATATTCTTTTGTAACGAGCGAGAAGCTCCTCACCCTGTAATTATTAAACATAATGCAATGTTTTATTCTCCATTACTGTGCTTGCTTGAATGAATAGGTTAGACAGCCAAGTAGCTTCCGCGCGAGCTTCCGCCGAGACCTTTAGCCTCCTTTGGATCACCTTAGAGACTCGTTAGACGAGAGCCTTATGCCATCGATTAAGTCGTCTTGCCCAGGTATGCCGGGAGCCTTTTTTCAACGAGACCCCCCAGCCGAGACCTTACGGCCGAGACCCCTACTTGCCGAGGCCCCCACTGGCCGACACCTTTTCGGGGGCTCTGTCCCTGATCTTGGCCAAGGTCGTGACAAGATGCCTTCCCATAAACTAGATCTATGCTCCACTGGCGAGCCTTCGGACCTGCAAGCCAGATGGGAGCCTGCGCAGCGGGTCTGCCGGGGGTTGAGCCGAGCTCGGGGTGTTGATGAAGATCAAACCAAACCTCTCCCCCACAGGCGAGCCTTCAGACCTGCCAGCTAGATGGGAGCCTGCGCAGTGGGTCTACCTGGGGCCGAGCCGAGCTCGGGGTGTTGATGAAGATCAAACCAAACCTCTCCCCCACAGGCGAGCCTTCGGACCTGCCAGCTAGATGGGAGCCTGCGCAGCGGGTCTACCTGGGGCCGAGCCGAGCTCGGGGTGTTGATGAAGATCAAACCAAACCTCTCCCCCACAGGCGAGCCTTCGGACCTGCCAGCTAGATGGGAGCTTGCGCAGCGGGTCTACCTGGGGCCGAGCAGAGCTCGGGGTGTTGATGAAGATCGACCAATTGAACCATCCATGTGAAGAGCAGGTCCCCCTATTTCTTTTTCTTTCCCCGGCTTCAATAGGGATTTCAGAGGATGGACTGCTGGAGAGGAATCGATCCTTCTTCGGAGACATCCTTGGGGACGTCAAACCAAACCTCTCCCCCATAGGCGAGCCTTCGGACCTGCCAGCTAGATGGGAGCCTGCGCAGCGGGTCTACCTGGGGCCGAGCTGAGCTCGGGGTGTTGATGAAGATCAAACTAAACCTCTCCCCCACAGGCGAGCCTTCGGACCTGCCAGCTAGATGGGAGCCTGCGCAGCGGGTCTACCTGGGGCCGAGCCGAGCTCGGGGTGTTGATATAGATCAAACCAAACCTCTCCCCCACAGGCGAGCCTTCGGACCTGCCAGCTAGATGGGATCCTGCGCAGCGGGTCTACCTAGGGCCGAGCCGAGCTCGGGGTGTTGATGAAGATCAAACCAAACCTCTCCCCCTCAGGCGAGCCTTCGGACCTGCCAGCTAGATGGGAGCCTGCGCAGAGGGTCTACCTGGGGCCGAGCCGAGCTCGGGGTGTTGATGAAGATCAAACCAAACCTCTCCCCCACAGGCGAGCCTTCGGACCTGCCAGCTAGATGGGAGCCTGCGCAGCGGGTCTACCTGGGGCCGAGCCGAGCTCGGGGTGTTGATGAAGATCAAACCAAACCTCTCCCCCACAGGCGAGCCTTCGGACCTGCCAGCTAGATGGGAGCCTGCGCAGCGGGTCTACCTGGGGCTGAGCCGAGCTCGGGGTGTTGATGAAGATCAAACCAAACCTCTCCCCCACAGGCGAGCCTTCGGACCTGCCAGCTTGATGGGAGCCTGTGCAGCGGGTCTACCTGGGGCCGAGCCGAGCTCGGGGTGTTGATGAAGATCAAACCAAACCTCTCCCCCACAGGCGAGCCTTCGGACCTGCCAGCTAGATGGGAGCCTGGGCAGCGGGTCTACCTGGGGCCGAGCCGAGCTCGGGGTGTTGATGAAGATCAAACCAAACCTCTCCCCACAGGCGAGCCTTCGGACCTGCCAGCTAGATGGGAGCCTGCGCAGCGGGTCTACCTGGTGCCGAGCCGAGCTCGGGGTGTTGATGAAGATCAAACCAAACCTCTCCCCCACAGGCGAGCCTTCGGACCTGCCAGCTAGATGGGAGCCTGCGCAGCGGGTCTACCTGGGGCCAAGCCGAGCTCGGAGTGTTGATGAATCTTCTTTCAACCAGGCCTATTTTGTCATTAAGATGAGAAGACATAGCCGGTTAAAACGAAAGGCATTGTGGTTATATTCTTGGAGATAATCAATATTTCGAGATGAACTTATTGAAACGACAATAGTTATTTACAACATTACAATCCTTCTTTCCCCTCACGGGTAGAAGCGCTTTAGATCATCACCGCTCCAAGTATGGTTCAAGGTCCTTCCCTCCACATCCTGGAGGTAGTAACCTCCGTTAACTAGAGCCTTCTCTATTATGTACGGCCCTTCCCAGTTAGGGTTGAGCTTGCCAACAGGGGCCGATCTCCCTGCTGCGTCGACCTTCTTCAGCACAAGGTCCCCTTTGGCGAATTGCTTGACCCGGACATGCTTATTGAAGTACTTGGCCATCCGCCGCTTTACCTCTTCTTGCCTGATGGCAGCGACGTCTCGTAGCTCTTCCGCCATGTCTAGCGAGAGGCGCAACCCTTCCTCGTTCTCTAGCCTCCAAGCTTCACTTCCTTCACCTGCGGCCGGGACCCGCGGAGATCGGACCTCGAACTCCACCGGGAGGAATGCCTCGCACCCATGAGAGAGCTTGAAGGGGGTCTCCCCTGTGGCGGTGTTCGGAGTTGTTCGCAGGGCCCACAGGACGGAAGGGAGTTGCTCCACCCAGTTACCCTTCAGGTTCTCCACCTTCTTTTTGAGCAAGTTGACAATAATCTTGTTTGCCGCTTCTACCTGGCCATTGCTCCGAGGGTGATGGATAGAGGCAAACCTGAGGTCAATCCCCGATTGGGCGCAGAAACTGATGAATTCTTCGCTGGCAAACTGGGGACCGTTGTCCATCACTATTGCTTGGGGTAACCCATGCCTGCAGATGATTTCTCCCCAAATGAAGTTCCTGATGACCTGAGAGGTAACCTTGGCTAGAGCTTTGACCTCCAGCCACTTCGAGAAGTAATCGATCATGACGAGGAGGAACCTCCTTTGCTCGCTAGCTGGAGGAAAGGGCCCGACTAGATCCATCCCCCAAATAGCGAAGGGCCACGACGCTATGATGCTTCGGAGCCTTTGGGCGGGTAGGAGCTGGAGGGGACCGTGTACTTGACATTTTTGACATCTCTTTGCAAACTCAACTGTATCTTTTCTCAAGGTCTGCCAGAAATACCCTTGTTTTATCACCCTTGCCTCCAACATTCTGCCCCCTGAGTGGCTGCCGCATTCTCCCGAATGCACCTCTTCCAGGATCCTTGGGACCTCTCCCTCGGTCACACACCTTGCGAGGAGCCCTGACAATATCTTTCAATGTAAGCCCCCATCCATCATTATGTAGTGGGCTGCCTTTCGCCTAAAGCTCTTCGCGTCCCTGATCCCCTCAGGTAGCTCGCCTGAGGTGAGGAATGCCGCCAATGGGTCCACCCATGAGGATCGTCAACCCACCTCCATTAGCTCCCCTTCCTCAATCGCCGGTCGGAAAAGTTCAGTTAGGGTTCCTCCTCCCCGGGGCCCGAGCTTCGCCAACCGGTCAGCTGCCATGCTTTCCTCCCTGGGAACATGTTGAATAGAAAAACAATGGAAACCTCCGATGATAGTCCTTACCTTGGATAGGTATCTCGCGAGGGTGGGCTCCCGAGCCTCAAACTCCCCACGGATTTGTGACGCAACCACCATCGAGTCGGTGAAGGCCTCCACATCCCGAATTTCCAGCTCCTTGGCCAACCGAAGGCCGGCTATCACGGCCTCATATTCCGCTTGATTATTGGTCACAGGGAAGTGGAAGGCCACCGCCTGTTCTATGGTAACCCCTTGAGGGCTTACCAACACCACACCTCCTCCCAGGGAGTGCCTTCCTGAAGCCCCGTCGACGATCATTCTCCATGCTTCCTGCGACCTCGGCTCTTCTTCCTCGGCCTCGGTGACATAATCCGCCAAAAAGTCTGCCACGGCCTGGGCTTTGATGGAGAGCCTTGGAACAAAAGAAATGTCGAACTCGCTAAGCTCGATGGACCACTTTGCCAACCTTCCCGAATGCTCCACCCCCTCGAAGACCTTGCGAAGAGGATGATCGGTCACAACCTTAATCGAATGCGCTTGGAAATATGGACAGAGCTTCCTTGCCGAAACGACCAAGGCATAAGCCAGCTTCTCCAGGATGGGGTAGCGGAGCTCCGCCTTTTTCAAGATTCGGCTCACATAGTAGACGGGTAGCTGCTTCTTCCCCTCTTCCCTAACCAAGACTGAGCACACCGCTTCTACCCCTACCCCGAGATACAAGGCCAGGTCTTCTCCCTCCTTGGGGCTTTGGAGTAGCGGAGCCCGGGAGAGTTGCCTCTTCAGTCCTTGGAAAGCCTCTTCGCATTCAATCGTCCATTCAAACACTTGATTACCACGGAGCACCTTAAAAAAGGAGGAGAACCTATCTCTGGACCTAGAGAGGAACCTGCTTAGCCCGGCCAGCTTTCCGGTTAAGCGCTGGACCTCCTTGGCATTGCGAGGTGACCCCAAGTCCAAGACAGCCTTTACCTTGTCTGGGTTAGGTTCTACCCCTGCCGGCGTCAAGAGGTGTCCAAGGAATTTCCCGCGACTGGCCCCGAAGACACACTTCAAGGGATTCAACCTCATCTTGAATCTCCGCAGGGTGGCAAATGTCTCTTCCAAGTCCCGTAGGTGGGACTCCAGGCATTTGCTTTTTACCATCAGGTCGTCGACGTAGACCTCTAGATTCTTCCCCCTCTGATCTCGAAAGACTCGATCCATCATGCGTTGGTACGTTGCCCCTGCGTTTTTCAACCCGAAGGGCATCATCTTGTAGCTGAAGCATCCCTCTCTTGTGATGAAGGAAACATCCTTGACATCGGGAGGGTGCATCCGAATCTGATGGTAACCTGAAAAAGCATCTAAAAAGCTCATAAGAGAAAAACCGACGGCTGAGTCAACCAACGCGTCGATCCGAGGCAGGGGGTAGCAATCCTTAGGACATGATTTATTTAACAAGGAAAAGTCAATACACATGCGCCATTTTCCTCCCCCCTTTTTTACCATTACCACATTGGAGATCCAGCCTGGATACTGGATCTCCGAGATGAAGCCCGCCTCCAAGAGCTTCTTGACCTCTTCCCGGATCGGCTCCTTCAGCTTGGTGGCGATGGCCCTTATCTTCTGGCGTATGGGGCAAGTCCTGGGGTCCAGGTTCAGGCGATGACAAGCCACGTCTGCGTCGATGCCCGACATGTCTGCCGCGCTCTAGGCGAAGATGTCGACGTTGCTTTGGATGCAGGCTCGCATCCGCTCCTGATCCTCGAGGCTTAAGCCTCTGCTGACCTGCACCCTTTGTACTTGCCCCGCCCTGGTGTGCACCTCCATCTCTATCACCTCCTCGGCCGGCTCCAGTCCCGTCCTCTCCCAACCTGCCCTTGCCTCCTCTGGCTCAGGCTCTTCTTCCCCAACCTCATCAACCTCCATTGCTTCCGTCGGACTCGTCTCCTCTTCCCCGACACCCACTTCCTGCTCAGCCATCTCCCTCTCCTGCTCTTCCGCCTCTGGCAACCATGACATGGTGTTGACTGCCGTCACGTAGCACTGCCTTGCCACCTTTGGATCCCCCCTGATCCTAACCTGCACCCCTCCATTATTGAACTTGAGGCATTGATGGAACGAGGAGGGTACGCAACGAAAGGCGCTGATGAGGGGACGTCCAAAGATGGCATTGTAACTACTTGGGGCGTCTACGATCTTAAACCTGCAATTCCGTGAGACGCCCCCAAGCCTTACATGCAGGCCTACTCCCCCTTCTACTTCTTTTCTCTCCCCAGAGAAGCCGAAAAGCGGTCCATCGGAAGCCAGGACCCTTTTTCCTTCCACCCCCATCCCGTCGAAGGCTTTCTTGAAGATCACGTTCACGGAGCTCCCGTTATCCACAAGTATTCGGGAGACCGTGAAGTTCTCCACCGCTGTCTGGATCACTAGTGCGTCGCAGAACGGATCCTCATAGTCTGGCATATCTGCGGATGAGAAGATGATCTTTTCTTTTGGGGGAGGGGCTAAGGAGGTCGAGGCGACCCCTCTGCGGAACATAGTTTGCAGGCTCCCCTTGCGGGTTGCCTCGATCCCTACTCCCCCATGGATCACTCTGATCCCCCCTCGGTCCCCACGTCGACCCTGTCTTCACATCTGTCCTCAGCCTCTTCTCGCTGCACCTCCATGATCCTTGCAGGCGGATCTTGCCTCCCAGCACCTCTGGCCTCCCTCATCTCCAGAAACTCCGGACAGGTGGCCGTTGTGTGGCCCTCCTCCTGATGGAAGTCATAATAGGGCAATGCCACCCTGCCCCCTCTACCTACTCCTCCTCCCCTTCTCCCGGCTCCCCGAATTCTTCTTCCTCTTCCTCTTCTTACCTCCATGGCCTCCTGCGGTGGTGGGAAGTGACCCCTCAGTCCCTGCCTCCATCCTCCCTGCTCCAACCTTCTTGGTTCCCGGTAGATGTCTCTTCCTTGAGGACCCCCTTGGCCCTGGGGGCGACCTTCCTGCGGCCTCCAACCCAATCGGTTGTTTGGCTCCCTGCCCCCCCATGCTGCTGCCCCTGCCCCCGGGGTTCTTCTCTTCTCCTATCCTCTCTTTGCTCCCTCTGCTCTCTCAACTCCCTCTGCCTTCCTACCGCCGGCTCCTTCACATCGTCCTCGGCCAACCTGGCCAACTTTCTTGCAAATGCCGGGTTTGCCCTCTCAAAGTCTATCTCCTTAGCCGCCCTCTCCATGAGCTCCTCAAAAGAGAGAGGGGGCACTCTCTTCAACTCCATGCTGAAAAACCCTGGCCTCAGCCCCAGGGTGAAGGCAAGCATCAGCGCATACCCCGGGACCTCCTGGACCAGGAGAATCTCCTCTTGGAACCGGTCAACATAATGACCTAACGTCTCCTCCGGCCTTTGCCTCACTGCAAACAGGCATTCATCCTCCTTCTTCCACTTCTTTGAAGTCGAGAACCTCAACAGGAAACCCCTACGCAGATCTTCAAAACTATAGATGGAGCTTGCCGGCAACTGGTGGAACCAATCCCTGGCTTTTTCCTTCAAAGTGATGGCAAAAAGCCTACACTTAAAAGCATCCGACATTTGCCTGATCGACACAATGTCTTCGAACCAATGCACATGCTGAACCGGGTCATCCTTCCCGGTGTAGTAGGTCATATCCGGCTCCCGGAAACCCTCCGGCACTGGAGCCGAGACGATGAGTTCACTAAAAGGGGTCTCGCCCCCTGCCTGGCGAGAGGGTACGTCTCGCGACCTTGGCTGGCTGGACCGATCCGCGAGACCGTGCCCGGGGAAGAGCTCCCGCACTGTCACCTCCCTCTCGCCCAGATCTGCCGGAACCTCCTTTCCGGGACGCTGGCCTGGGAAAAGCTCTCTCGCCGCCACATCCCTCTCGCCTGCCTCCACCAGGACTTCCTTCCCGGGGCGCTGCCCTGGAGTGTTCTCGCCTAACAGCGGAACCACCTCCACAGGAACCTGTGGTGTCTCCCACTCGTTCCTTGTCGAGAAGGCCAGGATGATCGTCTGCATGACTTCTCGCCTGAAGTCCTCAAACATCTTCTTCGTCGCCTCGTCCACCCGGGTGGGGGATCCTCCTGCGCTAGATCCTTCACCTTCACCTCCTGCCATGGGACTTAACTCAAGATTTTCTTGCGCTAACTACGTCCACGCTCACCGCACCAGAACTGTTGAAGCCAAGATTGACCTCAACGAATGTTCACGAACCAAAGTGTAGCCAATGCCTACTTCTCCCAAATCTCGACCCCTGACTGGCTGCTAAGGTCCTAAGACTGACTCAAAGCCTCAGCTGGGAGGTCCCACCTCACACCCGGAAGATCTCTGAGAGCTTCCCCTCCAAAGCCAAATGCCGGGCTGGGAGCTCTTCAGAAAGCACTAGGGTTGGAGAATAATCAAATGCCTGCTTTCCAAAGAGCCCCTATGGGTCTTTTTATAGTCTCCTCTTGACCTGAAAATACTGAAGTACCCCTGATGGGTCTGCCAATAGCCGAATCCCGCTGTCATCCTGAGGGCACCAGGGTAATTTTACCTGTGAATAATGAAATAATGAAATAGCCCTTCTGGACGCGGGACCCTACCACGTGGGCCCACTTGGCGAGAACCCCGGACGAGAAGGTTCTCGCTAAAAACCAACTGGGATTACTTCGGCGAGAGCTCCTGTCAAGAAGGTTCTCGCCCTTGATGGTCTTGATACCATTGCGGCTTAAGGCTCACTTAATGCCTTCTCGCCTGCCCCGGGCGGGAGCTACCATAGTCGAGTCACCTGCTTTGGCTAGGTCAATTATCTGCTCTAATAGGTCGTCGATCGGTCTTTGGCTTGTAGCTCGACGATCTGCTTTGGCTTCACCGGTTCTCGCTTGCTCTTGGGCGGGAGCTCCTTCAAGGCAGAAGCTCATCTGGTCTGGAACCCGAAGCCTGTCGCGGCGCGAACGGTTTTGCCCAACGCCAGGCGGGAGCCCTTAAAGACGAGAACTCTATAAGTTTGTCCTAAGGTTAACCCAAGGCTAGCCTGAGGCTAGCCCCATCCTGACCACTGAACCCTTGGGGTTCCACCCAGCGAATATGGGGTTGTACACTTCTATCCTTAGATAGATTTCTTGACAGCAACATTGCGGCTTTGACTGTATGTAGTTATGTCGACGCTTTTGGTTCTAGCCATTAAGTTAAATAGCTTCACTTAACGCTTCTAGATTTTACTAGATTTCTACTTTGGCAATACTGAGGCTTTGACTTCCTGAGCATTAGTCGACACTATTAGCCTCTTGGAGTTCAGTGAACTGCCTTCACTCAATGTTTTTATACTTAGCCAGATTTCAACTTTACCAGCATCCTATCATTAGTCTATCTGTCTTTGTGACTAAGACCATCTGTCAAATCAGTTCAATAGAGAACAACCTACATATATTGAACTTAGGGTATGCATAAAATACATTTATGTGTATACCATTGACTTGTGAGCCTTCTTTAAGTCTAGGACATTGTGATCAATGGAACAAACAACATGCTCCCCCTTTGAAGGTGCATCCACTTCTTCTAGAATAGATGACTCTAAATACCCTTGAAGACCATCAGCTGATTCCCTTTGCTCTTTCTCAACAGTACCACCTAATGCTTCAGGCACTTCCAGTGCATCATTGTCTGTTAGTACATCTTTATAAAAAAGAGCAGGATGGAATTATTCAACATGCTCTTCTCCAGTTTGGCTTTTGTTTGATATGATATTAACTTGAACACTCTCAGAGGATTGACTTTGTTCTACACTAACTTGAACACCAACATTTGCTGGGGTGCAGATTCAAAATTAGAATCAGAACACTCGGATCCAATATCATTTTTCCCTGTGTCCTTGGACTTCTCTTTCATCTCAGTAGATTGACTCATAGGAAGAACCCTTGTAAACCTTCCAAGGTTTTTATATCCATTCTTTTCAGGTAGTGAATCCTGGCACTTTGTCTTTTGTTAAATTTTTCTAGATAGGCATTGATGAGATAAAGAGACAATATTCTTCCTAAGTTGAGAGCCTGTAGATATTCAATTATTCTCTAGAATATGACATTTTCCTAGTAAGTTTTCTTTTACAGAATGATCCTTGTGATTAACTCAAACATAGGCTTTGTGATGGTGTCATGAGATCCAGGTTTACATAATATTTGCTTTCCTATAATATCAACAAGTAGCTTACCTTTTTGGGTGAAGTTCTTTATTCTTAGTGATCTAGTCTTGGCATCAGGATGGTATATGTCTTTATTGGAGATCTCATCCTCTTCATCACTGTTAGATAAAGGCAATTGAAGAGATCTAGTGAGCCTTTTAGGAGTATTCTTAATTCTTGTACCTCTAACTTTGGATTTTTGAGATGTTTTGGAGGGAGAGGCCTTTACATTGATGTAAAATTTCATAAATTTAGATTTAAGAATGGGTGAAGATTCGAAGAGAATATATTCTATACCTAGGGCATCAAGAATCCCAATAACTTTTTTAATCTCTTCTGATCCATGGAGGAAACCATTCATAACAATCTCATATCCTTCCTGCAAATCTTTGGTAGATTTTGGTGCCTTTTCTTCTGAAAGACTTGATACTGAGATCGAAGAAAGGAGTTATCGATCTCAGTGGCTAGAAAGAGTTAATGGTTTAATGGCTTTCAATATATTTTATCTCTATTTATAGGACAAGTTTTGGAAATGGGGGGATAGTCTAGATAATTATTTTTACTATTTAAAATTAAATTATTTTAATTAATCATCCCGTTTCAGCGGTAGTGCTGAGACAGATTGGTGATCCGCTGGGACAGGGTAATATATATATGTATATACCGCTGAGACTATCTTAGCGATCCCACCGGTTCAATTGAGACTTTCTTAGCTAATTCAGCTGACCTCACTGCCTGAAGTGCACATATGTCAAGCCCATTTGACAGTTAATTATAAAAAAATGTCAATTCTAACTCATGTTTTTTTAATTAAAGTTGTTTACCCAACATGCCATGAAGTATTATCAGCAATCAAATCCAAACAATATTACTGCACATTTCCAGCTAGTTAAGATGACTGATTAATGTTATTCTAATATCATAGATGATTTCTAACATAATTGCAAAATATGATGAGATAACATTTGAAATATAGAGACCATTATTCTGCAACTGGGATAGCACATGATGAACAAAAATTGGAATGAAAATTAATTATTCTACATTAAGCATTTCTAACTCAATTTTAAAGTGATTGAACTTATCCTCATCTAATGGCTTAGTGAAGATATCAACAACTTGATTGTTAGTGGAGACAAATTCAAGACAGATATCTTTATTCTCCACATGTTCTTTAATAAAATGATATCTTATTTCTATATGCTTAGTCCTGCTATGAGAGACAGGATTCTTAGCAATGGAAATTGCATTGGATGAGTCACAATATAAAGGTGAGTGACTTACGTTGAGGTCTTAATCCTCTAGCTGATAATGTATCCACAAGAGGTGTACACAACATCTCCCTACAAAGATATATTCAGACTCAGCTGTGGATATTGACACACTAGTCCTTTTCTTACTGCTCTATGAGATCAGTCTCCTTCCTAGGAATTGACAAGTACCACTTATACTTTTCCTATCTTGATTGTAACCTATAAAATCTGCATCTGAATAGCTAGTCAGTTCAAAATCATTATTTCTAGGGTTCCAAAGGCAAAGATGTTGGCTGCCCTTAAGGTATCTTAAAATCCTCTTTGTAGCTGAGTAGTGAGATTCTGTAGGTCATGCTTGATACCTAGCACAAACACATGTTGCATACATGATATCTGGTCTACTAGCAGTCAGATATAACAGAGATCCATTGATACATCTATGCATTGATTCATCACGGGGTTTTCCCTTGTCATCCTTGTTTAGGGAAGGTTGGACCCCATGGGATTTTTCATGGTGGAAGTTGATTCCATCTCAAATTTCTTGATAAGCTCCCTAGTATACTTAGTCTAAGAGATAAAGATCCCTTCATCAGACTATTTCACTTGGAGGCATAAAAAGTACTTGAGCTCCCTCATACTGCTCATCTAAAACTCCCCCTAAATAAGGTTAGTAAACTATTTGCAAAGGTTGTCATCAGTAGACCAAATATTATGTCATCCACATAAATTTTGACTATGAGACATTTGCCATTTGTTTCCCTGAGAAATAATATATTATCTATCTTTACTCTCAAGAACTTTTTCTTGAGGAGAAGTGTAGATAATGTTTCATACCAAGCCCTTTGTGCTTGCTTTAAACCATATACTGCTATATTAAGTTTATAAACATGATTGATGAGGGTTGGATGAACAAAACCTGAGGGCTGCTCCATATATACCTCCTCCTTGAGGTTACCATTTAAGAATGTTGACTTGATATCAATCTGGTAGACTTTAAATCCCTTGTGTGCAGCATAGGCAAGGAACATCCTGATGACATCTAACCTTGCAACTAGGGCAAATGTTTGGTCAAAGTTTATTCTTTTTTCTTGCCTATAAACTTTGGCAACCAACCTAGCTTTGTTCTTGATGATTACACTATTCTCATCTAGCTTATTCTTGTAGATCCACTTGGTGCCAATGATGTTTTGTCCTTATGGTTTTGGCACCAACTTCCATTCCTTGCATCTTTTTAATTATTGTAATTCCTCTTGCATGACACTGATCCAGAAAGTGTCTTGGTTTGCTTCCTCAAACCTCTTGGGTTCAATATGAGATAGAAAGATCAGGAATAAGGCCTCATTGTGAACCCTATTTCTTGTAGTCACACATTGATTTTAATTCCCAATAATGAGATTCCTTAAGTGATCTCTCAGAATCCTGGTTGCAATAGGCAATCTGTTAGCACCTTGCTGGATTTCTTCTACAACATCTGCTTCTTCATTGATCTGATCACCTTTAGCTGGATTTTCTTCCTTATTAAGTGCTTCAATTTCAGAAGTAACCCTGCTTGAGCTGGGTATGTCTTGAATAAATAGCTCTTGCATCTTCTTGAGTGTTGGACCAACCATTATAAAGCAGGCTAGTATCATCAAAGACAACATGCATAAATTCTTCAACTATATGGGTTTTATTATTGAATATCCTATAAGCTCTACTATGTGAAAATATAACCAGAATACCTACATTGCATTTTTCAGCAAACTTAGTAAGTTGAGCTTTACCATTATTTAAAATATAGCATTTCAACCAAAGATTCTAAAATATGAAATTATTGGTTGTTTGCCCTTTAGAATTTCATAGGGGGTTATCCCTTGGGCCTTGTTAATGGAGGCTCTATTCATAACATAACATTCAGTATTGATAGCCTCAGCCCAGAAATATTCTAGCAGTGAGGAGTAACTAAGTAGTGTTTTGCCAGCCTCAATCAAGGTCTTATTTCTTCTTCCAGTCACTCAATTTTGTTGGGGAGTTCCGGGAGAGGAAAATTATTGGGTGACACAAAATTCTTGACAGAACTTTGTAATGGACCCAGATTTAAACTCTATACCATGGCCAGTCCTAATTTTGTCCAGGCTTCCTGCATCCATAACAAACAATTTATTTAGATGGTGTTTTATCATACCTTGGCTTGTCATCATATTTTGATGACTTTCTTCTGTTGTCCTTTCTGCCCATCTTGTAGAACCTCTTGGCAAAGAGTGCCATCAGTTCTTCATTTGATTGAATTACTTTGGACTCATCATCAACCTTAAGAGCAAGGGTTTGCTCTTTCCTTGTTAGAGTAGATGCTTTGGCTTCAGCTTCAGCTTCCCTAGTCTTAAGTACTTGCTCAAATGATTTGAGCTTGCCAATGAGAGCTTCAGTTGAAATCTCTGTTGTACTTCTGGACCCCTTGATTGGCCAGATTCTGAGATCCCATGTGCTAGGGAAGCACATCAGTATTTTATCATTGACTTCTATCAATGTGATCTCCTTATCAAGTGTCCTCAACTCATTGATAATGAAGCTGAGCCTTGTGTACATAACTTCTACTATCTCAGCTTCTTCCTTCTTGAAGTTCTCATATTGGGATATGAGGTTGGACCTTCTGTCCTTCCTCTCATTAGCTGAACCTGCTACAATCTGATTCAGTGAGTCCCATATGGCTTTTGCTGAGGTGCAATCAGCCACTTTCTGGAATGTCTCATCAGACATAGTCTGAGCCAGAATATTAATAGCTTTGGCATCAGCTATCTTCGCCTTCTTGTAAGTTTCATTATATTCAGGAGGTGGCACTGTACTGAGATTTGCCGATGTTGTAGCAGTAGCTGCAGCAGGTGGTGTTGGTGGCCCTGTTAAGATAGAGGAAAAAATATCTTCATCAATAGAGTTCATGTAAAGTCTAATTCTTGACTTCCAGATACCAAACTTTGCTAAGTTGCATACTGGAGGTCTGGTGCTAGAGTAATCTTTGTACTGGGCCATGAATCTAATGTGAGTGTATATGGTATCAAAGTATCTAATCACAAGATCTTATGGTTCAGGTGTTTGCCTGTTCAACCAATCAACCTGATAAGGATTTATTTGTTGAATAACCAACCTCCCTCTTATACCAATTAAAAGTGAGGGGATAAGATACTTACTACTCTAGAGGGGGGGGGGAATAGAGTATTCAAATTTTAAGGAGACTCTAAACACTTCTCTTAAAGCTATTTACGGAATATAAAAATAAAAGCTTTAAATCTAAAGCCTAACTGAGTGTAGTGAATACAAGAAAAGCTCTATGAATTTTCAGTTGAACTTTTATCCTAACACAACAACTAGCAACCTAGTTAAAACTATCACAGCCACAGAGCAATGATTAAAATAAGCAACAGACAATACAAGAGCTTTATAGTGGTTCCCCAATTAGGTACATCCACTCTTCTACCACCCTGGTAGGAATCCACTACAGGTTTTTGATCAGGTGGCATGCCACCAGTAGATCTTCTTAAGGTAGAACTAAATACCCTTCAGGCTTTTGATAAGGTGCCTAAAAACCAACAAATAGGTTTTTGATCAGGTGCCCTTCCACCAATGGTTCACTTTTGAAGGGAGTAATAACCCTTTTACAGGAGGTTGAAAGAGAGAAATAAGATGTCTTCTCTGAGTTCAGAGAAGGTAGTGGATGGCTCTTAATATATCAAAGCTCCCCTGGCTTAGAGAATGTCCAGGAAGAATCTTTGCTTCAGGGTGAAGGATCTCCAAATTGCTTGAGAAGACTTTCTGATGCAGCCTTGAAGAAGACTCTAGATTTTGAATGAATGTTCTTCTTCAGCAGCTTTTGCAATCTGTGAGAGTTTGCAACAATAAATATTCAGCAATCTGGGAGGTTCTTCTTCTTGAAAGCTTGAACTCTGAGTATTTATTTTCCTGAAGATAGGATGAACTCAGGAAGAAGAAGAACTTTTCTTTTTCTCTTGAGATATCTGGTTCTATGTCTGCTGAGAGTTTGTATTTTTTATTCACTGTATTCTGAGTTATGAGAGTGTATTTTTGTCTTCAACCGACTGCACTTATAATATAGAAACTTCTCTTCTTTTTGAAAAAGCCTCGAGCCCCGCACTAGAAAAACTTTCCAAATAATAGAATAAAACAAAATAAGGAAACCTGCACCTGCAATCTTTTCTGTCATTCCCAAAAAGGAATTAAGGATATTAAAAAATATCTTTTCAATTTGACTTTACAAATTGGCACAGGAAACAAAGCCTAACGGCTATATTATAGCTGTAGAAAAGCACGATTTCCTCTGATAAAACAAACGGCTTTATTTTGCCAAATCTCTCAATTAATGCAAAAGAAATATTGCAAATAAGAAAAAAAAATATAAGCATTAAATTGAGCAGAATATACTGAATAAAATATGTCTTAAACAAGAGGAAATAAACCAAAGATTAAATGAAATGACTATAGATAAAAGCAGACAGAAAGCGTCGACCAGAGATCAAAGATAGTCGATCTGAACAAGCAGATCGTCGACCTGAAGAAAAACTATCTTCAAAGAAATCTTCGACCAAGGCTACACGATCGTCGATCTGAATAAGCAGATCGTCGACCCACTTCAGAGTTCATATAACTCTGAGATCGTCGATCATCAATCGAAGATCGTCGAGGGCCAATCGACTATCGTCGAGCACACTTCTACTTAACCATTTTCATTTCAATTCAATCTCAACTAATCAAACCTAAGGGTAGACTAACCTTTAGTCTAACCATTGACCATAGATAGTTCTTGGGTCAATAAAGCCTAATTGAGATGACATGGCCCAAATCAAAATTAGGGAACCAACAATCTCCCCCTATTTGGGTGATGTCACTCAAATAAAAACAAGTCTAACACAAGTAGATGAAAATAAACAACTACAAAAAGATTAGAATAAATTAGGTAGTCAAAGCAAACATCATAGACATTTATCAACAGAGTCTGAAGGAGGAATAGAAGAAGCATGAGAGAAAGTGATTTTTCTTCTAGGATCATATGCATCCTTCTTTGATAACTTCAAGTCCTGCTCTCCAATAATCTTTAGTTCTCCAGCTTTAGGCAGAACAGCTTCAGGATGTTTTTCCATATACTTTGAAGCATCAAAAACTTCTGAGCTGACTTGGAATCTGTCCAATTCTTTCTTTCTGTATGATGACATGGAGGAAAATCATGTGATATCTTTACTTTCAGCTTTAGCTTTCTTGATCTGAGCAGTTCCCACCAATTCTAAAAGTCTAGCCATTTTGAAGTTAGGATCAAGCTCTTGACTTTCATAAGTGTTTTCATCATCTGGATTCACAGCCTTAAATTTTAATGATTGAGTCAGAAAACTCTCAGTTTGCTCTTGAGATGGCTTGACATTTGAATCTTTTGGCTCTTGAATCATAAGACTAGATGGAGGAGCAAACACATCATATTTCTTGCTTGATTTGTCAGAGTATATAACTCTTTTTCTTTTGACATCTACTAGCTTGACCTGAGCAAGTTTTTCCTTTGAAGGAGACAATTTTGCTTTGGGAGGAGACCTAGGAGCTGGAGGAGGAGAGAAAGTTGGTTGTTGATATACAACTTCCTTTACTTGCTCTCTTTGATTGTCTGAATGCCTAGTCTGCCTCTGATCATGAGATCTGCTGAGAGGAGACTGCTTGCCCTTCCTCTGATAGATGTAAGGTTGATTTGGTCTGGTAGAAGGAGCAGAAGATCTGGGAGCAACATTTACTGAAGCACCAACAGAGGGAGGAGGAGGAGGAGGACCTCTCTGAATCCTTTTGGGAGGAGGAGAGTTCTTCCTGCTCTTCTTCATTGCTTTCTGAGCATTTTTCGAATACCACATCCAAGCCTCAAAATTCTTAGATTTAGGATAAATTCCATTCAGAATATAGTATGGAATATCATAATCTGGGTTAGGAGGTGCTGTAGCTATGGCCTTCCTTTTCTTTTGAGCAGTCCTTTTATTTTTCTCATTACCTTCTGAATCATCAAAATCTTCATCCTCATCCTCAGAATGTGAGGACTGAGGTCTTGCATATAGATCATCAATATCTTTTAGCATAGCTTCCTCTTGTTCTTTGGCTTTTAGAAGAGCCTTTTCTCTTTCTTCTTCTAATATATCTTGAGCCAAGAGAGAGTCCAAATCTAGACCTGGGGTGTCATCCCAAAGAGTAGAGGGCGCAGAAGATACAGCAGATTCAAATTCTAGAACAGTAACTGACACAACTTTATCTGAAGACTCTACTGAATTCCACTTAGCTTCTAAGAAGGAGGTAATAATCCCTTCTAGATGTCTGGCAACTACAGGAGTGGAAATCTCCTCAAGACAAAATTTGAAGGCAAAGGCTACTTCAGCTATTGCTTTAGAAATAATAAGACTGTCCAAAATCTAAAGGCACATTGGTCTCTGATAGCACACAATGGCCTGAAGGGGATCAAAAGAACAAGGGGAGGACTGACAGATATAATGGCCTCCAAGAGATGAGAGAGAGGACTCATCATCTGAATCAAGAAATGCCTCTAGTTCATCTGGAACTACTAGAGCATCTATATCTATAACTATCCTCTGAACAGAATCTGGAAAGACTTCATCTGGAACTGCATCTGAACATGTTTTTAGCTCCACTACTGCTGGAGATTGCACAACCTAACGAGCCCAAGCAGAGCCTGAATCATCTTCATTGAACATCTCCCCCTGCCTGGGTTCAGTGGCAACTAAACCCATGCCCTTAGATGAAGAAAGGGCTGAGAGGGCAGTGATGGAGGCAGCAAGTGATTAGATGGAGATAGCAAGGGTGGCAATGGATTCAGCTATCATTGTTTTGATGGATGGAGTAATGAGGTCTAGGATAATGGAAATGAATTCTAGTGTAATTTGAAATGATGGTGGAATGATAGATGGGGAAACATCAGAAGTGATGTTCTTCTGAGCTGGGGCTTCATCAATTGGTGAATTATGATGAGATGGATGATCATTAGTGGGTGATTGATGATTTGAAGTAGCTGGGGAATGATGAGGAGATGGATAAAGCAGATTGAACATGGAATCTATGTTGAAGTTTTGTATCTCAGCTAGATGAGCTGGAGTTGGAGAAGCAGATTGTGATGGATGGGTCACAGGAGAAGAATGAGTTTCAATGGAGGTGGATGGTAAGGAGGTTGAGGCAGGAATTTCTTCACTAGGGTGGGAAGTGGCTTCAGGAGCCCTTGTGCCCTCAGATGTTGTAGGGGCAGACCCAACCTTTGATGGTTTCTGGATGGTCCTTTTCCACTTGACAAACAGAGAAGGATCAATTCTCTTGTTGGCATTGATTGCTATAGGAGCAGAACCTAACAGCTGGGAAGCTTTCTTGGATAGAAAGAACCCAATCAGCCTACCTTGAGTCACCTCTTTCTTGTTGTTCTTTTTCTTGAGCAATTCAAATATCAATCCAGCCCAGTTAATTGATTTCTTATTCAGTATTACTGACATCAAAGCAAATTGTTGATTGTTGATGTTGTCATGGGCTGAATGCTTTCCAAGCAACACTTTTCCAACCAAGTCAGCCAAGAACTTACAACCAACAGATAGATTTACTTTCAGGAGCTTAGATGGAATGCCTTCTGCATGTCCCATCTCTGACAGCATCCTACCATACTCAGCAAGATCTTGCTCATACTCATCAGATCCATTCTTTAACTCAAAGATTTAAGTCAGAATTTCGGGAGTAAGAGTTACCTCCATACCATTGATGGTTCCTATCATTACTTTGTCATCTGAAGAAGATGTATAGACCCATTCCTTTATTTCTGATAGGTGGAGTTTGATTTTTGTTGACATGAGTTTCTTGAGACCTTGATCATCACATAACTGTAGCATTTCTCGAAAAACCTGTTCACAGTCGCTGAACGAATCAAAATCAACACTGAAACCGGCATCGAACTTCATCACGGACAGGGTTGCAGAGGAAACCGCCATGGAATCGATGAGAGAAATCACAAGAAGAGAGAGGGAGAAAGCGTGGGACGAGAGCTCGTAATAGTCCTGAAAGCAGAATACGAAAAGAAGAGCTCCGTCGATGATCTTCAGACCTAAATAGACGATCGTTTAGAAATAAATTAGAATCATCGATCTCTGAATGAAGATCAGGAGAATCGGTTGTCGATCGTCGATCAACGATCAATTTCCGAAGCAGAGTCATTGATCGTCGATCGACGATTTCTGTCTCTAAAAGCAAAGAGCTATTGTAGACCAAGGGTCGACGATTTAGCTCAACCTGTTCGACGATCTTCAAACACCGTTCGACGATCTCAGAACAGATTTCAACTTAGAAGATTTCTATACTTAGTCTGATCCATTCATCATGCCTAGTTGATACAAAAAGAATAGATGTTTCTATTCATCTAAAGGCTTTGTAAATATATCACTTCTCTGAAGATCTGTGGGTATAAACTCGAGATTTATTTTATTCTTGTCAACACAGTCTCTAAGAAAATGGTGTATAATGTCTATGTGCTTAGTTCTAGAATGGTGTACAGGACTTTGTGCTATGGAAATAGCACTGGTACTATCACACATAATTTTGGTATTTTTGTGTGTGTACCCATAATCCAAGAGTTGATTTTGAATTCACAGTATCTGTGAATAGCAACTAGCAGTTGCTATATTTTCAGCCTTTGTAGTTGAAGTTGAAACAGAAGACTGCTTCTTGCAAAACCAAGAGACTAATCTCTCACCTAGGAACTTACAAGTCCCTGAGGTGCTCTTCCTGTCAACTCTACAGCCAGCATAGTCAACATCTGAGTATCCAATCAACTCAAATTCTGATTCAGCTGGGTACCAAAGTCCTAAATTTGGGCATCCCTTCAAGTATCTTAAGATTCTCTTAAGAAAAGATAAGTGAGATTCCTTGGGGTTGACCTGAAATCTAGAACAGAGGCATGTGGCAAACATTATCTCAGGCCTACTTGCAGTTAGATATAATAGGGAACAAACAATGGCCCTATAATATTTCTAATCAACATGCTTTCCCTTTTCATCAGAATCAATAACTACATTAGTAACCACAGGAGTGTGCATTGCTGAAGAATCTGCCATCCCAAACTTCTTTACCAATTCCTTAGCATACTTAGATTGGGAAATGAAGATGCCATCAGAATCTTGTTTTACTTTGAGAGTAAGGAAATAAGACAGCTCACCCATACTACTCATCTCAAACTTAGAATGCATTAGGTCTGAGAACCTTTTGCATAGTTTGGGATCAGTGGAACCAAATATAATGTCATCCACATAAATTTGAACTAACAGGATCTTGTCCTTGTGGTGCTTAATAAAAAAGGTTCTATCAACTATGCCTCTAACAAACTTATGTTCTAAAAGGAAACTAGCTAGAGTTTCATACCATGCTCTAGGAGCCTGCTTAAGTCCCTATAAAGCTTTTTGCAACTAAAAAACATGTGAGGGATAAGTTGAAGAAATAAAACCAGGGGGTTGTTCAAAAAATACCTCTTCCTTTAGCTCTCTATTCAAGAATGCACTCTTTACATCCATTTGGAACACCTTAAACTTCATGTAGGCTGCAGAGGCTAGAAAGATCCTTATTGCCTTTAGCCTTGCAACAAGAGCAAATGTCTGATCATAATCTAAGCCTTCTTCCTATCTGTAGCCCTGTGCTACAAGCCTAGCTTTATTTCTTATAATAATTCCTTGAGCATCCAACTTGTTTCTAAACACCCATTTGGTGCCTATTACTAGTTGACCATTTGGTCTTGGGACCAATTCCAAACTTTACACCTTTCAAACTAGTTTTGCTCCTCTTGCATAACAATGATCCAGTGGGGATCTTGCTCAGCATCTTTTATGGTTAGGGGGCTCAATCTGAGAAAGAAAACAAGCATGCATCACATCTTGACTTAGTTGATATCTAGTTTGCACACCAGTTTAAATGTCTCCAATCACTTGAGATGTAGGATGATCTCTAAGTGTGATATAATCAGTTGGTGGTATGTGATCTTCAACAGTCATTGGAATCAATTCCTCAGGTGGAATTAGATTGGCTGTTGGTAGAGTTGCAATCACTTCTACTTGGTCTTCATCACTGTCTAAATCAGTTATCTGAAGGGTTGGTTGAGGTTGAATCTCCTGAGTGAGTTTCAGCTCATCCAAATTCTTGCACAAGTTAGGTACCTGCAAAGTGTTACTGGAAGAAGTTTCCTTCTCTCTGTAAAACATTTTAGTTTCATCAAAAGATATATGTACTGACTCTTTAATTTTCAATATGGATTTATTAAGTACCCTATAAGCATTGCTTACTTGGGAATATCCTAGAAAGATTCCCATTGAAGCCTTTGCTTCAAACTTTCTAATGTAGTCTTGGTTATTGTTGTGAATGTAAACTACACAGCCAAAAATTCTAAAATAATCTTTTTTAGGTTTCTTTCCTTTAATAAATTCATAGGGAGTCTTCCCCTTAATTTATGTATCAGACTCCTATTCAGTACATAGTTAGCTGTGCTAACTTCTTCTGCCCAAAAGGATAGAGGCATATTAGCATCTGCTAACAATGTTCCTGCAGCTTCAATAAGGGTTCTGTTTTTCCTTTCCACTACCCCATTTTGTTGAGGAGTTTTAGGAGCAGAGAAGCTATGCCAGATACCTCCTTTCTCATAGAATTCTTGCATAAGAAGAGATTCAAACTCAGTACCATGATCACTTCTGATCAAGGAAACTTGAGTAGAATACTCAGTCTGTATACAAAGTAGAAAATCTGTAAGAACTTTAAAGTTATCAGATTTAGTTCTCAAGAAGAACACCCAAGTAAATCAAGATTAATCATCTACAATTACTAGGGCATAGAATTTCCCTCCTAGACTCTGTACAACTATTATACCAAAGAGATCCAGGTGCAATAGGTACAGGATTCTAGGTGAATCACTTTTATTTACAGCTTTGAAACTATTTTTAGTTTGCTTGCCTAGCTGACAAGCCTTGCACAGGCCTTCCTTCTTATAGGGGCAAGAGGGCAAACCTCTAACAAGGTTGTATTTAGATAACCTAGATATATTCTTAAGGTTAACATGACCTAGCCTCTTATGCCACAAAGTATTATTACTACTCACCTCATTAAATAAACAAATTTCAGAAGAGGTGGATTTAAAATCTACAAGATAAATATTTCCTTGTCTAATGCCTACTAATACAACTTTATTATTCAAAGTAATATTGCACAGAGTATTAGAAAACAAAACCTGGTAGCTAGCATCACACAACTGACTTACAGAAATGAGATTGTGCTTCAGTCCTGTGACATAAGCTACCTTCTTGAAAGTCACTGACCCTATGGTGAATTTACCATATCCTTCAGTCTGACCACAACTGGAATCACCAAAGACTACCTTTGGTCCCAACTTGGCTTTGAAGCTTGAAAGGTTCTCTTTGTTTCTAGTCATATGCTTGGAGCATCCACTATCTAAATACCACTTGTCTTGAGTGATAGGATAGGTCTTCACCTGTAATAAGATAGATTAAACATTGTGGACCCAGGTAACCTTGGGTCCATTGTTCTTCACATAGGAAAAACTAGAAATGAAAGAATATGCAGGTTGAGGGTGATATCCTAAGGGATGAGATCTCCTAGGTGGGATAATCCAATTAACAGACCTAGGGCTGCTATTAAACTTTTGGTTTCTGTGAGCATTGTTGTGATTCTGGAAATTTAGTTCTGATCGTCAATCGATGTTCGACGATCGGTACCCAGATCGTCGATCTTGGTTTACAGAAAAGGATTCTGGATTCCACGATCATCAATCTCTATTCGATGACTCAGGCTGAGATCGTCGATCACTCATTGCTATGTAGTTATACCCAACAAGTGAGTTCAGAGATCGTCGATTGTTGTTCGACGATGGGTACAACGATCGTCTATGGGCGTTCGATGATTTTTGTATTTCTATGAACTTCTGTTTCCTTTTGTCTCTCTTAATCTTATTTAAGGTTTTCTTAGCCTTTTTAATAACCTCAGTGTTGTGTATTCCTTTTTCAAAAACAAACTTTACTGGAGTAGACAGATTTTATTGAAAGAGTAATGGGGGTTCACTAGGGGAGGCACCTCAACCCAACTTATTATTGCCTGTCCTAGTGTTGGCAGTGCTTGTGATTTCTAGCAACTTAAGGCTTCTGCCATTAAGTGAATCTTGTAACCTCTTAGCTTTAGCTAGTTCTAATTTAAGAAATTTGATTTCTTCAGATGATCTAGTGAGTTCAGATTCTAGCCTAATATTTTCACTAGATAGAGATTCTGATTCAGCTAGTTTATCTCTAAGCAACTTAATCTCCTTTTCTGAACTAAGTAAATCTAGGCAAAGAGTTTTAAATTCATGCTTAAATTAATCAGAGGTAAAATCATAAGATGAAATTACCTTGTCTTCATCAGATAATTCCTCCTCCTCATCTTCAGTCATCTCTGCAGCTGAGTTATTGCTGCAAGCATTGATTGCCATAAGGCAAATCTCCTTAGCTTTCTTCTCTTCTTCATCATTGTTGGAACACCCTATTACTAATTTGGGCAAGGATCACTATGTCTCTTAGGAAGCCAGGTTGACCTAGTTGTATAGTGTAAAGGTCAACATTAGAATGAGTCTAGGGCTTAGAACTTAGGTTTGAAGCTGCCCCCAAGGACCATTCAAGCTCAGAATTTCAAGCTAAGTAAAGAGAGAAAAATAGTCGAACGACAGTCGACTATCGTCGAGCTCAGGTCGACGATCGTCGAGCTCTGGTCGACTACTCATGTCCTCAGCCTTCTGCTTGTTGCTGGCTTCGGTCGACTATCGTCGAGCTTCAGTCCGACGATCGTCGAGCTTTGGTCGACGATCTCTGGCTGTGCTTGGGTCGACTATTTCTGGGAAAGTTTAGGTCGACGATCTCTGTTTGCTTCAGGTCGACGTTTTCTGTTGAAGTTTAGGTCGACGATCTCTGTCTTAATCAGATCGACTATTTCTGCCAGACCAAGAACTTAGATAGTCGACCTCAGATCGAAGTTTTCTGTCTACTGCTTATCTTCAATATCTCTGAGCTCAGGTCGACGATCTTCGAGCTCAGATCGACGTTTTCTGTCAGAATGATATATTCCTTCTCTGAGCTCTGGTCGACGATCGTGGAGCTCAGATCGACGTTTATTTTGAGAGATCGACGTTCTTAAGGATTCAAATACTGCCAGTCTTTGGAATGTTTTTCAATTCTCTCAGCATTTAATTTCAAGAAGATTTGCCAGCCATTTTCATTTATTCTGGAACAAGTTTCAAGGAATTATTCAGGAATGTTTCATTGGACTTTCCTCTAGAAGACAAATCATTTATGGAAGGCATTTAATGTCTGATAACGGCTATCTTGGAAGAATTATATTCAGAGAATAAGATCATTTTCTCCCACACTACTCTTAGAGAGAATCAATCCAGAGTCAATATACAATAGAATCAAGAGACACACTGATACAGAAGAACAAGAAGAATTAAGCTGTGAAAGATAACCATCCTCTTGCTTACAGAAAAGTGATCAAAGCTTCATCTTAAAGAACTCCAGACACTCCATCTTTCAGCCTCTTTGCTGAATCAATTCTTTGCTGGAGATCTAAAGATCTAAAGACCTATTACCCTAGAGCAAAGCTTCCATTCCTGATTCATTCAACATCTCAGGGGGAGCTTTGACAACAAAAGATCCACTAGTCTTCTCTCATTTGATTTGAGAACAGAGAAGACAATCTCACCTCTTTACCTTTTTCTTTTTCCTGCTGTAAAGGGTTTTTGAACTCCCTTCAAAAGTTTTTTCTGGTTCTGAGAGCCTTGTCAAAACTCAGTGGTGGCAAGACACCTTATCAAAAAATCCAGTTTTGGTTTTTGAGTACCTTGTCAAAAGCTCATTGGTGTCAGGACACCTGATCAACTCATCCTGAGTGGATTCCTACCAAGGGTGGTAGAAGAGTGGATGTACCTAGGTTTTTGGGGAACCACTATATTTCCTTGTGTCTTCTGGTTTGTTTGTGTGATTTGTTTGCTGTGTGCTGTGCTATTTACTTCTTGGTTTTTAACTTCTTACTAGCACTCTACACTATATCATAAATTGAACTTTATATGTGCTGTTTATTTCAACTGTGAAAAACTATTTTAAAATACTCTATTCACCCCCCTCTAGAGTTGAGATAGATCTTACCCTCACTTTCAATTGGTATCAGAGGGAGGTTGGTTGCTCATACAGGATAACACCTAAACCAAAAGATCCTTGATAAGATCAATCTCTTAAGAGGATTATTTTTTATACATCTATCTATTTATTTAAAGACATGGCACAGAACAAAGATTATGCAAGCACCAGACCACCAGTGTGCAACCTTTCCAAGTTTGCACTCTAGAAGGCAAGGATTAGATTATACATGAATTCTATTGATGAGGATATTTTTAATTCTGTCTTGACAGTGTGTCCAACTCCACCAGCAAGCTCAAGTACAAGTGTTGTTCCACCTCCTTCTGGAACAGATGCAGACATAAAGAAATGGAAAACTGCAGATGCAAAGGCCATGAACATCTTGGCTCAGACAATGTCTGATGAGATATTTCAGAAAGTAGCTGATTGCAACTCAGCCAAAGGAATTTGGGACAAGCTCTCTGAAATTGTATCAGGGTCTGCTGATGAAAGGAAAGATAGAAGATCTCATCTGATAAGCCAATATGAGAACTTCAAAAAGGAAGAAGCTGAATCAGTGGCTGACATGTACAATAGACTAAGTCTAATTGTCAATGAGTTAAAAACCCTAGACAAAGAAATCTCACTGACTGAGCTGAATGACAAAATCCTGATGTGCTTCCCCAGCACTTGGGATTCAAGAATCTGGCCAATCAAAGATGCCAGAAGTCTAAATGAGATCACCACTGAAGCTCTCCTGGGCAAGCTCAAATCCTATGAGCTGCTCATTAAAAATAGAGAAGAAGAACTAAAGGCTACTTCTCCAGCCACAAGGAAAGAAAAGACCATAGCCTTCAAAGCTGCATAAGAAGAGCCTGAAAATAAAGCTACAGGAAATGATGAGCTCATAAGTCTACTGGCCAAAAGATTCTACAAGATGGCCAGAAAAGACTTTAGAAAGAGACCATACAAGGGTCATGATAAACCAAGGTATGATAAATCAAATAACAATAAAGAAATTATATGCTTTGGTTGCAAGAAACCAGGCCACATTGTGCCTGACTGTCCTGAAAACAAGAATAAGGACAAGAAGGAAAGAAGAGAAAGAAGAAAAGAAAAGGATTACAAGAAGAATAGCTCAGACAAAGCCTTCTCCAGCAAGAACAAACATACAAGGAAGGGCTTGTTGCTGAGACATGGAGTGAGACTGAAGAGGAATCTGAAGCCTCATCCAGTTCCAGTGATGATGAGGATGATGCAGATGAAAAAGAATTTTGCATGATGGCTATCAATGCCTCACAGCAAAACTCTGATGAAGAATCAGAATCAGATTCAGAAACTCAACCAGATGAAGATCAGGTAATCAACTCTTTTGATTTTAATTCTGAGGACTTCAAAGATGAATTTAAGACACTGTGCCTAGATCTATTAAAATCTGAGAAGGAGATAATCTCTCCCAGGAATCAATTATCTGAGCATAGTGTCCTAAACTCAAAGAACCTCAAACTCTCTGAGGAGTTAGAATGCTGTAGGGAGGAGATAGCTTCACTGAAAAGTGAACTATCAAGGGCCAAAAAGTTTGAAGAATCCCTAAATGGGAGAAGTATCAGACTGATGGACATCACAAGCACAGTGAACTCTAGATTTAATAGCACACTGGGCTTGGGTGCCTCATCCAGCCAACCTATAATATTGACAACTCCAATCAAGTTTGTCTCTGACAAAGGAAAGGGAGTAATAGAGGTACCCAGGAAGAATGCAGATCTGTCAGAGAAACATTCAGTTCAACAGATGGCGTCGAGCAGAGCTCGACGATCGTCGAACAGAGCTCGACGATCTAACTACAGATCGTCGACCTCAGCTCGACGATATCCAAACCCTGAACTTCAGCATAATCGATCTTCGAACAGAGATCAACGATCTGACCCAAGATCGTCGACCTCAGTTCGACGATCGTCGAACAGAAATCAGGACTGTGAACATTCCCTCAATGGCACATCTAGATTCAATCCTAGAAGTCCCACATCCCAAGGCTTTAATCCCTATACTGAATGGATAGTACCTCCTAGGAGATACCATCGTGAAGGTTATAAGGATCAACCTGGGATGTCTTTTGTTTCAGAATTTAAGGGATATCAACCTAGGCCCAAGGTTAACTGGGTCAAAAACAAATAAGCTGGTTTTGTGCAGGTGAAGACCTATCCAGCATCAAACCATCAATGGTATCTTGATAGTGGGTGCTCAAAGCACATGATAGGGGACAAGGACAACTTCACTTCCTTCAAAGCCAAGCTTGGACCCAAAGTAATTTTTGGAGACTCAAGCTTTGGAACTACAAAAGGATATGGTGTAGTCCAAATTGGCTCAGTCACATTCAAGAAGGTGGCATATGTTGAAGGACTCAAGCACAACTTAATAAGTATCAGTCAACTGTGTGATGAAGGATATCAAGTGACATTCAACAAAGCCATATGCAAGGTCAAGTCAGAGGACAACACAACTGTGTTGACAGGTAACAGAAGAGGTAACATTTACTTAGTGGATTTTCATTCACCTATAGTAGATATTTGCCTGTTCAATTCCATTTCAAAATCTAATATTTTATGGCATAAGAGACTAGGGAATATTAACCTTAGAACCATTGCTAGGCTATCTAAAGACAACCTTGTTAGAGGACTACCTTCTAGTCCCTACAAGAAGGAAGGACCTTGCAAGGCTTGTCAATTAGGCAAGCAAACTAAAAGTAGTTTTAAATCAATTAATAAGAGTGATTCACCTAGGATTTTGTACCTATTGCACATGGATCTTTTTGGACCCATATCTGTACAAAGCCTAGGAGGGAAATCCTATACTTTAGTGATTGTAGATGACTTCTCAAGATTCACTTGGGTATTCTTTCTGAGGAAGAAGTCTGATAACTTCAAGTGTTTGACAGATTTTCTCAAATACATTCAGATTGAGTTCAACACTCACATTGCCCTGATCAGAAGTGATCATGGGACAGAGTTTGATTCTCTTCTCATGCAAGAGTTCTGTCAAAGTGAAGGGATAAGGCACACTTTCTCAGCTCCTAGAACTCCTCAACAAAATAGGGTAGTTGAAAGGAAAAATAGAACACTCATTGAATCTGCAACTACATTATTGGCAGATGCTCACCTACCTCTATCCTTTTGGGCTGAGGCAGTGAACACCTCTAACTATGTGTTGAACAGAATCCTGATACACAAGCTGAAGGGCAAGACTCCCTATGAATTGCTCAAAGGGAAGAAACCTAAAATAGGCTATTTTAAAGTTTTTGGTTGCACTTGTTTTATTCATAATAATGACAAGAAATATCTAGCAAAATTCCAAGCTAAAGCTGATGAAGGAGTGTTTCTGGGATACTCCATGATCAGCAAGGCCTATAGGGTTTATAATAAATCTTCCTGTAAAATTGAAGAATCTGTTCATATTATTTTTGATGAAGCTAACATGTCTTTCAAGGAGAAGAATGCTTCTACCATAGAACCTTTACAGGTACATTCTCTAGCTGAAGACTTGAACAAATTGCAAGTTGCTGAAAAGAATGAGAGCAGTGATGATGAAGAAGAAGTTCAACATCTTGAAGAAAATCATCCTGAAGAGCCAGTTGCTGCCCCACTAGAGGAGACAACAACACAGGCTGGTGAACAATCAACACTCCCTATTGATTTAGTAACAACAAGAGATCATCCAATCACCCAAGTAATTGGAGAGATCTCAGCTGGTGTGCAAACTAGAAATCAGGTCAACCAGAACCTGATGCACACTTGCTTCCTATCTCAAATTGAGCCTCAATCCATTCAAGATGCAGAGCAAGATTCACACTGGATCATTGCAATGCAAGAGGAGTTGCATCAATTTGAAAGGAACAAGGTTTGGGAACTAGTGCCTAAGCCAAAGGATCATCCCATTGTTGGAACAAAGAGGGTATTCAGGAACAAGCTGGATGATCAAGGAGTCTTAGTCAGAAACAAGGCAGGCTAGTTGCTCAAGGATACTCTCAACAAGAAGGAATAGACTATGATAAGACCTTTGCACCAGTTGCAAGGTTAGAAGCCATCAGAATATTCCTAGCCTATGCTGCTCACAAAGGTTTCAAAGTGTACCAAATGGATGTAAAGAGTGCATTTCTCAATGGGGACATCAAAGAGGAAGTCTATGTTAGACAACCTCCAGGTTTTATCTCTCTAACTCACCCTGATTATGTTTACAAATTGCATAAAGCATTATATGGTCTCAAGCAAGCTCCTAGAGCATGGTATGAGACCCTAGCATGCTTTCTTCCGGAAAATGATTTTGTTAGGGGGAGAGTAGACCAAACTCTTTTTATTAGAACCCATAAGTCCCATACCCTACTAGTGCAAATCTATGTAGATGACATTATTTTTGGTTCTACTGATTCAAAATTATGCAAAAAGTTTTCCAAGCTTATGCATTCTAAATTTGAAATGAGTAGCATGGGTGAGCTGTCCTTCTTCTTAGGACTGCAAGTCAAGCAACATGCTGAAGGCATATTCATTTCTCAAACCAAGTATGCAAAAGAATTGGTTAAGAAATTTAGTATGTCTGATGCATCATGTATGAAAACACCCATGCCCTCAAATACTGTAATAGATGCTGATGAACATGGGAAACCTGTTGATCAGACAACATATAGAGCAATAATTGGCTCTTTATTGTACCTTATAGCTAGTAGGCCTGATATAATGTTTGCTACATGTATTTGTGCTAGATTCCAAGTTAGCCCTAGAGAGTCCCACTTAATCTTAGTTAAGAGGATTCTTAGGTATGTGAAAAGTTGTCCAAATCTAGGTCTCTGGTATCCAAAAGATTCAACATTTGACTTAACTGGATTTTCAGATGCTGATTATGCTGGATGCAGAATAGACAGGAAAAGCACCAGTGGAACATGTCAGTTCCTTGGTGACAGACTTGTCTCCTAGTTTTGTAAGAAGCAAACATCTGTGTCAACCTCAACTGCTGAAGCTGAGTATATGGCTGCAGGCAGTTGCTGTTCACAAATATTGTGGATACAGAATCAGCTCTTAGACTATGGCTACAACTTAGAGAAGTCTAAAATTTTCTGTGATAATACTAGTGCTATCTCTATAGCACAAAATCCAGTCCTCCATAGTAGGACAAAACACATAGAAATTAGACATCATTTTCTAAGGGATAATGTTGAGAAGAATAAAATTGAACTTCAATATATCCCAACTGATTTGCAAAGGGGAGATATTTTCACCAAGCCTTTAGATGAAAAGAAACACACCTTCTTCCTCAATCAGTTAGGCATGCTAGATGGAGGAAGTCTAAATTAAATTATAAGATTTTGTAAAGCTAAAACAGACCAAGACTAGGCTTAAAAATCAATTCTTTTTGTGTCTGTAGAATAAGTTCTGTCCCTGAACAGAGATCGACGATTTCCCACAAAATCGTCGACCGGAGATCGACGGTTCTTGAGACGTCGATCTGAGTTCAGCGCCGCGGTTGGATCTAGGCTTTCCTTTTGTCTACTCCTTGGTCATCGAGTGGAGCTCGACGCTCTCAATAACGTCGAACGGAGTTCGATGCTATTGGTGTCTCTTCAAATTCCTTCTGCATCCCAAATCGTCGAGTTGAGTTCGACGCTTCTTCAAACTGAGCTCCACGATTTTCCTTTTTCGCGTCGAACCCTAATATAAAATCATTTCTTGGCCACCGCTCATCGTTTACGCCTTCATACTCTCTGCAAATTATTTTTCCCTCCAAACCTTCTACACTTGGTCGCGTTTGTTCAATCTTTGCAGGTACAAATGGCTTCAACTGTTGCTGCCCTTTCGAAGATGAAATTTGATACCGGTTTTGATATCGATATAAGCTCGTTTGATGGAAGCGATCAACGCTTCAAGGACATTCTCAGTTTGTTCAGAGATCAGCAGCTGTTGGAAATAATGTCTACCAGAATGAAAATTGCTTCAGATGAAATAAAAGAATGGTGCTATTCTGCGACAGATGAGAATGAGAATTCTGTCATCGGATTCATAAAAGGGACCCAGGTACAACTGTCCCCGGCTCTCTTAACTGAAGTGTTTCATGTTAGTATTGGAGAAGACTCTATCGAATTATCTGGAGAAGAATATGATTCCATGCTTGATCGGATGGGTCACAATGCTGTGAATCCTAATAAACTGCTGAAGAAGAATCTGTCCTTGGAATTTCAGTTTTTGGCTGATGTAGTCGGGAAAGTGCTGCTGGCCAAGCACTCTGCCCATGATACAATATCAAGATATCAGTTTTGTCTTATGGGAGCTCTGCTGGATAAGAAACACCTGAACTGGGGATCAATTTTCTTCAATCTGATTAAGAAAAAGCTGAATAAGTCTGCTGTCAGCTTTGGAAGAATTCTAGGGGTCTATCTGCATTTCAGATGCCCTGAGTTGCTGACCTCCTCTGGGATGTTCATCAATGCATCCAAGAGGCTCTCCTGTGCCCTTTTTGGCAAATGGGACAGGCAGATCATCAATCCCTCCAGAGCTGCTGCATCGACTACTGCTTCAGGCACAAGGACTGTCTTAGTCACTCCACCCCTGGTCTCTGCACCAGCAGAAGGGTTGCCTGCTCCTCCTTCTCCTTCAGCTGTCTCTACCCCAGCCATTTCATCTTCACCTCCAATCTCTACCATAGCCATATCTTCCCCAATTACCATCTCTTCACCAATTTCATCCCCTCCAGCATCTACCTCTGAGGTATTCCTTCCTCTCTTCTCTTACCCATCCTTTACCACTCCATCATATTCTCTTTTAGATGAATCCTTCATGGATGATTCTCATCCTTCCTCTCCTCCTGAGCCTCCCTCTACCTCCTCATTCCAAGAAATGATGGAAGACATTTTCTCTCAACCCATCTTCACTCCTTCTCTTACCCCTTCCATCTCCACCTCACTTCACTCAATCTCCTCCTTTCCTATATCAGAACCATCCATTTCCTTACCTTCTATCTCCTCTTTCCCCATGCCACCAGCTCCAACCAACATCCCTTCAACAACCTTCTATCCTACCTCTGCTCAAGCCCCTCTTGAGCATATAGATCTCTCAGCCGTGGCTGACAGGTTATATGAGCTGTTAGCTCCAAAGCTAACCTCATTACTGGAGACCTCTCTGGCTCCACTCCTGACCCATGTCACGGAGCTGTCTTCCAAGCTATCTTCTTTCATCTCCTCTCAGGCAACTTCATCTTCTGGGTGCCTTGATTCACTTATCTCTGAACCAAGGCAGGGGGAGATGCCATATGAAGTAGTTTTTGCAATGAACCTCCAGAGCCTGCTCTCCAAGTTTAATGCTGGATACTTCAGATCCCTGCCAGTTCCTCATATTGAAGATCTGTCTAAGGCCATTGTGCCTATTTTTGTCTGTAATCCCAGCCATATTGAAGCATATATAAATTCTTGGAAGGCTGTGGATGCTGTTTTGTCCATATCTGATGCTGTTACTAAGGCCATTGTGCCTCTTGTTGATAATGCTACTACTGTTGTTGTAGATATTGCTGCTGATATGCTTATTGATGCTTATGCTGCTGCTTCTGTTTGCTCTAATGCTGCTCCCTCTCCTCCTGCTCCTGCTGTTTCTGCAAAGCTTAAAGCTCAAGAAGAGTATATCAGAAGAATTGATGATCTGTATGATCAACCTCAGAGTTCTGAGAGTGATCAGTACAAGACAGATTTTGATGATTCTGCCAGCACTATTGCCAAGAAAAGGAAAGCTAGAAGCAAAGCAATGATGTCTGTTCCTCCAGCTCAAGCAAAGGACTCAAATGATATTCCGTACTATATTTTGCATGACTGCCCCTTATCTGAGCCTTGGATGCAGTACTCCAAGAATCAATTAAAGGCTATGAAGAAGAAGAGGAAGCTAGACAAGTATGAAAAAGGATCTTCTCAATATCAGCCTCCTCCTCCTCCTCCTCCAGATTCTGGATCAGGCTCAGCCCCTCAAGCTCCAGTTTCCAGACACAGTTCTTCCCAGTCCTATCAGAAATCCTATCAAAGGGGACAGCATCAAAGGGGATATCAATCCAGGAGAGATCAATATAGAGGAAATCAGAAAGGACAAAGATCATATCAAAGGGAAGGACAAGGCCACTCTGACTCATCTTCAGGTCCTTTCCCTTACAGGCTGAAAGACTCAATTGTTTCCAGGACCCCTCCTGCTTCTGAATCTCTCAACAGGTATGAACCTCCTGTTCCTTTTGAGGATCCTGAGAACAACCCTGTGTCCTGGACAGCTAGAATGAAAGAATTGGCTGCCCTTGATCAAATGAAAAAAGCCAGAGAACAAGGCAAGGATACTTCAAATATAACTACCTTATCAGAACAGAGAAAGAAAGAACTAGAGAGATATGCATCAAGGAAATTCTTTAATCCAGAAGACTACATGAAGCTGCACCCTGAGGCTGTTGTTCCAAGGCCCAAATCTCAAACTTCTCTAGGTGCAGAGGATGACAGAAGGTCAAAGAAAGAAAGTCAGAATCCTAACAGAGAAATTTTGTTTAAAAAGGGAACTGAAAAGAAGTGAACTGTGTAAGCTGAACATCATTCTCCCTTGGATATTTGCTGTCTCTTTATCTGTGATCTGCATTGCTGCTATATATCTTCTCTGCAGTATTGTTTTAGCTTTTGTGTTGATGTATGCTTATTTATTTCCTATTTCTGTCTGTAAATAGTAATCCTAACCCAAATAAGGGGAGATTGTTGGAACACCCTATTACTAATTTGGGCAAGGATCACTATGTCTCTTAGGAAGCCAGGTTGACCTAGTTGTATAGTGTAAAGGTCAACATTAGAATGAGTCTAGGGCTTAGAACTTAGGTTTGAAGCTGCCCCCAAGGACCATTCAAGCTCAGAATTTCAAGCTAAGTAAAGAGAGAAAAATAGTCGAACGACGGTCGACTATCGTCGAGCTCAGGTCGACGATCGTCGAGCTCTGGTCGACTACTCATGTCCTCAGCCTTCTGCTTGTTGCTGGCTTCGGTCGACTATCGTCGAGCTTCAGTCCGACGATCGTCGAGCTTTGGTCGACGATCTCTGGCTGTGCTTGGGTCGACTATTTCTGGGAAAGTTTAGGTCGACGATCTCTGTTTGCTTCAGGTCGACATTTTCTGTTGAAGTTTAGGTCGACGATCTCTGTCTTAATCAGATCGACTATTTCTGCCAGACCAAGAACTTAGATAGTCGACCTCAGATCGAAGTTTTCTGTCTACTGCTTATCTTCAATATCTCTGAGCTCAGGTCGACGATCTTCGAGCTCAGATCGACGTTTTCTGTCAGAATGATATATTCCTTCTCTGAGCTCTGGTCGATGATCGTGGAGCTCAGATCGACGTTTATTTTGAGAGATCGACGTTCTTAAGGATTCAAATACTGCCAGTCTTTGGAATGTTTTTGAATTCTCTCAGCATTTAATTTCAAGAAGATTTGCCAGCCGTTTTCATTTATTCTGGAACAAGTTTCAAGGAATTATTCAGGAATGTTTCATTGGACTTTCCTCTAGAAGACAAATCATTTATGGAAGGCATTTAATGTCTGATAACGGCTATCTTGGAAGAATTATATTCAGAGAATAAGATCATTTTCTCCCACACTACTCTTAGAGAGAATCAATCCAGAGTCAATATACAATAGAATCAAGAGACACACTGATACAGAAGAACAAGAAGAATTAAGCTGTGAAAGATAACCATCCTCTTGCTTACAGAAAAGTGATCAAAGCTTCATCTTAAAGAACTCCAAACACCCCATCTTTCAGCCTCTTTGCTGAATCAATTCTTTGCTGGAGATCTAAAGATCTGAAGACCTATCACCCTAGAGCAAAGCTTCCATTCCTGATTCATTCAACATCTCAGGGGGAGCTTTGACAACAAAAGATCCACTAGTCTTCTCTCATTTGATTTGAGAACAGAGAAGACAATCTCACCTCTTTACCTTTTTCTTTTTCCTGCTGTAAAGGGTTTTTGAACTCCATTCAAAAGTTTTGTCTGGTTCTGAGAGCCTTGTCAAAACTCAGTGGTGGCAAGACACCTTATCAAAAAATCCCGTTTTGGTTTTTGAGCACCTTGTCAAAAGCTCATTGGTGTCAGGACACCTGATCAACTCATCCTGAGTGGATTCCTACAAAGGGTGGTAGAAGAGTGGATGTACCCAGGTTTTTGGGGAACCACTATATTTCCTTGTGTCTTCTGGTTTGTTTGTGTGATTTGTTTGCTGTGTGCTGTGCTATTTACTTCTTGGTTTTTAACTTCTTACTAGCACTCTACACTATATCATAAATTGAACTTTATATGTGCTGTTTATTTCAACTGTGAAAAACTATTTTAAAATACTCTATTCACCCCCCCCCCCTCTAGAGTTGAGATAGATCTTACCCTCACTTTCAATCATCTTCACTGGAGCTGGAGGAAGAGGAGTCTTCCTAAGTATCACTCCAGGTCTTTGCAACAAGATCTTTCTCTTTCTTCTTATATTTGTGAGAGGATGTCTTGGAATAGTGCTTCTCATGTTCTTTCTCTTTTCTCCTTTCCTTATGCTTTGTCTCTGGACACTCAGGGATAATGTGTCCAGGCTTCCTGCATCCATAACAAACAATTTATTTAGATGAGGTTTTATCATACCTTGGCTTGTCATCATATTTTGAAGACTTTCTTCTGTTGTCCTTTCTGCCCATCTTGTAGAACCTCTTGGCAAAGAGTTCCATCAGTTCTTCATTTGATTGAATTACTTTGGACTCATCATCAGCCTTAAGAGCAAGGGTTTGCTCTTTCCTTGTTGGAGTAGATGCTTTGGCTTCAGCTTCAGCTTCCCTGGTCTTCAGTACTTGCTCAAATGATTTGAGCTTACCAAGGAGAGCTTCAGTTGAAATCTCTGTTGTACTTCTGGACTCCTTGATTGGCCAGATTCTGAGATCCCATGTGCTGGGGAAGCAAATCAGTATTTTATCATTGACTTCTGTCAATGTGATCTCCTTATCAAGTGTCCTCAACTCATTGATAATGGAGCTGAGCCTTGTGTACATAGCTTCTACTGTCTCAACTTCTTCCTTCTTGAAGTTCTCATATTGGGATATGAGGTTGAACCTTCTGTCCTTACTCTCATCAGCTGAACCAGCTACAATCTAATTCAGTGAGTCCCATATGGCTTTTGCTGAGGTGCAATCAGCCACTTTTTGGAATGTCTCATCAGACATAGTTTGAGCCAGAATATTCATTGCTTTGGCATCAACTATCTTGGCCTTCTTGTAAGTTTCATTATAGTCAGGAGGTGGCACTGTACTGAGATTTGCAGATGTTGTAGCAGTAGCTGCAGTAGGTGGTGTTGGTGGCCCTGTTAAGATAGAGGAAAAAATATCTTCATTAATAGAGTTCATGTAAAGTCTAATTCTTGCCTTCCAGATGCCAAACTTTGCTAAGTTGCATACTGGAGGTCTGGTACTTGAGTAATCTTTGTATTGGGCCATGAATCTAATGTGAGTGTATATGGTATTAAAGTATCTTATCACAAGATCTTATGGTTCAGGTGTTAGCCTGTTCAACCAATCAACCTGATAAGGATTTAGTTGTTAAATAACCAACCTCCCTCTGATACTAATTGAAAGTGAGGGGATAAGATACTAACTACTCTAGAGGGGGGGGGGGGGGGTGAATAGAGTATTCAAATTTTAAGGAGACTCTAAACACTTCTCTTAGAGCTATTTGCGGAATATAAAAATAAAAGCTTTAAATCTAAAGCCTAACTGAGTGTAGTGAATAAAAGAAAAGCTCACTGAATTTTCAGTTGAACTTTTATCCTAACACAGCAACTAGCAACCTAGTTAAAACTATCACAGCCACAGAGCAATATTTAAAATAGGCAACAGACAACACATGAGCTTTATAGTGGTTCCCCAATTGGGTACATCCACTCTTCTACCACCCTGGTAGGAATCTACTACAGGTTTTTGTTCAGGTGCCCTGCCACTAGTAGATCTGCTTCAGGTAGATCTAAAGACCCTTCAGGCTTTTGATCAGGTGCCTAAAAACCAACAAACAGGTTTTTGATCAGGTGCCCTGCCACCAATGGTTCACTTTTGAAGGGAGTAATAACCCTTTTACAGGAGGTTGAAAGAGAGAAATAAGATGTCTTCTCTGAGTTCAGAGAAGGTAGTGGATGGCTCTGAATATATCAAAGCTCCCCCTGGCTTAGAGAATGTCCAGGAAGAAGCTTTGCTTCAGGGTGAAGGATCTCCAACTTGCTTGAGAAGACTTTCTGATGCAGCCTTGAAGAAGACTCTAGATTTTGAATGAATGTTCTTCTTCAGCAGCTTTTGCAATCTGTGAGAGTTTGCAACAATAAATGTTCAGCAATTTGGGAGGTTCTTCTTCTTGAAAGCTTGAACTCTGAGTATTGATTTTCCTGAAGACAGGATGAACTCAGGAAGAAGATGAATTTTTCTTTTTCTCTTGAGATATCTGTGAAAGTCCACCTAGTGCCAACTACCTTCACCTATGGGGGGGGGGGGAATAGGTGTCTTGCAGCATTTTTGCAGAATTTAAATTGTACCTGCACAAATAAACAAACCAGCACAGCACAAAAAGACACAGGCAATTTATAGTGGTTCCCCGATTTGGGTACGTCCACTTTCCCCCTTCGACCTATCTCCCAACCAGGGATGACTCGGTCACTTCACCAACAGGATTGAAATCCAGTCCTCACACTAATGGAAGGAACCCTTCCACCCGAAGGAGTCACCACTCCTCCACCACTGGTTTCACCCAACCCTTACAATGAGGAACCAACGTTCCTTTATAACAAAAATAAAATGGAATGTATAAAAAATACAAACTACTTTTGGAGCGCTAGGTGTCCCTCTTCGTTCGATGACGCGTTCTCGAAGATGACGAAGAGTCCACGACCTTAGCTCTCACTTGGAAAGGATTTCCCCGAGATCGGCGGCGGAAGCGTGGTGTTCCCATAAGGGAAATCACATGTGAAATTCCATCCTAACCCCTCTTAAAATTCCATTCATTCTCTCTCTAACAAACGGAATTTTCACTTGTAGCCTGCGACGAACCCTACATCACAGCAGGGGACACCCCAGGCTCCGAATGTGGTCCCGCCTCCGCCGGCTCCAGCTCCGTTCCAGCAGACAGAGATGGGGAAAACACTGACGGCCATTCTGGAGGCCTTCAGAGCTCAGCATGCTCCGGCTCCACAACCAAACCCCGGGGCCAATTGGATGATTGTCTTCCGGGGACTTTCCCCTCCAGCTTACCAAGGGATGGAGTCTACAGTACGTACGGAGGAATGGTTGGACACCATTTACGAGATGCTGGCAGGGATTCGATGCCCCACTGAGGAGGCAGTTGCTTTGGTGGTCTCCTGCCTAGAGTCACACGGAAAGAGGTGGTGTAAGTCTCAGCTTGACACCACCTTTGCGGGGATGGATTGCGCTGATATTACTTGGGAGGAGTTCAGAGCAGCGCTCTTGGGACATTTTGTACCTCAATCGGCGAGGGATGACCTGGAGGATAGGTTCCTGCGATTGAGGCAGGGGAACAGGACTGTGGTGGAGTACTATCAGGAGTTCACTCACCTGGCCTGTTATGCAGACGCTTATTAGTTAGATAATGTTGGCTATGCCCGGAGGTTTTATAAGGGGCTGCAAGACGACATGAGACAGGCCCTCCTTTTTGTCTCAGAGGGGAGTCTGGCCAGGATTCTGGAGATGGCTAAGAAGAGAGAGGCGGATCAGCTTACAGTAAAGAGCCGGAAGAGACCGGCTGATGATATAGTGATTGGAGGTCATAGAGACCGTCCTCGGGGCCAGGTTATTGGGGAGAGAAGGAACGGGGATCAGCCTCGTCAGGAGTTTAGGCAGGAGCATAGGAGTCAGGGGGTACTGGCTCCCCAGCCTATACAGATGCTGGAAATGCCAAGGACAGCTGAGCAGCCACCGGTATTCTATCAGTGCAACCAGCCAGGGCATATCAAGAGGAACTGCTCTATGAGGCGAGCACCCCCACCAGCACATCAGGGCGCTCCACCTCCCTGGAAATTTTGCGGACGAGGACAGGACCGAGGACGAGGATTTCAGGATCGAGGCCGCAGGCCAGAGAGGGAGCAGGTGTATGCTCTAGACCTGACACAGCCCCGAAACCCGGAGCAGGTTATCGCAGGTATGACAGTACTTTGAAATTTTCTTCATATAAACTAGTATTCTAGACATAACCTAGTTAGAAATTAAGAGAAGACAACTACAAAAAATAATACTAAGACACTTAATTACCCCAGGCATAGTCTTCGTTAGCGGGAAGCCCGCTCACACTCTCTTCGACACTGGTGCTTCGCACTCATTCGTGTCGGAGGATTTCGTGAAAGGACTGGAAGGTGTGGAGCCATTCACCGGGAAGATGATGAGGGTGCGTCTACCCGATGGATCAGAGATAATGACCTCTGCTCATTGCAATATGGAAGCGAGGATCGGCGGGAAGGCATTTGAGGCACCAGCGACGATTCTGAAGATGCCATATTTTGATCTGATCTTGGGCATGACTTGGCTGTACTGGAACCATGCCCAGATCGACTGTGTGGCGAAGAGGATCACCGTGAGGCACGGCGACTCCTTCATTGTCATAAAAGGTATTATACCAGCACCCCGTACCTTATTATTGTCTGTGCAGGCCGTTAAGGCCCACCTGCAGGGGGGAGAAGTTTATCAGGTCCTTTTTGAGGCGGTCGTGGCCAAGGACTCCATTTCAGATATTCCAGTAGTGCAGGACTTCGCCGACGTGTTTCCGGAGAAGCTACCAGGGCTACCCCCACACCGAGAGAAGGACTTTCAGATTCAGCTCATACCGGGGGCTAAGCTGGTATCCAGAGCTCCCTATCGAATGGCCCCAAAGGAGTTGTTGGAATTCCGAAGCCAGCTTCAGGAGTTAGTGGAGGCCGGGTTCGTTCGGCCTAGCTCTTCACCATGGGGAGCTCCGGTGCTGTTCGTTAAGAAGAAGGACGGGACCCTTCGATTGTGCATAGATTACCGGGCCCTGAACAGGTTGACGGTCCGGAATACTTATCCCTTACCATGGATAGACGAGCTATTTGACCAGCTGGAGGGAGCCTATTGGTTCTCAAAGCTGGATTTTAGGTCAGGGTACTACCAGCTTCGCATTCGGGAGGAGGACATCCCGAAGACGGCCTTCAGCAGCAGATATGGGTTGTACGAGTTTACCGTGATGCCGTTCGGGCTCACGAATGCACCCTCCGTATTCATGGCCTTGATGAATCGGGTGTTCGAGGAGTATCTGGACGTCTTCGTCATCATATTCATCGACGACATCCTTATCTATTCAAGGATGGAGGAGGAGCACGCGAGACATCTGGCCTTGACCTTGGGGAAGCTGCGGGAGCATGAGATATATGCCAAGTACAGCAAGTGCCAGTTCTGGCTAAAGGAGGTGGCCTTTCTGGGCCATGTCATCAGTGGAGCAGGTCTGGCAGTGGATCCGGTGAAGGTCCAGGCAGTACGGGATTGGCCACCACTAAAGTCGGCCTCGGATGTTCGAAGTTTCTTGGGACTTGCCGGTTACTACCGGAAGTTTATAAATGGGTTCTCTCAGATTGCCCTCCCTCTTACGTCTCTGACGAAGAAGGAGTCCCCTTTTATCTGGACGCCTCGATGCGAATCTGCCTTCCAGGAGCTGAAGGATCGTCTCACCTCGGCTCCCATCCTTGCTCTTCCATCAGGGAAGGAGGGATTCCAGGTGTATACAGATGCTTCCTATCAGGGGATGGGTGCCGTTCTGATGCAGAACGGGCACGTAATAGCCTATGCCTCCCGTCAGTTGAAGCAGCTCGAGCAGAACTACCCCGTGCACGATTTTGAGGTGGGGCAGTTATTTTTGCTCTTAAGATCTGGCGACACTATCTCTACGGAGTACATTGCGATATTCTCTCCGACCACAAGAATCTGAAGTACGTCGACACCCAGGAAGAGTTAAACATCAGACAGAGACGTTGGGTGGAATTTCTGTCGAACTAATAGTACACCATGCACTACCATCCGGGGAAGGCGAACGTGGTCGCAGATGCTCTGAGCCTGAGAGCGAGTACGACAGGAGTAGGCCCGTAGCTGATAACCTTGGAGTTGGTTAGATCGTTCGAGGAGATGCAGATTTCACTAGTGTCTGAGGATGACCCGGAGCTATACATGGAGTACCTGGGGTCGATGGTTACTACTGATGATATTCGAGACCGCATCAGAGATGGGCAGATGCTGGATGAGAGATCTGAGCCGATATTCCGAGCCTTGGAGGAAGGCACGACAGGAGATTACTCTTTGAGGGATGGTCTCCTGTATTTCCGAGGCAGAGTCTACATACCAGCAGGAGGACGGATCCGGGAGGACATTTTGACGGAAGCTCACTGCAGCCGGTATTCGGTACACCCGGGGATCACCAAGATGGTAAAGGATTTTAAGAGGACAATGTACTGGCCGGGTATGAAGAAAGATATTACGTACTTTGGGACGCATTGCGAGGCCTGCCAGCTCGTGAAGGCGGAGTGTAGGAACCCGGCAGGCTTACTACAACCGCTTGCGGTGCCGGAGTGGAAATTTGAGGATATAACCATGGACTTCATACATGGGCTACCTCGATCCCGTGCGGGGAATGATTCGATCTGGGTGATAGTGGACAGACTAACAAAGATGGCCAGATTAATTCCAGTGGCGAAGGACGCATCGGTTAGTGTACTAGTACGGAGGTTCATTGAGCAGTTTGTGCGTTATCATGGGGTGCCCAAGACTATCGTTTCGGATCAGGATGGGCGGTTTACATCCAGGGAATGTAGGTCGGTCCAGGCCCATCTGGGTTCTCGATTGACATTCAGCACAGCTTTTCACCCTCAGACCGACGGGCAGACAGAGCGCACCAACCGTATACTGGAAGATCTGTTGCGACTGTGTATTTTGGACCGTGGCGAGCCTTGTGAGAGGTTGCTGCCACTGGTCGAGTTTTTCGTACAACAATGCCCATCAGTCCAGTATAGGCATGGCTCCATACGAGGCATTGCACGGAAGGAGGTGCAGGACCCCACTATCATGGGTTCAGGATGAGGATCCGCAGGCACTAGGCTCGGAGTTTGTGGGAGACACAGATGCTCAGATTAGATTGATCCGGGACAGGATGTTGGAAGCCCAGAGCAGACAGGCCAAATACTACGATGCGAGGCACCGTCAAGTGGAGTTCCAGGTGGGAGACCTGGTTTTCTTGAAGATACGACCGATGCACGGAGTCTCGCAGGTTCGCGAGCGGAAGAAGCTCAGCCCGAGATATATGGGGCCTTATAGGATCCTGGAGTGGATCGACCTCTTATCCTATAGACTAGAGCTACCACAAGAGTATGCGGGATTTCATGACGTCTTCCACGTCTCCTCACTTCGGAGGGCTCTGCTACACCCTGAGCATCTGATTTCCTCGGCAGATGGCCCGGTGGCCTCGGATCGGTCAGTCAACTTGAAGCCTATCAGGATTGACGATACAGCAGTGCGGATCTTGCGACGGAAGAAGGTTCCGTTAGTCAAGGTTCTGTGGAACAATCATGGGCAGGAGGAGCATACATGGGAGCCACAGGACTTGATGCGGCAAAAATACCCGGAACTTTTTCGTCAGGTATACCTCACAACCCCTCTGGACAATCAATTTGCTTTCCTGTTTTAAATGAATAGGACTGAAATTTCAAGAATAGGGGCTAATCTTTTGTTTATTGGGGTGTATATTCCTAGTTAATTGGGCGAATTAATCTTAGATTTGAAACAGCACAAAGCAAACATAGCGTAGAGATGTAATCTTTCAATTCTCATGGGATGTTACAAGCTTCTTTTTCCCGATTAGAGTCCCGTAGGCTTAACCTTGATTTCGGGGACAAAATATCTGTTTTGTTTATTGGGATTTGTAACATCCCATTTCCGGCTAGACCCCTGGAGGTGGTTTTGTCATAACAGAACCTTAAGAAACCTAGGAATTGAAGATTATCGACAAAAATTTCGAGTCAAGGGTGGTCATGCCCATGGCCGACCCGTCATGCCCGTGACCTAGGGCGTGACCCCTTCGACGATCATCGTCCTCAGGAAGACGATCGTCGAGCTCAGAAATGTCAACATGGGCCTGACACGCCCGTGACCGGTCCATCACGCCCGTGACCTTTGAATGGCATTGAGTGAGCTAAGCTCACTCAATGCCGTGGGCTAGATGGCATTGAGTGAGCTTAGCTCACTCAAAGCCATAAGCTGGATGGCGTTGAGTGAGCTTAGCTCACTCAAAGCCATAAGCAGGATGGCGTTGAGTGAGCTTAGCTCACTCAAAGTCATAGGTTGAAGGGCGTTGAGTGCACTGACTGCACTCAATGCCATCTGGTGTCGGCAGGAATGGCGTTGAGTGAGCTAGGCTCACTCAACGCCGTAGACTGTATGGCGTCGAGTGAGCTTGCTTAAGCTCACTAAACGCCATAAACAGTCAGGCGGGATGGCGTTGAGTGCGTTGAGTGCACTCAATGCCATAAGCTGAACGGCGTTGAGTGCACTGACTGCACTCAATGCCATTTGGTGTTGTTTGGATGGCGTTGAGTGAGCAGAGCTCACTCAATGCCATAACCTAGACGGCGTTGAGTGAGCTAAGCTCACTCAACGCCATCATCTAAAAAGACATATTCCGGGTGGCGTTGAGTGAACAGAGCTCACTCAACGCCATAATCCGGATGGCGTTGAGTGAGATGAGCTCACTCAACGCCATAATACGGATGACGTTGAGTGAGTATAGCTCACTCAATGCCATAGTCTGGAATGGCGTTGAGTGAGCAGAGCCGTAGCCTGATGGCGTTGAGTGAGCTGAGCTCACTAAACGCCATTATACTTAGACTTTTTTCTGGCATTTTTACTTCTAGCTGGGTGCTGGTTTAGCTGAACCGGGCCGGTTCAGGAGTGAGTCGTCTTCTCCAATAAGACCTGATAAGTTTTATTTGATTTAAGTTGACCAGTCACGCTGTGCCACGTGGACCGCCGGTTTTGCCAAAGGACGGTTGCGGCCATGGCCGAAAGCTTGAAGTCACGGCCATCAATGGCATTTGATGCCATGACTCTTTCCCTTCCCCTGAAACTGCTGGATTCAACTCCTCTCAGGGAGAGGAGGAGTTTCCAGCCCTCCTCCAGCTATCATAGGGCCGATTCAGCCCCCCTCCATCATGGCCGAGCCAAGCTTTTATGGGCCATTAATGGCCACCAGCTTTTGGCCGATCCCCCTCCTTGCCCAAGCTTTTAAACATCTTCAGAGGCCCAAGGGGAGTTTTTCCCAGTGTTACCCGAGGTTTTCGAGCCTCCCCTTGCTGTTGAAGAATTTCCGGCGACGCCACCACCGCGCAAATGGCTTCCCGACGGTCTGCACGCCTCCAGCCCGCGAACAAGGTCCTCCTCTACCTCTTCTTCTATGGATAGATCTTAGAAATAATTAGGAGAGACATCAGGCTCAAAAGAGCTGGATCGGGTGAGCGTTTCCATGGTTTTTCCGAAATTTCATGGTGGCGAGTTCGCCGGAAACCGCCTCTCCGGCGGCCGTGCCGCCGCCCGACGGTAGCCCTCACCTCAACAGAGGTGGTGGTGGTGGTGGCCGGCCAGGGAGACGGCTGGGTGACCGAGAAATAGCTTTAGAAAAGCTACAGGAAGTGTTTGTTTTTCTGATGCTGTTCGGGTTCGGGTAAAGAAGAAGGTGAACAGTTGCATTTAATTATATTATATAATGTATAGTTAGGAATTAATTCCATTTACTGTACACTAGGTTAAAACTGAAAATTATAGCCCGTAGGGGCTGAAACACAAAAAGTGGTCAACATAGAAAATGTAGCCCTTGAAGTCTAGTTAAATTTAAAATTAATTTCACTCGATTTGGAGTGCTGGTAAGACCACAACTTACTTTTTGGTGAGGTCTATCCATAGGGCTATCTTGACCTTAGAAAAATTCCCCACTCCAATCCAATCATCAAAATGACTTGAAATTTGGGGTGTGGCCTAATCTTACCTATATCTAGGTGCTATCCAAAAATTAGGATTTTTGGAAAATGTTTTTCTATAGTTTTTAGAAAAATTCAATAATCCTAGCATAATTTAATTAGATGGCTAAATGACTTTCAAACCCTACCAAATTTTGGTGAGTGGTCTCTGGGTGTAACATAAGGTTCTGGTAAAAATTTCATCTCATTTGGAGATGTTTTGTATAGGTTTTTATCCCACCCTAGATTGATCCTTATAGGATAATTTAGGATCAAACACCCCCTTGGTATTTGAGTTGCCATATAACCTCAACAGGGGCTGATATTTTGGTCACTGACTTTTTAGGGCATGACACACCCTCCAAGGGAGTTTAAGGTGGTTTGGTGTAGGGTAGCCCTAGAACCCTAGGGAAAATCCCTTAATGGTGATTTTGGGGTTGTGAAGGTCATAGGGTCAAATGACTTTGGACTGACTTAAAATTTGGTGCAGAGAACCATAGGGCCAGTATAGTTCTCTGGACAAAATTTTAGGGTATTTGGAGACAGCTAGGCCACCTAAAATTGTAACCCTAGTTTAGGTCACCAACTTTAATTTGAATTATTAAGCTATCAAATGAACTTCAAATCAAGTAAAATTAGAGTAGGGTGATTTTTTAATCTAAATGGCCATGTTAGAATTTTGTTGAGATTTTTGGGTTAATTTATACAGTACTTGATTTACAACCCTAGTTGTGCCCTAGATATTTATTTTGATGATTCTGGAATTTCTGTTTACTGGAATGTTATGAAATCTTGGATTAGGGCATATTATAGCATGTTATACCTTTTGTATTTTTCTTGGAAGTTTTATATGATTATTTTGGGTACATATCTCTTGAACGTACTAGTTGTGACATTTAGTCAAAAATACAAATAATGTCCAATTACTGTCTGAAAAATTATGAAAGTTGGTCAGTGGGTGTTTAAAATTATGTTAGTCACTCTGTAATTTTCTCTGGAATTTTAGATGATTAAAAATAGTATCTCCTTCTCTAAGCTAGGAAAATTTGTATTTTACATTAAAATAGATTCAGAGCCCAAATATTAGACAAAATTTATGGGACTTGGTTTCTTATGGTTTTAGGTCACCATAAAGCTTCTATAATTTTCTTGGGATTTTTAGACACATATTTACAGTACTTCCTTCATAATATAGTAGAAATGGCCTAAAACGGTAAATTAGGAAATATAGGCCTAAACACCTATGGAATTTCTCAAAACTTTGAATTGCTGTTTAAATGTCTTATAGGATTTTTAATGATTTTATGATGATTTATTGTTGGCTCATTAGTGCACTTCATGTTCATACTAGGGCATTTGGAATCTTAGAATTAATAAATTAAATGCCCGATAAATAGGAAAATTTGGAAATCTTGGTCTTAGCTATATTAGGTCGTGATAGACCTCGAGTAAATATTATAGGAGATTCAGAAGACAATTTGGAGTACCTCCCCTCATACTCCTCACGTATCTTAGGAGGGTCTGCATGTAGTAAAACCACGGAAACTGAACTAGAGCGGATAATGAACTTTGGGAGATGGAATTTTTGGTAGTTGCTGGTTGGATAGGGCAAGCTAAGTTAAGTTCATTATTGGAGGTCAGGATAAGTAGAGTGTGAGACTGGTTAAGGATAAGGGCGTACGGGAACGACGAAAGATCGTCCACCCCAAGTAGTAGTGGAAGAGTCTTAATACGCTAGGGCCAGATCTAAAGTAACTTAAAAAGGGATCGGGTAATGGATATCAACCAATAACAATAAGTGCCTTACGAAAGGGAACGGTGGGCTTCAGCTACCATCATAGTTCCTAGTGCCCTTTGAGATCCCTTCACGGGGAATACCGGGGGCAGTCCTGGGCTAATGTAAACTGTAGAATTAATAATCTAAAGAGCAACTAGTATAATTAGGGTTGCAAACACATACACCCTGATAGCTAGGAAGGTAGAATAATTTGTTTGGTTGCCATTCAGACGGTAGCTCAGAAGGTAAATGCACGGATGGGACAGTCCGGGGAGCCGAGGGCTCGAGGGTTGGAGTACAAAATAAAGGTGGTGGTCTTCGATATCTGATTGTCGTTCACACCGGCATCGGTACGTTGACTCGGCGGTGTGGGACACTTAGCCAAAGAAAGTCTGGTGGGTATAGCCAGCAATAGTACGCGGATACTCTAGGTTGTGTTCTTCTAGGGGCGTACGGAAGGGCTAGGCCCGGTAGTGTGGATACCCGTCTAGGAGTGGGGGGCCCAACCCACTGTCTCCGTTTGCCACTACGGAGGTTCCTGGGAGTGAAGCTACCGTCCCGAACAGGGGTAACTAAAGGTCTGTACGCATAAAGTCGTGTGCGTGAGTTGCACTTGCATGAATCATGTCATAACATATCACTACACTCATATTTGCATACAACCGATACCCCAACGTATAAATCGGTATGAGACTTTTTATACGATGGGAGCCTTGCAGAAGACCCCTTAACTTATAAGTTTGTATGGTCATTCATATAAGTTAAGGTTACCTACTTACTTACTTGTTTACTTACTGTTCTCTAGCTGCCTTTTTTTATACAATTGCTACTTACTACTTCTCTTCCTTACCACTTACTACCATAGAATTGCTAGTTGTACTTTGTTCTAGATAGTTGTTAGAATAACTCCCCTGTCACCTGCTTGATAATTCTCCACCTTTGTAGCTTCCCTTTCCTCCTCTCTGTTGGGTGCTCAGGAGCAGTAGGGGGAGGGGTAGGGGATGATAGGGCTTAGTCTTTATGACCAATGGTTTTCGAACCACAACATTACAGGAGCTCCGGATGGGAGACAGGAACCAGCAGTCCAGGGACCGGCACCAGCGGAGTACGGTGCGCATGGAGGTGGGTCAGTCTAGCACCGGTGCACCTGCGACCAGCTCCGTGAGTGATTAGTACCTTTATAGTTCTGCGATGAGTGATTTGTAGTGAGGACTCTGACGTACCGGGCTCGAGCCCGTTTATCTATATTTCATCTGAACCGTATCTTGCAGTACTTCTATTATCTATTTCCTATTATTATCTACTGATGGACTGGATGTGATTTCACTTTTATACATGCTTCTGTGGACTTGTTTACATTTATGTATAATTACTTCTCTCTCTTGTGATCGAAAAGGGCCGGTAGAATTGGCGTTTTGTATTGGCGGCCTTCCCGTGAGTCGGTGCCATAGCAAAGCGGCAGTTTTGGGCTAAGACCCCGGTGTCGAAAAAAAGGGGTCTTAAAACTCGGTCACTTAACCAACAGGATTGAAATCCAATCCTCACACTAATGGAAGGAACCCTTCCACCCGAAGGAGTCACCACTCCTCCACCACGGGTTGCACCCAACCCTTACAATGAGGAACCAAAGTTCCATTACAAAAAAAATAAAATGGAATGTATAAAAAATACAAACAACTTTTGGAGCGCTAGGTGTCCCTCTTCATTTGATGACGCGTTCTCAAAGATGACGAAGAGTCCACGACCTTAGCTCTCACTTGGAAGGGATCTCCCCGAGATCAGCGGCAGCAAAGAGTGCGGTTGCTATTCTTTCAAGATCGGCGGCGGAAAAGCTTGCGGCAGCGATACTATCAAGATCGGCGGCAGCAAAGGAGAGCGGCGACGATGCTTTCGAGATCCAAACTTCGTAGCTAAGCCAGCAAGGTCTACCAACGGTCTTTCTTGGATCAATCGTCTCGATCGATTTGGATAGGGAAGGTATTCCCGATCTACAAATCAAGAGACAAAGGTTCTCAAGAAGAACTCGTGAGACGCGTTGCATGGCAGAGCTTCTGTCGCCGAGAGATCAGGAAGAACCCACGATCAGCAACGGCGACCAACTAGCACGAGCGGCGACGGCGACGGAACGAGCTTCGCGATTTAGGTCACGTCGGCGGCTCGGTTTTTGTTCTTGTATATTAGGTATCTATAATGATCGAAATACACCAGTATTTATACAGTAGGTCATATCTTATGACCGTCTTGGGCCCCAACCAGTAGAAGCCCTAAGATCGGTTCAAACCAGCGCCTGAAACTTGGTACGGTCCAGCGAGCACTAGATTTTCGCCCAAGGCAAATTCGGCGAGAATCATAGGTGATTCTCGACGAATCGGCGAGAATCACTTATGATTCTCGCCGAATTCTACTTAGCAGAATTCTGGCTGAAGATAAAGCCAACCGGAGAGAATCAGCCAGAATCAATATTCATTCTCGACGGATCAGCGAGAATGCAAAGTCATTCTCGTCGATTCGGCGAGAGTCAACAAGTGATTCTCGATGATTCTGCCTTAAGCAGAAATCAAGACGACGTTGAGATAGTCGGCCGCAATCGGCAAGAATCAGCGAGTGATTCTCGACGATTCGGCGAGAATCACTAGTGATTCTCGTCGAATCGGCGAGAATCACTTAGTGATTCTCGACGATTTCTACTTAGACAATTTTTCGTCTTTTCACCCGTGAGCTGCTCTTTGGCCCATCCTTGCTCCTTGTCTGCTCTTGATCTTTCTCAGCCCTGTACTTGAAAGTAAGTACACTCCAATAGAGAGAGTACACGTAGGCTAACACACTGATCTGCTCAACGAGAGATTATGTTGCGCAGACCCGTGTATATTGACCCACTGCACCCTGACATTGGTGTGTACTTAGCGTGGAATAACTGCAAGCACAACTTGTAACCAAATGATCAAATACACAGTCAATTCACCTTAACTGGTCCAGGGGCTTCTTCAAATCAAGGTACATTATGGATACAATACCCAACAATCTCCCCCTATTTGAAGAAGCCTAAACCCTACAAGCTAAGGTGAGTAGAACGGATGGAAGAAAAACATAAACTGAATAATCAGTTGAGAAAGAATTTTCATACCATTATCTTTAGAGCATTTGGATCAAACTTTGCGAGAGCACCTTAGCCCTTAGCGCCTTAGCCGAGAGGGCAATCTCCCCCTTTTCGGCTTCTACAAATCTGGGACTTTAGCACTCGCCACAATGCTCCCCCTCAGTTCTTGCATTTGGGCTCACGTTTGAGTTTCTTGCGAATGCTCCCCCTAGATGCACAAGCCTGGAGCTTCAGTAGTCTTGATTCCTCATAGTTTTGCATCCCCAGTTCAGTTTTGAAGAGACTGAACTTGGCCTCATCCAGGGGCTTTGTGAAAATATCTGCAATCTGCTTATTCGTGGGGACATAGCAGAGAGAGATGTCCTTGTTTTCCACGTGCTCGCTAATGAAGTGGTAGCGCACTTCAATATGCTTCGTCATGCTGTGCGATACCAGATTATTCGAAATGGCAATTGCACTGGAGGAGTCGCAGTACATTGGTACTTCCTTGAACTGAAGGTCATAGTCTGCTAACTGGTTTCTGATCCATAGTAGTTGTGCGCAACAGCTGCCTGCTGAGATATATTCAGATTTAGCTGTGGAGGTTGCAACACAATTTTGCTTCTTACTATTCCATGATATAAGCCTTCTTCCGAGGAATTGACACGTCCCGGAAGTGCTTTTCCGATCATCCCTGCTTCCTGCAAAATCAGCATCTGAAAAGCCTATTAGCTCGACATCATTGTTTTTCGGGTACCACAAGCCAAGATTAGGTGTACCCTTAAGGTATCTAAGAATTCGCTTTGCAACGACATAGTGAGATTCCTTAGTGTTCACCTGATATCTGGCATAAACGCATGTGGAGAACATAATGTCCGGTCTACTTGTAGTAAGGTAGAGCAGGGATCCAATAATGCTTCTGTATTTGGTTTCATCAAAAGGTTTCCCTTTCTCATCCTTGTACAGAAACATGGTGGATCCCATTGGAGTCCTCATAGAGATTGCATTCTCCATTCCGAATTTCTTGAGGAGTTTATTTGTGAACTTCGTCTGAGAAATGAAAATTCCATCCTCAGACTGTTTCACTTGAAGTCCCAAGAAATATTTTAGCTCTCCCATACTGCTCATTTCAAACTTTCCTTGCATAAGTTTCGAAAACTTTTTGCAAAGATTGTTATCCGTTGAGCCGAATATAATGTCATCAACATAGATTTGCACCAGCAAGATCTTGCCTTTGACTTCCCTAAGAAACAATGTCTTATCTATTTTTCCTCTAGAGAACTTGTTCTCAAGAAGAAAACTAGACAGAGTCTCATACCAAGCTCGAGGAGCTTATTTTAAGCCATATAAAGCCTTATTAAGAAAATATAAATGATTGGGATAAGTTGGATTAACAAAACCTGGGGGTTGTGCGACGTATACTTCCTCTTTTAGATTGCCATTTAAGAATGCAGATTTCACGTCCATCTGATAGACAGTGAATCCTTTGTGCGAAGCATACGCCAGGAGCAATCTGATCGCCTCGAGCCTTGCCACAGGTGCAAAGGTCTGGTCGAAGTCAATCCCCTCCTCCTGTCTGTAACCTTGAGCCACCAGCCTGGCTTTGTTCTTTATGATGACACCATGTTCATCTAGTTTGTTTCTGAAGATCCACTTGGTGTCGATCACGTTCTGCCCCTTTGGTCTGGGAACTAGCGTCCAAGCGTTGCATCTTTCAAATTGATATAGTTTATCTTGCATGACAAATATCCATGCTGCATCTTTGTTCGCCTCATCGAACTTCTTTGGCTCAACCTATGATAGGAAACTAAGATGCAAAATCTCGTTAATAGTACCTCTTCGAGTTCTGACACCGTCACGAGGATCTCCGATGATCTCATCTCTAGGATGATCCCTCACGTGTCGGAGCTCTAGGAGTTTGGCATTAGGAGCTCTGACATCTTCTTGAACTTCTCCTTCTTCTAAGAGGTTTGCTCAATTCTGATTTTCAACTTCTCCAGTTGATGTTGAGGTAGAAACCTTGACATACTTGGGAGTTACATCTTTAGCGGTCTCATTGAGACACAGCTGTTCAAGTCTTGCACCTGCATCTTCAAGAATACTGCTAGAAGAATTGCTATTAAGCAAGCTTCCTTCATCAAATACAACATTAATTGATTCTTCAACCACTAGGGTTTTCTTATTGAAAACCCTATATGCCCGACTATGGATACTATAGCCCATGAATATGCCTTCGAAGCATTTTTCACCAAACTTAGTACGCGGGTACTTCCCGTTATTCAGTACATAACATCTGCAACCAAAGATCCTAAAAGAGGACATGGTTGGCTTCCTGCCTTTCAGTAGCTCATAAGGCGTCTTATGATGATTCTTGTTGATCAAGGCCCAGTTTTGTACATGACACGCCGTATTGACAGCCTCTGCCCAGAAGTATTCTGGGAGAGAAGCATCATTCAACATTATCGTGCAAGCTTCAATGAGAGTTCTATTTCTCCTCTCCACAACCCCATTTTGCTGAGGAGTACGCGGGGAGGAAAACTCATGAAAGATACTATGTTCTTAACAGAACTCTGTCATAGCACCAGACTCGAACTCTGTTCCATGGTCACTTCTGATTTTGACCACCGAGCAGTTAAGTTCGTTCTAAATCTGCCTGACAAAACTGGTGAAGATGTCAAACGTATCTGACTTGCGTTTTAAGAAGAACACCCAAGTAAACCGAGAGTGATCATCAACAATCACTAGCGTATAAGACTTGCCTCCCAAGCTATGAACTTGCATTGGACCAAACAAGTCCATATGTAGAAGATAAAGACACCTGGAGGAGTCTTTGTCAACGATGCCCTTAAAGGTAGCCCGAGTCTGTTTGCCCTTCTGGCATGCAGGACATGGGCTATCTTTGATGCACTTAATGATGGGAGCATCCCTTACTAAGTTTTTAGAAAACAGCATACTAATTGTCTTGAAATTAATATGTGCCAATCTCTTGTGCCATTGTCACAAAGAGATGCACTGCCTGTTGCTACTAGGCATACGGGGGTAGATGAATCTAAACTAAGAAAATCTAAGCTGAAGATATTTCTGCTCCTAATGCCTGTTAATACCGTCTCCGAAGAGGCACACGATATTATCAGGCATTTATCCTTGCAGAACTTAACGTCATAACCTTTATCACATAACTGACTTACACTGATCAGGTTATGATTTAACCCTTCAACATAAGCCACGTCGGTGATAGAGATTATACCGTTGGAAATCATACCGTAACCCCTGGTGAATCCTCGATCTGATCCCCCAAAGATGACTTTAGGTCCATTCTCGACTGGAGAGTAATCACGCAGGAGGCTTCTTGTCCCGGTCATATGCTGGGAACATCCACTGTCCAAGTACCATATGGGAGTTTTGGTGGCCTTTGGACATTCCTGCAAAACAGAATTAATTTCCCTTAGGAACCCAATCGAACTTGGGTCCTAGATTCCTCGTTCGCGTGCTCCCCCTCGGATGGTTAGCCCTACAAGTGGTCTGCCTCGCATTGCCAACATGAGGAGTCTCGTTATTCCTCGGATTAAACCAGCAACCCACAACAAAGTGACAAACTTTGCCACAGCACCAGCAGTTAAATCTGTTATACTTTCTCCTAGGCACCTACTTCACCCTTGGAATGGAAGGTTCAGCCAGGGCCTCGGACCTGGAGTTAGAGGCATCATGATGACAACAGTCGCATGATTTCTTTACCTCCTGGTTTCTCAGTGTAACAGGATTGGCTTCGGGTGCCTGCTTCCTATTATGGTCGCTAGAGAAGTGGCCATAATCCTCCATCTGAACTTCCTAATAAGGTGCCTTGAAGACACTCTCGCCAAAGTTGCGTGGGAAGGCCCAACCCTCATACCGGCTCTTGGGCTTTTCAACCGAGGGCCGGAAGAAGTGGCCATAAGTTGACTCAAAGTCTTGTTCATTGCAGGGATAGCCAGGCTTCCTGAATACAACAAGGTTGAGTGGGGCCTTTCCCTTTTCTGTAGTAGAGGCCTTCTTAGCAGCCTTATTTCTCTTCTGCTTTTTATTTCTCCTGGATGATTTACCAGGCACACCCACATGTCCCAAGCCAGCCCCCTTAGCCTGAGCAGAGAAGGTATCAACCAGTGGAAGAACAGTCTTTGGCATATAGAAGCTTTGGATAATCTTATTTTCTGGCGTAAGTTGTTCTTCCAACTTATTGATTTCTTCCTGTTTAAGGTAGAGGAGACTTAGAGACTCTGAGTGCTTAGAGATCAGGTCCAGGTGCTCCTGTCGGAGAGAAATCAAGCTAGTGATCTCTTCCCTTAGGGAGACACCCTCGACCTTAAGGAATTTGACTTCCTTTTTTCGAGCCCTCAATCTCTTGCGGCATTCCTCGAAGGTGTTGAGCAAAAGCTCATACTTTTTGAGGAGCTTAGCTTCTCGGGCAGATGGGCTGTCCTCAAGATCATCATTAAGAGACTCATAGTCAGAGTCAGAGAGGGGGGTACGAGCTTTTACCTTCCCAGTGAATGGGGGACATTCTCCTTCTGAGTCAGAGCGACCCACTAGCCCAAAGTAGGCTTCCTCATCATCACTGGAGTCTGAGGAATCAGACTCACTCAGTGCCTTTGACTTTTTGGTGATGTAGCTCCTCTCCTTCTATTTATCTCTAGAGGTCCTGTGCTCTTTTCCCTTCCCCTTCTCTCTCTTGCCTTGATGGCAGTCGGCCACGATGTATCCTGGCTTATTGTATCCAAAACAAATGATGTCAGTATTACGATGTTTGTTCGGTTTTGATTCATACCTATCAGAAGAATAATTCTTCTTCTGATTTCTGGAGGAGGAGCCGTATCTCTTTCTTTGATTCCTCATCTTGAGGAACTTCTTGAATTCTCGGGTGATGAGGGAGAAGTCTTCTTAAGACAACTCTGAGCCGGAGGAGCATGGCTCGGAGTCTTTCTCCTCATCCTTTTTCCCCGCACGGGATGAAGCCGCACCCTTGCCCTTCCTAGAGTGAATGGCTTTTAGGGCCACAGTCTTTTCCTTGGCTGCAGCCTTCTCTGCTTCTTCTTCAGCTTTCCTCATGTTCAACTGGAGCTCATAGGACATGAGCTTCCCAAAGAGTATCTGAGGATCAGTTTCAGCTAATCTGCCAAACTCTCGGATGACGCAGATCTTCGTGTCCCATTCCTTAGTAAGGGACCTAAGGAATTTATCATTAATTTCACCATTAGTGAACACTCTTCCGTATCCCTTGAGAGCATTGACGATCTTGAGGAAGTTTTCGAAGGTAACTCCGATCTCTTCCTTGGGCCCCTGCCTGAAAGCCTCATATTTCTGATTCAGGAGGGATCTCTGATCATCCCTCACTTCATCTGTGCCCTCCATCAGGATAATCAAGCTGTGCTAGATATCCTTGGCTATCCTGTAGTTGCAGAAGTTCTGCATCATGGAGTCATCGACTGCGCTGATCAGTATGTTCTGTGCCTTCTTGTCAAGTTCGACCAGCACCATCTCGTCCTTGTCCATTTCAGAAAGCTTCTTTGGTGCCTTTTTGGTAGGATCAATGGTGGAGGCCATAGTGGGAATATAAGGTCCCTCCTCCACAACCATGAAGAGTCGAGGGTCGACTGCTTCCATGTAAAATCTAATCCTTTCCTTCCAGATAGGAAAGTTTAGCCTGGTGCACACTGGGATCTTGCCTGAGTACTTGAGTCCGTACATAGTAGATATCTGCCTTCTTCTTGACACTAGTGGCAGGAACTTACTCGAGGTATTAACCCCTTTGATGAGTAACCTCCCTCTGATACCACTTGAAAGTCCACATAGTGCCAACTACCTTCACCTATGGGGGGGGGAATAGGTGTCTTGCAGCGTTTTTGTGGAATTAAAAATTTACATGCACAAATAAACAAAACAGCACAGCACAGAAAGACACAGACAATTTATAGTGGTTCCCCGATTTGGGTACGTCCACTTTCCCCCTTCGACCTATCTCCAGACCAGGGACGACTCGGTCACTTCACCAATAGGATTGAAATCCAATCCTCACACTAATTGAAGGAACCCTTCCACCCGAAGGAGTCACCACTCCTCCACCACGGGTTGCACCCAACCCTTACAATGAGGACCAACGTTCCTTTACAACAAAAATAAAATGGAATGTATAAAAAATACAAACTACTTTTGGAGCGCTAGGTGTCCCTCTTCGTTCGATGACGCGTTCTCGAAGATGACGAAGAGTCCACGACCTTAGCTCTCACTTGGAAAGGATCTCCCCGAGATCGGCTGCGGCAAAGAGTTCGGCTGCTATTCTTTCAAGATCGGTGGCGGCAAAGCTTGCGGCAGCAATACTATCAAGATCGGTGGCTGCAAAGGAGAGCGGCGACGATGCTTTCGAGATCCAAACTTCGTAGCTAAGCCGGCAAGGTCTACCAACGGTCTTTCTTGGATTAATCATCTCGATCGATTCGGATAGGGAAGGTATTCTCGATCTACAAATCAAGAGACAAAGGTTCTCAAGAAGGACTCGTGAGACGTGTTGCGTGGCAGAGCTTCTGTCGCCGGGAGATCAGGAAGAACCCACGATCAGCAGCGGCGACCAACTAGCACGAGCGGCGACGGCGACGGAACGAGCTTCTCGATTTAGGTCACGTCGGCGGCTCGGTTTTTGTTCTTGTATATTAGGTATCTGTAATGATCGAAATACACCAGTATTTATACAGTAGGTCATATCTTATGACCATTGTGGGCCCCAACCAGTAGAAGCCCTAAGACCGGTTCAAACCAGCGCCTGAAACTTGGTCCGGTCCAGCGAGCACTAGAATTTCGCCCAAGGCAAATTCGGTGAGAATCATAGGTGATTCTCGACGAATCGGCGAGAATCACTTATGATTCTCGCCGAATTCTACTTAGCAGAATTCTTGCTGAAGATAAAGCCAACCGGAGAGAATCGGCTAGAATCAATATTCATTCTCGACGGATCAGGGAGAATACAAAGTCATTCTCATCGATTCGGCGAGAGTCAGCAAGTGATTCTCGACGATTCTGCCTTAAGCAGAAATCAAGACGGCATTGAGACAGCCGGCCGCAATCGGCAAGAATCAGCAAGTGATTCTCGACGATTCGGCGAGAATCACTTAGTGATTCTCGACGATTTCTACTTAGACGATTTTTCGTCTTTTCACCCGTGAGCTGCTCTTTGGCCCATCCTTGCTCCTTGTCTGCTCTTGATCTTTCTCAACCCTATACTTAAAAGTAAGTACACTCCAATAGAGAGAGTACACATAGGCCAACACACTGATCTGCTCAACGAGGGATTACGTTGCGCAGACCCGTGTATATTGGCCCACAGCACCCTGATATTGGTGTGTACTTAGCGTGGAATAACTGCAAGCACAACTTGAAACCAAATGATCAAATACACAGTCAATTCACCTTAACTGGTCCAGGGGCTTCTTCAAATCAAGGTACATTGTGGATACAATACCCAACAATCTGGTTCTATGTCTGCTGAGAGTTTGTATGTGTTATTCACTGTGTTCTGAGTTGTGAAAGTGTATTTTTGTCTTCAGCCGGCTGCACTAATAATATATAAACTTCTCTTCTTTTTTAAAAAGCCTCAAGCCCTGCACTAGAAAAACTTTTCAAATAATAGAATAAAACAAAATAAGGAAACCTGCACCTGCAATCTTTTCTGTCATTCCCAAAAAGAAATTGAGGATATTAAAAAATATCCTTTCAATTTGACTTTACAAATTGGCACAAGAAACAAAGTCTAACGGCTATATTACAGCTGTAGAAAAGCACGATTTCCTCTGATAAAATAAACGGCTTTATTATGCCAAATCTCTCAATTAATGCAAAAGAAATATTGCAAATAAGCAAAAAAATATAAGCATTAATGAGCAGAATATACTGAATAAAATATGTCTTAAACAAGAGGAAATAAACCAAAGATTAAATGAAATGACTATAGATAAAAGCAGACAGAAAGCGTCGACCAGAGATCAAAGATCGTCGATCTGAACAAGCAGATCGTCGACCTGAAGAAAAACTGTCTTCACAGAAATCGTCGACTAAGGCTGCACGATCGTCAATCTAAATAAGCAGATCGTCGACCCACTTAAGAGTTCATATAACTCTGAGATCGTCGATCATCAATCGAAGATCATTGAGAGCCAATCGACTATTGTCGAGCACACTTCTACTTAACCATTTTCATTTCAATTCAATCTCAACTAATCAAACCTAAGGATAGACTAACCTTTAGTCTAACCATAGACCATAGATAATTCTTGGGTCAATAAAGCCTAATTGAGATGATATGGCCCAAATCAAAACTAGGGAACCAACAAATAACTTGGCATTTTGCCTGTCTATAGTTTGTATTAGCAGTCATTATCTGATTGATATCAACACGTCTTAGTTTGGAGGCTGAGTATAAGTTGATAGCATCCGATATTGCTCTATAAGACTAATCTATAGGCAAAGCAGCAACCATCTGTTTTGCTGGAAGGTGTTTGGAGGAAGCAGGTTCCTTTACCTTGAGTGAGGGGTCTGAGGCACCAAACAAAAATGGTCCAGAATGGGCTATCTGTATTTCCTCATATGGGGCATTTAAGACACTCAAGCCCATCCCCTTTCTTCCACTATAGCTGTGAGAATATTTGTTCATGTTATTAGATCTATCATTCAATAAATGATTATACATGCTCTCTTGGGCATACTTATTGGATGACAACAATACTTTCTCAAAAGAAATCATGGGCTTTATTAGAGCCTTTCCCTTACTCAAATTCCTTCTTTTGGCATTCCTCTCATTGAACCCCAACCCCTTCTTATAGTTTGGGAGGTGAAGGTGCCAATGTGTGGCAATATAGATTTTGGTTTGAATTATTGAGCCACTAGCATCCTTTCTTTGAGGAGCTTTTCTTCTAGATCTTTGATAAACATGTTCTTATTACTTATGGTTGTTATTTGGATTACAGTGATTGCTTTAAGTTTGTATATGTCCTTGCTCAGTTGATTAAGCTGTGAAGCAGACTCAGTGTGCAAAGAATTATCTTTTCTTAGATAATCAATCTCCTTAACTTGTATTTTCACAAGCAGCTTGCTCTTCTTTAGAGCATCCAAGATCAAACCATAATTGTCAATCATTTGATTGACATCTACTTTAGATTTCGAGCCACCATTGCCATAACATGAAGGTGCATAAGAATATGGACTAGTTTCATATTCAGATTTAGATTCAGAGGAGGAGGAGGAGATATATTGTATTAATAAATCATCAGGATCAGCATTGTCCTAGCTATTTTCTCCTTCAATTATGGCCATCAATCCACAACAGCCATTGACTTCTTCATCCTCCTCATTGTTACTGTTTAAATGTGATAGAGGGACCCTGATGCCCATCCTTGCAGCTGGATAGTCATCATCATCTACAATAGTAGCAACCAACTCTATATAGGCTTCATCTTCTTCATCAGAATATGAAAATGTGGAGTAAGATTGACTCCGACTTTTCTCCTTCTTGGCAAGGAAGGTCTTTTTAGCTTTCTTTCCCTTATGGTGATGGTGCTTTTTCTCACCTATTTCTTTCCTCCAATATAATTATCAAGTTGCAACGTGGCCAATCAAAGCAGTCTTTTCCTATTTCCAGGATCTTCCATTCAACCAATGACCATACACTATTTCTTTCCACATCTATTCCTGTTGCTCCATCTCCGGCTCTCGATACTGCTGCTTTGCCCTTGGAGCCTTTAGTGTCTGTTCTAGGACCCTTTATTTCTTCTGACATTGCATTGCCTCCTCTGGATAGGAGTGACCTTGATCTTCCAATAGATCTTTAGAAAGGTATTCGCTCCTGTACTCAACATCCTCTTTAGAATGTGGTTTCTTATGCGCAGCTGTATCCTTCCTCTAAGAGCTTGTCTCTGTCTCTATCAGCAAGTGTTATTCCAGCCTCTTATCATGATGCTCTTGTTATTCCTCATTGGAAGGCAGTTATGGATTAAGAGATGAACACTCTTACTGAACGTGGTACATGGACTCTTGTTCTTACTCCCCCTGGGGTTGATGTTGTTGGCTGTCGCTAGGTCTTCGTCATCAAGTTTCCCTGATGATACTATAGATTGTTACAAGGCTTAGCTTGTTGCAAAGGGGTTTACGTAAACCTATGGTGTTGATTTCTTCGATACCTTCTCTCATGTTGCTCAGATTACTACAATCCGTGTCCTTTTTTAAGTGGCTGTCAACCGTGACCGGGAGATGTCTCAGCTGGATATGAAGAATGCCTTCCTATTTAGGGATTTGTAGGAAACACTCTATATGGAGAAACCTCCTGGGTATGTTGCTTAGGGGGAGTCTCAGGTCTGTAAATTACGGAAGGCTATCTATGGTCTCAAGCAAATTCCCAGGGCTTGGTTTGACAAGTTTAACGAAGTTATTTCTATTATTTGGTTTACTCGGAGTGCTGTTGATCACTCGTTGTTCATTCGTAAATCCTCAACTGGCCTTGTTATTCTTGCGGTTTACGTGGATGACATTCTTTTAACAGGGGATGAAAAAAAGGGTATGGAAATTACCAAGAAGCATCTTCTTCAGCACTTTGTTACTAAAGACATGGGATCTCCAAAATATTTTTTGGAGATTGAAATATCCAGGAAATCATGGTCTATTATTCTATCACAACTGAAGTATGCCTTAGATCTCTTAAAAGAGACAGGTATCCTTGGGGCTAAACTTGCTCGGTCTCCAATGGCTGTGGGAGATGACAAGTATTGGAGTGAAGACTCACCTCTTCTTGAAGATGTTACCAGGTACAAATGTCTTGTGGGGAAACTCATTTATCTAACAGTCACAAGACCAGATATTTGTTATGCTGTGGGATGAGTTAGCCAGTTTATGCAAGCTCCTAAGGAGTGTCATCTTCAGTTAGCTATAAATATTTTAGAGTATGTGAAAGGTGCTCAAGGGGAAGGTCTCCTATTTCAGAAAAGGGGAAACTTGAAGATTGAGGCATACGCAGATGCTAGCTATGCTGATTATAAGGAAGATTGGAAGTCTACATCAGGGTTCTGTACCTTTATTGCCATAAATATTGTTAGTTGGAGGAGTAATAAGCAAGCTGTAGTGTCCAGGTCAATTGGAGAAGCAGAGTATAGGAGCATGGCTCTTACTACATGCGAGCTGAAGTGGTTACATACACTTATGCTTGATTTTGGGGAAGTCTATGATCATCCTCTGTCAATGTTCTGTGATAACAAGGAAATCATATATATCTCGAGGAATCCAGTATTTCATGAGAGAACGAAGCATATCAAGGTAGATTGCCACTTTATCAGAGAGGAGATTTTGAATCAGATTTGTACTCTTTTTGTTACCTCAGAGAGAGAACTGGTAGACTTCTTCACAAAACCAGTTTCAGACGCAGATGTTTGTAGAAAGCTGGGCATGATTGACATATATGCTCTAGCTTTAGGGGGAGTGTTGGAGATTGGCAGTTTGATAGGCTTGTCGGGCGGCAAGTAGTTCCGGCATTTAGGAGGTTAGACCAAGCGGTTTGGTGGCTAGTAGTGGCGATCTGGTGGCTAGTTGGCGTTCTGGCCGATATCAAGCGGTCTGGCGGGAAATAGGCGGTCTGGCGGCTATTAGTGGCAGTCTGGTGGCTAGTTGACAGTCTGGTGGCTAACAGCTGTCTGGCGGATAGCAGGCATTCTAGTGGCTAGCAGTGGCAGTCTAGTGGCTAGTTGACAGTCTGGAAGCTAGCAGGAGGTCTGACCGATAGCAGCCAGTCTGGCGGCTAGTAGTGGAGGTCTGGCGTCTAGCTGACGATCTGGTGGCTAGTAGTGGCGGTTACTTATTTAGTTCCACATCTCTTATTGTATTCTCTTATCTCCCCCATTTTCGATAAATATGGGGGCATACCTATATATTATTTATCTTTTTGGAGCAATAAAATTTGTGGTTTATTTACTTTTTGTCATCTTCTCGCTCATTTCTCACATCCATTAATGACCATGAAGGGGGATTAGTGCCTCTTCATATGCTAGGATGGCTGGAATTGATGGCAAACTCCTCCAAAAGGCCAGGGGAGATGAATTGAAGCTTAGGGAAGGGGAGGGGGAAAGCCTCTTTGCATTTCACCATTAACTCCCCCTTTCTCTCTCCTCCCTTAAATGAAAAACTCTACATTCTCTCTCCTAGTTATCACCTCGAGAAATTGAGTGGATCTTTAGCTAATTTCAACTTGCTATAGCTAGTGGACCATCATATTTAGGCCTGGCAAAATTGGATTGGAGTTGGGCCTAATTCCCCCGCCCCCATTTGAGCTTGGTTTGACAAAGGTTGACTTAAAGGGTTTGACTTAGTCAAATAAGTGGGTTGACTGGTCAACTAGGTGTATTGAATCCCTTGCCACCACCCAAGTCCATTTGTGGTTTGGTGTAATCAACTTAGGTCAAATTAGGGCAATTTGACCTTACTAGGGTTAAGGTTGACCCTAGTTAGCTTGACCCCTTTGGTTGACCCCAAATGGGTTGTATGGGCTTTCAAGGGTCCCTATGAGGTATAAAGTGGTCTGGTGGGGTCAAGTAGTCATGTTGGGAGTCATTGGCCAAACCCTAGCTTAGGTGTCCAAAAACTACTATTTGTAGACCATGATGCTTTAACCTATCTGCATAGGCAACCATGGTTCTCTTGGTCCTATTAAGACCTTTGTCATGACTTAGTCATGAAAAAAACTTCCTAGGAGTCTGGTTATTTGTAGGATGTTACACATCCCTCAATGCACATGTTCATCCCTGTGCACGCTCTCCCTTTGCACGCGTCTCCCCTCAAAAGTGCACAACCCTCCGTGCACACATTCCTCCCTGCGTGTGCTCTCCCTTCGTGCGTGTCACCCCTCCAACATGTGTATATCCCTCCATGTGCACGTTCCTCTCTGCGCATGCTCTCTTCGAGCGTGTATCCTCTCCAATATGTTCACATCCCACCGTGTACACATTCCTTTCCGTACACGTTCTCCTTTTCTATGCATCACTCCTCCAACGTGCGCACATCCCTCTATATGCATGTTCCTCCCTACACTTGCTCCTATTTTACGCACGTCTCTCTATGTGCATGTTTCATCGTTCGCACATTACCAGCTTACATTCCTCAGTGCGATCACTACTCCAAGCATGTTGTCTTGTGTTCCACTCCCAGAATTGCTAAAAGTGCACAACACTCCAGCTCAGGAAAAGAATACTAGTAGATGACAAGAATAACATTTTACAATCCTCTAAACACAACAAGAGACAAGCTATAGAGTATTAGGCACACAGAACGTGTCACCAGAGCTTATAAGCTGCCAGTGTTAAGGCAAGCAAAGCCAGCTGCTACCGCCTCCAAGCAATAGTCAAAGATTCCAAAGCATCCAAAGTATCCAAAGCACCCAAAGTGTGTAGCTCCCTATTGTAGTAGGAAAAAATAACTAGCTCCATGAGAGGTGGCCTGTAACCCTCTAATCCTAGTACTCTCTCTCTCTAATAATTGTAATAAGGAGCAGTCTGTTGCCCTCGCTTCCCACAAAAGCCATGTAACATGAAAACTAATAGTAGAAGTTTGGTCGGCACAAATCTCACCACATGGTTTTTCACCCAGCTGACCGGATTTCCATATTAAATGATTTTTGCCTTCTCATTTTTTTATTTTTTGTGACTGCTTGCGCACTCGACCGCTCTAAGGCTAAGATAATGCAATTTAGTCCGGTCTACCAGGAGGGTTGAGTTGGCTGGCCGAGCCACTTAAGGAAGTCCTCCCGTGTGACAGTTACTAAATGGGAATCATACTGCACGACGAAGGTCACACGCGAGAATTCTCTCACGCAGCAAGTCCTACGCTGGAATCATCCTGTGCAGAATTTCCTGTACAGGAATCATCCCGCATAGAATTCCCTGCACGGGATTGTCGCGCAAGATTACCATCCAATGAGGATTTTCCCCATTAAATGGTAAGGGCGCTGAACAAGTCAGTGCCTAATTGTTCATCGCCCTATACGTTCTCCCTACTAAAGTGTGCACAACACTCCCTAATATGGGAGACATGGGAAAATTGTCGCACCTCCTGATGGGGGTTGTCCAAAGTTTCCTTGGGTGCTAGCGATCACACAACGATAGCTCGTCCTACCTTCCTTTCTTGGATGATGTGACCGACACCTCTCGACACTAGCTGATGTGCCTTCGAGCTCTATATTCAACGCCATCATTGTCGGCCTTTCCCAGTGCTTATCGGCCCCCATTATAACACCTCCCCTATAATGACCATATAATATGGGTCCGGTCGGGGCCCCACAATATATAGACTCCATAGCTTCAGCATTATAAAATGATATAAAGAACTACCCATCTCAAAACTCATAAATAAGACAGTGGAAACACATAAAAACTAGAAGTTATCCACAACTATAGGAGTCTGAAATGGCCTTAAGGCCTTACAACAATCAAAATGCCAAAAACTATATCAACAACAAAAAGAGAAACGTGCCTTCACATGCCTAGGATACCTCAGCGTGCGAGCCAGAATTATAATACACTAAGCATAACATTCAACAACACATCACGAGGCTTAGGAAATTTTGGCGGGCAAGCTTACTCCAGCTTATGATCAATGTCCTGTAAAATTTTTTGTGAAATTGGTCAGCAAAGGATGACCTCAACTATGTAACCAACACATCTCCTCCCGGCTGTCCCTAGCGGACCCCGGGGCACTCCATCACCCTTTAAGTCAACACTTCATATGCAAATATACATAAACATGGAAAGTAGAGTAACAAGTTTGGATGTCACATACATCAAACACATTTTTAGGTTGAGTATTTATTAAAAAAGGGCTTAACATACAACATGTATGCAGTTACAGGTTTCACCCAAGGCACCCTATAACGTATATGATCTAGCTCATCTTCGTGCATTATCACATCACATCATAGGGGTACTTCCAACTTACCTTGTCGGCATTCATGCAGCAGCACCGAATTCTTGCCTAGGCCCACCCGCTCATGGGTGCCAAAACCCAAGCTTGCCTGCAAGCTCTTACTTCTCATGCCAGGATTCCATTATACAAACAAACCGATGCTAAGAACCCTTGCTTGAACCCACCCTCTCGTGGGATTCAATGCCCGGGCTTATCTAAAGATTGGCGTTCTCGTCAGTTTCATAGAAGGGGGTTTGTCTTGTCGGGACACTCTCCACACATGACTTTACAACATCACGGGCTAGCCAACCGACCACAAAGACAAAGATGTGCCTTTTCACAACAATCAAACACATCGAACCCTCCCTAATCCACCATTCATTCTCACATGAAAAAGAGTGTGAACATCACAAACGGCGTCTTGCAGCAAATGAATTTATAGCAAAATCCTTAGTGCTCGTTATACAACATCACCGAGTCGGACTAACGGTCGCGACTACAGCTTCACCCGCAATGCTTAATCCATTAACAGAGCAGATTTCTAATGCAACATCTTGCTGTGGATAGACACAATCGACCCAGTGGTTCCTCTTGAACCATGGCGACCCGTACCCCTCATACTTGATAGATTTGATGCCTAAATGCTTGAAAGAAAGAAGGAATGAAATTGATCTTGTTGGGTCCGGCGTTCCTTCACTTGACCCGTGGCGCTCTGCTACTTATATAAAAAATTAAGTAGCGCCCTCTCCAACAGTCCGGGCTTTTGGTGCAGTTGGGTATGCGCTTGATCCTTTAATTGGTATCAGAGGAGGTTACGGGTTCAAGACCGGGGGGGCGCTATTAAATCCTGATTTTTCCCTTCTACCTGTGTGGGTCCGGTGGGTCAGGCAACCGTGGACATGTGGTAACCCCACCTCTGAGCCGTGTGGGCCATGTGGTAACCCCACCTCTGAGCCGACGGGTTGTGCTGGACGCCGGGGGGGGGATTGTTGGGTCCGGCGTTCCTTCACTTGACCCGTGGCGCTCTGCTACTTATATAAAAAATTAAGTAGCGCCCTCTCCAACAGTCCGGGCTTTTGGTGCAGTTGGGTATGCGCTTGATCCTTCAGATCTCATGCAAGAATACTAAAAACTGAGAGGAGAAATATCGTTACCTTACAAATCCTCTTCCTAGCCATGGAGATCTTTGTTTGCACGGATAAAAGTGCACGCCTTCAAGTCCTCTCCATGGATTTGGCATCGGATCGACGAATGGAGCTTCAAAGCTTTGCTAATGACAAAAGAAGCCATTCTTCTTCCTCCTCCACCACTCTCTGAAAACCCTAGAAGATTAGAAAAAATGGGGAAGTTGACCCTCATCCCTTTAAAAAGCCCAAGGATGGACATTTCTGGGCCATATGATCAAATCCTAAGAAGATCAGACAGCCAAGAAATCAGATATACAGAACTGCTTCGATTTACTACCGCCGTGCGGTAGCTACCTACCACGCCACGATAACTTACTGACCCACCAGTCTAAAAATAATGTTGCACTACCGCCAAAGGTAGCAGTACTGTCGTGCGGTAGCTCACTCGACGCATCGACAAACAAGGGCTACCGTCGGGCGGTAGCTTCCTAACATTACGTGGTAGCTACTTAACGCTTTCATCTTGATGCCTTCATCTTAACACTCTCGTCGAAATAAGCCTACTGTCGGGCGGTAGCTTCCTACCCCCGCATGGTAGCTCCCAAAGCCTCAAGGTTCTAGAAAAATGGGGTATTACAACTCCTCCCCCCTTAAAAGAATTTTGTCCTCAAAATTTAACATGCACTCAAAGCAATGAGGATACCTGATGCAAACTGTTCTAGGAAGTCTTCCCACATAGCTTGCTCACGCTCCTAGGAGAATTCGTCTCACCCGCAGTTATCCCAACATACTTTTATGAGCTTAACCTCTTAATTCCATAACTGTCAAACTTCTGAATCCTCTATGCCAATCGAACGGACTCTCGTCCTCAGGTCCTCTTCTACTGGCACCGCTGCCGACTCGATCACAACATTTGCTCAACCAAGGTTTTCCTTAAAACTGAGACATGGAAAACATCATTAAATCCACTCAGCTCTGTGGACAACGCCAACTAGTAGGCTATTTCTTCGATATGTTTCGTAACTTGTAGTGATCCTAGAAATATCAGACTCAACTTCTTGAGTCGACGAATCCGTGAAACTTCTTTGAACGACTTAATCTTTAGTTACACCCAGTCACCTACCGTGAACTCCACATTCCTACGGTGCGCATTGAAATACTTCGCCTGTCGATCCTGAGTAACCCTAATGGGCTTCTAAATTATTCACACCAACTCGCAATCATCAACCACCACCTCTTTTCCCAAAAGCTTGGTGTCTCTCGCCTTTATCCAGGACATTAGTGTTCGACACCGCCTTCCATACAAAGCCTCATATGACGTAATCTCTATACTTTCTTAGAAAATATTATTGTAGGCAAACTCCACCATGAAAAGTACGTCTTCCCACTTCTTCCAAAAATTAAGAGCATAAATTGTCAACATATCCACCAATGTGCGATTTGTCCTCTCAATTTTACCATTGGTTTGAGGATCGAATGACGTACAAAACTTGAGGTTTGTTCCAAGACTCTTCTGCACTAGTCTCCAGTCCTTGGATGTAAACTGTCCATCACAATAACTAATAATGCTCTTTGGAATTACCGTTGCCAACTACAAGTCATTGACGAGGAAATTCCTCTTATGAGGTTTCAACTGTCTAGACCCAGAGGCTATCACCTTGCTATGATGTACTAGCACACAATCCAAACCACAATCCGATGCATCGCTTAAAATCTGAAATCCTTCAGTCACTTTAGGAAGGCTTAGGAATTGAGCCGATATCAACCTTTTCTTCAAGTTATCAAACACTTTGTTGCACACTTGATTCAACATAACTTCTGGTCCTTACAAGTCAGAGAAGTTAGGGGCAGAGCTATTCATGAGAAGTTTTCCATAAACCTTATATAGTACCTGACTAGTCCAAGGAAACTCCTGATTTCTGCCACGATGCTCAGAACTGCCAATCCCTAATAGCATCAACTTTTGTCGGATCCACCGTAACCCCATCACCACTAATCACATGGCCCAAAAGGCCACTTTCTCTAACCAGAACTCGCACTTCGAGAACTTAGCATAAATTTGGTTCTCTCTCAAAACCTACAAGACAACTCTCAAGTGTGTCTCAGGCTCTGCCTCCAATTTGGAGTATACCAAAATATCATCGATGAAGAACAGAAAAAAATGAGTCTAAGTGCTTCGAAATACTTGGTTTATCATATCCATGAATACCAATGGTGCATTCGTCAGCCCGAACAGGATCACCGAGAACTCTAAGTGGTGATACCTCGCACCAAACGCTATCTTGAGTATGTCCTCATCTCGAATTCGTAACTAGTAATACCCTTACTTTAAGTCCAATTTAGATTACACCATTGACCCTACCAACTGATCGAACATGTCATCTATCTGTGAAATCGTATACTTGTTCTTGACAGTCAGTTTATTCAGCTCATAGTAGTCTATGCACAACTGCATGCTATCATCTTTCTTCTTTACAAACAACATCGCACGCTTCATAATGAAGAGCTGGGCCTAATATACACATGCTCCAACAGCTCCTGTATCTATACCATGAGCTCGGCCAACTTCTTCGGTGTCATCTTTAAAGGAGGCAGTGACACTGACCTAGCTTCTGAAACTAACTCAACCGAGAAATCGATCTCCCACCAGGGAGGTGCTCTTGGAAGCTCCTCAGGGAACACATCCTCGAATTCTGCCACCACCCGCACTTCTATGATTGTTAATCTAGAAATGTGCATTTTCAAAAAAGCTACAAATACTAATCCTCCCCGGTTAACTACCCGCAGCAATTGCATAGTAGAAATCAGGGGGCAGGACAATCTACTAAGGCCCAAAAATTTGACTTCTTCCTTTTCTTCGCTTCTCAGAGTCACCACCTTTGATAGACAATCAATACTATCTCGTTGCTCTACAAGCCAGTCCATCCCCAAGTTCACATCAAACTCGACTAACGGTAGGACTGCTGCTACAAACACGAAGTGAATTCTGTCTAAATTCCAACCAATACGCCCTTTCGCCCTGGTAGTCATGAAAGACCCATTACGCATGCACACCCTAAGCTCTATGTTTGCCAAAAAGGGCTCGACTCCAATTCTCCGGATAAAGCTTTCCGCAAGAAAGGAGTGTGATGCTCCCATATCGAACAATACCCTAGCGGGGTAACCAAAAGCCAACACGAATCCTAGTACACATACGACACACATAAAAGGATGTGAAAGTCAAGAGTTATTAAATGAACTAAAATTTTTCCATACCGGTCACCACATCGGGTTGTCAAATCGCTTCCTACTGCCTAAGGTTATAGGCCCTTAGCTGCATGGATTCGAAACGTGAAGCGCTTGACTCCTCCATTTTCCCTTTCTCTGCAGTGCTAGGACCAGAACGCACTGAGTGCTCCTGCTTTGGATGTGGTTCAACACCACCATCGGTATAGTATCGAGCTATGTGTCCTGACTTGCCACACTTATAGCACGTTGGTGGTCCGTTAAAACGAGTTCCCCCTGATGTTGTACTACTCTTCTCTCCTAACCGAAAGGGATGGGGCTTCTTCCCCCACCAACTCCCTTTAGACATCCCTTGCAATTGAGAAGGCTTTCCTTCTCCTTACTTTACTGCAAGCCCCTTGTGACGTTGGGTTCGCTCCAAATCACTTTCCAACATCCTGACAACCTCAACCAACTCATTGAAGCCGGGATTCTTCAAAGCTATAAGGGGTTATCTCAAGTTATCTCTTAACCAATGGTAGAAGAGGTTGTCCCTATCTTCATCATCAGCCATGGTCTCTTCCGCATAACAACCCAAATGAGTAAATTCTTATACGTACTCATCCATAGTTTTATCCCACTACACCAAGTGCAAAAACTAACTCTGAAGGGCTAACCACATCGACGATGGGATATACTTCCTTAAGAAGGCCTTCCTGAACTTTTCAATGGACGGGGTGCGTCCAAAAACTGGCAGTCGCTATAGCTCACCTACCAAAACTTGGCATCACTTTCTAACATGAAGGTCGCGAATTGATACTGCTTATCCTCTGTTATTTCAACCATTCTCAAAAGTTCCTGAATCCTCACCCACCAATCCTCGGTGTCAGTCGGTGTGCCGACTCCCTTGAACATCGGAGGATGAAAACTTAGAATGTACTTCATTTGCCGGTCTCCTTGCCCAACGACCACTCTCTCAGCTAATGACTCTGCCTGTCTGGATCCTTCGCCCGGTATGACCGGTGTCACATCCGGGGAAACGGGTGTCATTACCTATGCAACATGGGTCACAACCTGCGCTGCCCCCAAAACTTAGGCTGCTAACATTGCCTCTGCTAGCATGCGATAGAAATCAGCCGGGGTTACACCTATGCCCATAGGACCCGGAGTAGTAGCACAACTCGTCGAAGTCTCATCTTGCGGCCTCAAAATCCCCACCTCATCACTTGCACTCTTAGCAAAAGCAAGTAAAAACAAGAATCATCTCCAAATCTCAAAACTAAGACACAAAGACACTCATGGTCTGACGATACTCCTATGTGGATAACTTCTTTACATGATCTGATTACGTCAAATTGACCACTAAACCTTACCTTGTACATGAACCTAGCTCTGATACCAAATTATAACACCTCCCCCTGTAATGACCATATAATATGGGTTCGGCCAGGGCCCCACAACATATAAACTACATAGCTTCAACATTATAAAATTATATAAAGAACTACCCATCTCAAAACTCAGAAACAAGACAGCAAAACATAGAAACAAAAAGTTATCCACAACCATAGGAGTCTGAAATGGCCTTAAGGCCTTACAATAATCAAAATGCCAAAAACTATATCAACAAAAAAAAGAGAAACCTTCCGTAGCATAACTAGGCTACCTTGACATGCAAGCCGAAATTACAATATACTAAGCATAACATTCAACAAATCATAAGTACTACAAAAGATAACACTTCATGAGGCTTAGACCTTTTTGGCCGGCGAGCTTGCTCCAGCTTGCGATTCTTGCCCGATAAAATTTGTTGTAACGTGGGTCAGCAAAGGCTGACCTCAACTGTGTAACCAACACATCTCCTCCCAACCATCCCTAGCAGACCCCGGGGCACTCCATCACCCTGCAAGTCAGCACTTCCTATTTAAATATTCATAAACATGGAAAGTAAAGTAATAGGATTGGATGTCACACACATAAAACACATCTCTAGGTTGAACATTTAATAAAAAGGGGCCTAACATGCATCGTGTATGCAACCCTACATCGCATATGATTCTAGCAGATCATCACGCATTATCACATCACATAATACAAGTACTTCCAATTTCCCCTGTCGGCGTTCAAGCTGCAAAATGGATTTCTTTCCTAGGCCCCACCAACTCGTGGGTCTCAAAACATGGGCTTACCTGCAAGCTTTAACTTCTCACATCAGGATTCCATCACACAAACAAACCGATGATAAGAACCCTTGCTTGACCCCACCCGCACATGGGCTTCATCGCCCGGGCTTGTCCAAAGCTTGGCGTTCTCATCAATTTCACATAAGGGGACTTATCTTGCCGGGACACTCTCCACATGTGACTTTGAACTATACGGGATAGCAAGCCGACCACAAAGACAAAGCCGCACCTTCACACATCAATCAAATACATCAAACCTGCCCTAATCCATCATTTGTTCTCACACGAAAAAGAGGGCAAACATCACAATCATCATCTTGCTGCAAATTAATTTCTAGCAAAATCCTTAGTGCTCATTTGATTGGAAGATTGATGTGACCTCTTGATCAAAGTTGTTGCTTTGATTGGCCACGTTGCAACTTGATAATTATATTGGCAATTGTAAGAACACGCACTACTTTGATCCATGATTGCTCGTACTCAAAGTTCTTATGTAAACATTTGCGTAAAATTTTGTGATAGGTGTTTTGGGTAATGTTCAGATGGGCTGACGACCTCAAATCTGGATTAGTGTCTCCGGATCAATTTTCCGAGTTGAAGGAGAACATTGCAAAATTAGAAAATATCGTGCTACCAACTGAGCAAGATAAATGGGTTTCTCTCCATCCTTCATTTGGTCTTATTTGTTGGTCTGATGATTATGAGCTAAAGAAGCAATTTAAGCTCTCTGATGGTGCTGATTTTATCCAGTTTGACGAGCTTAGTGTGGAGTAAAATGTCATGCTCTCTAGTGATCTTACATTCAACCAATGACCATATATAATCTCTTGGTCATACTTGTTGGATGGTAACAAAAATTTCTCAAAAGAGATATCAGGCTGAATTGGAGCATTGCCCTTACTCCTATTCCCTCTTCTAGTATTCCTCTCAATGTACTCCAGCCCCTTCTTATCAGTTTGGGAGGTGAAAGTATCAATGAGTGGCAATACAAATTTAGGTTTGGAGTATTGAGCCACTAGCATCCTCTCTTTGAGGAGCTTATCTTCCAACTCTTTAATTAAAGAGTTCTTACTGTTTATAGTTGATCCTTGGATAATGGTGATTACTTTAAGTTGGGATACCTCTTTGCTCATTTTGCTCAGCTGTCAGGCTAAGTCAGTGTGCAGAGAGAAATCTTTTCTTAAAGAGACAATCTCCTTGGTTTGTCTTTTGACAAGCAACTTGCTCCTCTTCAGATCTTCCAAGATTAACCCATACTTGTTAATCAATTGATTGGCATCTTCCTCAGATTCTTAGCCATCTTCATCACAGGATGAAGGTGCATCAGAATTGGGACTTGTTTCATAATCATATTCAGAGGAGGAGATAGAATGAATTAGTACCTCAAGTTGATCAGACTGATCCTGGCTTGATTCAGCATCTGTCATGGCCATAAGTCCATAAAAACAACTATGATCTTCATCCACCTCATTATCACCATCTGAGCGTGATAGAGGGGCTATGATTCCTATCCTTATAACTGGATAGTACTCATCTTCTTCAGCTGTAGTAGCAGTAGTAAACAACCCTATATAGGCTTCTTCTTCTTCTTTAGATTCAAAAGATGTTTTGTCAGTTTGACTCCAGCTCTTCTCATTCTTGGCAATAAAGGTCTTTTCCTTCTTCCCCTTATGGTGGTGATGCTTCTTCTCACCTATCTCTTTTCTCTTGACTGGGCAATCAACAATGACATCCCAAGGCTTACTACAACAATAATAAACAATTTTAGAAGAAATATGTTTGCTGGGTTTAGAATCATACCTATCTCCTTTGGAGACCTTCTTCCCAATTTTGTTGTGATCCTTCTTGTAATGTGAGGAGGAAGGATTGTTCTTCCATTGCCTCCTCTTCATCATCTTCTGGAATTACCTTAAGAAGGCAGCAAACTCTCCATCTAGCATGTTACTGTAAGATAAGCTGGACTCAGAGCTTTTTGAAATAGCTAGCCTCCTTGGGGGTGAGGCAATCCTCTCCATGCTCTTCCTAGATCTCTCAGCCTTGAAGGCCACTGTCCTCTCCTTGGCATGGGACCTATTGGTCATCTCCTCCTTCTTTCTAGCAGATTGCTAAATTTCATATGAAAGCAGCTTTCCAAACAATGTGTGAGGAGAAGTTTCAGCAAGCTTGGCCACTTCCCTGATTGCACAAATCTTTGTATCCCAATCTGTGGTTAGAGATCTTAGGAACTTATCATTTAGCTCATAATTACTGAAGACCCTCCCATATTTCCTCTGCTCATTGACCACTCTGAAAATTTTTTCATAGCAATTAGCTATACTGTCTTTACTGTTTTGCCTTAAAGCCTCATATTCCTGATTGAGTAAGGATTTCTTTTCATCCTTAACTTCTTCATGCCCTCCATATATACAATCATGGTGCCCCACATTTCCTTGGCTGTCTTGTAGTATACAAGATTCTGGAATGTGGAATCATATATGGAACTAACAATTATATTTTGTACCCTCTTGTCAATAGTTGCCAGGATGACCTCATCCTTGGTCATCTCAGTGTATTTCTTTGGGGTTTGGAAATTGGCATATAAGATGGAAATCTTCATGGGGATGAAGGGACCTTCTTGAACTGTGATGAATATCCTAGGTTCAGAAGCTTCCATGAACAACCTGATCTTCTACTTCCAAATACCAAAAGTCTCTTTTCTATAGATTGGAAGCTTCATAGATCCCAACTCCTTATGGTTCTCTCCTAAACCCATAAGGATAATCTTAAGATACTCTTGGAGATCTGTTCAGACTATTAAGTCCATTTGAACAACCTCCCTGTGATACCACTTGAAAGACTTTATTTCCAAGAGTAGTTAAACACCTAGAGGGGGGTGAATAGGTTTTTATTTATTTTATGACTATCTTTTTGCTTTGGTGTGTTGTGAGTTAGTTTTAAGCTATCTTGTAAGAGTACACAACATCACACAAGTGTTTATAGTGGGTACCCAAGGTATGGGTACATCCACTGTCCCTCCCACCTTTCTAACAGGGTGTTAGACAATGCAAACTTCTCCAATCTTGGCTCCAAGAGCATACAACCAAGATCCTTTAGGATCTCTCAGACTCCTCCAAGTCCTACCTCAAGCACAATTCCATACCACTCAGAGCAAATGATGCTCCTATAACTCAGTGATTCATAGATCACCTACCTCATACTTTATCGAAAGTCCTACACTCTGGCAAGGAGGTTAGCACTACACTCAGATCCACTACAGGATCCTACCTTAGAGAATAACTCTCCTACTACTCAGGCACACATGCCAGACCTCAGATCCATAAAAGGATCCTACAACTCGACATTAATAGTTTAGAAATACAACTCAGATCTGTTAAGATCCTATAGATGAAGTTTTGGTTATTGTTGATGATTGACTCCAAAGAAGTGATCTCTGAGTCTGCCTCTTCCTAAACTGAGAAGACTCAGTCCTATCCTCTTCCCAGCACTAAGAATGGATCTTCAAGGTTGTTTTGCTTGTACTATGAAGTAATTTATAGAGCACTATTTCTTCAAGCCTTTGAGTAGAAGAGTTGAATGCAGTGGCCTTGAAGGTGGACAACAACTTTAGTTAGCTCTGCTCCTCCTTCTATCTCAGAGAGTGAACTTTTGAACTTGCTGTTGAAGATGTGATTATCAACAACAAACTGTCTGAACTTCTCAGACCAACAGTAAGAGTATTTTTCTTCAAGATCTGCAACTTAGTCGAGAGGAAGAAGATGAAGCTCAAAGCTCTTGTTTCCAAAAGTTAATTTCTTTCTTCCTCAGAACTCTACTTTTGTATCTCGCCATCCAAAGGCTTTATGCGCAGTATGGGCCACCAGACTGGGCATCTATGGCACAACTTTTGCATTTAATGTTGTACTAAAGGCAGGCAATGCCTTTTGTCTTCTTGCAAGTAGATCCTATAATATTTGATTTTCTGCTGACGTTAGTATGACTCAGTGTTTCTAGACTTAGTTAAATCCAAACATACTCCACAGGCATTGAGTGAAGCCTTGTCAGTCAATGCAAAAGTACTTAGCAGAATTTTGCATCCCAGATGTTGAGTGCGTTGAGTGATCCTTCATTACTCAACACAAATAAACTTTTGTAGTCTAACAACTTATGCATCGAGTGAGCCTTCATCACTCGACACTTCTGTACTTAGTTCGATTACTATGAATGAAGGTATTGAGTGTATCTTCTTCAGTCAACGCTTTCTTCCTTTGACTGGCTTCTAGATGAGACTTTGAGTAACCTGACTTCACTCAATGCTTATGTACTTAGTAAAATTGACTGTTGAGAAGGCGTTGAGTGAACTGCATTCACTCAGCATTTGTCCTTAGACAGATTTCTTGACAACAACACTGCGGCTTTGACTATATATAGTTCTATCAATGCTTTTGGTTCTAGGCGTTGAGTGAACTTGCTTCACTCAACGCTTCTGGACTTAACCTGATTTTTGCTTTGCCAATACTGAGGCTTTGACTGCTTGAGCATTAGTCGATGCTTTTAGCCTCTTGGCGTTGAGTGAACTGACTTCACACAATTCTTCTGGACATAGCCAGATTTTTGTTTTGCCAGCATCTTGTCATGAGTCCATCCTTCTTTTTGATTTATACTACCTGTCAAATCAGTTAAATAGAGAACAACCTGTATACATTGAACTTAGGGCATACATCAAATACATTCAGGTGTATACCATTGACTTGTGAGCCTTCTTCAAATCTAGGACATTGTGATCAATGGACCCAAATATCTCCCCCTATTTGAAGAATTCAAAACCCTAGTCAATGATATACACTACTTAATTTAGCAGATAAACATCTTAGAAGAAAAGAGCAACAATTTATACACACAAAAATATGATTTTAATTAAAGAAAAAAATCATGAATAGACAGCGTGCATACAACAAAATTATCACTCTCCTACAGCCCTTAGGGAAAACTAAGAACATTTCTATGTTTCAGGATCCTTAATCGCAATCCCCCTACTGGATTTCTTAGCAACATTCTCCTTATCTTTATTTTCCTTTTTTTCCCTCTGTCTATCAAAGTAACTGTAGGGCTTGGGGAAGTACTTGTTGGGCTCCACAACATCTGGTGGCAGTGCACTTGACTTTTTGTCCCTTCTGAATTTTCTTCTCAGTTCCTCATTCCTTTCAAGCTTGGCCCATTTTAGGGAACTATAGAGCTTTCTCCTGTCAGTTTTGTGGTTTTTAATTTTATCCCAGGCAGAGAAAATGATGGTCCTTGATTGAGGACTCCACTTCTCAAAGTCGGGTCTGGTCTCCATCTCTTCTCTGTATCTGTTCTTGCTGAGCCTTACTTCTTCCTCTTCTTTAGCAACTAACTTGCCTTTGGCCCTGACAATCTGATCAACAGTAGGGTTGAATGTAGGAATTACATCAGCAGTTAAAGGTTCAGCCCACTGAGCACCACTTTTTTCAGTATATTAAACACCACTCTAATCACCATATTGAGCACCATACTAATCACCATACAGATCTTCAGGGATATGAGCAGGGTCAATTTTTTCATATGAGTGTTGCTCAAGTCCCAATGAGCCTCTGATTACATTTGTAATCCAAACTGCATTTTCGGTATATGCCTTTATCATTACTTTCTCCCCCTTTCTGACTTCTTCAAATATAGTCTTAGTCAGGGAGGTGCTGGCTTCAGCTATCTTTACATCTAGGTAGTTTACATCCTAGGTGATATGGTCTTTGACCTGGAGAAGGTGGTCATCCAGAATTTGAGTGCATGCATTCATTATCCTTTCAATTATGATCCTGTGTGCATCCATCAGTTTCTTTTGGGCATTGTGGACAATCTATATATAACTAGATGTGATGTTTTGGATCAGGAGAATGTCATTTTGGGTTTGTCTGATCTCTTGAAGTTTACTTTTAGTGAATGTGAAAGCTGGTGAAGCCCTCATGAAGAATGCCATAGTGTTTTCTTTCTGTAGGTTGACCTCAAACCTGATGGACTTTATTTTAGTAGAAAGTCTTGTCTCAGTTCCTTGATGGAGTCATCAATGTAGTGTTCCAGTTATCATCTCTGATCATCTAGAAAACCTTTTAGTTGGCCTAGGAAGGAGGATGACATTTGATCAACTTTCACAGATGTGTCTTGGTCATAGACCACCTCATCCCTATCCCTGGCAGGAATCCTAATTTCTGAATCAACCATCATATATTTTGAAGAATGTGCATAAGCTTGTACATTAGAAACAATAATGTACTTGTCAGATTCAGAGGAGACAATATCATGTACTGTAACTTAAGCAGGGAGTTCAGAGTCAATCTCCCCCTCAGCCTCAGTATTGTCCATATAGATAATCTGATCTCCTATAGTAGTGTCCTGAACATCATTTATAACTGTTGTAGGAGCTTATGCATCCTCAATAGGAGTATGTGGAATCGACCATACTAGCCCAGTTGGAATTTCGTCTATTATGCTTTGTATATTTTCTAGGAGGGAGTCAAGCTTGTCCTGAATGTCATACTGAACTTGCTCCCCCTAAACTGGTGCTTCTTCCCAGACAATCTCCCCCTCAATATTGGCATAAATATTTTCTACTAGCTGGCAAGACAGTATGTCCATTGCTTCAGCTTGGATTTCTTCAGACTGTGTTCCATCCAGTTAGCTCCTTGTCGTAGGTTTAGAAGAGATTGATACCTGAGCACTTATGTCCCTTCTAGTCTCTTTAGTAGACTCAAATAACTGGGGATCATGAGGTTCTTCCACACTTTTCTCAGAAGAGTTGCTGTCTGTGTTGTCTTCAGTAGCTAGAACTGCTTTCTTTTTCTTCTTTTCAATAATTTGTTGACGTGCTAACAGAACTCTGTCCCACCTATCAAGTATCTTTGAGTCCATCCTACTCATGTGCTGGATTTGTTTTCCTAGCCTTATGTTTAGGATCCCTGGAATAGTACTGTGCAGATATAGAGATAGAATCCTTCCCATTTTTGGCTATGGGATGCATTCTACTATTCTTTCAAAAAGTACATGTCCCCTGTTTATTTTCTTATAAAGAATTATTCTTGTCATCAACCTGAACATCTTCTTGGATATCTTATCATGAGATCAAGTCATGCACAATAGAGCCTTCCCAACAATATCTGCTAGAAATTTTCCTTTTTGGTTCAGCTCTTTTCTGAAAATTGATCCTGTGGAGTGCTTTGATAGTCCACACCACTTCAGGGAAGATCTGACAGCAGTTTGGTCCAGTTCTTCTTCTTCATCTAACGGCCTAAACTGGGGAAGTTGTAGTGCCTTGCTCAATCGTTTGGGGGTATTCTTGACCTTATTTCTGCTGATTGATGACCTGATTTTGGTAAAGGATGAGTTGACCTTAACATTCGAGTATAACTCAAGCACTTTCCTCTTCCATAGCAGACTCGACTCTGAAAGAACATGTTCTAGGTCAGCAACCTACAGGAGGTGGAGATCAAGATTAACTTCCTCTAGTGTATCCTTGAACCCATTTCTCACTAACTCTTATCCCTTGAACATGAAATCCATTACTCTTGGCCCCATTGCTTCTGTGAATTTTTGTATATTTTCCAAGCTTTCATCGTTTCGACGCAGGGGGAAAAAAGGGCGAGGAATATTGTATTTTGTTCTAAGGACACACACATCTATTTATACTAATTCTTAATTTGAGAATATAGAGAGGCGCGTACTTGTTATGATGATCATGAGGAGATAAACAACTGAGATTAATTTCATTGATTAGCCATAAATAGAAGTCCCTGGAATTCTATGTAGAGTGGATTCGACGCACTCGACGCATTTGATGCCTGATGATGACTCAGCGCACTCGACGCTTGGACACTTAGTCCACAATTCCTTTATTATCCTACATAGTTAAATGCTACCTGCAACTAAAATACATGAAGAGCAACTGAAGCTATACTAAGTTCATCATACTCAATTAGAATTTGAAGGAGTTGAACTTGACTTCATCTAGTGGCTTAGTGAAAATATAAACAACCTGCTTGTCATTGGGGACAAACTTAAGGGTGATGTCCTCACATTCCACATGCTCTCTAATAAAATGATATCTAATCTCTATGTACTTAGTCCTGCTATGAGAGAAAGGAATCCTAGCAATAGAGATTGCACTAGTAGAATCACAAAAGATAGGAGTTCTACTTAGCTTGAGGTTGTAGTCCTATAACTGATGTTGGATCCACAATAGCTGAGCACAACAACTTCCAGTAGATATGTATTCTGGTTCAGTTGTTGATATTGCAAAACTTGTTTGCTTCTTGCTGCTCTAAGATACAAGCCTTCTTCCTAGGAATTGATAGGAGACATAAGTTCTTTTCCTGTCTTCTCTACAACCTGCAAAGTCTGCATCTGAATACCCAGTTAGTTCAAAATCACTATTCCTAGGGTACCATAGGACAAGGTCAGGTGTTCCCTTGAGATATCTCAAAATTCTTTTAACTGCTTAATAATGAGACTCTTTAGGGAAAGCTTAGTATCTAGCACAAATACATATAACATACATGATATCTTGCCTACTAGTAGTAAGGTAGAGGAGGGAGCCAATTTTGCCTCTGTACAGGGTTTCATCAACATGTTTCCCAGACTCATCCTTGTTTAATAACTCATTTGACCCCATAGGAGTTTCATTATAGAGGCACTCTCCATTCCAAACTTTTTAATTAACTCCTTGCTGAACTTAGACTGTGAGATGGATAATCCATTCTCAGACTGTCTTTCTTGGAGGCCCAAGAAGTACTTGAGTTCACCCATACTGCTCATCTCAAATTTCTCTTGCATAAGTTTAGGAAACTTTCTACAGAGTTCATCATCAGTAGACCCGAAAATTATGTCATCCACATAAATTTGGACTAGGATGATCTTACCCTTGACTTCCCTTAGGAATAATTTCTTATTTATCTTTCCCCTTGAGAATTTGTTCTTAATGAGAAAGCTAGACAGAGTTTCATATCATGCCATAGGGGCTTGCTTCAACCCATACAAAGCTTTTTTAAGATTAAATACAAAATCAGGAGGGTTAGGATTAACAAAACTTGAGGGTTGCTCAACATAGACCTCATTTTTTAGGTCACCATTGAGGAAAGGTGACTTGACATCCATTTGGTAGATCTTGAATCCTTTATGTGTAGCATATGCAAGGAAGACTCTTATAGCTTTCAATCTTGCCACTGGTGCAAAGGTCTGATAAAAGTTAATACCTTCTTTTTGTTTGTATCCCTTTACAACCAGTCTGGCTTTGTTCTTGATTATAACATCATTTTTATCAAGTTTGATCCTATATATCCACTTGATTCTAATGATGTTATATCCTTATGGTCTGGGAACTAGCTTTCAGACATTGGACCTCTTAAACTTATTCAGTTCTTCTTAAATTTCCACAATCCAAAATGGGTCTATATTGGCATCTTCAAACCTTTTTGGTTCTACCCGAGACAAAAAGCTAGAGTATATGGCTCCTAGTTGTAATCCCTTGGCTAGCTTCTCTAATGTTCTAGTTTCTTGGATGATCCCTCAAATGCCTGATTGCTGGGGGCATTCTAACTTCATCATCATGAACTTCAGTGGCTGGATCCTGCTGGTCTTCAGCCATATCCTGAGAACATTGTCCTTCTTCAGAAATGCACACAACATTCTCTTCCTTTTGGGTAGTAGGAGGAAGGTTCTTGATGGTCAGATTTTCCATCTTTAACTCTATACCTACAGATCTAGAGGAGCTTGGCATCTTATTGTTAATCATTGATGACTCGTCAAAGACTACATTATCAGAATATTCTACAACTTGATTTTTCAAGTTATTAACCCTATATGCTTTGCTATGATTGTTGTATCCAACAAATATCCCTTCATAGGATTTGGCAGCAAACTTAGTCATGTAGGACTTCCCATTATTAAGCATAAAACATTTACTACCAAAGATTCTGAGATATGCTTAATTTGGTTTTCTGCCTTTCATAATCTTATAGAGAGTCTTCTTGTGGTACTTGTTGATAGAGGCCTTATTCAAGACATGACAAGCAGTGCTCATTGCCTTAGCCCAAAAGTATTCTGGGAGAGAAGTGTCACTGAGTAGTGTCCTGCCAGCTTCTATGAGAGTCCTTTTTTTCCTCTCAGCTGTCCCTTTTTGCTGGAGTGTTCTTGGAGAAGAAAACTCCTAAAAAATCACTAGTTCTTCATAGAACTTTGTCATGTCGTCAGACTAAAATTCAATACCATGATGACTTCTGATTTTGACCACAGAACCGTCTTTTTCATTATGAACTTGCCTAACAAAGGTCATAAAGATGTCTACGGTTTCAGACATTTTCTTTAGAAAGAAAATCCAAGCATATATGGAATAGTCATCAACTATCATAAGTGTATAGACTTTCCTACCTAGACTATGATTTGGCATAGGACTAAACAAGTCCATATGCAGGAGGTACAGACACCTCACAGAATCCTTTCCCCCAATGCTCTTAAAGGATGTTTTGGTCTGCTTTCCCTTTTGACATGCAGAGCAAATGCCCTCCTTGGTGCATCTTATATTGGGTCCATTTATGACTATCTCATCATTGAAGAGCTTGTTAATGGTCTTGTAGTTCAAGTGGAAACTCCTCTTGTACCATTGCACACAGTAGGAGACTTTCTCATTAGCAGCTAGATATACTGGAGTGTCAAAACTTAAACATAAAAGTTTAAACAGTAAATATTTTCACTTCTAGTGCCTGTCAAAATGACCTCTTGGTCACTTGACCTTTTGATCAGACACTCATCCTTGTGGAAGACAATGACATTGCCAATATCACACAGTTTGCTTATGCTTATCAGGTTATGTTGTAACCGTTCCATATAAGCCACTTTTGTGATTGAGACAATGACATTGGTGATCATATCATAGCCCTTGGTGACTCCTTTTTCTGAGCCTCCAAAGATCACCATAGGTCCATTCTTTAATGTATTGTATTCCTTTAGATGACACCTTGTTCTAGTCATATTCCTAGAACATCCACTGTCCAAGTACCATATTGGTGCATGGGTACTTGGACTAACCTGCAACTACAATTTAGTTTACCTTAAGACCCCAAAAGAGTTTGGGTCCTTGGTTCTTATTTGTTTGAAAGTGAACTTGTCTACCTGTAGAACTTCTGATATGAAGACTTGCCCTTGTCCTTGGCATAATAGGTTTGTGCGAACAATCTATGGCAAAGTGTCCCACTTTACCACAACACCAACATTCATGGATGTTGTATCTCCTTTTCTAGATAGCCCTTGTGCTTTGCAATCTATTTTAAACTGACTATTCAGAAGTGAGAGCAGCAACCTTTTTCTTATTTTTGTCAGCAACAATCTGACTAAAAGTGATTCTGCCAGTAGATGTACTTGGCTTACTCTGAGTACCTCCAACATCAGTCTTTTTTGCGTTGAACAAGTTGTTTATGGCTTCAGAGATGGCCAAGTCAGGCTTACTGATTGACTTACCATTGTCTGAGTAGTTGCTAGAAGAACCTGATAGTAGGCCACTGCCTTATCCTTGAGTGAGGGGGTCCGAGCACCAAACACAAATAGTCCATGATGGGAAATCTGGATTTCCTCATGGAGAGCCTTAAAGGTACTCAAGTCCCCCGCCCTTCCTTCCGCTATAGCTGCAAGATTTTTTGTTCATACTATAAGATCTTCCATTCAACCAATGACCATATATACTCTTTTAGTCGTACTTGTTAGATGGTAACAAAACTTTCTCAAACGAGATATCAGGCTGAATTGGAGCATTGACCTTACTTATATTCCTTCTTATAGAATTCCTCTCAATGTACCCCAACCCCTTCTTATCAGTTTGCGAGGTGAAAGTATCAATGAGTGGAAATACAGATTTAGGTTTGGAGTATTGAGCCACTAGCATCCTCTCTTTGAGGAGCTTATCTTCCAACTCTTCAATTAAAGAGTTCTTACTGTTTATGGTTGATCCTTGGATAATGGTGATTACTATAAGTTGGGATACCTCTTTGCTCATCTGGCTCAACTGTGAGGCTGAGTCAGTGTGCAGAGAGAAATCTTTTCTTTAAGAGACAATCTACTTGGCTTGTCTTTTGACAAGTAACTTGCTCCTCTTCAGAGCTTCCAAGATTAACCCATACGTGTTAATCAATTGATTGACATCTTCCTCAGATTCTGAGCCATCTTCATCACAGGATGAAGGTGCATCAGAATTGTGACTTGTTTCATAATCAGATTCAGAGGAGGAGGGAGAATGAATTAGTACCTCAGGTTGATCAAACTGATCCTCACTAGATTCACCATCTGTCATGGCCATAAGTACATAAAAAGTAACTATCATCCTAATCCACTTCATTGTCACTATCTGAGTGTTACAGAGGGGCTCTGATTCCTATCCTTACAACTAGATAGTCCTCCTCTTCTTCAGTTGTAGTTGCAGCAGCAAACTGCCCTATATAGGCTTCATCTTCTTCTTTATTTTAAGACCCCTTTTTTTCTTGTAAAACACTGGGGTCTTAGGCCCAGAACCGCCGCTTTGCGGTGACACCTTCACACCCGGGAAGGTTATCACTAAAAAACGCCGATCCTGCCGGCCAAATCGATCACAACTGTAGCAATATAATAAAGTAAGTCCACAGAAATCACATATAAATAAATAAACTCGACGAAGGGAGTGTCCACAGATATAACACATAACTGAATCTTGGGCTTACGCCCTGTACATCAAGTCCTCACTAAATATCTCTCATTACGGAAGCAAACTAAAATAACTACTAGCGATCAGGACTCACAGTCCCTACCGTCTGAACTCTGGTGATAGACTACCCGATCTCCAAGCGTGCCGACCTCTGGGGCTGCTCCTCCATGCTGGGCTCCATGGTCCCCTAAAATGATGTGGTTCGAAAACCGTTAGTCTAAAAGACTAAGTTCTATCATCCCCCGTCCCTTCCCCCATGGCTCCTAGGTACCGAGCAGAGAGAAGGAAAGGGAAGGACATGATAGTGGAGAATAACAATTAAGCAGATGGCGGTGGAACTAATCTAGTAGTTCTAAGGTTTATAAGACGGTAATAAAGGTATGGAACATTGAATAAGAAAGTAACATCATCTTATGTGAAAATACATAAGCTAAGGGATATCTTGCAGGGCTTCTATCGTATAAAAAGTCTCATACTGATTTATACGATAGGGTGTCGGTTTTACTAGAAAGCATAAATATGTAATACTGAATAAAAACCTAGACTTATAAGCACGCTCGCACAAACTTATAAACCAAGGGGTCGTTTTGCAGGGCCTAATATATAAAGCGTCTCATACCACTTATACATTAGGTGTCGGGTTATATGCAATGATTATGCTATGAAATACAATTATGACATGACGTGAACATGCAAGTGCAAGCCACCCACTTGACTCTGTGTACACAGACCTTTAGTTCCCCCTTTCCTGAGTCGAACCTCCCAGGATACCTCCGTAGTGGCAAATAGAAGCGGTGGGTTGGGCCTCTCCCACATCTAAATCGATAATTGCACTACCAGCCAGACCTATCGTACGCCTCAATGTTGGTGCACTAAGCGGAGCTCCTGCGTACTCTTACCGGCTGGCGCATTGGATTTTATTTCGCAAAGTGCTAAACAACACTTGTCGAGTCAACGTATTGGCATCGGTGCATCGACCCTCCAATACCAAAGACCAACCACCTTATACTTATTCACATGCAACCTTATGTATCAACTACCGAGCCAAAACTCCCCGGACCATCCCGTCCGTCATAAGCAACAACCGAGACAAAGGTCGCCGGGCCATCCTGCCCATCACAAACCATTATCGAGCCAAAGCAAAATCGGGCTAACCTTCCCATCACCAAAAACACCGGGCTTACTGCCCGAGTGACCCAACCTATCTCCTCGAGACATCGAGGTGTTAGAAGGTGAAACCCTAGATTTACTAGTTACTCTTGCATTTTAATTTTGCCTACGATTTAGGTTTAGCCCAGGACTGCCCAAGGTATTCCCCGTGAAGGGCTCTCGAGGGCACTAGGAGCTACGATGGGCTGAAGCCCAAAGCTCTCTTTCGCAAGGCAGTTAATCTTATTGGTTAATACCCAATTCCAGGTCCCTTTCTATTGCCTTGGATCTAACCCTAGTATTTTTGACACTTCCTCTATACGGGGAAAGGCGATCTTTCGTCGATCCCGAGCTCCACCTAGCACTAACCAAACAAACCCTCTACTCATCCTACCTCCAGTTATGAACACATTTTAATTTATCCAAACCAGCAAACCACAAAACCTGACTCATGTGCCAAAATTTATACTCCAACATAATTTCTGTAGTTTTACTATATGCAGACCACTGATGCTATATGACATGTAAAACAGGAGGTACATCAAATAATCACCCAATACTCCTATAATAATTATTGGAGGGGTATTATGACCTTAGAGGCCTAAATCCATAGATTCATAATTTTCCTATTTATCTGATAATTTATTTAATTATTCTAGTAGACAAAAATTCCAAGATTGAACATGAAGTACAAAATTCAGACAAGATAACATTCCACCAAATTTATATTATATGCAAAATAAATATTTAACTTACCATCCAAAATATCCCAATTTTTCAGCAAGGTTTAGGATCTAAATTTTTATTTTCATTATATCCCACAATAATTCATTTAAAGAGATAAGTAGGACAATATTACTTCCCAAAATTCAGAGAAAATTGAATAATGATTTTAAGGTCATCTAAATGCTCTAGGTCAAGTTTCATAATTTATTAACCAGTAAAGAGCCTTAATCAAATTATTGAACAATTTTCCAATTTACTTAGCTTGTGAAGTAAGTACCACAAAAATGAATCCAAAAATTCTCATAAAATTCATACATGACTAAGAAAGTTTAAAACTCCCTCTACCAAATTTTTATGACCTCCCTATGTGCAGTGGGATCAAAATGATCAAATGATTGATTAGGGCAATCCCATGAGTTATAAATGGAGTGCAAAAATTATTGTTTCAAAATTCCCAATTAAATTACTAGAGGTTCAATAAATGCTTATGACCACTCTACCCAATTTTCATTATAGTTCAAGGAGTTTTACTACTCTATTCTAGCACTACAATGTTTGTTCCCTAAACTAGGGTAAGGGTTTTGTGGGTCCCACCCTTTCCAAAATCCCTTAAGATTTTCACCAGAGGGTTTTATCTACCCTAGCACCCTCCCTACAAAATTTCAAGGCCATTCAAGGTGTTTTGGTCTCATGCCCTTCACAAGGTACAAAAGCCCTTCCTTAGGGTTTGACCTTGGATCTTAGGCCAAATTAATTCCAATCTACCCCATCTTTCATGGGAAGGTGCAAAAAGTCATGAAAAGTCAGTGGCCCCAATTTCAACCTCTATTGAGGTGATTTGGCCACACAAAGTCCAAGGTACACTTTTGGACCAAAATACCCTTTTAAAGCAAGGCTAGGGTTTGCATGATTTTTGTTCAAACCTCCTCCAAATGTAATGGAATTTTAACCAGAGCTTAGTAATGACTCCATGCACCACCCACCAAAATTTGGATGAGTTTGGAGTTCATTTGACTCCTAAATTAATTTACCCTAGAGAAATTAAATTATTTCCAAAACTATAGAAAAACTATTCCCAAAAATTTCCATTTTTGGGCAGTGTCTAAAAATGGACAAGGGTGACTCTCTGCCATAATTTCAAATCATTTAGACTAAATATGAAGTGTGGGCACTCAGTTTAATATCTGCCTAGCCCTAGATGTAGGCCCCACCAAAATGGTTCCCCTAGTCCAACTAGAGGTCTAAATGGGTTCAAATTAATTTTGAATTAAACTAGACACTTAGGGCTACAAAGTTCATGTTGGTGACTTTTTCATTAAAGGGGTCTAAGTATTTTTAAAAATTAAAAACATTAAATGCATTAGGTGTGACAGAATTCATTAAAATGAAATACATAAACCTATAGTTTAAAATCTAATGCAGCATGAATCTTGACGCAAGGTGGACGACATCTGGTCATCTTCAAGCCCCAGCCGATGGTCCCGATCTCACCGTCCTAGAGCTTCTTCCAGACGCTGTCGCCGGCGATCCGGCCACCTCCCAGGCCGGCCACTGCCACCACCACCTCCGTTGAGGTTGTGGCCGTCACCAGGCGGCGGCTCAGCCGCCGGAGAGCCCTATTCTGGTGGTTCTACCAAGCTAATTTTTGGCCGAAAACCATGAAAATTCTGAATTGGATCGGGCTGAATTGAGCCCAAACCTTGGCCCTAGTGATTGCTATGAACTATCCATGGGAAAAGGAGTGGAGGAGGACCGATGGGGGTGGCTGTATCCTTGTCGATCGCTGGATTGGTATGGTGATGGCTGGTGGTGGTCAGGTTCTTACAACAGTGAAGTGGGACTGATTGGCTCCTTCAGGTAAGTGGTGGAAATGAATCCATGGAGTCAAGGGAAGTGTTGCGCGCTAGGGTCCGAAGAAAATAAATGCAACCGAACTAGCAATCCAATGAGGAAAGTATACCTATTGAATTGTAGCTAGGTGACACAAGTGTCGTATTGAAATCTGGGAACTGTTGAGTATGCTTACTCACACGAAAACTATTATCTTATCGACGAAAAAACTAGGGTTTTAGAAAATCTAATTGCAAGGAAGGAAGTAAAGCTAAAGCTAGAAAGAGAGCTATTACAGTTAATTAAAGAGCATAAGAAAATCATTTACTATGAAAGGTTGAAAATATGAAATGAAAATGCACTCGATCAAGAATCACCTCGGCTAAAGACGATTAAGAAAATGCGATAAAAATCTAAACTTAATAGGATAAAGGTCCTTGACCGTGGAGGTTCCTAAAGCTTGAACACGCTTCTCTCGAAGTCGTGCCCAACTGAGTTTAAGAAGGTCCGATCGACTCTCATCTAAATCGGAGGCCTAAAACTCGCTTTACGCGGTGAACCCCACTATTGGATTTTACTCCAATCCGGGAGATTTCGACGTCTGCTTCTCTCGAGGGGTGCGTACAATTCCCTTTACTCTTGAATGCTCACTTCATTCTATCGGCCTCTCGGCTAGCCCAGAATGAAAGCAAAGGTGGAGGGTATATATCGATAATATACCTCCAACCCATGATTAATCAAGTGTAATTCAAGGCCCTAACCTAAAAAGAAAATATTAATCAAAACATCATAACTTAATCGCTCGAACCTCGGATCATCAAGATCGAGTACAAGGAGGATTAGTTAATCATTGTGAAGTGGAGGAGGGGGAATGAGTAGTAAAGCATAAAAAGAACACAAGCGAAACAAAGAACACTTCTATTAATGAAAAGGGGCAAGTTACACTATGGAAAAAGAAATTACAAGTGCAAGGAATTGAAACCTATTCTAGCCCTACAATTAGCACTAAGCAACACTAAAGATTATAAAGAATGCATAAACAAGTAAAGATTAAAATAGGGTTAAAATAAAATTACAAAGAGAGAGAGAGAGAGAGAGAAAGAAAAGCATAAGAAAGATCAAGAAACAAAGGGGCAGCACCTCCCCCTCTCAACCAAAGCTTGCTGAAATGGAAGAGGGGGCCTGAATTTATAGGCAAAATTCTCGGGTTGGTCACGCCCTCCGACACGCCCTAGGGGGGTGTGTCCGGGGGCATGATATATACGAAGTTGACCTCGGGTTGTGGGATCTGGCGGGAGGGATGATTACTTCTGTACGTCGGTCGACACGCCCATGGTCACGCCCGTGTAGGGGGGCATGGCATGCACGTCATGTCGAAATAATTGGTCGGAAATCCGTCAGTCGTCGGAAAGGTTGATGTCATGCCCCAAGTCACGCCCGTGACGGGGGGGGGGGGGGGGGGGGGGGCGTGACAGTAATGTTGCGTGCTGTGGCGGAACCTGCATTCAATGCGGCGGCAGGCTTTGCGGCAGAGGGCGACACGCCCTTGGTCACGCCTGGCGACATGCACGAGGAGGGCGTGTCAGGGGGTGTGACAGCCGTTTTGTTCGTTTTCCTATCCCTTCCAGCAGGAGTCCTCGGGATCTGGTGACATGCCCTAGGTCATGCCCAGGGAGGGCGTGACAAAGTGGTATGTCAGGTAATTTTTAGCCAATTTTCTGGAAACCTTCAAAAAGACAAGAAAAAGTTAGTGGCAATAATATTTACATAAAAATGATACAAAAATAAACTAATAATAGACATGATTTGTACAATATAAAATAGAAAATTCGATAATAATTTAGACTACAAAACGTATTATAAAATTCCCCCAAGCTTAAGCTTTGCTTGTCCTCAAACAGAAATATAAAAACTAGATAATCATAAAAAAGGACTAATCAAAAAGTTCTAATTATGCCTACACAAGTACTATGCGAAATTCTAAGTAGGGAAAAGGTGAAATGTAAGTCTAAAATAATTATTTAGGTATGGTAAAACTTTTATAAACTTTACTAGATAAAAACAAATCATCCAAAATTTTAACGAAATTCTTTAAATAAACTTAAGCAAAGCAATGAACATAATAAAAACGCATTGAGTTGTTACTAGATCCAAGCAACGCATTATAATTATATCAATTTAATTAACAAAAATCTAGGTTTAAATCCAAAACTAAAACTGATTTACTTTTCTTCTTTTCTTAGTTGTTAAATAAAAATCAAAAAGCGTGAATCAAAAGGACTTAAATAGGACAGAAACGTTTGATTTAAGAATATGATTAGGAGTGGAATTCAAAGCTAAACGTGAAGGTTTAAAATCACACTAAACCAAAGCAAAGAGTTTCAAAAACTTTCATAAAAATATATATACAATTTTTTCTTTTTCTTCTTTTTTCCATTTTTTTTTCTTTTTTCAAAACAAAGGCCATAAATATTTTTATTTTCCTTTTGAATTGGCCAAACAAAAATAAACATAACTTTTGAGCATACTTTTTTTCAAAAACCTTTCTCCCACAAAAATCACAAAATATCCTATCAAAATCGTGAAAATATTTTATAAAACTCAAAAAGGCTAGTGTGATTAGATAGGTTGGAAATTTTGGCTTTGGTGAAAATAAAATGAAGGGAGGAGCTATCAAATGAAATCGAAAAAAGGCTCAAAAACAGCTAACTAGTGGTAAAAGTTTTTAGGTTGGCAGGAAAGCTCAAACGAAAACAAAAACGGCCTAAATCATTTTCACGCTTTTGAATTTATTTAAAACAAAGGTTTGAAAATATCAAAAAGCGAGTCCTAAATAATAAAAGAAGATTGATGAAATTAACTTGAAAATAGGAATAATAGGTGGCTTGGATCGTTCACATCTACTATGTTATTCAAAAATTGACTTTACAAAAATTATTCAAAAACGAAAAAGAAAATAGTGGATGATGAATTTTTGAGAAAGTAAAGGAAATAAAAACAAAAAACCATAATAGAAATACGAGTTTTAGAAAAATATTTCACTTTAACATGCTATCGTGAATTAGAAACACAACATGCCCAACATTTTACTTGTGAAACATAATTAAAAAGGACGATTAGAAATATTATAATTAACTACATTGTTTATAGAAAAATTTTTAGTAAAACAAAAACAAAAACTAGGGGTACTATTGAAATACCAAAATGTCTAAACTATTCAAAAACACATATATATATATATATATTTAATTTTGTGAAATATTCACTTTTTTTTTGGAAATATTTTCTCTCTTTTTTTTTTTGGAATTTTATGATATTCATTTTTTTTATTTTGGAAATATTTAAAATATATACAAAAAGAAAAATATTTACACTTAGCAAAAATGAAGGAGGTAGTCCTCCCCCAAGTTTAAAATAGACATTGTCCTCAATGGCAAAAGAAGGGGATTGGAGAAGGAGAGAAAAATAAAGTACAGAATTGAAAGACAGAATTGAAAGACAGGTACTTCCACGGATTTATTTGCTACGAAAGCTGAGTGATGCCGCTCCCCCGAATGTCTTCTTTGGACTTTGTGATGGATTCAGCGACGTTGGAGCAGGCGATCGCAGAAGCTTCAGCTTGTCGGAGCCGTCCGAGGCCAAAAATTATAAAATAAAGAAAATAGAAAAAGATAACTTAGGTTGCCTCCCAAGAGTGCCCTTTGTTTAAAGCGTCGTTGAGCTCGATGCATTAAAAAATAATATTGTACAAAAATATTGTTGTCCAGAAATAAAATTGTTTTTAGCAAAAATTAAAAGTTCAAAGTTAAAGTTCGTGAAGGAGAAACTTAATAATGTTTGGACTGACATCATCATCACCAAAAAAATAGAGTTTAAGACGCTAATCATTCACTTTGAAATTACCCATATCAGGGTGAGAAATTAAAACAGTTCCATAAGGAAAAACTTCTAAAATAGTAAACGGGCCAGATTAGCGAGATTTTAATTTGCCCGAAAATAAACGTAAACGAGAATTATATAAAAGGACTTGGTCGCCCGTCTTAAAGTTTTTAGGGTACCTTAAGTGTTTATCGTGTAAACGCTTCGTCCGCTCTTTATAAGGTTTATTATTTTCATAAGCATAAGAGCGCCACTCATCGAGTTCATTTAGTTGAAATTTTCGAAGGTCACCGACTAAGCATGGGTCGAAGTTTAAAAATTTTAAGGCCCAAAAGGCACGGTGTTCTAACTCTACGGGCAGATGGCACGATTTTCCATAAACTAGCCGATACGACATACATCCGAGGGCGGTTTTGTATGCTGTTCGGTTGGCCCATAGAGCATCGTCAAGTTTGGCTGACCAGTCTTTCCTAGAAGTTGAAACAGTCTTTTCTAATATTCTTTTTATTTCTCTATTAACTACTTCGACTTGTCCGTTAGTTTGGGGGTGGTAGGCAGTGGAAAGCTTATGCATAACGCCGTATTTGGTAAGGATTTTTGAAAATTGTGCGTTACAGAAATGGGAACCCCTATCAATAACGATTGCGCGAGGCGTACCGAATCTAGAAAATAATTTTTTAAAAAATGTGACTACAACTCGGGAGTCGTTCGTAGGAAGAGCTTGGGCCTCAGCCCATCGTGAAACATAATCAACAGCAACTAAAATATATTTGTTTCCGAAGCTAGAAGGAAGGGGCCAACAAAATCAATTCCCCAGAGGTCGAAAATTTCGCACTCTGAGAATTAATTTTATGACATTTCATTTTTATTAGAAATGTTGCCCGACCGTTTGCAACTATCACACCTGCTCACAAAGGCTTGCGCGTCTTTAAACAGGCTAGGCCAGTAAAAACCCGCGCAAAATAACTTGTGAGCGGTGCGAGCAGCTTGATAGTGCCCACCTATCGGACCTTCATGCAAATGTTTTAGAATATCAATTCCTTTATCATAAGAAACACATCTCCTTATCACTTGATCCGCACAAATTCTAAAAAGATGCGGGTCTTCCCAAAAGTAGTTCTTCATCTCAGAAAAGAATTTCTTCTTTTGCTTAGAGGAGAACTCTTTTGGGAGCACCCGAGCCACTAGATAGTTGGCGATGTGCGCAAACCAAGGAGAAGTAGATGTGTTAACTAAAAGCAGCTTCTCATCAGGAAAATAATCATTAAAAGATTTTTCATTTAATTTTTCTATAAAGGGGTTATCTAATCTGGATAGATGGTCGGCGACCAAGTTCTCGGCTCCTCGCTTATCACGGATCTCTAAGTCAAACTCCTGGAGGAGTAATACCCAGCGAATCAAGCGAGGCTTGGCATCCGTTTTGGCAAGAAGGTACTTGAGGGCCGAGTGGTCCGTAAAAACAATGATTTTTGAAATTGTAATGTAAGGGCGGAATTTATAAAATGCGAATACTACATCTAAGAGCTCCTTCTCGGTTGTGGTGTAATTTTCTTGTGCAGATGTGAGGGTTTTACTAGCATAATAGATGGGGTGGAAGTTTTTAGATATACATTGACCTAATACGGCTACCACCGCAAAACTACTCGCATCGCACATAATCTCGAAAGGAAGGTCCCACACAGGAGCTATCATAATCGGTGCGTTAATTAACTTTTCTTTAATTAATTCGAAGGCAGAAAGGCAAGAGTCATCAAAAATGAATGGAGCGTCTTTTTCTAAGAGATGGGTGAGGGGCTTTGTGATTTTGGAGAAGTCCTTTTTAAAATGACGATAAAAGCCAGCGTGGCCTAGGAAACTTCTTATAGCTTTTATGTTCGTAGGCGGCGGCAGCTTCTCAATAACTTCTATCTTGGCAACGTCTACCTCAATACCTTTAGCAGAAATTTTATGACCCAAAACTAACCCTTCCCTTACCATAAAATGGCATTTTCCCAATTAAGGGCAAAGTTAGTTTCTTCACATCGTTCTAAGACTTTTTCGAGGTTTTCTAAACATCTATCGAAGGAATCACCGAACACGGAGAAATCATCCATAAATACCTCCATAATGCTTTCTACGTACTTGTCAAATATTGCGAGCATACATCGCTGGAATGTAGCTGGCGCATTGCACAATCCAAACGACATTCTTCGGTAAGCGAAGGTGCCGAAGGGACAAGTAAACGTAGTTTTCTCTTGGTCCTCGGGAGAGATGGGTATTTGAAAGTACCCCGAGAGGCCATCGAGAAAACAATAAAAGCTATGGCCGGATAATCGTTCTAAAATCTTGTCGATAAACTGTAAAGGAAATTGGTCCTTGCGGGTGGCATCATTTAACTTACGGTAATCTATACACATACGCCAACCCGTCACCGTCCGTGTCGGGATTAATTCATTATTCTCATTACTAACTACGGTTATCCCTCCCTTCTTTGACACTACATGAACGGGGCTAACCCACTTACTGTCCGATATAGGGTAGATAATTCCTGCGTCTAATAATTTAATAACCTCGCCCTTAACTACTTCTTTCATATTCGGGTTTATACGGCGCTGAGGTTGAATAGAGTTACGCGAATTATCCTCCATTAAAATTTTATGGGTACAGAAAGATGGGCTTATGCCCTTGATATCAGAAATTTGCCAAGCAATAGCCCGGCGATGCTTACGTAGAACTAGAAGAAGTTTATCGTTTTGCGTATCCGTGAGGTAGGCCGAAACGATAACTGGTAACTTGGAATCTTTTTCTAAGAAAGTATACTTAAGGTGTTCAGGAAGTTCTTTAAGTTCTAGGGGGTTCTTCATAAGAGGATTTAGAGATTCTATTTTTTCAAAAATAATATCTTCATAAACTTTTTTATAAGGAACGTAATAAGGGGTGGGGCTAGCAGCTAAGACGGCTTCTTGCAGCGATTAAGTTGGAAGAAAAGAGGAAGAAAAAAATAAAAAAATTCTTTTTAAAACTCAGTAAGACAATCAGAAGATTCATCACATCCTTGCAGCGATTCAGCGGGAAGAGAAGAAGAAAAACAAAAATCAGAAAGTTCTTTTTCAAAGTCGGAGAGGCAGTAGGAAGATTCATCACTCACGGCGTCTACGAAAAAACATGAGTCATCATTTGCTAGGGTGTTCTTCATCGAAGGTGTGATAGAAAAAGTGACTTCATCGTCGCCTACTCGAAGGAAGAGCTTACCATTGCTTACATCAATGATGGCTCTGGAGGTGGCAAGGAAGGGTCGGCCAAGGATCAGGGGAACCTCAACGTCTTCTTCGATGTCAAAAATGACAAAGTCTACCGGGAAGATGAACTTATCGACTTTCACTTGAACGTCCTTCACCATTCCTAACGGGTACTTAACAGATCTATCAGCTAGCTGGATACTCATACGTGTGGGGTTAAGGCTACCAATCACTAACTTTTTAGACAACGAAAAGGGCATCAGGTTTATACTCGCGCCTAAGTCGGCTAACGCGTGTTTAACAAAAAGATCACCAAAGACACACGGGATAGAGAAACTACCCGGGTCACTGATTTTCTTCGGCAAAGCGTTTGTTAAAACAGCAGAGCACTCGGCGTTTAGCGTGACGTGCAAAAGATTCTCTAACTTCTTCTTATTGGTGAGGAGGTCCTTAAGATACTTGGCGTATTTCGGCATCTGCGAAATAGCCTCGTGGAAGGGAAGATTAATGTGGATTTGCTTGAAGATCTCTAAGAAGCGGGAGTACTGATCATCTTGACATTGTCTATTAAGTTCGGAGGGGTATGAAGGAGTTGAATTATTTTTGAAGATGGGTGGTGGAGTGAGATTTTTTTCTAAAACAGGGGTGATAACTTCTTTAGCAGAGGGTGGAAGTGGAGCGGAGCTTTGATTTTTAAAGGCGGGAGCGGAGCTTGCCTCGGGCTCTTCACTTACCATAACGGAGACTTGCTTCCCACTCCGAAGAGTTATAGCTTTCGCTTGCTCTCTCGGGTTAGGTTCGGTATTAGAAGGAAGAGACCCTGCGGGTCGCTTAGAAATTATTTTCGCGAGCTGTCCTACCTTATTTTCTAGACTTTTTACGCTTCCGGTTAAAGTTCTTATAGTAGCGTCATTTGTGGTGATATATTTAGAAAGTAATTCCTCCAAGCTTTGAGGTTTGGATAATTTTGAAGAGGTGGTGGTGGTGGTGGTACAGAAAAATTGTTTTGTGGTGGCGGGCGCATAACATTCGATGGATTACTCCACGAAAAATTCTGATGATTTCTTAAAGCAGGGTTATATCTATTCGGAAAATTAAAACCAGGAGGATGAAAATTCTCAGCAGAAAAATTATTAAAAGCATTTCTAAGCATATTATTAACATAATCTAATTGTTCTGGAGTAGGGGTTGCAGATTTCCATACCTGAGGGGCGGAGGCAGCAGTCATCTCCGTTATCTTTTTTCTTAGGATTTCTACTTGCAGAGCGAGCTGGGAGACGTTGTCCACTTCAAAGATACCTGCAGGCTTGTTCAGGCTGGACCTAGGCACATTCCACTGATAAGTGTTCATGGCCATGTCCTCAAAAAGATCAAGAGCTGCTTCCGGGGTCTTATGATTTAAAGTACCGCCAGAGGCTGCGTCTATCATTTGCTTTGTATTTTGATTTAGCCCGTTGTAGAACGTCTGCACTTGTAACCATACAGGCAGCGCGTGATGTGGGCATCGTCTTAATAATTCTTTAAATCTCTCCCAGGTTTCATATAGGGTTTCAGAGTCTATTTGTTTGAAGGCAGAGATATCGTTCCTATGTTTTGCAGTTTTAGCTGGCGGAAAATACTTCGCCAAAAATTTTTCAGTTAATTCATTCCAAGTGGTTATGCTATTCTTAGGAAGTGTGTTCAGCCACTGCTTAGATTTAGTTCTTAGAGAGAAGGGGAAGAGTCTCAGCCTGATTGCATCATTTGTGACACTATTTATCTTGAAGGTGTCGCAAATTTCAAGAAAGCTAGCTATATGTGCGTTCGGATCTTCATCTTGAAGTCGTCAAATTGCACATATTGCTGCACCATTTTAATTATGCTAGGCTTTAATTCGAAGTTATTATTTGCTATAGCAGGGCAGACTATACTAGATTATGTTCCCTCGAGATTCGGTCGTGCATAATAGGACATAGTCCTTTGTACGGCCTCATCTACATTGGGTTCTTCCATTCATAAAGTAGCAAATGACTCGGAGTCCTCAACCGACACTTGGATAGTAGGACCTTGAAATCGCGATCTTATCCAAAGAGTACGCTCAATTTCGTGGTCCAAGTCCAAAATAACCGACGGACTCCCACGGGTCATGCACTAAAAGAACAGAAAAGAAGAAAAGAAAGAGAAATAGGATAAACAAGAAAGAAAGCTAGATTAGAAAATTTTTTCTTCTTTTTTTTTGAAATAGATTTTTTTTTTTATATAGATTAACTCCCGAACTTCCCAAGGACTATCCCATGAAGGGTTCGTAAGGTACTAGACAAGATAGTGGCGCTTAAAGCCCTTTGCCCTTTTCGAGAGAATTAGTTGGCGTAGAAAATTGTGAAGTTGGTTACTATTAAGAGCGGGGATAACTTTTTTGAATTTTAAAATTTAAAGAAAGAGGATGAGAAAGAGAAGAGATAAAATTAATAGGTTCGTGTTTTCAAGATATCAACTGAAGTTGGATCCCCGGCAACGGCGCAAAAAACTTGTTGCGCGCTAGGGTTCGAAGAAAATAAACGCAACCGAACTAACAATCCAATGAGGCAAGTATACCTATCGAATTGTAGCTAGGGGACACAAGTGTCGTATTTAAATCCGGGAACTATTGAGTATGCTTACTCACACGAAAACTATTATCTTATCGACGGAAAAACTAGGGTTTTAGAGAATCTAATTGCAAGGAAGGAAGTAAAGCTAAAGCTAGAAAGAGAGCTATTACAGATAATTAAAGAGCATAAGAAAATCGATTACTTCGAAAGGTTGAAAATATGAAATGGAAATGCACTCGATCAAGAATCACCTCGGCTAAAGACGATTAAGAAAATGCGATGAAAATCTAAACTTAATAGGATAATGGTCCTTGACCGTGGAGGTTCCTAAAGCTTGAACACGCTTCTCTCGAAGTCGTGCCCAACTGAGTTTAGGAAGGTCCGACCGACTCTCGTCTAAATCGGAGGCCTAAAACTCTCTTTACGCGGTGAACCCCACTATTGGATTTTACTCCAATCCGGGAGATTTGGACGTCTTCCTCTCTCGAGGGGTGCATACAACTCCCTTTACTCTTGAATGCTCACTTCATTCTATCGGCCTCTCGGCTAGCCCAGAATGAAAGCAAAGGTGGAGGGTATATATCGATAATATACCTCCAACCCATGATTAATCAAGAGTAATTCAAGGCCCTAACCTAAAAAGAAAAGATTATTCAAAACATCATAACTTAATCACTCGAACCTTGGATCATCAAGATCGAGTACAAGAAAGATTAGTTAATCATAGTGAAGTGGAGGAGGGGGAATAAGTAGTAAAGCATAAAAAGAACACAAGCTAAACAAAGAACACTTCTATTAATGAAAAGGGGCAAGTTACACTATGGAAAAAGAAATTACAAGTGCAAGGAATTGAAACCTATTCTAGCCCTACAATTAGCACTAAGAAACACTAAAGATTACAAAGAAAGCATAAATAAGTAAAGATTAAACTAGGGTTAAAAGAAAATTACAAAGAGAGAGAGAGAGAGAGAGAGAGAGAGAGAAGCATAAGAAAGATCAAGAAATAAAGGGGCAGCACCTCCCCCTCTCAACCAAAGCTTGCATAAATTGAAGGGGGGGGGGGCTGAATTTATAGGCAAAATTCTCGGGTTGGTCACGCCCTCCGACACGCCCTAGGGAGGGCGTGTCAGGGGGCGTGACATGTACGAAGTTGACCTCGGGTTTTGGGATCTGGCGGGAGGGATGATTTCTTTTTTACGTCGGTCGACACGCCTATTGTCACGCCCATGTAGGGGGGCGTGCCACGCACGTCATGTCGAAATCATTGGTCGGAAATCCATCAGTCGTTGGAAAGGTTGATGTCACGCCCCAAGTCACACCCGTGACGGGGGGGGGGGGGGGGTGGGTGGGGGCGGGACAGTACTGTTGCGTGCTGTGGCAGAATCTGCATTCAATGCGGCGACAGGCTTTGCGGCAGAGGGCGACATGCCCTTGGTCACGTCTGGCGACACGCCCGAGGAGGGCGTGTAAGGGGGCGTGACAGCCATTTTGTTCGTTTTCCTATCCTTTCTAGCATGAGTCCTCGGGATCTAGTGACACGCCCTAGGTCACGCCCAGGGAGGGCGTGACAAATGGGCGTGTCAGGTCATTTTTGGCCAATTTTCTGGAAACCTTCAAAAAGACAAGAAAAAGTTAGTGGCAATAATAGTTACATAAAAATGATACAAAAATAAACTAATAATAGACATGATTTGTACAATATAAAATAGAAAATACGATATGGCAAGACACAGGTGTGTTATTAATTAAAATGAGAGTTAGGAAAATGGCGTTGAGTGAGTTTACACGGGCATGTCGATTGGTGACACGGGCGTGTCAGAAGACCCGGATCAGCCGAATCAGCAAACAGGCTGAAATTTGCCAGAAATTTTCCTAAGTACAATGGCATTGAGTGAGCTCTCACTCGACGCCATTCAGTCAATGGCGTTGACTGAGCTCAGCTAACTCAACGCCATTCACTCTATGGCGTTGAGTGAGCTCAGCTCACTCAACGCCATATCGTATATGGAAAGACGGCGTGGAGTGAGCTGAGCTCACTCGATGCAATTTATTCTATGGTGTTGAGTGAGCTCAGCTCACTCAATGCCATACCGTATATGGCAAGACGGTGTTGAGTGAGCTGAGCTGACTCGACGCCATTCTGTCTATGGTGTTGAGTGAGCTTAGCTCACTCAACGCCATTTAGTCTATGTTGTTGAGTGAGCTCAGCTCACTCAACACCATACCGTATATGGCAAGACGGCGTGGAGTGAGCTGAGCTCACTCGACGCCATTCAGTCTATGGCGTTGAGTGAGCTCAGCTCACTCAACGCCATACCGTATATGGCAAGACAGTGTTGAGTAAGCTGAGCTCACTTTATGCCATTCAGTCTATAGCGTTGAGTGAGCTGAGCTCACTCGACGCCATTCAGTCTATGGCGTTGAGTAAGCTCAGCTCACTAAATGCCATTCAATCAATGGCACTGAGTGTACTCCACGCACTCAACACCCAAGCCCAAAATCTGCCTGAGTAGATACCTGATGTACTCGCCTATTCTTATCGACACACTTAACGTTTCCCGAACTTAAGTTATCTTGGCCTCTTTCTGGTTAACCCCAATGGGTGTATAGTGATATATTGGCCTCCCTTAGGATTAGAGGTGTCATGATAGGATCATGGAACCAAGTTTAACCCTAAAGTCATGCCTAGGATTGTACATTGGATTCTACTACTTGCAGACCAAGGTGGTTTTCACCTTGAGCTTTGTCCACTTGTTCTTCTTTGGGTTTCCTAGGGTTTTGTCATGACTTAGTCATGATAAAACACTCCTGGGGGTCTAGTTGTTTGAGGTATGTTACATTTAGAGTCAGAAGATGCGGAGTCAGTTTGACTCCAGCTCTTCTCATTCTTAGCAATGAAGGTTTTTTCCTTCTTCCCCTTGTGGTGGGAATGCTTCTTCTCACCTATCTATTTTCTCTTGACTAGGAAATCAGCAATGACATTCTTAGGCTTACTACAATAATAACAAATTATTTTAGAAGAAATATGTTTGCTGGGTTTAGAATCAAACCTATCTCCTTTGGAGACCTTCTTCCCATATTTATTGTGATCCTTCCTGTAATGTGAGGCGGAAGATTGTTCTTCCACTGCCTCCTCTTCATCATCTTCTGGAATTGCCTTGAGAAGGCATCAAACTCCCCATCTAGCATTTTACTATCAGATGAGATGGACTCAGAGCTTTCTGAATTAACCAGCCTCCTTGGGGGTGAGGCAATCCTCTCCTTGTTCTTCTTAGAGCTCTCAGCCATAAAGGCCACTGTCCTCTCCTTGGCATGGGATCTATTGGTGGTTTCCTCCCCTTTTCTGGCAGATAGCTACATTTCATATGAAAGCAACTTTCCAAACAATGTATGAGGAGGAGTTTCAGCATGCTTGACCACTTCTCTGATTGCACAAGTCTTTGTTCCCTAGTCTCTGGTTAGAGATCTTATGAACTTATCATTTAGCTCATAATTACTGAAGACCCTCCCATAGGTCCTCTGCTCATTGACCACTATGAAAAAAATTTCATAGCAATCAGCTATATGGTCTTTGCTGCTTTGTCTAAAAGCTTCATATTCCTGATTAAGTAGAGATTTCCTATCATCCCTAACTTCTTCAGTGCCCTCCATATAGACAATCATGGTGTCCCACATTTACTTGGCTGTCTTGTAGTGGGCAAGATTCTGGAATGTGGAATCATGTATGTCACTAACAATTATGTTTTGTGCCCTCTTGTCCATAGTTGCCAGGATGACCTCATCCTTGGTCATCTCAGGGTATTTCTTTGGGGTTTGGACATTGGCATCTAGGACAGAAATCTTCATGGGGATGAAGGGTCCACCTGAACTATGATGAAGATCCTAGGTTTAGAAGATTTCATGAAAAACCTGATCCTCTACTTCCAAATACCAAAAATCTCTTTTCTGTAGATTGGAAGCTTCATAGAGCTAAACTCCTTATTGTTCTCTCCTGAACCCATAAGGATAATCTTAAGCTACTCTTAGAGATCTATTCAGACTGTTAAGTACTGTTAAATAACCTCCCTCTGATAACACTTGAAAGACTTTATTTTCAAGTATAGTTAAACACCTAGAGGGGGGTAAATAGGTTTTTATGTCTTTTATGACTATCTTTTTGCTTTGATGTGTTGTGACTTAGTTTTAAGTTAGCTTTCAAGAATACACAATAGCACACAAGTGTTTATAGTGGGTACCCAAGGTATGAGTACATCCACTGTCCCTCCCACCTTTTTAATAGGGTGTTAAACAATGCCAACTTACCAAATCTTGTCTCTAAGAGCTTACAACACAGATCCCTCAGGATATCTCAGACTCCTCCAAGTCCTACCTCAAGCACAAGGCCATATCACTCAGAGAAAATGATGCGCCTACAACTCAGTGATCCATAGATCACCTACCTCAGACTTTATCCAAAGTCCTACACTCAGGTTAGGAGGTTATCCCTACACTCAGATCCACTACAGGATCCTACCTCAGAGAACAACTCTCCTATAGCTCAGGTACACATGCCCTACCTTATATCCACAAAAGGATCCTACAACTTGGCCTTTATAGTTTAGTCTTACAACTCAAATTTGTTAAGAAACTACAAATGAAGTGTTAGTTATTGTTGATGATTGACTCCACAGAAGTGATCTCTCTGTCTTCCTCTTACTGAACTAAGAAGAGTCAGTCCTATCCTCTTCATAGAACCAAGAATGGATCTTCAAGGTTATTTTGCTTGTGCTATGAAGTAACCTTTAGAGCAATGTTTCTTCAAGCCTCGTGAGTAGAAGAGCTGAATGTAGTGGTCTTAAAGATGAACAACAGCTTTGGTTAGCTATACTCCTCCTTCTATTTGAGAGAGTGATCTTTTGAACTTGTTATTGAAGATGTGACTATCAATAACAAACTGTATGAACTTCTCATACCAAGAGTAAGAGTATTTTTCTTCATGCTCTACAACTTAGTCGAGAGGAAGAAGATGAAGCTCAAAGCTATTATTTCCAAAAGTTAATTTCATTCTTCCTCCGAACTCTACTTTTTTATCCCGCCATCCAACGACTCTATGCAAAGTATGGACCACCGGACTGGGCACCTATAACATAACTTTTTCATTTAATATTATACTAAAGGCAGTGGTTCCTTTTGTCTTCTAGCAAGCATATCCCGCGATATTTGAGTTTCTGCTGATGTCAGCAAGACTCAGCACTTCTGGACTTAGTAAAATCCAGACAGACTCCTCAGGCACTTAGTGAAGCCTTGTCACTCAATGCAAAAGTACTTAGCAGAATTCTGTATCCCAGGAATTGAGTGATCCTTCATTACTCAATGCAAATACACTTTTGTAGTTTAACAGCTTATGCGTCGAGTGAGCCTTCATCACTCGATGCTTCTAGACTTAGTTAAATCCATCTGAATGAAGGAGTTGAGTATATCTTCTTCAATCAATGCTTTCTTCCTTTGACTGGATTCTAGATGAGGCGTTGAGTGACTTGACTTCACTAAATACTTATGTACTTAGTTTAATTTACTATTGAGAAGGCGTTGAGTGAACTGCCTTCTCTCAACGCTTCTGTCCTTAGACAAATTTTTTGACAACAACATTACAGCTTTGACTATATGTAGTTCTGTTGATGCTTTTGGTTCTAGCAATTGAGTTAACTGGCTTCACTCAATGCGTCTGGATTTAACTAGATTTCTGCTTTGGCAATACTGAGGCTTTGACTTCGTGAGCATTAGTCGACACTATTAGCCTCTTAGAGTTCAGTGAACTGCCTTCACTCAACATTTTTGTACTTAGGCAGATTTCTACTTTGCCAGCATTCTATCATTAGTCCATCTGTCTTTGTGACTCAGACTACCTGTCAAATCAGTTTAATAGAGCACAACCTACATACATTGAACTTAGGGTATGCATAAAGTATAATTATGTGTATACCATTGACTTGTGAGCCTTCTTCAAGTCTAGGACATTGTGATCAATGGAACTAACAACATGCTCCCCCTTAGAAGGTGCATCCACTTCTTCTTGAATAGATGACTCCAAATACCTTTGAAGACCATCAGCTGATTCCCTTTGCTCTTTGCAGCAGTATGAACTAATGCTTCAGGCACTTCCAATGCATCATTGTCTGTTAGTACATCATTAGAAAAAAGAGCAGGATGGAATTCTTCAACATTCTCTCCTCCAACTTGGCTTTTGTTTGATATGATATTAACTTGAACACTCTTAGAGGATTGACTTTGTTCTACACTAACTTGAACACCAACATTTGCTTGGGTGCAGATTCAGAATCAGAATCAGAACTATCAGATCCAATATCCTTTTTCCCTGTGTCCTTGGACTTCTCTTTCATCTAAGAAAATTGACTCATTGGAAGAACCCTTGTAAACCTTCCAAGGTTTTTATATCCATTCTTTTCAGGAAGTGAATCCTGGCACCTTGCCTTTTGTTAAATTTTTCTAGATAAGTATTGATGAGATAAAGAGATAATATTCTTCCTAAGTTTGGAGCATGCAGATAGTCAATTATTCTCTAGAATATGATAATTTCCCAGTAAGTTTTCTTTTACAGAATGATCCTTGTGATTAACTCAAACATAGGCTTGATGATGGTGTCATGAGATCCAGGTTTACATAATATTTCCTTTCCTATAATATCAGCAAGTAGCTCTCCCTTTTTGTTGAAGTTCTTTCTTCTTAGTGATCCAGACTTGGCATCACTATACTCACACAATTTCAGAGGATGGTATATGTCTTTATTGGAGATCTCATCCTCTTCATCACTGTTAGATGAAGGCAATTGAAGAGACCTAGTCAGCCTGTTAGGAGTATTCTTAATTCTTGTACCTCTAACTTTGGATTTTAGAGAAGTTTTGGAGGGAGAGGGCTTTATATTGATGTAAAATTTCATAAATTTAGATTTAAGAATCGGTGAAGATTCGAAGAGAAGATATTCTATACCTAGGGCATCAAGCATCCCAATAACTTTTTTAATCTCTTCTGATGGAAACCATTCATAATAATCTCATATCCTTCCTACAAATCTTTGGTAGATTTTGCTGTCATTTCCTTTGAAAGACTTGACATTGAGATGGAAGAAAGGAGGTATCAATCTCGGCGGGTAGAAAGAGTTAATGGTTTAATGGCTTTCAATATATTTTATCTCTATTTATAGAACAAGTTTTCAAAATGGGGGATAGCCTAGATGATTATTTTGACTATTTAAAATTAATTGATTTTAATTAATCATTCCGTCTTAGCGATTGTGCTGAGACAGATTGGTGATCCGCTAGGACAGGTAATATATATATATATATATATATATATATATATATATATACCGCTGAAAATATCTCAGTGCTCCCAGCGGTTCAACTGAGACTATCTTAGCTAATTCAGCTTACCTCACTGCCTGAAGTGCACATATGCTAAGCCAATTTGATAGTTAATTATAAAAAAATGTCAATTCTGACTCATGTTTTTTTAATTAAAGTTGTTAACCTAACATGCCATTAAGTATTATCAGCAATCAAATCCTAACAATATTACTGCACATTTCCAGCTAGTTAAGATGACTGATTAATTTTATTCCAATATCATAACTGATTTCTAACATAATTGCAAAATATGATGAGATAACATTTGAAATGTAGTGACAATTATTCTACAACTGGGATACCACATGATGAACAAAAATTGGAATGAAAATGAATTCTTCTGCCTTAAGCATTTCTAACTCAATTTTAAAGTGATTGAACTTAGCCTCATCCAATGGCTTAGTGAAATATCAACAACTTGATTGTTAGTGGAGACAAATTCAAGATAGATATCTTCACTCTCCACATGTTCTCTAATAAAATGATATCTAATTTCTATATGCTTAGTCCTGCTATGAGAGACAAGATTCTTTGCAATGGAAATTGCACTGGATGAGTCACAATATAAAGGTGAGTGACTTACGTTTAGGTTGTAATCCTCTAGCTAATATTGTATCCACAAGAGTTGTACACAACATCTGAAAATGAGGGGTTAGATCTATCTTAACTCTAGAGGGGGGGGGGAGTGAATAGAGTGTTTTAAAAACTTTGATTAGTTTTTATTACAGAATTAAAATAAGTGATATTAATGTATATAAAGAGAAGTAAAAACAAAATTATCACTGCATAGCAAAAGAAGAAATAGAACAACCAGACGACACAAGGAAATTATAGTGGTTCCCCAAAGCTGGGTACATTCACTCTTGTACCACCCTTGTAGGAATCCACTAATAGATTTTTGTTCAGGTGCCTTGCCACCACAGGTTTTTGCTCAGGTTCCCTGTCACCATAAGATCTATTTCAAGGGAGATCTCAAAACCCTTTGAGCTTTTGATCAGGTTCCCAAAAACCAACCCAAGTCTTTTGATAAGGAGACTTGACAACCAAAAGTAACTTTTGAAGGGAGTTATAAAAACACTTTATACAGTGAGGTAAAGAAAAATTTTGTTGTCTTCTCTTTCTCAATAGCACTGAGAAGACTAGTGGATTGCTGTGATGTCAAAGCTCCCCCTGATATGAAGATTTGTTCAGGAAGCTGGAAGATTTGCACAGGGTGTAGGCCTTCAACTTGGATTGTTAATCTTTAGGATATTTTAGACAGATATTGATTGTTGTTTCTTGAAAAGTCCTGAAGCAGAAACTAAAGAAGACAAAAGATGTGTGTAAGCTGTTCTTCTTCAATTTTCTGTATGCGCAATAGCAAAAGTCTCTTCTCTGTGTCGTGTATCAGTAGTTGAGTTTTTTTTTGAAGAGAAAAAAAATCTTTTATATTCTGAGTAGATTTCAGCCTTTGAATTTAGAATAATATCCTTGATTTACTGCTAAAATCCTTGGAGTTGAACAATTGGAATTTGTCTTTAATATATTTCCTCAACTGTCCTAGTAAATAAGCTAAGTAATTAACTCTGTGAAAGCCATAATTAATGCTACCATGAAATAGCTATATTCTTGAGAATATGAGCGTTAATTATCAGAGAATTACTGCCTTAGAATAATATAATTTGAAGTCATGCTGATAGAATATATGACAAATTGATTTTGAAAAGGAATTAGTCAAACTCAGGACAGATTTCGTCGACCTGAACTCCAAGTTCGTCGAGCTGAGAAATCTTCTTCGTCGAGCTGAGCTCAGAGATCATCGTTCTAGAAAATAACTATTAATACTGAGTTCCAAGTTCGTCGAGCTAAGATAGACTTTCGTCGACCAGAGAATCTGAGTAGAAGAAGAAGGATCATCGACCTTAGCTCGGATTTTGTCGAGCTCAGCTCAGAGTTGAAACTCTGAGTTCGTTGATCTGAGATCGACGATCAGCAATTTGAGTTCGAAGAACTTCGAACTGATTTTTTGAACTCTTTAAAACTATATTTCTTCTAAGTCTGAGTCTCTTAAATCTTCTGAAGGCTGGATCAAAGTTGTCTAACCAAATCAGACTAACCTTAACTTTAGAACTAACAGATGACCCTAGGCTATACATGTTGGGTCAACAAACCTAATAGTGAACCTAGCCCAAATCCAAACTGAGGATCCAACAATCTCCTCATATTTGGGTGGGGTCACTAATCCAAATAAAGAAAGCATGAAAACACAAAGCAATATAAATATCTGACATAATTTAAACTATTTAGCAGATATTATATAGCTAAGTTCATTACACATATAATTCACAGGTAAATAACAAAACATAAAAAGTTTAAGAACCATCAGAGGGAGGAGCAGAAGATGATTTAGCAAAAGCAATTATCCTTGTTGGATCTTCAACTTCCCTTTGAGTCATTTTCATGTCTTAAGCCCCAAGAATTTTCACAGATATAGCTCTGGGCACTACAACTTTTGGATGGATCTGCATGTATGCATTAGGATCAAATAAGTTTCTCTTTACCTGAAACCTGTTGAACTCTTCCTGTCTATAAGAAGACATTATTGAATATTTAGATATATCTTCTCCTTCTTCTCTGGCTTTATTTATTTGAGATAGACCAATAGTCTCCTTGAGTCTTACCATCCTGTAAACTAGACCAGCTCAGGTTCATATGAGGGAGAAGGAGATCACTCTGGATTGGAAATTTTTTCAGCACTCTGAGAAGTGTTTTGTTGAGGAATTTTGTAATGAATTGATTTCTATTAAAAGTTACTTAGACTAGATCTCTGTTGATGTTGGCTTTGATAGTATGACCATGGAGGTTTGCACTGGCTGCACTTCCTAGCTGGTCTAGAGGACTGATAGGAAGCTGGCCTTGGGGACTGAGAAACATTTCCTGAGGCACCTGCAATAGGAGGAGGAGGAGGAGGTCCTCTCCGGGTCTATATTGGTGGAGAACTGTATCTTTTCTTTTTCTTTCTTTCCTTTAACTTAGTCTTAGAGAATCTCATCCAGTGATGCATGTATGGAGTGAGAGGAATGTTATTCAGAATGTAGTATGGAATGTCAGCAGTAAGATTTGGCTTAGGAACAGCCTTGGGAGGAGCCTTTCTCTTCTTAGATTTCCTCTTCTTGGAATTGAGATCATCTGAATCATCATCCTCATCATCATCAGATGTTTCAGTAGGATGATCATATAGATCATCAATCTCTTTTAGTTGTTCATCAGAAATGTGCTTCTTAGCTTGAGGCTTAGAAGATAAATTGGGGATTGGAATGGCAGCTGCTAGAACTGTATCTGCTAAATTTTTTGAGAATCATCTATGTCTACAAACAGAATATCATCCAAGTCTGGCATAGGACTTTCATCCCAAATAGCCACAATAGGAGAGTTAGTTGAAGGCTCAATGGATTCAAGAGCATAAACTGGCTCAACAATTTCTGTAACCATTGAGGGCTCTATAATCATAGGAATTGCAAAACTTGCCTTTAGTTGTTCCGCAACTTCAGGACTTATTGGAGCAGTAAAACAAATAATAGCTTTAGAATGATCTTGTTGAAGTACTGATAAAGAATTTCTATGTACTGTATCAAAAGAATGTAGCAAAGAAGCTAAATCAACTGTGGGATTTATGATGAAATCACCATTAGTGCTTATTTTTGGTACTGCCTCTGCATCTGTACAAACCATTTCAAAATCAACTGCTGCTGTAACTGTTTCTGTTGCTGGAGAAACTGCTGCTACTGCTGCTGGAGCTTCTTTATGGAACATCTCCCCTGCCTGGATTTAGAAGGTACTGAATCCAGGTCCCTAGAAGAAGAAGGGACAGATGATGAAGGAGCAAGATGAGCAACAAGAGAGGATATAGAGGCATCAAGAGGTGCAATTTTCTCTGCTATGAGTTACCTGATGATTGGAGTGATAATCTCCAAGATGTTGGAAATGGAGGGAAAATCTAATTGCATAAACTCAGGTTGTGTCTGAGTAGATACAGATGGATGGATGGAGGAGGTAGATGGAAAGAAAGGAGGAAGAGTAATGAAATCGGTCATAATTTCAACCTGAGGTGGAGATAATTGTTGTTAAGGAGAGTGAGGTGGAGGTGGTGATGGTAAAAGATTAAAATTTGGGAATGACAGAATAGTATATTATGGTATGTCATCAAGGTGAGGTGGTAAAGGAGATTGAGGAGGTAGAGATAAAGGTTGTGATGGTGAGGCAGGATGGATTTGAGAGGAAGTGGATTGATGTTTGAGGGGAGTTGATGAAGGAAATATTGAATGAGGTGGAGATGGAGGAGTTGCGGGAACTTCTACTTCAGGTGGGGGAGAGGTTATTACTTCCCTGGTGTTCTCTAAAGCTCTGGAAGAGGAGGAAGCCCTGGATTGCTTAGGGATGATCCTCTCCCATCTACCTAATAAGGCATAAGTTAGCCTCTTGGAGGCATTGATGAACATGGTCAGGGAGACTAATAGTTCAGGAGCCTTGGCCTTGAGGAAGATTCCCAAAATCCTCCCAAAACACACTTCCTTTTTGGAATTTTTCTACTTGATCAACTCAAATAACAACACACCCCAATTTATAGATTTCTTATTAACCAAGGCACGCATCACGAAGAATTGGTTCCTGATAATATAATCATGGGCAGTGTGCTTTCCTAGCAAAACTTTCCCAACAATATCAACCAAAAATTTATATTCTACAAATAAATTTTTCTTCAGCAACTTGTTAGGGTTTCCTTCAGAGTGACCCATTTTAATCAACATATCATCATACTCAGAACTATCTAGTTCTATATCATCTTCTCCATTAACCAATTCAAAAAATTCAGAAATTATAACAGGTGTTAGAGAAACCTGTTGACCTGCGATGGTGCTAATCATGGTTGTTGCATCTGGGGAAGAGGAGGTATACACCAATTCTCGTATTTTTGTTGCTGGCAGTTTGATCCTTGTAGTCATCAGTTTCTTGAGTTGCTGATCTTCAAAGATTTTCATAATATCCATGAATACGCAATCAGAAAGGCTGAAGGAATCAAAGTCAATGTCAAATCTAGTGTCATATTTTATGCTGGAGAGAGTAGTTGCTGAAATAGCCATTGTTTTTCTGCAAAAATGAGAGAGAGATAAAGTGCAAGAGAACTGGAAAGCGCATCATTGAGTTCGATGAAAACCTAGATATAAAGTTTTTAGAATATGAAGCGACGAACTCTGTCCTGCGAAAAGATAAGATCTTCGAACTCAGGTCGACGAAAAAATTTCATGGAGAAATGATATCGTCGTTCTCAGTTTGAAGAGGGGAAAATAGTTCGTCGTTCTCAAGTCGATGAAATATTTTCTGAAATAAGATCGTCGATCTCCGTTTCACAAAAAAGACTTCACACAGAGATTTCGTCGGTCTTAGGTCGATGAATACTCTCAAGAAGAGTTCACAGATCATCGATCTCCGTTCAATGAAATGTGACCAATTCTTCGACCTTGGACAGAAATTAAGCCTTACCCATTAATCATACCTAACTGATTTAAGAAGAACATATGTTTCTTCTCATACAATTGTTTGGTGAAGATGTCTGCTCTTTGTAAATCAGCAGAGATAAAAATAAGGTTAATTTTCTTTTTGTCCACACATTCTCTAATGAAATGGTTCCTAATTTCTATATGTTTGGTCCTACTATGATACACTGGATTTTGTGCATTGGAAATTGCACTAGTACTATCACAAAATATAGTTGAATTATTTAGATTGTAACCATAATCCAGAAGTTGGTTTTGAATCCACAATATTTGTGAACAACAACTGCCAACTGCAATGTATTCAGCTTCTGCAGTTTAGGTGGACACAGATGTTTATTTCTTACAAAACCATGACACAAGCCTATCACCAAGGAATTGTGTAACACCCCAAAACTCAAAAGGGCAACGGGTAGCGTTTTTAGGCGTGTTTGGGCCTTGGTAAAAGTCACCCGGCCTGACACGGCCGTGTCGAGTGCCCGTGTTCTTTTCAGGATGTGATGGTTTTGATGGGGAATGAGTTACACGGCCTTGGACACGGGCATGTCGCAAGCCATTTTCGGCCCAAGAAGTTTATTTTGAATGCGAATCGTTGCCGTCCATTTCCTTATTTTGGGATCCAACGGCTAAGGGTTGTCCTAGCTGGGATATACCTGGGATTACGGCTTAGAAACCCTCATTCTCTTGAGTTCTATCTCTTTCTAACTTCTAGAGAGAGGGGAGAGCAAGAAGGAAGAAGGAGGGGAGATCCGGTCGCTGGAGGAGATTTGGAGTGCTAAATCGCAAACCGAGTCTAGATCTACGGAGGCGAGATCATCGCGGTGCTTTTCATCCGTGTAGATTTCCATGATGCCAAAGAGGAATGCTAGGGTAACGATTCTCTACTTGAGCATGTGAATCTCTTCTTCTTTTGCATAGGGAAAACCCGCTCCCGCGAGTGTGCGGCGAGTTTGCGGTATTCCTTGGGGTAGATATGTAAAGTCCCCCTTATTTGCATTTAGAGTCTGAAATAAAGAAACAGACATAGGCATGGTGTGTGAAGCCTACCCGGACATGTGGGTCTGAATCGGTGATGTTTTACTATGCATGATTAGCCGGAAAAGACTTCGTGCCTTTGGTTGTTTTCGGGTTTCTATGTGGTAGATTGCAGCAGGGATCCTTGGGGATAAACCCGAAGGCTCACTCAGAAAACTAGGCGGAAATGCATTTCTGCCATCTTGGTGGCCTTGGAGCCAGCTTTGAACATAACTGGGTTATGTGATTGTATGAATGAATTTGGGATCCGGCGAAGTTTGACCCGCGCGCTTGTCTAAAGTTTGACAGTGTGGCGTGAGCAACGGGTTTGTGGAACTGGACCCGGGCTATGTGGTTTTGTGACAGATACCTGAAAAAGGGACTGGCCACTAGCATAGTCGTGCGAGTCTTAGGGTTAGGTCAGAAAGACTAAATGCTCATGAGATTTGCCGCCCAAGTGATGGTTGTGAGACCGCGGTTTTGACCGGGTTTACCGAATTAGTTCCCTGAGAGCACGGGGTGTGTCGCTGTGTGAGCCTGCACCTGTAATGTTGTGTTTATTCACTATATTTCTTGTTACGCTAACAAGTGCAGGGAAGGAGATTTGTCGACCAGAGTTTAGGGGCAGAATCATTATAATTTGGTCGGCTTTAGCTGACCGTTATTCTTGTTTGCCACCGTTGCGGTGAATTGTGCTTGTAGGTGCTGCGAAGACAAGTGGTAAATAGCGGAAAAAACCCTTGTTGCTGAGCCGGCCCTTGAAGGCCTTGAGTGTGTACTTATTTGATTCACGTGTGGCCGGCCTGCGAGCTAAAGTTTGTAAAAAACTATTTTAATATAGTGAACTATTGTAAGGCCTTAAGGCCAGTACTTTTGTGTATTTTGTAGTTCATTCCTACTGGTTTATGTTAGTGGACATTCGTGCTTGTGGCTGGGTTCTTGCCTTCACAACATAATAATTGCTTCCGCTAGATGCTCTGCGTAGTACGTGTGTATTGGTTGAATGGTTTCATCTAGTAACTCGCCGGTCTGTCCGTGGTATATGGAATCGGGCCCCGGCCGGACCTACTGTTATATGCTATGTGACAGATAGGTGTGTTATAATTTGGTATTAGACTACCGGTTTCGGTCAGGCTTAAATGAATTCGTGTACGAATTCACTTTAAGGGGTGGTGAGCACATGTGTGTGTGTCATCATTATAACATGAAAAGAACCCATGAATGTCCACTTAGGAATGAAAATACACATGTTTGAGGAACCTGCGTGTTCCTATAATTGTTTTTTGCAATTTTGTTCGGTCACTTATTGGTGTTTTATACGACTATAGGTGTCCGGGAGTGACGCGTGGCAGTCTGAACGCATGCTTTTTGAGAAAAGTATTGCACCCAACGACGTGCCTGACACCCCTCCTTCTATGGGAACCATAAGATGGGTAGTTGAGGCAGTGTTCGCGGTGACCAACGCACAATATGGAAGGAATGTGCAATCCTATGTGTCTTAGGTGTCCTCGACACCGGGTGGTGTGATGGAGAAAATGGCATTTAGAGGATCATTGGGGTAGTAGGTGAAAATGCTTTTAGTGCAGGGAGCTCACTCAGTCGACGAATATTTGCAGGCATTCCTTATGATAAGGCGCTACCCAGGCTTTGAGTTGGAAAGCGAGTAATCTATAGTCGATAGATTTTATAATGGTTTGCGTAGCGAGTTGCGAATCCTACTTCTAGTACCAAAGTTATTGGGATTTCGAGCCTTGGTGGAGTCGGCCAGATCTTTGGAGGTAGAGTTGGGGAAAACTCACCAGATACCAGTGAGTAGGGTACTGAACCCTACAAATCCTCTAAGGGCTACCTACCGCAGCACGCTGAGAAAGAAGGCTAAAGTATCTACTCGCAAAGCTACTTATACTTGTCATACTGGTGGAAAGAAAGGGCACTTTCCCCGAGATTATTGGGAGGGTGCTCAGGCGAAAAAGAAAGCTATATCAGCAGCAGTTGAAGACTCTGGTGCAAAGAAGTCAGAGTTCAAGGAGCCAACTTCAAAGTCTGGTTACCGTAGGTGGAAAAAGAAGGCAAGGACGTCGGGTCTAGCCCCTTTCTCAGGTGCTTCGGGGGGAAACTAACCGAACCCCGGGCGCTTGCTTTACTTGTGGTAAGACGGGGCATTTTGCCCTTGACTGTTGGAGCAGACGTGCAAAGTCTGAGAGGAAGCAGGGAGGAACTTACGAGGAAAAGGGCAAGGCGGTGGAGTAAACCGCATCCCATTATGCTCAGACTCAACAAAGAGTCTACAATCTTGGCCAGTAGGAGGCCATCAAACAAGCGGATGTGGTGACAGGTACGGTTTAAATTTATAGCAAGTTAGCTTTAAATACTGTTACCTAGTGCTTGTTAGCTTATTACTGTTTGTATATGCTTTGTTCTATTTTGCGATAATCCGGCAAGGGCACTATTCGATACGGGAGCTTTGCACTCCTTTTTGTCCGAAGGTTTCATATCGCGCATCGGAGTCACTTCTTTGATGATGAAGGACAAATTGGACGTGTTGCTGCCGAATGGGTGTTCTATGCGTACGGACAGTGTTTGTGTCGTAAAGATTCGTATTGGGGGTTAGAAGTTCGACTTGCTAGCATCGTTACTGCCGCTAGTAGAGTTCGACGTCATTTTCGGTATGAACTGGCTTTCGAAGCAAAAGGCATACAAAAATTGCAACCAAAAGGAAGTCAAGCTGGGTGTTTGGCGGGAGACAATGTTTGTGGGATTGAAGGGGTCGAGCAAGATTCTAATGTCTGCTCTTCAGGTAATCAAGGCATTTCGTGCTGGCGCCGAGATGTTCTTCACATTAGTGGAGGCTGTAAAGCCTAAGCCCACTTTGGGTAGTATCCCAGTAGTGTGCGAGTACCCTGACGTGTTCCCGGACAATCTTCTCGGAGCCCCACCACAGCGGGAGATCGATTTCACAACTGAGTTAGTGCCAGTGCCAAACCTGTGTCATGCTCTCCTTATAGGTAGACGCCTAAGGAGATGGCGGAGCTAAAGGTTCAACTAGAGGAGTTGTTGGGCAGGGCTATGTGCGTCCAAGTTCGTCGCCTTAGAGCGCACGAACCCTTTTCATTAAGAAGAAGGATGGAAGTTTGCAGCTCTGTATCGATTATAGAGAGCTGAACAATTTAACGGAAAAGAACAAGTACCCGATCCCAAGGATTGATGTTCTTTTTGATCAGTTAGTCGGGTCATCGGTGCACTCAAAATTGGATCTTAAGCCCGGTTACTATCAGCTGAGAATAAGGGAAAGTGATATCCCAAAGACAGCGTTCAACGCGAGGTATGGGCATTTTGAGTTTACGGTCATGTCGTTCGGACTGACTAATACTCCATAAGTGTTCATTAATCTGATGAACAAAACATTCAGGAAGTACTTAGACCACTTTGTGATCGTCTTCATCGACGACATATTGGTGTACTCGTAGTGCGAAGAGGACCACTTTAATCATCTGCATTTGGTTTTGGAGACGCTGAGGAGGAACGAACTGTACGCAAAGTTATCCAAATGCGAGTTTTGGATGCCCTCAGTAGCGTTCCCTTGTCACATAGTTAGTGGTGAAGGGATTGTGGTAGATCCAGCGAAGATAGTTACGATACAGGAGTGGCCTGTGTTGTCTACGGTAGCGGAAGTCCGGAGTTTTATGGGGCTTGCGGGCTATTTCAGGCGCTTCGTAAAGAACTTCTCGCGGATAGCGTTACCTCTCACGACGATGACCAGGAAAGATCAGAAGTTTGTTTGGACGCGCGAGTGCGCACAAGTTTTTGAAGAGTTTAAGAGTCGGTTGACCACGATGCCAATGTTTAGTTCGCCGAGTGGGACCGAAGGCTTCGAGATCTACAACGATGCGTCAGGCAGTGTTTTGGGATGCGTGCTGCTACAACATGAAAGTGTTATAGCTTATGGCTCACGTTAGCTGAAAGTGCATGAGAGAAATTATCCGGTCCACGAATTGGAGTTAGCGGCTGTGCTTTTTACTCTATAGCTGCGGAGGCATTATTTGTACGGTGTAAAGGTCGATATTTATGCCAACCACAAGAGCCTCAAATACTTGTTAGACCAGAAGGATCTGAATTTGAGGCAGTGGAGATGGATGGAGTTCTTGGGGGACTATACATTCAAAATTCTTTATGTGCCCGGGAAAGGCAATGCAGTTCCGGATGCGTTGAGTGTCAGGTCTCCCGTGCAAGCCAACTGGTTGTCGGTTCTTGATGAGTGGTTGATTTGAGAGTTGGGGGCATTAGATATCTCTTGCGTTGACAAGCAGACTAGCGCTGAAGCGCTATTGAACTGGACGGAAGTTCAGTATGACCTGACTGATCAGTTTTGGCAGACTATGGATTTTGATAGCAGCATGAAGCAAATCTTGGAGGCGGCTTCGTACGGGTGAAATTCCCAATTTACGGTTGAAGATGGACTTCTAAGGAAGGACAGTCATTTATGCGTCCCAAACGTCGGTAATTTACAAGTGAAGTTGATGTACGAGGCTCATCATGCCAAGTACTCGATTCACCCAGGGAGCACAAAGATGTACCGAGATCTAAAGAAGTTGTTCTGATGGCCAGGACTCAAGAAGGGTGTGGCACTATATGTAGCAAAGTGTCAGACTTGCACCTTAGTGAAGGCAGAGTGCCAGAAGCCATGGGGTTTCTTGAAGTCTTTGCCTATTCCAGAGTGGAAGTTCAACGATATCTCAATGGACTTTGTGCATGGATTTCCAAAGTCACAGAAGGGAAATGACGCAATCTGGGTGATCGTAGATCGGTTGACGAAAGTGTCGTGCTTCATTCCGCATAGGAAGGATGAATCGATAGAGAAACTGGCAAAGTTTTATGTGATAACATTGTTAGACTGCACGGTGTGCCCCGCAGTATCGTGAGTGATAGAGATGGGTTGTTTATGTCCAATGACTGGAGGTTGGTGCAACAGTTGTTGGGAACCAAGTTGAGGTTCAACACAGCCTTTCATCCACAGACGGATGGTCAGACCAAGAGTGTTAACAGTATGATGGAATACATGCTTCGAAAGTGTGTCTTGTGCTTCGGCAAGTAGTGGGAAGATCATCTGTATTTGGTGGAGTTTGCGTACAACAACAGCTATCAAGCGAGCATACAAATGGCACCCTTTGAGGCCCTATATGATAGAAAATGTCGCACGTCGTTGTCATGGTTGGAAACGGGTGATGTTAGGTTGTACAAAAAGCAAGAGGTGGAAAGCGCCACTTCATTGGTACGAACCATTCGAGAGCGTTTGCTGATCGCACAAGATAGAAAAGCTAAATACTACAATGCCAAGCATCGGAATGTGGAGTTCGCTGTTGGTGATTGGGTGTATTTGAAGATAAATCCGTTCAAGGGTGTTTCACGGGCACGACGCTTGAAGAAGCTGAGCCCGAAATACCTTGGACCATTTGATATTCTGGAGCGAATCGGTGAAGCGGTTTATCATCTAAGGCTATCGATGGAGTTGAGTGGTCTACACGACGTATTCCACATATCAGTGTTGCGGAAGGCGGTGCAAGAGCCTTCACAGGTGATTGTAGTTGATCAAGTACCGGTGGATTAAGGGTTAACGACAAGGGTCAAACCCGTTCATATTGAGGACTCTGAAGTTAAGCGACTTCGTAACGAGGAGATCAGGATGGTCAAAGTCCATTGGGACAATTGCGGTCGGGAGGAGCTCTCATGGGAATGGGAGCAGACCATACTTGAGGAGTGCCCAGAGTTATTCCACTCAGGTACTGCTTTTGGTTTTCTGTATCTTTTCCTTTGGTAATTTTGTGGACGAAATTCTTTTAAGAGGAAGAGAGTTGTAACGCCCCGAAACTTAAAAGAGCAACGTGTAGTGTTTTTAGGCGTGTTTGGGCCTTGGTAAAATTCACGCCAATTGGGACACTGGCGTGTCCCAGGGCCTTGTCAGGCACATGTTCGACGTCTCGCCGAGCACTCAATGATTTTCACTCAACGAGCATTGAATGAGGGCATACGGCCTGACACACGGGCGTGTCAGTGGTCGTGACCTGCTCGTGCAGTTTGCTGGATTATGCTGAGGGAGTTACACGGCCTGGGACACGGGCGTGTCCTAGGGCGTGTCTAGTACACGGCATGCGATACAGGCGTGTCACATAACCGTGTCGTTCTCAGAACGTTTCTGGTCTTGTCTCGATGGAGGAACACGCCCAGCTACCCGAGCATGTACTGGATGACACGGGAGCTTTAAGCCTGACACGGGCGTGTCGAGTGCCCGTGTTCATTTCGGGATGCGACAGTTTTGACGGAGAATGAGTTACACAGCCTTGGACATGGGCGTGTCACAAGCTGTGTTCAGCCCAGGAAGTTTATTTTGAATGCGAATCGTTGCCGTCCATTTCCTTATTTTGGGATCCAACATCTCAGGGTTGTCCTGGCTGGGATATACCCGGGATTAGGGCTTAGGAACCCTCATTCTCTTGAGTTCTATCTCTTTCTAACTTCTAAAGAGGGGAGAGCAAGGAGGAAGAAGGAGGGGAGATCCAGTTGCTGGGGGAGATTCGGAGCGCAAAATCGCAAACCGAGTCCAGATCTATGGAGGTGAGATCATCGCGATGCTTTTCATCCGTGTAGATTTCCATGGCACCGAAGAGGAATGCTAGGGTAATGATTTTATACTTGAGCATGTGAAGCTCTTCTTCTTTTGCATAGGGAAAAGCCGCTCTCGCGAGTATGCGGTGAGTTTGCGGTGTTCCTTGGGGTAGATATGTAAAGTCCTCCTTGTTTGCATTTGGAGTCTGAAATCGAGAAACAGACATAGGCATGGTGTGTGAAGCCTACCCTGACATGTTGGTCTAGATCGGTGATGTTTTACTATGCATAATTAGCCGGAGAAGACTCCGTTCCTTTGGTTGTTTTCGTGTTTCTATAAGGTAGATTGCAGCAGGGATCCTTGGGGATTAACCCCAAGGCGCACCCAAAGAACTGGGCGAAAACACATTTCTGCCATCTTGGCAGCTTTGGAGCAAGTTTTGAACATAACTGGGTTATGTGATTGTATGATCTAATTTGGGATCCAGCGAAGTTTTACCCGTACGCTTGTCTTATGTTTGACAGTGCGTCGTCAGCAACGGGCTTATGGAACCGGACCCAGGCTATGTGGTTTTGTGACAGATACTTGAAAAAGGGACTGGCCACCTGCATAGTCGTGTGAGTCTTAGGCTTAGGTCGGAAAGACTAATTGCTCACGAGATTTTCCGTCCAAGGGATGGTGGTGAGACCGCGGTTTTTACCGGTTTTATCAAATTAGTTCCCTGAGAGCACGGGGTGTGTGCGTATGAGCCTGCACCTGTGATGTTGTGTTTATTCATTATATTGCTTGTTACGCTAACAAGTGCAGGGAAGGAGCTTTGCAGCCCCGAGTTTATGGGCGGAATCGTTATAATTTGGTCGGCTCTAGCTGACCGTTATTCTTGTTTACCACCATTGCGGTGAATTGTGCTTGCAGGTGCTGCGGAGCCGAGTGGTGAATAGCAGGCCAAAGCCCTTGTTGGTGAGCTGGCCCTTGAAGTCCTTGAGTGTGTACTTATTTGATTCACGTGTGGCCGGCCTGCGAGCTGAAGTTTGTAAAACACTATTTTAATATAGTGAACTATTATAAGGCCTTATGGCCAGTACTTTTGTGTATTTTATAGTTCATACCTACTGGTTTAAGTTAAGTGAAATTCGTGCTTGTGGCTGGGTTCTTGCCTTCACAACATAATAATTGCTTCCTCTAGATGCTCTGCGTAGGATGTGTGTACTGGTTGAATTGTTTCATCTAGTAACTCGCCGGTCTGTACGTGGTATATGGCGTAAGGCCCCGGTCGGATCTATAGTTATATGCTATGTGACGGATATGGGTGTTACAACTGGCATGTTTTTGATGTTCTTTTCCTGTCAACTCTACATCCAACAAAGTCAGCATCTGTGAATCCAGTTAATTCAAATTCTAACTCACTTGGATAAAAGAGTCCTAGATTTGGGCAACCCTTTATATATCTCAAAATTCTTTTAAGTAAAACAAGGTGAGATTCTTTAGCGTTCACCTAGAACCTAGCACAAAGACATTGAGTAAACATTTAATCTGGCCTACAAGCTATGAGATACAATAAGTACCCAACAATAGCCCTATATGTTTTTTGATCAACTGGCTTACCATGTTCATCAGAATCAATCATAGTATTGGAAGCCATGGGTGTTTTCTTGGCTGAGTCATAAGTCATCCCAAATCTTTTAATTAGCTCCTTAACATATTTTGATTTGGAGATGAAAATGCCATCAGGAGATTGCTTCACTTGGAGACCAAGGAAGTAAGAAAGCTCACCCATGCTATTCATTTTAAACTTGGAATACATTAGGTCAGAAAACTTTTATCATAGTTTGGAATCAGTAGAGCCAAAAATGATGTCATCTATATCTATTTGTTCCAATAATATGTTATTATTATGATGCCTAGTAAACAAAGTTCTATCTATAATGCCCATAGTGAACTTATGCTCTAAAATAAAACTAGTTAGGGTCTCATACCATGCTCTTGGAGCTTGCTTTAAACCATATAGCTTTATGCAATTTTAAAACAAAGGAGGGATCAGTTGGAGAAATAAAACCTGGTAGTTGTTCAACATATACTTCCTCTTTGAGTTCACCATTCAATAAAACACTCTTGATATCCATTTTGTAGACTTTGAACTTTTTGTAGGCTGCATAGGCAAGAAAAATTTTGATAGCTTCAAGTCTTGCAATAGGTGCAAAGGTTTTATCATAGTCAATTCCTTCTTCCTGTCTATATCCTTGTGCTACCAGCCTTGCTTTGTTCCTTATGATAGCTCCTTGTACATCCAATTTATTTTTGAATACCCATTTAGTTCTAATGACTTGGAAGTCTTTGTGTTTAGGAACTAAATCCCAAACTCTGCATCTCTCAAACTGATTGAGCTCCTCTTGCATTGCAATAATCCAATGAGGATCTTGCTCTGCATCTTTTATGTATTGGGTCTCTAGTTGAGATATGAAGCAAGCATGCATCAAATCTTGGTTGAGTTGATGCCTTGTTTGCACACCAACTGATATGTCTCTAATCACTTGAGATTCAGGGTGATCTCTAAGTGTGACAAGATCAGTTGGAGGAGTTGTTTTAGCAACAGTATTGGGAATTAATTCCTCTTGTGGAATTATGTTTGTTGGTGGTGGTTCAGCAATCATTTCACTGAATTCTTCTTCTCTGTCTACATCAACATGTGGAGAAGGATGCAATATAGCCTCATTGGTGAGGTTTAAATAGTCCAATTTCTCACACAATTGGGGTACCTACTGTAACATCCCATTTCTAACTAGACCCATAAGAGTGGTTTTGACATGACTAGGTCATGTCAAAACCCTTGGAAGCCAAGGAAGACCAAGTGAGCTTAGACATGAAGGTGGAAACCACCATGGTCTGCAAATAGTAGAATTCTAAACAATAGTTTATGATGACCATAGGGCTTCACCATGACTCCATGACCCCACAACAATATCTATAACCCATTAGTGGGTCCATTAGAGCCATAAGGATCCATTGGGGTCAACCCAAATGGTCATGTTGACCAAAGTCAACTATAGCCCTAACTTGGTCAAAGTACCCTTCCTAAGGGTCAAGTGATCCCAAAGTGTCAAGTCAACCCTACCCAACCCTACCTAGACCTTATGGAAGGCCAATGGGTCACCAAGGGCCCATTGGGGTCAACCCAAAAGGTAAAAATGACCAAGGTGAACCCTAGTTTAGGTTAGGTCAAACTTAGCTCAAATGGGCTAACACAAGCTCAAGCACTTTTCCATTTGTGCTAACCACCTTCTAATTATATGATGGTATGATTTATTGGGCTGCAAATAGGCTAAAGGGATGACTAGGAGAGAGAGAGCTCACCTTACCCTTAATGGAGGAGAGAGAAAGGGGGAGGAAGAAGCCATTCATGGCATTGGGAGGCCAAGGGCCACCTTTGATGGCTGGATTCAACTCCTCTGGGGAAGAGGAGGAGTTTCTAGCCATTTTCTGTCCACACTAAGCAAGGTTCACCCCCCCCCCCCCCACACACACACCACTTGGTCGAAAGCTCCATTGAAGGCCATTAATGGCCATTGGTGCTTGGCCCTTCCTCTTCCCCCCTTTAGTGATCGTAAAAGCACCACTGGACTCAGGGGAGTCGTTTACACACTTCACCTGAAGGAGACGAGGCATTACACTATGCTGTTGCAGAAACCTGATCGGCGGCACCACCACCAAGGCAACTAGGAGATCAACGCGACTTCAAGCCTCCAATAAGGTCCTCCCCTTCTCCTCTCTCTGTGGGTAGATCATAGGGATCATTAGGGATGAGAATCGGGCTCAATTGATCCCGATCAAGAAAGACGTTTCCCAATTTTTCCATGAAAAATACACCTTACAGGATCGCCGGAGACGTCCCCTCCGGTGTCCATGCCGCTGCCAATCGACAGCCACCACTTCGACGGAGGTAGTGGCCGGCTAGGGAGGTGGTCGAGTGGCTGAGTGGCCGACAGCAGTAGCTTGAAGATGGCCCAGGAATATGCAATCTGGAACATTAGCGTGCTAGAGAAGATGAGCAGATGCCGTCCATCCTTGCGTCAAGATTCGCACTGCATCATTTTAATCTTAGGTTTAATATTTCATTTCATTTGATAATGGTCACAGGAAATGATATTAATGTTTTTAATTATTACAAATACCTAGAGGTGTAAAAATGGTAAGAATCTAAGTTGTAGCACTAGGGGTGTACTTTAATTTAAAATTAGTTTGAACCAATTTGGATGTCTGGTTTGACCAAGGAACTCATTTGGGTGGGGTCTATACCTAGGGTTAGTTAGAGACTAAAATGAGTGCCCCCACTTCATCTCTTATCCAAATGACCTTGAATTTTGACAGGGATGAAAGTGAGGGTAAGATCTATCTTAACTCTAGAGGGGGGGGGGGGGGGGTGAATAGAGTTTATTCAAATAAGTTTCACAGTTTTGAAAATATCAACACATATAAAATTTAATTTACACTATAGTGTAGAGTGCTAGAAAGAAGTTTAAGAAGCAAGAAATTAAGAACACAGCACACAGCAATAATCACACAAACAATCCAGCAGACACAAGGAAATATAGTGGTTCCCCAAAAACCTGGGTACATCCACTCTTCTACCACCCTTGGTAGGAATCCACTCAGGATGAGTTGATCAGGTGTCCTGACACCAATGAGCTTTTGTTAAGGTGCTCAAAACCAAAACTGGATTTTTTGATAAGGTGTCTTGCCACCACTGAGTTTTGACAAGGTTCTCAGAATCAGACAGAACTTTTGAAGGGAGTTCAAGAACCCTTTTACAGCAGGAAAATAAAAAGGAAAAGGAAATGAAGTTGTCTTCTCTGTTCTCAAATAAAATGAGAGAAGACTTAGTGGATCTTTGTTGTCAAAGCTCCCCCTGAGATCTAAACTGGTTCAGGAAAAGAAGCTTTGCTCTAGGGTGATAGGTCTTCAGAATTTTGATCTCCAGCAAAAGATTGTTTCAGCAAGAAGGCTGAAAGATGAGGTGTCTGGAGTTCTTGAAATGAAGTTGTGAACACTTTTCAGTAAGCAAGAAGATTTTTATGTCACAGTTCTTCTGTTGTTCTTTTGCTATCAGTGTTCGGTATATGATATTTTCTTTGATTGAAAAAGGAAGATCTTATTCTCTGAAAAATTCTTTGTCCAAAGTAGCCGTTGGCAGTCATAAATGTCTTCCATAAAGAGTCTTGTCTTCTAGAGGAAAGTCCAGCAAACATTCTCTGAATAATACCTTAAAACTTGCTCCAGAATAAAGACAAACGGCTGGCAGATCTTCTTATCTTAAATGCTGATAATATTCAAAAACATTCCAAAGAATAACAGCATTTGAATCCTTAAATGCGTCGATCTCTCAGAAGAATCGTCGATCTGAGCTCTACGATCGTCGAACCGAGCTCAGAGATGAAATGAGATAAAGCAGACAGAAAACGTCGAACTGAGCTCGAAGATCGTCGAATCGAGCTCAGCGACCTGAAGAATAACTGAAGAGAGATCGTCGATCTGAGCTCGAAGATCGTTGAAAGGAGTTCAACGATTAAGCAGAACGGGCTGAAGGCAAATAGTCGATCTGAGCTCGAAGATCGTCGACCTGAGTTCGACGATTTATCAAAGTTGAGCTCAGAGAGCGTCGAATGGAGTTCGACGATTCCTCGACCTGAGCTCGACGAAAATTGCCTTAGACTTAGCTCTTCAACCTTGATCTTGGAATGGTCCTGGGGGCAGCTTCAAACCTAAGTTCTAAGCCCTAGACTCACTCTAGTGTTGACCTTCACAACTATACAACTAGGTAAACCTAGTTTCCTAAGACAACCATAGTGATCCTTACCCAAATTAGTAATAGGGTGTTCCAACAATCTCCCCCTATTTGGGTTAGGATTACTATTTACAAATAACATTAGGAAATGAATAAGCATTCATACAAAAACAAGAGCTAACCAAGCAAAGATATAGCAGCAAGCAGATCACAGAGAAAGAGCAGCAATTATCCAGAGGTGGATGAATGTTTAGCTTACACAATTTTACTTCTTCTCAGTTCCCTTTTTAAACAAAATTTCTCTGTTAGGATTCATGGTTTCTTTCTTTGATCTTCTGTCATCCTCTGCACCTAGAGAAGTTTGAGATCTTGGCCTTGGAACTACAGCCTCTGGGTGCAGCTTCATGTAGTCTTCTGGGTTGAAAAACTTTCTTGAAGCATATCTTTCCAATTCTTTCTTCCTTTGATCTGATAAAGTTGTTATATTGGAGATGTCCATGCCTTGCTCTCTGGCTTTCTTTAGTTGATCAAGAGCAGCTAGCTCTTTCATTCTTGCTGTCCAGGATAGAGGATTGTTATCAGGATCCTCAAAAGGAATAGGAGGTTCATACCTGTTGAGAGATTCAGAAGCAGGAGGAGTCCTGGAAACAACTGTGTCTTTCAACCTGTAAGGGAAAGGACCTGAAGAGGAGTCAGTGTGGCCTTGTCCTTCCCTTTGATAAGATCTTTGTCCTCTCTGATTTCCTCTGTAATGACCCCTTCTGGATTGATATCCTCTTTGATGTTGTCCCCTTTGATAGTATCTTGGATAAGATTGGGAGGAGCTTTGCCTTGAAGCTGGAGCTTGAGGGGCTGAGCCTGATCCAGAATCTGGAGGAGAAGGAGGAGGAGGCTGATATTGTGAAGATCCTTTTTCATATTTATCAAGCTTCCTTCTCTTCTTCATAGCTTTCAGTTGATTCTTGGAGTATTGCATCCATGGCTCAGAAATGGGGCAATCATGCAGAATGTAGTAGGGAATAACATTGGAGTCTTTTGCTTTAGCTGGAGGAACTGACATCATGGCTTTGCTTCTAGCTTTCCTCTTCTTGGCAATGGTATTGGCAGAGTCATCTGATTCAGTCTGGAATTGGTCACTATCTGTGCTTTATGGTCTGTCATACAGATCATCAATGCTTTTCAAGTACTTTTCTTGTAGCTTTAACTGATCAGAAGTCAGAACAGGAGCAACAGCAGCAGCAGACACTTGAGCAGGAGCAGGCATCGCAGCAGGTGTGGGATCTTCTAGGTAGGAAGCAAGTTCTTCATCAGTAGTTTCATCAGCAATAGTTACTGGAATCATCTCTATATCTTCAGCAGCAGCAGCAGTTTCAACAACAGGAGGCACAATGGCCTTAGTAGCAGCATCAGGAATATCCACAGCCTTCCAGGAATTGATATAAGATTCAATGTGGCTGGGATCACAAACAGATACAGGCATAATGGCCTTAGACAGATCTTCAGTGAGAGGTACTGGCAGAAAGCTGAAATGAACTGTATCAAATTGAGATAGCAGGCTCTGAAGATTTAGTGCAAAAGCACATCCACTGCTTTCTGAGTGAGTAGGAGCTAGAGCTGGAGCAAAAATAGGAGCATCCACTGGCATATCCACTTCTTCATAAAGCCTCTCCCCCTGCCTTGGTTCAAGGAGAGCTGAATCAAGGCACCTAGTTGAAGGGATTGCCTGGGAGGAGGAAAAGGAGGAAAGCTTGGTAGACAGCTCCTGAACTTGTTTCAGGAGTGGAGCCAGGGAAGTCTCCAACAGAGATGTCAGCCTGGGAGCTAGCAACTCATAAAGTCTGTCTGCCAACCTTGGAAGATCTACATGCTCAAGTGGGGCTTGAGCAGAGGTAGGAGTAAAGGTAGATGGAGGGATGTTGGCTGGAGCTGAAGGTGTGGAGGTAGGTGGAGTAGGAATGGATGGCTCTGAGGATGGAATTGTAGAGATAGAGAAGGTGGAGGTGGAGATAGGTGAAGCAAGAGAGGGGGTGAAGGATGGTTGGGAAAGAATGTCATTAAGCATTTGTTGAAAAGAGGAGGTAGAGGGTGGCTCAGGAGGAGTGGAGGGAGAATCATCAATGAAGGAATCATCTACAAGGGAAAAGGATGGTAGGGTGAAGGTTGAAAAAGAGAAGAGAGGATGGAATTCCTCTGAGGTGGATACTGGAGGGGATGAAACTGGTGAGGAAATGGTAATTGGGGATGATATGGTTATGGTTGTGACTGGTGGTGAGAAGGAAATGGCTGGGGTAGATACAGCTGGAGGAGGAAGAGAGGCAGGCAACACTTCTGCTGGTGGAGTGACTGAAGCAGTCCTTGTGCCTGAAGGAAGTGGTGCAGTAGCTCTTGTAGGGTTGATGATTTGCCTGTCCCATTTGCTGAATAGGGCACAGGAGAGCCTCTTGGATGCATTGATGAACATCCCAGAGGAGGTTAACAGTTCAGGGCATCTGTAATGCAGATAGACCCCTAAGATTCTCCCAAAACTCACGACAGTCTTATTGATCTTCTTCTTAATTAAGTTGAAGAAGATGGTTCCCCAATCAAGGTGTTTCTTATCGACTAAAGCTCCCATCAAGCAGAGTTGATATCTAGAGATGGTGTCATGAGCTGAGTGCTTGGCCAACAGCACTTTCCCAATTACATCGGCCAGGAATTGATATTCCAGAGACAGATTTTTCTTTAAAAGTTTGTTAGGGTTGACAGCATTGTGACCCATTCGATTAAGCATTGAATCATAATCTTCTCTAGATAATTCAATAGAATCTTCTTCAGTACTAAGTTGAAAGACATCTGTTAAGAGAGTCGGTGATAGATGTATCTGAGCCCCTTTAATGATGCCGACGACAGAGTTCTCAGTCTCGTCTGTCGCTGTAAACCACCACTCTTTGATCTCTTCTGAAGCAATCTTCATCCGGGTAGTCATTATTTGGATCAGCTGTTGTTCTCTGAACAGATTGAGAATATCCTTGAAGCGCTGATCGCTTCCATCAAATGAGTTTATATCAATGTCAAATCCTGTGTCAAATTTCATCTTAGAGATAGCAACACTGGATTCAGCCATTTGCACCTGCAACAGAAAACCAAACGCGACCAAGTGTAGAGGATTTGGAGGGAAAACGAAGAAAGTTGCAGAGTATGAAAGCGCAAAAGGAGAACGACGGCTAAAGAAATGATTTTATATTAGGGTTTGACGGCGAAATGGAAAATCGTTGAGCTCAGTTCGACGAAGCGTCGAACTCAGCTCGACGATTTAGGCTGCAGAAGGAATCTGAAGAGACGTCAATATCGTCGATCTCCGTTCGACGATGTTGAAAAGCGTCGGGCTCCGCTCGACGGCCTCTGAACAGAAGGAGAGAAAGCCTAGATCTAGCGAAGGATCTGAACTCAGATCGACGACTTCGGAAGCGTCGATCTCTGGTCGACGATTTTTGGAAAATCGTCGATCTTCATTCGACGATTTTTGGGAAAACGTCGAGCACAGTTCAGAGACAAAACCTATTCTACAGACACAAAAGGAACTGATTTTTTTTTTAGCTTAATCTTGGTCTGTTTTATCTTTTCAAAAATCTTATAAGTTATTTAAGGCTTCCTCCATCTAACATACCTAACTGATTTAGGATGAAACTGTGTTTCTTTTCATCCAAAGGTTTGGTGAAACTATCTCCCCTTTGCAAATCAGTAGGAATATATTGAAGTTCAATTTTATTTTTCTCTACATTATCTCTTAGAAAGTGATGCCTAATTTCTATGTGTTTTGTCCTACTATGGAGGACTGGATTTTGTGCTATAGAGATACCACTAGTATTATCACATAAAATTTTTGACTTCTTTAAGTTGTAACCATAGTCTAAAAGCTGATTTTTTATCCACAATATTTGTGAGCAATAACTGCCTGCAGCCATATACTCAGCTTCAGCAGTTGAAGTTGACACAGATGTTTGCTTCTTACAAAACCAGGAGACAAGTATGTCACCAAGAAACTGACATGTTCCACTGGTGCTTTTCCTGTCTATTCTGCATCCAGCATAATCAACATCTGAGAATCCAGTTAATTCAAATCCTGAGTCTTTTGGATACCAGAGTCCTAGATTTGGACAACTTTTTACATACCTAAGAATCCTTTTAACTAGAGTTAGGTGTGACTCTCTAGGGCTAACTTGGAATCTAGCACATATGCATGTAGCAAACATTATATCTGGCCTACTGGCTGTGAGGTACAATAGAGAGCCAATCATTTCTCTATATGTTATCTAATCAACTAATTTCCCATGTTCATTAGCATCCAATACAGCATTGGTAGGCATGGGTGTTTTCATACAAGATGCCTTAGACAAACCAAATATCTTAACCAATTCTTTAGCATACTTAGTTTGGGAAATAAATATGCCCTCAGCATGCTGTTTTACTTGCAATCCTAAGAAGAAGGAGAGCTCACCCATGCTACTCATTTCAAATTTGGAATGCATTAGGTTGGAAAACTTTCTGCACAAGTTTGAATCAGTAGATCCAAATATGATATCATCTACATAAATTTGTACTAGTAGGGTATGAGACTTATGGGTTCTAATAAAAAGAGTTTGGTCTACTCTCCCCCTAACAAAATCATTTTCCAGAAGAAAGCATGCTAGGGTCTCATACCATGCTCTAGGAGCTTACTTGAGACCATATAATGCTTTATGTAATTTGAAAACATAATCAGGGTGAGTTAGAGAGATAAAACCTGGAGGTTGTCTAACATAGACTTCCTCTTTGATGTCCCCATTGAGAAATGCACTCTTCACATCCATCTGATAGACTTTGAAGCCTTTGTGAGCAGCATAAGCTAGAAATATTCTGATGGCCTCTAACCTTGCAACTGGTGCAAAGGTCTGGTCATAGTCTATTCCTTCTTATTGAGAGTAGCCTTGAGCAACTAGCCTTGCCTTGTTTCTGACAATAATTCCTTGGTCATCCAGCTTGTTTCTGAAAACCCACTTTGTTCCAACAATGGAATGATCCTTTGGCTTAGGCACTAGTTCCCAAACCTTATTCCTTTCAAATTGATGCAACTCCTCTTGCATTGCAATGATCCAGTGTGGATCTTGCTCTGCATCTTGAATGGATTGAGGCTCAACTTGAGATAGGAAGCAGCTGTGCATCAGGTTCTGGTTGAGCTGATTTCTGGTTTGCACACCAGCTGAGATGTTTCCAATTACTTGGGAAATTGGATGATCTCTTGTTGTTACTAAATCAACAAGGGGTGTTGATTGTTCACCAACCTGTGTTGTTGTTTCCTCTTGTGGAATAACAACTGGTTCTTCAGAATGATTTTCTTCAAGATGTTGCACTTCTTCATCATCACTGCTTTCATTCTTTTGCTGAATAGGTTGAGAGGTTGTGTCCTCTTCTTTAACCTGTAATCTGTCCATACTTTCTGATATAGATTGTACCTGCAAGGGTTCTTTGGTAGAAGTAGACTTCTCCTTATAACACATGTTAGTCTCATCAAAAGTAATGTGAACAGATTCTTCAATTTTACAAGATGATTTGTTATATACCCTATAAGCCTTGCTGATCATGGAGTATCCCAGAAACACTCCTTCATCAGCTTTAGCTTGGAATTTTGCTAGATGTTTCTTGTCATTATTATGAATATAACAAATACAGCCAAATTTTTTTTAATAATTTACCTTAGGTTTCTTCCCTTTGAGCAATTCATAGGGAGTCTTGCCCTTTAGTTTATGTATCAGGCTTCTATTTAATACATAGTTGGAGGTGTTCACTGCCTTAGCCCAAAAGGATAGAGGTAGGTGAGCATCTGTCAATAATGTAGTAGCAGATTCAATTAGGGTTCTATTTTTCCTTTCAGCTACCCCATTTTGTTGAGGAGTTCTAGGAGCTGAGAAAGTATGCCTGATCCCTTCACTTTGACAGAACTCTTGCATGAGAAGAGAATCAAACTCTGTCCCATGATCACTTCTGATCAGGGCAATGTGAGTGTTGAACTCAATCTGAATGCATTTGAGAAAATCTGTCAAACACTTGAAGTTATCAGACTTCTTCCTCAGAAAGAATACCCAAGTGAATCTTGAGAAGTTATCTACAACCACTAGAGTATAGGACTTCCCTCCTAAGCTTTGTACTGTGATGGTTCCAAAAAGATCCATGTGCAACAGTTCCAAATTCTAGGTGAATCACTCTTATTAAGTGACTTAAAGCTATTTTTAGTTTGCTTGCCTAATTGACAAGCCTTGCAAATTCCTTCCTTCTTGTAGGGGCCAGAAGGTAGTCCTCTAACAAGGTTGTCCTTGGATAGCCTAGCAATGGTTCTAAGGTTTAGATGTCCTAGTCTCTTATGCCACAAAATATTAGGCTTAGATATGGAATTGAATAAACAGATATCTACTTTAGAAGAAAGAAAATCTACTAAGTAAATGTTACTTGTCCTTTTACCTATTAACACAGTTGTGTTATTCTCTGACTTGATCTTACACAGGGATTTGTTGAAAGTCACCTTGTATCCTTCATCACATAGTTGACTGATACTTATCAGATTGTGCTTCAGTCCTTCTACATATGCCACCTTCTTAAAAGTGACTGAGCCTATCTGAGCAGCACCATATCATTTGGTTTGACAAAAATTTGAATCACCAAAAATCACTTTGGGTCCAAGTTTAGTTATGAAGGATGATAGGTTCTCCCTGTTCCCTGTCATGTGCTTTGAGCACCCACTATCCAGATACCATTGTTGGTTAGATATTGGATAGGTCTTCACCTGCACATGAGCAGCTTATTTGTTTTTGACCCAGTTAACCTTGGGCCTAGGCTGATATCCTTTGAATTCAGAAATAAAAGACATCCCAGGTTGACTCTTATAGCCTTCAGGATGGTATCTCCTAGGAGGTACTATCCATTCAGTATAGGGGTTAAAGACTTGGGATGTGGGACCTCTAGGATTGAATCTAGATGTGCCATTGAAGGAATGTTCACAGACCTGATCTCTGTTCGACGATCGTCGAGCTGAGGTCGGCGATCTTGGGTCAGATCGTCGATCTCTGTTCGAAGATCGATTATACTGAAGTTCAGAGTTTGGATATCGTCGAGCTGAGGTCGACGATCTGTGGTTAGATCGTCGAGCTCTGTTCGACGATCGTCGAGCTCTGCTCGACGCAATCTGTTGAACTGAATTTTTCTCTGACAAATCTGCATTCTTCCTAGCTACCTCTATTACTCCCTTTCCTTTGTCAGAGACAAATTTGATTGGAGTTGTTAATATTATAGGTTGGCTGGATGAGGCACCCAAGCCCAGTGTACTGTTGAATCTAGAGTTCACTGTGCTTATGTCCATCAGTTTGATACTTCTCCCATTTAGGGATTCTTCAAACTTTTTAGTTCTTGACAGTTCACTTTTCAGTGAAGTTATCTCCTCCCTACAACATTCTAACTCCTCAGAGAGTTTGAGGTTATTTGAGTTCAGGACATTGTATTCAGATAATTTATTTCTGAGAGAGATTATCTCTTTTTCAGATCTTAGTAAATCCAAGCACAATGTCTTAAATTCATTTTTGAAGTCCTCAGAATTAAAATCAAAAGAGCTAATTACCTGATCTTCCTCTTGTTGATTTTCTGAATCTGAATCTGATTCTTCATCAGAGTTTTGCTGTGAGGCATTGATAGCCATCATGCAGAATTATTTCTCATCAGCATCATCTTCATCATCACTGGAGCTAGATGAAGTTTCAGAATCTTCTTCTGTCTCACTCCATGTCTCAGCAACAAAACCCTTCCTTGTATTTTTGTTCCTGCTAGAGGAGGCTTTGTCTGAGCTGTTCTTTTTGAAATCTTTTTCTTTTCTTCTTTCTCTTATATCCTTTCTGTCCTTGTTCTTGTTCTCTGGACAGTCAGGCACAATGTGGCCTGGTTTCCTGCAACCAAAGCATATGATTTCTTTGTTATTATTATTTGACTTATCATACCTTGGTTTGTCATGTCCTTTGTATGGCCTTTTTCTGAAGTCTTTTCTGGCTAGCTTGTAAAATCTTTTGGCCAGTAGGCTGACCAATTTCTCATTGCCTGTGAGTTTTTCTTCAGGCTGATCTTCAATAGCTTTGAAAGCTATTGACTTCTCTTTCCTTGAGGCTGGTGAAGCAGCCTTCTATTCTTCCTCTCTGTTCTTGATAAGCAGCTCATAAGATTTGAGCTTGCCTAGGAGAGTTTCAGTAGTGATTTCATTTAGAATTCTGGCATCTTTGATTGGCCAGATTCTTGAATCCCAAGTACTGGGGAAGCACATTAGGATCTTGTCATTAAGCTCAGTCAATGAGATTTTTTTATCCAAGGTCCTTAGCTCATTGACAATCAGACTCAATCTGTTGTACATATCTGCTACTGACTCAGTCTCTCCTTTCTTGAAATTCTCATATTGGGTTATGAGGTGAGATCTCCTGTCTTTCCTTTCATCAGCAGACCCTGAGACAATTTCAGAGAGCTTATCCCAAATTCCTTTGGCTGAGTTGCAGTCAGCTACTTTCTGAAATATCTCATCAGACATTGTCTGAGCTAAGATGTTCATGGCCTTTGCATCTGTAGTTTTCCATTTCTTTATGTCTGCATCTGTTCCTGATGGAGGTGGAACAGCATTTGTGCTTGAGCTTGCTGGTGGACTTGGACAAACTGTCAAGACAGAATTGAAAATATCTTCATCAATAGAGTTCATGTATAATTTAATCCTTGCCTTCAAGAGTGCAAACTTAGATAGATTGCACACTGGAGGTCTGGTGCTTGCATAATCCTTGTTCTGTGCCATGTCTTTGAATAATATAAGATATAAAGAAAATAACCCTCTTAAGAGATTGATCTTATCAAGGATCTTTTGGTTCAGGTGTTAGCCTGTATGAGCAACCAACCTCCCTCTGATACCAATTGAAAGTGAGGGTAAGATCTATCTCAACTCTAGAGGGGGGGGGGTGAATATAGTTTATTCAAATAAGTTTCACAGTTTTGAAAATATCAACACATATAAAATTTAATTTACACTATAGTGTATAGTGCTAGAAAGAAGTTTAAGAAGCAAGAAATTAAGAACACAGCACACAGCAATAATCACACAAACAATCCAGCAGACACAAGGAAATATAGTGGTTCCCCAAAAACCTGGGTACATCCACTCTTCTACCACCCTTGGTAGGAATCCACTCAGGATGAGTTGATTAGGTGTCCTGATGTAACACCTCTACCCGTCAAGAAGAATATAATAGAGGGTCCGGCCGGGGCCCCACACCATATTCCACAAACAGGCGGAGACGCTACTAAATAATATCATAACCAACGCATCCTAACACAGAGCATTCTAGCGGAAGCTTCACGGTTGAATTACTGAACTCAAGAGAAACAACATTGTCCACTAACATAGGAATGTATATATATATATATCAAAAGAGTCTGGCCTTAAGGCCTTACAACAGTTTCTCTTAACAAGAGTGTGGTTTACATACATCGGCACGCAGGCCGGCCACACATGAACAAAAGAAATAAAACAAAGCCTTCAAGGGCAGCAACGCAGCTTTGGGCTTCAGCCCGCTAAGTCCCGCTCGGACCAGCTCCTCCAACACCTGTAAGAACCAATCCACCAAACGGTGGGAAAACAGGGCAACGGTCAGCATTCAGCTGACCAATTATAACGACCCTGCCCCTGGCACGGGGCAGCGGAATTCCATCCCTGCAAAGCATTCATCCAACATGATATAGATAGCCATTCAAGCAAGACGTGCATGCCCGCACTGTCATATATCACAAACGTCGGCTCGACGGCCCGACGCTCCGTGCACTCAGGGCACATTCACACCGTTCAGAGGTCCCAGACATAACGGCGCACTATGAGCATTCTAGTCTGATCGGCTCACCGGCCGTCGACTCTCGCTATGTGATCCTAACAGGGTCTTAAGCACCCAAGGTTAGACAACCATAACGCGGGTACAGATCCACCTTTCCCGTTGCTCACATCGTCAGACTCACGCCTGGACTGACGCGGGTACAGTTTCACCTTGCCCGTTCCACCATTTCCTAGTTGCAGCCTCACAGCTCAACTTTCCACCAGTAGCACTCACGGCCACAAGAGAGTCCAACTCTCATAATTTCCTGGACTTCCTCCAGTACTTTTATCCATCATGCATACAAGCAATCATCACGGAGTCTTCTCCGATATGCAACCAAGCATCACCAATCCAGACCATGTCCAGATGGGCTTCACACAGCATGCCTAGATCCGTACTCCAATTCCGGACTCTAACAAGGGGGACTTCACATATCTACCCCAAGGGACGCCACAACCCACCGCACACTCGCGGGGAAGGGTTTTCCCTATGCAATGCAGGAATTAAGGACTTCACATGTCCAAGCAGGAAATCGTTACCCTAGGAGTTCGCTTCGGAGCCATGGAGAGAAATTTGAGACGGATGAAAGCCTTCGCAGCAGCCTTGCCGTCACAACGCCGGCTTCGGATCGCGAATCGAACCACGGGAGCTCCGCCGGTGGCTTGGTCTCCTCCTCCTTCTTCTCTTCCTCTCTCTTTCTCTCTTCCTTAAGCCAAATGAAGAATGACCTCTTCATTCCTCTCTTCTCGTAATAACCCAGCCAGGAAACCACCTGGACCCTTGGATCAAAAGAGAGAAAACTGAACGGCCAAGATTTCCCCAGAATTTCACTTTTTGGCCGACACGGCCTGTGACACGCCCGTGTCACAGGCCGTGTACCCCTTCAGCGGTGCACACAGCTTGAACCGACTGAACCACACGGGTCATCGACACGCCCGTGTCGGACCTGACACGCCCGTGTCAAACCTGAGACACGCCCGTGTCTCCTGTTCCATCGAGCTGCAACCAGAACACGGGTCGGAACACGGCAGCTGACACGCCCGTGTCCAGCCTGACACGCCCGTGTTCCCGGCCGTGTTCAAGGCCGTGTCCGGCTCTGCCCGGAATAGGCCAATTTTGCAAAATAAATAGAACACGCCCTGGGACACGCCCGTGTCCCTGGCCGTGTCACCCGACACGCCCTGGGACATGCCCGTGTCCCAGGCCGTGTAACCTGACCTGCTACTCAAATCTCAAGTTGAGTCTATTGGGGCCTTTTTGGGGTGTTACAACCCTCTCCCCCTTAACAAAATTTCGTCCCGAAATTTGCACGGTAAGGAAAGAAAACCAGCAATGCTATAAGCATGTTATAACAAAAAGTACACGGTCTACAGTTATACAAATAACTCGGGAAACTCGGCTCGCATGGTCTGCTCCCGCTCCCATGTTAGCTCTTCACGGCCACAATTGTCCCATCGGACCTTGACCATCCCGATTACTTTGTTCCGCAACTGTTTCTCGGCTCGATCCTCGATCCGAATGGGTCTAACCCTCGTCGTTAGCCCATATTCGACCGGTACCCGATCAGCCTCCACGACTTGTGCTGGATCCTTTACCGCCTTACGAAGGACTGAGATGTGAAACACATCATGTAATCCACCCAAGTCCGCTGAAAGTGCTAGTCGATAAGCAGCCTCCCCAACACGCTCCACCACCTCAAACGGACCAAGATACCTCGGACTTAGCTTTTTCAAACGCCGAATCCTGGACACACCTTTGAAGGGTTTGATCTTCAAATATACCCAATCACCCACCGCGAACTCCACGTTCCGGTGCTTGGCATTGTAGTACTTGGCTTGACGATCTTGGGCTATCAATAGCCTCTCCCGAATAGAGCGGATGAGCGAAGTAGCTTCTTCGACTTCCTTTTTCCCATTCAGCTTCGATTCGCCTGCTTCTGCCCAAGCTAACGGTGTACGGCATTTCCGACCATACAACGCCTCGAATGGTGCCCTACCAATACTCGCTTGGTAGCTATTATTATAGGCAAATTCAACGAGAAATATGTAATCTTCCCATCTCTTACCAAAATCTAGGGCGCACATGCGGAGCATATCCTCCATCGTCCTGTTGGTTCGTTCAGTCTGGCCATCCGTTTGGGGATGAAAGGCCGTACTAAACGCTAATTTTGTACCCAACATTTGATGAACGAGCCGCCAATCATTCGATGTGAACCGCCCATCACGGTCACTAACGATGCTCCGGGGAACACCGTGCAGTCGAACAACCTGCTCCACATACAGCTTGGCCAAGGTTTCCACTGAATCATCTCTTCTATTTGGAAGGAAGTGCGCCACTTTTGTCAACCGGTCCACAATCACCCAGATTGAATCATGACCGCGTTGAGATCTCGGCAACCCGTGCACGAAATCCATCGAAATATCATCGAACTTCCACTCCGGAATAGGTAACGACTTCAGAAAACCGCCAGGCTTCTGGCATTCTGCTTTCACCAACGCACAGGTGTTGCATTTAGCCACATAACGAGCCACATCTTTCTTTAATCCGGGCCACCAGAACAGCTTTTTCATGTCCCTGTACATCTTTGTGCTCCCTGGGTGAACTGAGTACTTTGCAAAGTGAGCTTCGTACATCAACTCTTCCCTCAGTTTACCCACACTTGGGACGCATACTCGACCATTTCTCCGTAACAACCCGTTATCCCAAGAGAATTGATCATCCGGCCCATCTTTAGCATAGCGCTGGAGACTTTCATCAAGCTCCGTTGCTCGCCGAACTCTGTCCGTAAGGTCATATTGCACCTCCGTCCAGTTTAAGCACGCATCGGTTGACGCACCCTTGTCAACACACGATATCTCCATTGCCTCCAATTCTTGGATCAAACGCTGATCATGCCTCTGCAACCAGCTTGCCCGTACCGGAGTCTTCCGACTCAAAGCATCAGCGACCACATTTCCCTTCCCGGGAGTATAGTGAATCTCGAAGGTGTAGTCCCCGAGGAACTCCATCCATCTTCGTTGTCGCATATTCAAATCCTTCTGATCCAACAAATACTTTAGGCTCTTGTGATCCGTATAGATATCCACTTTGACGCCATATAGATAGTGCCGCCACAACTTGAGCGCAAAGATTACCGCCGCCAACTCCAAATCATGGACGGGATAATTCCGCTCATGCACTTTCAATTGACGTGAACCATAAGCGATCACCTTGCCAAATTGCAGGAGAACGCAGCCTAAGCCGCTTCCTGACGCATCGCTGTATATTTCAAATCCATCTGTACCACATGGCGACGTCAACACGGGCGCCGTGGTCAAACGACTTTTCAACTCCTCAAAAGCTCGTGCGCACTCCGGCGTCCAAACGAACTTCTGATCCTTTCTCGTCAACGTAGTCAGAGGCAAAGCAATCCGGGAGAAGTTCCCCACGAACCTCCTATAGTAGCCCGCCAGTCCAAGGAAACTTCTGACTTCGGCCACTGAAGACAACACTGGCCAATCCCGAATGGCTCTTATCTTAGCCGGATCCACCGCTATGCCCTCTCCACTTACCACATGGCCTAGAAAAGCCACCGACGAGAGCCAGAACTCACACTTTGAGAACTTGGCATACAGCTTATTCCTTCGCAAGGTATGCAATACTAACCGCAAATGGTTTGCATGATCTTCCTCTGATTGTGAATATACCAAAATATCATCAATAAACACAATCACAAACAGATCCAGGTATTCGCGGAACGTACGATGCATGAGATCCATGAATACCGAAGGCGCATTACACAAGCCGAACGGCATCACTGTGAACTCATAATGACCATAGCGTGTGCCAAACGCTGTCTTGGGAATGTCACCTTCCCTAATCCGCAACTGGTAATACCCGGACTTCAAATCCAACTTCGAATAGACAGTTGAGCCTGCTAGCTGATCGAACAAGTCATCGATCCGAGGAATTGGATACTTGTTTTTCTCCGTCAGTTTATTCAGTTCGCGATAATCAATACATAGTCGCAAACCACCGTCTTTCTTTTTCACAAAAAGAACAGGCGCGCTCCAAGGTGACATACTTGGGCGTATATATCCCTGCTCCAACAACTCTTGCAACTGAACTTTCAGTTCGGCCATTTCTTTTGGCGCTACCCGATACGGCGAACGGGCCACGGGTTTTGCACCCGACACCAGCTCGATAGCGAAGTCAATTTCCCTTTGGGGAGGTAACCCCGGAAGGTCCTTTGGAAACACATCCGCATATTCCGACACAATCGGCACTTCACTCACACTGGCCTTCGGCGCCACCGCCTCTATGAGTGTGAAGAACAACTCCGCACCCTTCCGAACTGCCTTAACAACTTGGAGAGCGGATAACAACATCCCACTCATCCCTTGCATACCAATAAACTTGGTCTCTCGTTCGGTATTTTGCCCAACTGTGACCTCTTTTGAAGTGCAATCGATACAGGCACGCTGCTCTGAAAGCCAGTCCATACCAAAGATTATATCAAACTCTTTGATCGGCAATACTAGTGTTTCCACCTTGAACTCCCGACTTCCTATCTTGACCTCAAGACCGCAAGATCGATCCGCGCACATCAAACATCCGTTAGGCAACAACACCCTGATACTGTCTGTCTTGGTCCGGATAGGCACCCCGACACGCAAGACAAAATCCTCAGACAGAAACGAATGTGAAGCACCTGTGTCGAACAGTGCTCGCGCCGGATACTCTCGTATAAGGACAAACCCTATAACATGACAATTAAAACAAGCACAGCACACCAAAAGTACAAACATTAAAACTTAAGCGCACCTGTGACGACATCAGCCTGCTTAATGGCCTCCTGTTGTCCAAGGTTGAAGACCCTGGGCTGTGCGTGCGAGGCAGAAGACTCCACCACAGCCTTCCCCTTCTCCGCATAAGACGCTCCCGTCTTCTTATCACCCTTTGGAGGACCAAATCGGCATTCACGTGCGAAGTGTCCAACCTTCCCGCACGTAAAACAAGCACGAGCTCCATTCCCAGATGTGTCCGTCACAGTCGCAGATGGAGCTTGTCCAGAAGACTTAGACTTCTTATTCCATTTCCTGCGGTAGCCAAACTTGTCCGGACGCGGCGGCTTAAACTCCGGCTTCACAACCGCCAAGTTTCCCTTTGCTTGCCCCCGTTTCATATCCGTCTCCAAAGAACGAGCCGTACAGACTAAGGCTTGGAACCCCTGACTCACAGAACTTGAGAGCAAATACCTTAGCTCATCTCGCAGTCCCGCATAAAACCGACTAGTCTTACGCTCTTCTTCGGCGAAGATCGAGCCCGCATATCTTCCCAACCGGGTGAACTCATGCAGGTAGTCATCCACACTTCGATCTCCCTGTGCTAACCGTTGGAACTCCATTTCCATCGACATCCTTTGCTGCATCGGCAGATGTTGTGCTAAGAACAATCGAGAGAATTCTTCCATTGTAATCTCTGCCAATTGCCTGCCGGCCAAGTGATGCAGTTCAATCTCATCCCACCACAATCGCGCCTCTCCTTCCAGTAGGAAAGTGGCTAACATCACTTTCTGTTCCTCCTCAACCCTGATAGCCCTCATAATCCTCTTAATTCTTGCAAGCCAATCCTCTGCTTGGGCCGGTGTACCCGCCCCATGAAACTGCGGAGGGTTAAAGCTCAAGAATTGCTTCCATTGTTGATCTGCTACTCGCGGATCAACTTCGGCTTCTACCGGTTCTTGCCGTACCCCAGCTTGTGTTGGCACCACTGCAGGACGTGCTTGCCCCGCTTGCTGAGCATTCATCACAGCAAGTACCGTTTCCGTAATGAGACGGACTGTTTCAGCGGATGGAGGAGTTGTGGGCACCTCGGCTGGTGCCGCACTCGCAACAGAACGTTGTGGTTCGGACTGGCCCGCAACACTTCTGGTCACCTATATGTGTAAAACACACAGGTTAACGACCAATATAAACGGCAATCATACAAAGAGAATACACAAGTTCAACAAACAAGTGTATTTGCATTCCTAAGTGGACAATCTTGAGTTCAAATTAAGTGTTATAACGACGGCACTAACACGTGCTCGCCCCCTCTCAAAAGAATTCGTCCGCGAATTCGGAAGAGATCGACCAACAAGCTGATACCAAATTGTAACACCTCTACCCGTCAAGAAGAATATAATAGAGGGTCCGGCCGGGGCCCCACACCATATTCCACAAACAGGCGGAGACGCTACTAAATAATATCATAACCAACGCATCCTAACACAGAGCATTCTAGCGGAAGCTTCACGGTTGAATTACTGAACTCAAGAGAAACAACATTGTCCACTAACATAGGAATGTATATATATATATATCAAAAGAGTCTGGCCTTAAGGCCTTACAACAGTTTCTCTTAACAAGAGTGTGGTTTACATACATCGGCACGCAGGCCGGCCACACATGAACAAAAGAAATAAAACAAAGCCTTCAAGGGCAGCAACGCAGCTTTGGGCTTCAGCCCGCTAAGTCCCGCTCGGACCAGCTCCTCCAGCACCTGTAAGAACCAATCCACCAAACGGTGGGAAAACAGGGCAACGGTCAGCATTCAGCTGACCAATTATAACGACCCTGCCCCTGGCACGGGGCAGCGGAATTCCATCCCTGCAAAGCATTCATCCAACATGATATAGATAGCCATTCAAGCAAGACGTGCACGCCCGCACTGTCATATATCACAAACGTCGGCTCGACGGCCCGACGCTCCGTGCACTCAGGGCACATTCACACCGTTCAGAGGTCCCAGACATAACGGCGCACTATGAGCATTCTAGTCTGATCGGCTCACCGGCCGTCGACTCTCGCTATGTGATCCTAACAGGGTCTTAAGCACCCAAGGTTAGACAACCATAACGCGGGTACAGATCCACCTTTCCCGTTGCTCACATCGTCAGACTCACGCCTGGACTGACGCGGGTACAGTTTCACCTTGCCCGTTCCACCATTTCCTAGTTGCAGCCTCACAGCTCAACTTTCCACCAGTAGCACTCACGGCCACAAGAGAGTCCAACTCTCATAATTTCCTGGACTTCCTCCAGTACTTTTATCCATCATGCATACAAGCAATCATCACGGAGTCTTCTCCGATATGCAACCAAGCATCACCAATCCAGACCATGTCCAGATGGGCTTCACACAGCATGCCTAGATCCGTACTCCAATTCCGGACTCTAACAAGGGGGACTTCACATATCTACCCCAAGGGACGCCACAACCCACCGCACACTCGCGGGGAAGGGTTTTCCCTATGCAATGCAGGAATTAAGGACTTCACATGTCCAAGCAGGAAATCGTTACCCTAGGAGTTCGCTTCGGAGCCATGGAGAGAAATTTGAGACGGATGAAAGCCTTCGCAGCAGCCTTGCCGTCACAACGCCGGCTTCGGATCGCGAATCGAACCACGGGAGCTCCGCCGGTGGCTTGGTCTCCTCCTCCTTCTTCTCTTCCTCTCTCTTTCTCTCTTCCTTAAGCCAAATGAAGAATGACCTCTTCATTCCTCTCTTCTCGTAATAACCCAGCCAGGAAACCACCTGGACCCTTGGATCAAAAGAGAGAAAACTGAACGGCCAAGATTTCCCCAGAATTTCACTTTTTGGCCGACACGGCCTGTGACACGCCCGTGTCACAGGCCGTGTACCCCTTCAGCGGTGCACACAGCTTGAACCGACTGAACCACACGGGTCATCGACACGCCCGTGTCGGACCTGACACGCCCGTGTCAAACCTGAGACACGCCCGTGTCTCCTGCTCCATCGAGCTGCAACCAGAACACGGGTCGGAACACGGCAGCTGACACGCCCGTGTCCAGCCTGACACGCCCGTGTTCCCGGCCGTGTTCAAGGCCGTGTCCGGCTCTGCCCGGAATAGGCCAATTTTGCAAAATAAATAGAACACGCCCTGGGACACGCCCGTGTCCCTGGCCGTGTCACCCGACACGCCCTGGGACACGCCCGTGTCCCAGGCCGTGTAACCTGACCTGCTACTCAAATCTCAAGTTGAGTCTATTGGGGCCTTTTTGGGGTGTTACACCTGACACCAATGAGCTTTTGTTAAGGTGCTCAAAAACCAAAACTGGATTTTTTGATAAGGTGTCTTGCCACCACTGAGTTTTGACAAGGTTCTTAGAACCAGACAGAACTTTTGAAGGGAGTTCAAGAACCCTTTTACAGCAGGAAAATAAAAAGGAAAAGGAAATGAAGTTGTCTTCTCTGTTCTCAAATCAAATGAGAGAAGACTTTGTGGATCTTTGTTGTCAAAGCTCCCCCTGAGATCTAGACTGGTTCAGGAAAAGAAGCTTTGCTCTAGGGTGATAGGTCTTCAGAATTTTGATCTCCAGCAAAAGATTGTTTCAGCAAGAAGGCTGAAAGATGAGGTGTCTGGAGTTCTTGAAATGAAGTTGTGAACACTTTTCAATAAGCAAGAATATTTTTATGTCACAGTTCTTCTGTTGTTCTTTTGCTATCATCGTTCTGTATATGATATTTTCTTTGATTGAAAAAGGAAGATCTTATTCTATGAAAAATTCTTTGTCCAAAGTAGCCGTTGGCAGTCATAAATGTCTTCCATAAAGAGTCTTGTCTTCTAGAGGAAAGTCCAGCAAACATTCTCTGAATAATACCTTGAAACTTGCTCCAGAATAAAGACAAACGGTTGGCAGATCTTCTTATCTTAAATGCTGATAATATTTAAAAACATTCCAAAGAATAACAGCATTTGAATCCTTAAATGCGTCGATCTCTCAGAAGAATCGTCGATCTGAGCTCTACGATCGTCGAACCGAGCTCAGAGATGAAATGAGATAAAGCAGACAGAAAACGTCGAACTGAGCTCGAAGATCATCGAACCGAGCTCAGCGACCTGAAGAATAACTGAAGAGAGATCGTCGATCTGAGCTTGAAGATCGTCGAAAGGAGTTCAACGATTAAGCAGAACGGGCTGAAGGCAAATAGTCGATCTGAGCTCGAAGATCGTCGACCTGAGTTCGAAGATTTACGAAGTTGAGCTCAGAGAGCGTCGAATGGAGTTCGACGATTCCTCGACCTGAGCTCGACGAAAATTGCCTTAGACTTAGCTCTTCAACCTTGATCTTGGAATGGTCCTGGGGGCAGCTTCAAACCTAAGTTCTAAGCCCTAGACTCACTCTAGTGTTGACCTTCACAACTATACAACTAGGTCAACCTGGTTTCCTAAGACAACCATAGTGATCCTTACCCAAATTAGTAATAGGGTGTTCCAACAAGGGAGCCATTCTAACCTATACCTAAATCTTGTTCAAAAATAGGAATTTTTTGAGATACTTTTTCTATAGTTTTTGGAAATATTTAATAAATCATGTACAAATTAATTAGGTGTCTTAAACTCCTCAATAACCCCCAAAATATTGGTGGGTGATCTTGGGGAATATTATAAGGCTCTGGTAAATATTTCACACCTTTTAGGTTTGATTTGATAGGTTATTTGTGTAGGCAAAGATTGACCCTTTTTAAGTCAAATTAGGGCTAAGTGCTCTTGAGTTGGCCAACCTCATCCAAAAGTGATGGAACTTGGCACTTAGTCTTTTTAGCACAAAAAATATCCCCTCCACTGATATTGGGTGGAAGTTGAAGGGTGGAGCACTAGAACTCTAGGGTAGGTCCTAGGTGTGCAAATCTATGGTTTGAAGGTTAAGGGGTCATGCGACCTTGAAATGACTTGAAACTAGGTGGAGAGGACTTATGGGTAGTCAAGGTCCTTTGGTAAAAATATTATTAGATTTGGAGGCTGTTAAACTCCCCAAAACCCTAACCCTAATTTAGGGCACAAATATTATACAAGTATGTTAGGCTATCAAAACTCTGTGGAAAGTTGTGCAACTTGGGTAGTTGAGTCATAGGGTTAATATTAGACTCTGGGAATTTTATTGGAAATTTTGGAACAAAAATTTTAGTACCTCCTTTATAATACATGGATTAGCCATTGATAATCATTTGTTGGCTATGACCTCACTTTTCATTGGAAAATCATGAAAATTGGGCAGAGGAAGTCTTAGGTCATTATGCTCATACCTGAATTTTATACTAATTTTTAGATGTGTATTTTCAGTACTTACGTCACAAGCTGATAAATATGCAAATATGCACAATAGTAGATTCAGAGCGCAATGCTTGATAAACAATTATGAAACTGATTCAGTGGTGTTTTTAGGTCAATATGCTCATGACGAAATTTTATCATAATTTTTAGGTGTATATTTATGTAGTTATTTCATTAATTTATAAAAGAAGAATATTATTCAAAATTAAAATTAGAGTTCATTATTCACTGGAAAATTTGGATACTAGTTCACGAATGTTTCTAGGACATTTTAGTCATACATGAATTTTCTTATAATTTTAGGATGTTTATTTGGAGCACTTGTTTCTTTAAATGATAAATATGTGTTTACATTTAAAATTTTGGAACAGAGGCCTAATATTTATCATAATTTTGTGGAGCATTTTGTATGACTATAAAACCGACTTCATATTCAAAACTAGGGCATTTGGATTTTTAAGAAAAATAAATAAAATACTAGTTAAATTAGGAAAATTCCAAGTTTCTAGATTTAGACTAAATATGTCAAGATAGACCCCCATTAATTATCTAAGGGCTTTTGGATGAAGATTTGGAGTACCTCCTATCATGTACATCACATAGCATAGGGTGGTCTACTAAATCTGCAAAAAATCTGATAGCAGTTGAATTGGCCATATGGATTAGGGTTAGTGGCTTGCTGGTTTGGCTAAAGTGAAATTGAGTACATCCATGGAAGTTAGGATGAGTAGAAGGTTAGTTTGACTAGGATTAGGTGGTGCTTGGGATCGACAAAAGATCATCTTTCCTGTGGAAGGAGAGAGGGTAAAAACACACGAGGGTTAGATCGAGAGTAATATTAGAGCGATAGGGAATCAGTTATTAACCAATAATAGTGAATGTTTTACGAAAGGGAGCTTTGGGCTTCAGCCCATCGTATTTCCTAGTGCCCTCGAGAGCCTTTCACGGGGAATGCCCTGGGCAGTCCAAGGTTAACATAAGCTGTAAGTGTAATCAATGTTTAAGAGTAACTAGTATAACTAGAGGTTCACTTTCACACACCCCAGTGTCTCAGGAAGTTAGGTTGGGTCATACGGGCGGAAGGCTCGATGGTTTTCGTGATGGGCAGGTTAGCCTTACGAGCTGATGGCTTGGTAGATAATTGTGACAGACGGTATAGTCCGGGGAGCTTTGGCTCAGTTGTTGGTTGTGACAAATGGGCTAGTCCGGGGAGCTTTGGCTTAGTGGTTGATACATCAAGTTTGCATGTGCATAAATTATAAGGTGGTGGTTCTTCGGTGTTGGAGGGTCGATGCACCGACGCCAATACGTTGACTCGGCAAGTGCGGTTTAGCACTTTGCCAAATTAAGTCCGGTGGACCAGCCGACAAAGAGTACATGGGATCTCTGCTTTGTGTACCAGCATCAAGGTGTGTGATAGGTCTGACTGGTAGTGCAATTACCGGTTTAGATGTGGGCGAGGCCCAACCTATCGCTTCCATTTACCACTACGGAGGTATCCTGGGAGGTTAGGCTCCAAAAAGGGGGAACTAAAGGTCTTTGTACACAGAGTAGGGTGAGTGTCTTAAACTTGCATGATTCACGTCATAGCATACTTGCATGGCATAGCATAACCATTGCATATAACCCTTGACACCTATTGTATAAATTGGTATGCGACTTTTTATACAATAGCCCTGCAAAACGACCCATTGGTTTATAAGCTTGCGTGAGCATGCTTATAAGCTAAGGTTATTATTCTATTGATATATATTGCTTTCTTGAAAACCGACATCCTATCGTATAAATTGTTATAAGACTCTTTATAGGATAGGAGCCTTGCAAAAAACCCCATAGCTTATGTGTTTGTATGGGCACTCATATAAGTTAAGGTTACTTACTTATTTCATGTTCAGTCTTACATACTTTTACTACTGCTACCTATTTTCATAGAACTGCTAGATTAGTTCCGCTGCCACCTGTTACTTTGTTATTCTCCACCTTCATTACCTCTCATTTCCTTCTCCCCGCTTGGTGCCTTGGAGCTATGAGGGGAGGGAGATGGGATGATAGGACTTAGTCTTTTATACTAACGGTTTTTTGGACCAAATCATTTTAGGGGATCGTGGAGCCCAGTATGGAGGTACAGCTCTAGAGGACGGCACGCTTGGAGACGGGACAGTCTAGTACCAGAGTTCAGACAGCTGGGGAAGTGAGTCCGGATCGTTAGTAGTTGTTTTAGTTTTGCTTCCACGATGAGTGAAATGTTGTGAGGACTTGACGTATCGGGCATGAGCCCTATTTTCAGTACTTTTATTATTATTACTGTGCACTCTCCCTTTGTGGAGATTTCTTATTTTATATGTGATTGTTGTGGACATGTGTAGAGTTCTACTTTTATGTACTCTCATATTTTGCTACTATTCTATGATCGATTTGGCCGGCAGGATCGGCATTTTGTAGTGATGACCTTCCCAGGCGTGAAGGTGTTACCACAAAGCGGCGGTTCTGGGCCTAAGACCCCGTGGTTTAAAAAAGGGGGTCTTACAAGTGGTATCAGAGGGAACCTATATCGAAAAAGTAGCAGTCCACTAACCCTGGGTCACCCCCGCTCAAGTTTAGTTTGGGGACAAACTAAGCAGCGGAAGTTGTGGTGTGTCCATATGGGGGATCACATGTAATAGTCCACAGTTTCATTCATTCCATTTTGTACATTAGCTAACAATTGGAATTCTTCTTTATAGCCTGCGGCAAACCCTTCCCCTAGCAGGGAGCACCTCCGGCTGTAAAGATCACATTATATAACTCTCTAGTCAATGAGTTAGACTCAACCCACTAGGACACATGACTAACTATGATGACTTTTAGTATGCCTTAGTCCAAAATAGACATTGGGTATGAACTTGGTTAAGGTAAGGAGATACCCAAAGAGAATAAAAGAGGAGTATAACACAAGAATGGTTACCTAAGCTATAAAATCAAGTGGCCTTATGGTATCTATCAAGGATTACTCAAACCGGTGGGACTACTTTAAGGAGAATTGAGACCAATAATCCATTAGCAGAATAGTAGAAGACCAATAGTCTCAAACCTCGTACCAGTAATAAGATTAACTAGAGACAACCACCATGATAAATACCGAGGGTCGGATAGGAATTCAACTTCGGAAGAGACCCAGTTGGGATTGGGAACATTTTGACCCAGATAAGGTTGTCGAAAATGTGACTCGGAGGGTTTAAAGTTTGGAGTATATCAACAGGTTTCAGGTTGGAATCCCAAGTCAAAGATTGGTTCCCTAGGGATTGTGCACCAAGCTAGGATGGATATAACATGTTAATATCAAAGATACTTAGCCCAAGGTAGGTAGGGGCTTATCTTTTGTTTATTAGGGGCTTGTCTTTTATTTATTGGTCAAATTAGTTATTGACTTGGGTTTCCCTTAGACCTCATCTAGAAAACTTTGCGTCGTTAATATAGTAAAATTGGAGTAAACCGTATTCCATACTACCCGGTCGTATTCGTAGGGATAAGAATCTGATTGTGAAGTGGAGATTTTATAGAGTCGTTGTCTACACATACAAACGAGAAATTTAATCACCGGAAGTTTGGTGTATCTCAGAATGTGTATCTCCCCGGAGTGAAGAAGGACGTCATGGATTTTGTGATGCACGGTGAGGTTCGTCGGCCGATGAAGGTTAAGTGCAAGAATTTTTTGGGAACTATTACAGTCACTGCCCGAGTTAGAGTGGAAGTTCGAGGATATAATTATGGATTTTCATACACAATATTCCTCATCCCCACTTCGGGCATAATTATAATTGGAACATCAATGATAGACTGGTCGAGATAGCTGGGGTCACCCTGAACTGGAAGAAAACTCCCGTGGGTGTTTCATGAAATTTGTGAGTAGTTGTCTGTTATCATGGTGTGCTCAAGATGATCGTGTCGAATCAGGATTGATAGTGTATGTCCAAGGAGAGAACATCAGTCCAGGATTATCTGGGCTCTCGACTGACATTCAGCACAGCTCTCCACCCTCTTATAAAGGTGCAGGATTCCACTGTCATTGATCTAGGAGGAGTATACAAAGGCACTCGGCTCAGAATTTGTGGACAGCAAAGATACCTAGGTGTCACTGATTTGAGATAGGATGCTGGAGGCGAAGGGCAGACCGACCAAATATTACGATGCACGACATTGCCATGTGGAGTTTTTGGATGTAGATGGTGTATTCCTAAAGATATGTCTGGTGTATGGAGTCTCGCAGGTACACGGGAGAAAGAAGCACAGTACAAGGAATATGGGGTGTTACAGGATCCTAGAGTGGATCAGCCCATTGGCTTACAGACTGGAGCTACCGCAAGTGTTAGAAATTTTGCACGACGTCTTCCACGCCTCCTCTATTAGGAAGGATCTACTACGGCCAGAATAACAAGTTCTTAGTATAGATGGCTCGACAGCTTTTGATCAATCGGTCTGCCGTGAGCCGGTCAGGATAGATAATACAGCGGTGCGGGTCTTGTGGCAGAAGAATGTCCTGCTTGCCAAGGTCCTATAGAGGACCATGGGCAGGAGGAGCATACCAGGGAGCCACCAGATGTGATGCCGTAGAGGTACCCAGATCTCTCTGAGTAAAGTATACATTCAACTTCCTATGGGATGTTACATTCAGTTACTCTCAGTAGAAACCTCGCAGGCCTAACCTGAATTTTGGGGACAAAATGTTTATTTTTGTTTATTGGGATTTGTAACATCCCATTTCCAACTAGACCCCTCAGAGTGGTTTTGCCATGACTAGGTCATGACAAAACCCTAGGAAGCCCAAGAAGACCAAGTGAGCTTGGACATGAAGGTGGAAACCACCATGATTTGCAAATAGTAGAATTATAAATAATAGTTTAGGATGTCCATAAGGCTTCACCATTACTCCATGACCCCACCATAACATCTCTAACCCATTAGTGGGTCCATTAGAGCCATAAGGATCCATTGGGGTCAACCCAAATGGTCGTGTTGACCAAAGTCAACTCTAGCCCTAACTTGGTCAAAGTACCCTTTCTAAGTGTCAAGTCAACCCAACCCAGCCCTACCTAGACCTTAGGGGAGGCCAATGGGTCACCAAGGGCCCATTGGGGTCAACACAAAAGGTCAAAATGACCAAGGTTAGCCATAGTCTAGGTTAGGTCAAACTTAGCTCAAATGGGCTAACCCAAGCTCAAGCCCTTTTTCATTTAGGCTAACCACCTCCTAATTATATGATGGTATGATTTATTGGGCTGCAAATAGGCTAAAGGGATGCGCAAGTCAACCTTGATGACTAGGAGAGAGAGCTCACCTTACCCTTAAAGGAGGAGAGAGAAAGGGGGAGGAAGAAGCCATTAATGGCATGGGGAGGCCAAGGGCCACCTTTGATGGATGGATTCAACTCCTCTAGGGATGAGGAGGAGTTTCCAGCCATTTTTTGGCCATACTAAGCCAGGTTCACCCCCCCCCCCCCCCACCACCACCACCACTTGGCAAAAAGTTCCATTGAAGGCCATTAATGGCCATTGGTGCTTGGCCCTTCCTCTTCCCCCCTTTAGTGATCTTAAAGCACCACTGGACTCAGGAGAGTCATTTACACACTTTACCTGAAGGAAACGAGGAATTACACTGTTCTGTTGTAGAAACCCGATCGGCGGCACCACCATAATGGAAACCCTGCGATCAACGCGACTTAAAGCCTCCAATAAGGTCCTCCCCTTCTCCTCTCTCTGTGGGTAGATTGTAGGGATCATTAGGGATGAGAATCGGGCTCAATTGAGCCCGATCAGGAAAGAAATTTTCCCGATTTTCCATGAAAAAACCACCTTACAGGATTGTCGGGGACGTCCCCTCCGGCGGCCGTGCCGCTGCCAATCGACAGCCACCACCTCGACGGAGGTGGTGGAGGTGGTGGACGGCCAGGGAGGTGGCCGGCAGCAGTGGCTTGATGATGGTCCAGGAAGATGTAATTTGGACCGTTCGCACGCTGGAGAAGATGACCAAATGTCGTCCATCCCTGCGTCAAGATTCGCGCTGCATCATTTTTACCTTAGGTTTAATATTTCATTTCATTTGTTTATGGTCACAGTAAATGATATAAATGTTTTTAATTATTAAAAATACATAGAAACCTCTTGTGTAAAAATGGTAAAAATCAAAGTTGTAGCCCTAGGGGTGTACGTTAATTTAAAATATGTTTGAACCAATTTGGATGTCTGGTTTGACCAGGGCACTCATTTGGGTGGGGTCTATACCTAGGGTTAGTCAGAGAATAAAATGAGTGCCCCTACTTCATATCTTGTCCAAATGACCTAAAATTTGGACAACGAGTCATTCTAACCTATACCTAGGTCCTGTCAAAAAATGGGAATTTTTGGAGATACGTTTTCTATAGTTTTTGGAAACATTTTATAAATCATGTACAAATTAATTAGGTGTCTTAAACTCCTCAAAAACCCCCAAAATTTTGGTGGGTGATCTTGAGAAATATTATAAGTCTCTGGTAATAATTTCACCCCTTTTAGGTTTGATTTGATAGGGTATCTGTGTAGGCAAAAACTTACCCTTTTTAGGTCAAATTAGGGCTAAGTGCTCTTGAGTTGGCCAACCTCATCCAAAAGTGATGGAACTTAGAACTCGGTCTTTTTAGCACATAAAATATCCCCTCCATTGATATTGGGTGGAAGTTGAAGGATGGAGCCCTAGAACTCTAGGGTAGGTCCTAGGTGTGCAAATCTAGGGTTTGAAGGTTAAGGGGTCATGTGACCTTGAAATGACTTGAAACTTCGGGAAGAGGACTTAGGGGTAGTCAAGGTCCTCTGGTAAAAATATTATTGGATTTAGAGGCTGTTAAACTCCCCAAAAACCTAACCCTAGTTTAGGGCACAAATATTATACATGTATGTTAGGCCATCAAAACTCTTTGGAAAGTTGTGCAACTTGGGTAGTGGAGTCATAGGGTTAATATAAGACTCTGGGAATTTTATTGGAAATTTTGGAACAAAAATTTTAGTACCTCCTCATGGATTAGCCCTTGATAATCATTTGTTGTCTATGACCTCACTGTTCATTAGAAAATCATGAAAATTGGGCAGAGAAAGTTTTAGGTCATTATTCCTATACTTGAATTTTATTATAATTTTTAGATGTATATTTTCAGTACTTACCTCACAAGATCATAAATATGCAAATATGTATAATAGTAGATTTAGAGCTCAATACTTGATAGCAAATTGTAAAACTTATTCAGAAGTGTTATTAGGTCAATATGCTCATGAACAAATTTTATTATAATTTTTAGGTGTATAATTTTAGGAGTTATTTCAATAATTTATGAAAGAGTAATATTGTTCAAAATTAAAATTAGAGTTCATTATTCACTGGAAAATTTGGAAACTTGGTCAGGAGTATTTTTATAACATGTCAGTCATTCTGGAATTTTTTGCTAATTTTTGGATGCCTGTTTGAAGCACTTGTTTCTTTAATTTATAAATATGTGTTTACAATTAAAATTTTGGATCAGAGGCCTCAACCTTGAAAAAAATTGGGGAGACTTGCATTTACTGTCAATTAGATGCCTAACATTTATCATAATTTTTTGGAGCATTTTTCATGACTATAAAAGCTACTTCATTTTCAAAAATAGGGCATTTGGATTTTTAGGGAAAATAAATAAAATACAAGTTAAATTAGGAAAATTCCAAGTTTATGTAGTTAGGCTAAATATGTCATGATAGACCCCCATTAATTATCTTATGGCTTTTTATGAAGATTTGGAGTACCCCCTATCATGTACATCATATAACATAGAGTGTTCTACATGTAGTAAATTTGCAGAAAAATCTTATAGCAGTTGAATTGGGCATATGGATTGGGGTTAGTGGCTTGCTGGTTTGGCTAAAGTGAAATTGAGTACATCCATGTAAGTTGGGATGAGTAGAAGGTTGGTTTGACTAGGATTAGGTGGTGCTCGGGATCAACGAAAGATCGTCTTTCCTGTGGAGGGAGAGAGGGTCAAAACACACTAGGGTTAGATATAGAGTAATATTAAAGGGATTGGGAATCGATTATTAACTAATAATAGTAAGTGCCTTGCGAAAGGGAGATTTGGGCTTCAGTCTATAGTAGTTCCTAGTGCCCTAGAGAGCCCTTCACGGGGAATGCCCTCGGCAGTCCAAGGTTAACGTAAGCTGTAAGAGTAATCAATGTTTAAGAGTAACTAGTATAACTATGGGTTCACTTTCACACACCCCGGTGTCTCAGGAAGTCAGGTTAGGTCACACGGGCGGTAGGCTTTGTGGTTTTGGTGATGGGCAGGTTAGCCCGGCAAGCCGATGGCTCGGTAGATAATTGTGACGGATAGGATAGTCTGGTGAGCTTTGGCTCGGTTGTTGGTTGTGATGGACATGCTAGTCCGGGGAGCTTTGGCTCGGTGGTTGATACATCAAGTTTGCATGTGCATAAATTATAAGGTGGTGGGTCTTCGGTGTTGGAGGGTTGATGCACCGATGCCAATACGTTGACTCGGCAAGTGCGGTGTTTTGTTGTTAAGAGACTTAACTCAAATAGGGGGAGATTGTTGGTACCCTAATTTGGATTTGAGTTCAGTCCTCTCTTTTAGTCTCTTGACCCAAGATTTATCTATGGTCAAAGGTTAGTTGTTTAGTTAGTTTGCTCTAGTTTTAAAGTTGTCACTTATCCAGATGAAAATTTGGTTAAGTTGTTTTTTGTTCGACTATGGTCGAACGCCGTTCGACTATCGTCTATCGATTGTTCGACGATCGTATATCAGTTTGTCGACGTTTGTATGTCAGTAGATTGTCTATCTCTAAGTTAGTTCAACTCTTGTTAGCTCGACGTTCTGTGGAATCTGCCACGCCGATCGTCGAACCCCGCTCGACTTCTTTTGACCAGACAGATTTCTTGATAGTTCGACTATCTGCTTGGATAGTTCAACTATCTGATAGTTCGACTATCTGTTTGATAGTTCGACTATCTGTGTTGCTTGATAGTTCGACTATCTGTCTTGATAGGTCGACTATCTGTTGTGTTTGATAGTTCGACTATCTGCTTGGATAGTTCAACTATCTGATAGTTCGACTTTCTGTTTGATAGGTGGACTCTCTGCTTTCTTTGATAGTTCGACTATCTGTTTGATAGGTCGACTATTTGTTTTCCTTGATAGTTTGATTATCTGTTTGATAGGTCGACTATCTGTTTTCTTTGATAGTTCGACTATCTGTTTGATAGGTCGACTATCTGTTTTCTTTGATAGTTCGACTATGTGTTTGATAGGTTGACTATCTATTTTCTTTGGTAGTTCGACTATCTGTTTGATAGGTCGACTATTTGTTTTCCTTGATAGTTCGACTATCTGTTTGATAGGTTGACTATCTGTTTTCTTTGATAGTTCGACTATCTGTTTGATAAGTCGACTATCTGTTTTCTTTGATAGTTCGACTATCTGTTTGATAGGTCGACTATCTGTTTTTCTTGATAGCTCGACTATCTATCTTGATAGGTCGACTATCTGTTCTGATAGGTCGACTATCTGCTGTGGTAGTTCGACTATCTGCATTGGTAGTTTGACTATCTGTATCGTTCGACTATCTGTTTGATAGGTCGACGATCTCTGTGCTTCGGTCGATGATCTCCGAGGGTCGTTCGACGTTCTGCTGTATGTCTTTAGTAATTTTGTCCTCTTCTATTCTATGATTTATTTCATATTTAATTGGCATATTATTTCAGTAAATTTATACTATTGTTTCCAAGCAATCTCTGCTCCATTCTTTATGCATGAGCCAATCTTTATCTGACAAAATGTTTTGTCTTATTAGTTGAAATATATTTTTTGTTTTATCTGCCAGGCTGTCCTTTATAGCCATTAGACTCAGAAAGTCTTCTCTGGCCGTAAAGAGTTCTTTCTGATGTGACCTTTTTCTTGCACCCTTTTATCTGATTGAATATGCAGCTTCTTAGAAAGCTTTATCTCCTTATAGCATGTCTGTCTGCAGGATATACTTTTGCTTTATGCTTTTTGCAGCCCAGATTGCAGATTCCAGAAGAAGATAAGATTCAAAATCAAATTAGAGCCGTTGAAAAGGCTCATATATAAAGAGCTTCTTTTGAAAGATGAAATATAGAGATATAGAAGATATACACAAGAACTTACAGATATACATAGCAACATAGAGAAAGAGAGAAAGCAAGAAAGTTCTACAGCTCTCAGAAATTCACATTCAACTGAGAAGATCAAATCTCTTCAGCATTCTTCTTCATCTTGAGTTCATCCTGCTCATATGAAGACATTCACTCAGAGGCCTTTAGAAGAAGAAGAAGAAGAAGAAAGGATGCTGTTTGAAGAAGAACACCTTTTCCAAATCAAGAGTCTTCTTCAAGCTTCTCCTTCAGAACCCCAAGATAGTTCTTTGTCTTAGTTCAGAAGAGTTCCTGCACCCTGAAGCAAGACTCCTTCCTGGATATTCTCTAAGGCAGGGGGAGCCTTGATTCTTTAGAGCTATCTAGCTCTATGCAATCCACTAGCTTCTCTAATCTGTTTAACAGTAGAGAAGAAACCTTAACTCTCTCAACCTCCTGTACAAAGGGTTATTACTCCCTTCGAAAGTGAACCCTTGGTGGCAGGGCACCTGATCAAAAACCTATGTTGGATTTTGAGCTCCTGATCAAAAGCTCAAAGGGTCTACTTGATCTACCTGAAGCAGATCAGTTGGTGGCAGGGCACCTGAACAAAAACCTGTAGTGGATTCCTACCAGGGTGGTAGAAGAGTGGACGTACCTATTTAGAGGAAACCACTATAAAATTTCTTGTGTCGTCTGTGCTGCTTATTTAATTTATTGCACTGTGGCTGTGAGTAGAAATAACTAGGATTGCTAGTTGCTGTGATAGGATCAAAGCTCAACTGTAATTATAGTTGTCCTTCTCTAGTGCACTTCACTCTGTGTTAGGCTCTTGGGTTATCAATATCTATAAACTCATTCCGCAAATTAACTCTAAGGGAGTTGAGTAGGGTGTCCTAATTTTTGAATACTATATTCACCCCCCCCCCCCCCCTCTAGAGTTGTATCTATCATCACTTTCAATTGGTATCAGAGGGAGGTTGACTGACTGTACAGGCTAACACCTGAGTCACAAGATCTTGATAGATACCAAGCTTATAGATATTCACTTCATGGTCCAGTCTAAGGATTACTCAAGCACCAGACCTCCAGCATGCAACTTAGCTAAGTTTAGCATCTGGAAGGCAAGAATAAGATTATATATAAACTCTATTGATGAAGACATTTTCTCCTCTATTTTGACAGGACCTCCAGCACCTCCTGCTGTAACCACTGCTATAACATCTACAAATCTAAGTGAAGTGCCTCCTCCAGATTACAATGATGCCTACAAGAAGGCAAAGATAGTTGATGCCAAAGCTATGAACATTCTGGCTCAGACTATGTCTGATGAAATTTTCCAGAAAGTGGCTGATTGCACCTTTACAAAAGCCATGTGAGACTCACTGAACCAGATTGTAGCTGGTTCAGCTGATGAAAGGAATGACAGAAGGTCCAACCTTATATCCCAGTATGAAAACTTCAAGAAAACTGAAACTGAATCAGTTGAAGCCATGTACACCAGACTCAGCTCAATCATCAATGAGCTGAGAACTCTTGATAAGGAAATTACATTGACAGAGTTCAATGATAAGATACTGATGTGCTTCCCCAGCATATGGGATCTTAGGATCTGGCCTATCAAGGAGGCCAGAAGTACAACTGAAATCTCAACAGAAGCTCTCCTTGGCAAGCTCAAGTCTTTTGAGCAAGTGCTGAAGACCAGGAAAGCTGAGGCTGAAGCAAAGACTCCAACTCCAGCAAGAAAAGAGCAAACTCTTGCTCTCAAAGCTGTTGATGCTTTTGAAGGAAGCCAATCTAATGAGGAGCTGATGGCACTCTTTGCCAAAAGGTTTCTCAAGATGGGAAAAAAAGACTTCAAAAAGAAATCTTCAAGATATGAAGATAAACCAATGTATGATAGATCTCCTGCTAAAGAAATCATTTGTTATGGTTGCAGGAAACCTGGACACATTCTACCAGAGTGTCCAGAGGAAAAGAGCAAAGAAAAGAGAAAGGAAAAAGAACATCACAAGAAACACTCCAAGTCCTCCTCCTACAAAAACAAGAAAAAGGAGAAGGGATTTGTTGCTAAAACTTGGAGTGATTCAGATGAGGAATCTTCCTCCTCAAGCTCCAGTGAGGATGAGGAAGAGAAGAAGGAAAAGGAAATCTGCCTTATGGCTATAGATGCCTGCAGCAATCACTCAGCTGCAGAGAGTTCTGATGATGATGAAGAGATGCCTACAGAAGATCAGGTATTATCTTCATATGACTTTTCTTCTTCTGAATTTAAAACTGAGTTTAAATCCCTTTGCTTAGATTTAATTAGTTCAGAAAAGGAGATTAAGGATCTTAGAAATAAGTTAGCTGAATCAGAATCTATCTCCATTGAAAATGCTAGGTTAGAAGCAGAACTCACTAAATCTAGTGATGAAATAAAGTTTCTTAAAAATGAACTAGCAAAGTCCAAGAGATTGGAAGAATCATTAAATGGTAGAAGCCTTAAGTTGCTAGAAATCACCAGCATGACAAACACTAGGTCAGGCAATAATAAGCTAGGCTTAGGAGCTTCATCATGTGAACCCCCAATTATTCTTAAAAATCATCTTTCAACTCCAGTGAACTTTATTTCAGTTGATGGAATAAAGAACACTGAGCAAGTAAAACAAGTTAATCAAGCCTTAAACAAAGCTAAGAGAGAAAAGAGAAAGCAAAAGTTTAAAGAACTACAAAAAGCGTCGAACGCTGCTCGACGATCGCAGGCTCAGTGGTCGAACGAAGCTCGACGATCTGAGCATCCATCGTCGAATGCCGATCGATGTTTTCAATATGAATTTCAAAATTACCACCAGAAACTTAGAATCCTTAATATGAATAGAAACCCTAAGTTTGTGGACCCATTAACTGCATGGAGCATCCCACCTAGGAGATCTTACCCTTTAGGTTATAAACCCCAACCTGCTTATTCTTTTATTTCTAGTTTTCATTATGTGAAGAATAATGGACCCAAGGTTACCCGGGTCCACAATGTTTAACTTAACTCACTGCAGGTGAAGACCTATCCTATCACTCAGGACAAGTGGTATTTGGATAGTGGTTGCTCCAAACATATGATAGGGAACAAAGAAAATCTGTCAAAGTTCAAGACCAAGCTTGGACCAAAGGTGATCTTTGGGGATTCTAGCTGTGGTCAAACTGAAGGATATGGTAGGATTATCATTGGAGCAGTAACTTTCAAAAGAGTTGCATATGTAACTGGACTGAAGCATAACCTTATCTCAGTAAGTCAGTTATGTGATGCAGGATATCAGGTATCGTTCACTAACACTCTTTGTAATATTACTTTAAATAGTAATGTTGTGTTAGTAGGTATTAGACAAGGTAATATTTATTTAGTAGATTTTAATTCAACCCATTCTGAAATCTGCTTATTTAATGAAGTAACAAATAACAACACCTTATGACATAAAAGGCTTAGCCATGTTAACCTCAAGAACATATCTAGGTTATCTAAATACAACCTTGTTAGAGGTTTACCTTCTTGCCCCTACAAGAAGGAGAGCCTATGCAAGGCTTGTCAATTAGGCAAGCAAACCAAAAATTCCTTTAAATCTATAAAAAAAAGTGATTCACCTAGAATCCTGTATCTATTACATTTGGACCTTTTTGGCCCAATAAATGTACAGAGTCTAGGAGGGAAGTATTACACTTTAGTAATTGTTGACGACTTCTCTAGGTTCACTTGGGTGTTCTTCTTGAGAACTAAGGCTGATAACTTCAAAGTTCTTACAGACTTTCTACTCTGTGTGCAGACTGAGTATTCTACTCATGTTGTCTTGATCAGAAGTGATCATGGTACTGAGTTTGAGTCTCTTCTCATGCAAGAATTCTGTGAGAAAGAAGGTATCAAACATAACTTCTCTACTCCTAGAACTCCCCAACAAAATGGGGTAGTGGAAAGGAAAAATTGAACTCTGATTGAAGCTGCAGGAACACTATTGGCAGATGCTAATATGCCTCTCTCCTATTGGGCAGAAGCTGTTAGCACAGCTAATTATGTTCTGAACAGAAGTCTTATACACAAGCTTAAGTGTAAAACTCCTTATGAGTTGCTTAAAGGAAAGAAACCCAAAATAAATTATTTTAGAGTATTTGGTTGTGTAGTATACATTCATAACAATAACAAAGAATACCTTAGAAAGTTTAAAGCAAAAGCTTCAATGGGAATCTTTCTTGGATATTCCCAAGTAAGCAAAGCTTATAGGGTTTTTAATAAATCAACTTCTAAAATTGAGGAATCTGTGCATGTGTCCTTTGATGAATCTCAGATGTTTTACAAGGAGAAGGAAACTTCTCCTTCCTCAAGTTCATTGCAGGTACCCGAATCTAGTAAAGATGTCACTCAAGAGATTCTCCATCTATCAACTCTTTATATCACTAATTCAGACAATGATGAAGACTTTGCAGAAGCAGTTGCTGTACCACCAATAGTAGATCCAATTCCTCCTGAGGAATTAATCCCAACTGTTGCTGAAGATAACATCCCACCTGCTAATGTTGTCACACTTAGAGATCATCCTACATCTCAAGTGATTGGAGACATATCAGCTGGTGTACAAACAAGACATCAATTAAGACAGGATGTGATGCATGCTTGTTTCCTTTCACAGATTGAGCCCCTCACCATTAAAGATGCTGAGCTAGATCCCCACTGGATCATTGCTATGCAAGAGGAACTCAATCAGTTTGAAAGATGTAAAGTATGGACTTTGGTTCCAAGACCTAAAGGCCAACTGATCATAGGCACCAAGTGGGTGTTTAGAAATAAGTTGGATGCAAATGGAATTATTGTAAGGAACAAAGCTAGGCTTGTAGCTCACGGCTACGGACAGGAGGAAGGTATAGATTATGACCAAACCTTTGCTTCTGGTGCAAGGCTAGAGGCAATAAGGATCTTTCTAGCCTATGCAGCCTATATGAAGTTTAAGGTCTTTCAGATGGATGTCAAAAGTGCATTTCTAAATGGTGAGCTAAAGGAAGAGGTATTTGATGAACAACCTCCTGGGTTTGTCTCTTCAACTCAGCCCTCACATGTTTTCAAGTTGCAAAAAGCTCTTTATGGACTTAAACAAGCACCAGAGCCTGGTATGAGACTCTAGCTAGTTTCCTGTTAGAGCACAACTTTGTTAGGGGAGTAGTTGATAGAACCCTTTTCATCAAGCACCACAAGGACACAATCCTGTTAGTTCAAGTGTATGTGGATGATATTATTTTTGGTTCCACTGATCCCAAACTGTGCAAAAAGTTCTCTGACTTGATGCATTCTAAGTTTGAGATGAGTAGTATGGGTGAGCTATCTTACTTTCTTGGTCTCCAAGTAAAGCAAGATGTTGATGGCATCTTCATCTCCCAATCCAAATATGCCAAGGAATTGGTAAAGAAGTTTGGGATGGCTGATGCTTCAGCAATGCATACACCTATGGCTACTAATGTAGTTATAGATTCTGATGATCAGGGTAAGCCGGTTGATCAAAAGAATTATAGGGCCATTGTTGGTTCCCTATTGTATTTAACTGCAAGTAGACCAGATATAATGTTTGCTATATGCCTATGTGCTAGATTCCAGGTCAACCCCAAGGAATCTCATCTGATTCTTCTCAAGTGAATCTTGAGATACCTGAAGGGATGTCCAAATCTTGGACTATGGTACCCAGCTGAATCAGAATTTGAGTTAATTGGATACTCTGATTCTTATTATGCTGGTTGTAGAGTTGATAGGAAAAGTACCTCAGGAACTTGTCAGTTCCTGGGAGAGAGATTGGTCTCTGGGTTCTGTAAGAAGCAGGCATATGTCTCAACTTCAACTGCAGAGGCTGAATATATAGCAGCTGCTAGTTGTTGTTCACAGATCCTGTGGATTCAAAACCAGCTTTTGGATTATGGGTACACACATAAGAACACAAAAATCATGTGTGATAGTATCAGTGCTATCTCCATTGCACAAAATCCTGTGCACCACTCTAGAACCAAGCACATTGAGATTAGACACCATTTCCTGAGAGATTGTGTGGAAAAGAACAAGATCAGCCATGAGTTCATATCCACTGACCTTCAGAGAGGTGATATTTTCACCAAGCCTTTAAATGAGCAGAAGCATCTGTTCTTTTTGGTTCAACTAGGCATGATTATTGGAAAAGACTAAGTGTGATGTCTGCCTTTGTTGAAACCTGCTTGAAGATCGTCGAACGACGTTCGAAGATAGCCGATCGGATCAAGCCTATCGTCGACCTATGGTTGATGATGGCTTATCTGCTTGAAGATCGTCGACCGACGTTCGCAGATCGTCGAACAGGTCGAGCCTATCGTCGATCTATGGTTGACGACATCTTATTGTTTGTAAAGACAGAAATAGTCAAACGATTGATCAACAACTCTGCTTCAGGAACGATCGTCGAACGACCGTTCGACCATCGTCTCCAGTATCTTTTAAAATAGATCAACGATTGCTGTTTTAATATAAAACCGATGGTCGACCTAGGTTAAGAGATCGTTCTTTTTATCGTCGACGGAGAGCGTCTTTTCGCATTCCGTCTTTCTGCTTGCTCCCTGTCTCGCGATTTCTGCTGTTTCGACCTTCGCTGTCTATCTCGCCTTCTCCAACCGCTTCGATGGCGATTTCTCTAGCCCTCCTGTCCGTGGTGAAGTTCGATGCTGGTTTCAGCGTAGACTTTGATTCTTTCAGCTCCTGCGAGTCTGCGATAGTGGAAATCCTCAACCTCTGCAAAGATCAAGGATTGGAAAAGTTCATGTCCACAAGAATAAAGATAAACGTTCAAGAGATTAAAGAATGGGCTTTCACTTCATCCTCCAATGACGAATCTATGACTGGAACGATAGGCGGAGAAGAGGTAATTTTGACTCCCGCCGTTTTGACTGATATTTTCGGATTATTGAATGGGGAAGAGGATTATGAGCAAGATACCCCAGAATTTGGGAGAATGTTGACTGAATTAGGACATGCCAACGACATTACTTCTAAGCTGCTTAAGGTGAACTTTCCGTTGAAGATAAAGTTCCTGGCTGAACTTGTCGGAAAAGTGCTTCTGGGAAAGCACTCTGCCCATGATAATATAACCAGACAACAGTTTGCCCTGATGTGTGCCATTGTGAATAAGAAGCAGATTAACTGGGCAGGAGTTTTGTTTGATTTGATAAGGAAAAAGAATAGCAAGAAGGAAGTCACCCTGGGTAGGGTGCTTGGGATATTTCTAAAAGAGAAATATCCCCATTTGTTGGTTTCAGTTTCTACATCCATCAATGCCAGCAAAAAGATGGACCCAACCCTGTTTGTCAAGTGGAAAAGGAGCTTTCTGAAGCTCGCTCCAGCAGGGGTAGCTCCAGTTGCATCTGAGAGCACAAGGACTGCCTCAGTCACTCCCCTCCTTCAAGAAGCAGGCTCAGCCATTCTCTCAGTTCCATCCACTTCTTCTGCATTACCATCCACCTCTACTGAAGTGCCACCATCTACTTCAGTTCATCTACTTCAGTTGAAGTACCATCTTCTGCATCTCATCTTCTTGATTCCTCCACAATTCTCCATGCATCATCACCAGCATCTCCTCTCCCTCCTCATCTTACTAGGATCTCTCATCCTACTTTTGATTTATTGGTTTCTGAGATATCCACTCCTCCTCAGTCACCAATTCTTCATTCAGATTATGTTGATCTTCTTGCATCCACCCATTTATCTCCAGTTCACTCTCCATCTCATCAGGAGTACACCATCCCTGCTGTTCATCCTTCTACTGTGATTCCCCCACCATCATTTGAAATCACCCCAGCCTTCATCTCAAGCATATTGGAGTTAATTACTCCTTCAATCAAAATCATAATTGAAGAAGCAATTGCTCCTCTCGTTTCTTCCATCTCCACATTATCATCTTCTATTCTTGCCATCTCAAAATCTGCTGAGCCATCTTCTGCTAGGGGCCTGACTTCAATTTCTACTAAAATCAGGCAGGGGAGATGCTCGAGGAAGATGCCTCTGGACTGCCTCTTGTTTCTCGCCCAGCAGAGCCCCAAGTTCAGACTCAAGATGTAGCAGAAGCTCCAGTTGTCATTGCAACATCCTCTGCAGTTCCAGCTCCAGCTCTCAAGCCTTCTGATGTTATAATGGAAGCAGAATTTGCATTTAAAGCTTGTCTCGAAGAAGCTTCTACTCCCCTTATTGCTCATTTCTTAGAAGGAGTCATTACCTCCTTTCTAGATGACATGTGGGAAATAGAATGCTTTGAAGAGCCTCCTGAAGGTAATTCTTTCACTCATTTTCTAGACTTGATAACTGACATGTTAGTATGGGAATACCTAGAAGGAATGATACAATTCCATTTAGCGCATCTGTGTTCCTGATACTATAGATTTAGTGGAAGAAGTTTCAGCTGTCCAAGAACTTGTTCATCAACCTGCTCTAGAAGTTCAACCTAATCCAGAACCACTTGTTCAAGATCCTGAGGCTGCTCAACCAGCTCAGATAGTTGTGCAAAAAGAACTGGTCTCCATGACAGTTATAGATGAACAAGAGAATGTTTCAAAAACTCAAGTGGAAAAATCTACAGTCTGGGATGACACCCCAGGACTGGATGTAACGCCCCCGAATTTCCGATGATTTATTTAAACCCTTTTTCGGCGTTACGTTGACGTTTTCCATCTCAAGCCGTTGTTAGAGTACCTCGTTAGGTGTTCTTAGAGGTTTAGCCTGTTTGCGGGGTTCCCCAGCTAGCCGGCGTCTGTTTTGGAGGCCCGGTTGAGCCTTTCAGGGAATCCTCGTGTTTTGGCTTCGGGCGAGGTTAACCCGAGTGTTTGATCGTCGGAGGTCGTTTTCGACTTCGCCGTTGTGTTCGTAGCACGGGTATTTAGCTACGGTGCGAGTTTGGCCGGATTCCGAGGACGTTAAATTTTTGCGTCATTTTGGCGGACGCTAGTTAGCGAGTCGTCATTTTATGATGACGTATTTGCTTAGTTACGCATGTGTAGCGTGGCGCGTGGTTGAGGCGTGCCTTTTTTTCGGGCGTAATGCGTGTTTGAGCGTGCCGGTGCGAGTTTGCACATTATGTGTTTTAGTTTAATAACATTATAATGGGGGTAGTAGTATTATAATTGGGGTTATAATTATTAGAATTAGTATATTGCAATATTATAACTTATATTATTCATATAAGTATAATATAGGTTATATTATAAGTATAATTATTATAAGTATATTATAAGTATATTATAACTTGTAATATTATAAGGATATTATAACTTATAATTATTAATATACGTATAAGTATTATAACTTAGAATTATAAGTATATTATAACTTCTAATATTATAAGTATATTATAACTTATAATTATTAATATAAGTATAATTATAAAAATTAGGTTTTATATAGGTTTTTCCCCCCCCCCAAACCGCCGCCCAGCATTCAGAACCCCCGACCCCTTTCCTGTGCGTATCCCGACCGAACGGGAAAGAAGACGAACGGCGACCTAGCCGGCCCCCTTCCGCCGCCCGCCGCCGGCCGCTCCGGCCTCCCCTTCCCGATCCGAGCCCGGATCCGTGTTCCCCTCGCCGAGAGCTTCGATCCTAGGTATGCTATTGAACCTTTCCCCTATGATTTTCTTTGGATTTCCATTTGGGTTTTGGAGTTCTCTTGGGTATTTTCCTGTTCTTTTTTTTGATTAGATGTTGTGTAGGTTGTGGATTTGGTGATTTTGGGAGCTTCCGGAATTTTTGGGCGTCCGCCATAGCGCCGTTGTGCTGGCGAAATTTTTGGTGATTTAGCGAGGCAAGTGTTTCTCCCCTTTTCGCCGTTTGGCCTCTCTTTTTCCCTCTATTGCATGTTAAATTCATTAGTAAATAGTTAGTTTTGTCGTAATAACGATCCTCCTAACCCTAATCCCTATTTAATCGCGTTAGAAAATTAGGGTTATATTCCTCCCGCTAGTAGCCTCCGATTTAGGACGGCGTCGCGGTAGGTGTGTAGCGTAGATGTGGGTTAGCGTCGGGTTGAGTTTATGTTAGGCCTAGGTGTAGGTCTAGGGTTTGGGATTTTTTCCTAGTTTGCCTAATCGAGGCGTTTAGGTGTAATTGTGCACGCACGGCCTATGGTCGTGCGTCTTTTAATCGTGCGACCCGATGTCGGTGCTCGTACGCTAGGCTTAGAATCGAGTGAGTGTACTCACTCGCAGCGGCGTTGCGTAATCGCAACGACTAATCCCTTAGCGTTGATTTCTCCCCGAGTGTTTTGCTCGTGTATCGAGAGTCCCTTGTCGGCTGTTACTTTTCGAAGGCCGAATCGTGGGTTGTGGTCAGTAGTGGTGGTGGATGGCTCTTTTAGGGGTTGTGTGGCGTGATGTAGCCTTGACCACACTCTTTACCTTGACCCGAGTAGTTTCTGGGCAAGTGAGTGATGGGTCTTTTGTGCCTTCACGTGTCAACCCTTGAGCAATTTGTTGACTCGGAATTAGTGGTTGGGCGATTTGGAACGCTTTCAACCTGATTCCAAGTTTCTTGTTTTTGCTACTGCCGCCTCTCACAATTTAGGATGTTAGGCGTTTCTTCCGTAGGTGTTGCAGCATTTTGGCGTCATGGCCATGTTGACTCTGCAGGTTTTTAGGCAGAGTAGTTGCTGTTTACCCGCACTTGGTGCAGGTTTGCTTTTCGCCCTTCCTAGGGCATTGTTGTTTTACTCTAGTTGTACTCCCTTTACTTCACTTTACCTGTTTCTACCTTACTTTCTTTTTTTAGCACTTGCATTCTCTTTTCCTTGCTCTGAGGTGTTCTACTTTTCTGAATGCCTCAGGTTCAGGACAGTAGCCAGTAGGTGGCTTGCTGTGGTGCTGTTGGAGGTTTCCTTTCTGTTGGCTGTTGAGACTCTCTTGAGCCTTAGTGAGGTAGTTTTACTGTTTTCTTACAGACATGTGTACTTGCCAGTGGGTTAGTGTCGTATGTGACGCCCCTGGTAGTTTTTACCTTTGCACTAGATATGTTTACTTTTACTGCTACCCTTTTTTTTTTGGGGACTTAGTTACTTGCTCTGGGAAGTTTTATGCTAGGTTGCTAGTTACTTTAAAAACTATAAAAGTAAAAACTATATTATGTATATAAAGCATGATCAGCATGATTTTTAAAAAAGAACTCACTTAACGTACTTTCTTGTTGCGTATAACAAATGATTTTCCTATATATGTATAAATTAAACTAGAGTTTTGGTTCAGCGTAAGGGTTCTTCGGGATCACTTATGCGCTCATTTAGGATGTTGGCATAAATGAAGTATTTTCCGCTACGTATAAAAATCTATTTTGAAACCGTGGACTCTTTGGTCCACTGAGCCGAGGGATACGGCCCATAAATAAATCAAGTTTTTTTTTATAATCAATAAAGTCATGATTTGAAAGGATTTGGAGTGTCGCCTGAACGTCGGCAGTTATCCCCTGCTCGACGTGGCATCACAGCGCGTAGATTTTCTCTTACTCTGATTTAATAAATAGTGAGAAAAATGCGGGTTGTGACAGTTGGTATCAGAGGGAGGTTGCTTGACAATTGGTCGGGCAACCTTCCTTTGTTTGTGTTAGATGTTTAGAGTCATATCATACACACACCGACATGTCATCGGCACGTTTTGGCTGAAGCACGAACACTGCACTACACTCATAAGCATAACATGAAGTATACGGGGCATATTATGTATTTTGCGATACATAATATGTGGTTGTATATGGATCCACCATAGGGGCAACATGCGAGGGTTATGTATTATGGGGTGCATAACCTCACCGCATGGATGCGACTAGCACGTTTTCTTTTTTAGTTGCATGAGAATGTTATGTATTATGGGATGCATAACATTTTCATGTGTACTCCGCCATGGCATGCACTAGGGCCTTTTTAGAATGCATAGCATAATCATGCATAGCATAACATCGCATAAGCACAACGCGCCAAGCTAAAGACGTGCAGGATGACATGTGTACACACATAATTTTTTTTTGAGTCAAAAGGAATATAAATTCATGCATTCCCGATCTAGGCACAAGTGTCAGTGATGGTGGTGAACCATCTTAGGCTAGGCATATCATTTCCTTTATTAATAAATGAAATAAATTTCCAGAGCAAATATAGCAGTAGAAGAGCATATTTATGTACATATTGTCTGTACGTGTCTGTTGTCCGTTCTAGTAGTTATAGTGCGTTCTAATAATTGTGATGTTTGTTTCTTTTAGGATGCCGCCGAAGCGTAGAGTGACGAGGTCGACTCCCCAGTCTGAGGGTGAGTCCTCCGGTGCTCAAAGTGATGCGTTGGTGGAAAGCCTGAGGCAGAGTAACGAGGCCTTATCAAGGCAGGTGGTGGAGTTGCAGGCCCAGATGCAGTCCTTTTTATCCGGAGCGGCGGGTCAGACTCCGGGAGTTCAGGACCCCGCCGTGGGTACAGCTGTCCTAGCCCCTCCTGCCCCTCCTGCTCCTCTCGTGCCTCCAGTGGTGGTGCCCCCCGGGATGGCTTTCATCTCCCAGTTTCAGCGGCTGCGACCTCCTACCTACGATGGTAAGGCGGACTTTATGGTACTGGATGACTGGATGATCACCATGGAGGAGATGTTCCATTACTCTGGGGTGACTGAGGACCAGAAGGTGATGTTAGCCGCCTATCAGCTGAAGGGGCTAGCGAAGAGCTGGTGGATGCGAGAGAAGGACGGCATGGTGGGAGGATGTACTTGGGCATCCTTCAGAGAGATCCTGATGAGGAAGTTTCTACCGTCAGTAGAGCGAGACAGACTGATGAATGACTTTATTCATCTGAAGCAGAGGCAGCTCTCCGTCAGCGATTATGAGATTGAGTTTAGCAAACTCAGTCGCTTTGGTCCTAGCTTGGTGAGCTCCGAGGAGGACAGGGTGAAGCGGTTTCTTGGTGGCCTGAGGAGCGACGTCCAGCAGCTAGCGGTCGCCCACGGAGCGGTGACTTTTGCAGGGGCAGTTGAGGCCGCTTTGAAGGTTGAGGCTATCGAGAACGCGAAGCAGCGTGGTCAGCAGGCGAGAAACGAGAAGAGGAGGTCAGTTGAGGAAAAGGGTCCCCAGGTTCTTGGTGCTGCTTCTGAGAAGAAGAGCAAGGTAGTGTGCAGTTTCTGTGGCCATCCGGGCCACCCAGCTGAGAGGTGCTTCAAGAGGGCAAGGGTCCAGAAGAAGGAGCATGTGCATGCTATCCAGAGTGCTCCGAGGAGGGATGTTCCTTGTCCTGTCTGCAAGCGACCCGGTCACGAGGTTGCTCAGTGCTGGTCCAAGGATCGTGTGTGCTACCAGTGTGGCCAGAAGGGCCATATTAAGTCGAGGTGCCCTCAGGTTCAGTCCGCTCTACATGCAGTCCCGCTTCAGGCTTTACTTCCGCCTCAGCCGGTGGACAAGGGTAAAGGGAAGCTGAATGTGGTATCTTCAGCGGAGGCTGAGACTTCGACGCAGGTCATTTCAGGTAAACCCCCCCCCTCGCTTGGCTTTCTCTTTTGTAGCAGTTTTAGTGTTGCTATTGTTTTGTTTGTTGCTTGTGCGTTTATGGTTTTGTTTGTGTATAGGGAAATTTAAGGTAAGGAACCGCTGGGCCCGCGTTCTATTTGACTCAGGTGCTACCCACTCCTTTGTGGCTAGGGCCTTTGTCGAGCGGTGCCAGTGGGTTCTTGATCGTGTTGGTGGTGCCTTTAGCGTCAAGTTCCCCTCGGGTGAATCCGTGATATCAGATCAGGGCATTCTGGACTGCCCTATTTGGTTGGGGGATTTTCTGGCCAAGGCTGATCTGAAGGTTATAGACCTGGAGGATTTCGACGTCATCCTGGGTATGGACTGGTTGTCCCGATATGATGCAGTGATTCAGTGCAGGGGAAAGCGCTTGGATTTCAGAAAGGACAGCGGTCAGCCCGGGAGTGTTTTCGGTGATTCGCGTCGGGACTCTCCGGCGATTGCTGCGGTATGTGCTCAGAGGGTTTTTCCTGCTGGTTGTTTTGCTTGTTTAGTCTCAGTGTTGGGGACTGTTAGCAGTGTGCCGCTTTTGGATGAGATTCCGGTTGCGCGAGAGTTTCCTGACGTGTTTCCTATCGATCTTCCCGGTCTTCCTCCAGACAGGGATGTGGAGTTCGTGATTGATTTGGAGCCTGGTACGCGTCCGATTGCCAAGGCGCCGTATCGGATGGCCCCGCGAGAGCTGGAGGAGCTTCGTACTCAGCTTGATGAGTTATTGGAGAAGGGCTTCATAAGGCAAAGCTCGTCGCCCTGGGGTGCTCCGGTTCTCTTTGTGAAGAAGAAGGATGGTTCGATGCGCCTTTGTATCGACTATAGAGAGTTGAACAAAGTCACCATCAAGAACAGGTATCCACTGCCCAGAATCGACGATTTATTCGATCAGTTGCGTGGCAGTTCAGTATTTTCGAAGATAGACCTTCGATCGGGCTATCATCAGCTCAGGATTCGGGAGTCGGACATTCCACGGACGGCTTTCCGATCGAGGCATGGTCATTTCGAGTTCCTAGTCATGTCTTTTGGGCTGACCAATGCGCCTTCAGCATTTATGGACATGATGAACCGGGTGTTCAAGGACTTTCTGGACAAGTTTGTCGTCGTGTTCATTGACGACGTTCTGATTTATTCTCGAAATGCGGCGGAGCATGATCAGCATTTGCGGTTGGTGTTATCCGCCTTGAGGGATCATCAGCTGTATGCCAAGCTGAGCAAATGCGAGTTCTGGTTGCCTCAGGTTTCCTTCCTGGGTCATGTGGTGAACAAAGATGGTATTTCAGTGGACCCAGAGAAGATCTCTGCAGTGATGGATTGGCATAGGCCGAGCACACCCAAGGAGATCAGGAGTTTCTTGGGTTGGCCGGCTATTATAGAAGATTCGTCGAGGGCTTTTCTACCTTGGCAGCGCCCTTGACAAAGCTGATGCAGAAGCATGCGGCGTTCGTTTGGAGTGATAAGTGCGAGGAGGCCTTTCTGGAGCTGAAGAGCCGGTTATGTTCTGCCCCTGTGTTGACCTTACCGGCGGAGGGACAGGACTATGATGTTTATGTGGATGCCTCGCACGTTGGACTCGGTGGCGTGTTGATGCAGGAGGGGAAGGTGATCGCATATGGGTCACGGCAGTTGAAGACTCACGAGCGAAATTACCCTACGCACGACCTCGAGTTCGCAGCGGTGATTTTTGCCTTGAAGTTGTGGAGACACCTACTCTATGGAGCTCAGTGCAAGATTTTCACAGATCATAAGAGCCTGAAGTACGTGTTCACACAGAAGGAGCTGAACCTGCGTCAGCGGCGGTGGCTTGAGTATGTTGCTGATTATGATGTTGAGATTCAGTACCATCCGGGCAAGGCCAATGTGGTGGCCGACGCCTTGAGCCGGAAGACGGGGAAAGTCTTCAATCTCACCGCGGATCGTTTAGTGGAGGAGTTTCTATTGATGGATATCACCGCAGGACGCTGTGAGTTGCAGAGCAGTTTGGTAGTGGCAGAGCCGTCATGGATTTCTCTCACCAGATTGCATCAGAAAGAGGATCCGGATTTGTTGCACTTGTACCTCAGAGCTGAGAGGGGAGAGTTGCCAGATTTCTCCATCGACGAGGTGGGTACTTTGAAGTACCGCGGCAGGTTTTGCATCCCCGCAGTTGGAGACATCAGAGTATTGATTTGCAAAGAGGCTCACGGATCCAGTGTTTCCTACCACCCGGGATCTACGAAGATGTACCATGATCTGAAGCAGATCGCCTGGTGGTATGGGATGAAGGGTGATATAGCTCGTTTTGTCTCGGAGTGTTACACTTGCAGGCGGGTGAAGGCCGACCATGGGAGGCCTGGTGGCAAGTTGGCACCTTTGGAGATCCCGACTTGGAAGTGGGAAAGCATCTCGATGGATTTCATCACAGGCTTACCGAGATCTCCGAGAGGGTTTGATTCTGTTTGGGTGATCGTGGACCGATTGACGAAGTGTGCGCACTTCGTACCTTATAAGATCGATTACTCGATGAAGAAGATTGCTGAGTTGTATTTGGATGAGGTCGTTAGATTGCACGGTATTCCAGTTAGCATCGTTTCAGATCGAGACTCTCGGTTTACATCTCGTTTCTGGAGGAGTTTGCAGGAGGGTTTGGGCACTGATTTGAGGTATTCCACAGCTTACCATCCGCAGACCAACGGGCAGACCGAGCGTGTGAATCAGATTGTGGAGGATATGATCCGGTGCTATATTCTTGATCATGGAGGTGCTTGGGATGAGCGTTTGCGGCTCATGGAATTTGCCTACAACAACAGCTACCAAGAGAGTCTACAGATGGCTCCCTTCGAGGCGTTGTATGGGAGGCGCTGCAGAACCCCTTTGTTTTGGGCCGAGGCCGGTGAGGGGCCTGTTTTGGGTCCTGATGCGCTCGAGGAGATGGAGGTTTCTGTGAAGCTCATTCGGGAGAAGCTTCGAGTTGCTCAGGAGAGGTATGAGAAGAACGCCAATCGGCGTAGGTCCGATTTGGAGTTTTCAGTGGATGACTTGGTCTTCTTGAAGGTGTCTCCGATGGTAGGAGTGAAGAGGTTTGGCAAGAATCGGAAGTTGGATCCGAGATTTGTGGGCCCGTTCAGGATTTTGGAGCGTATTGGTGTGGCTGCTTATAGGCTGGATCTGCCAGCTAGCTTCCCGGGGGTTCATAATGTCTTTCATGTGAGCCAATTGCGGAAGTGTGTGTGGAGCAGTGGGCAAGTCTTGGACGCGGTGCCCCAGTTGGAGCCTAATCTCTCGTATGTCGAGGTGCCGGTCCGCATCTTGGAAGCTCAAGCTCGAGTGTTGCGGACGAAGTCTATTCCTATGGTAAAGGTTCTTTGGAAGAATCAGGATTTGGAGAGCGCGACTTGGGAGCTAGAGTCGGCTATGAGGGAGGCTCACCCTCATTTGTTCCCCTGAGTTTTCGGGTACGTTTCCTTCCTAGTAGTTGTTTCTTTCCTTCTGTTGTAGGAGTAGTATTCGCAAAGTTTCGGGACGAAACTTTTTGTTAGGGGGAGTGACTGTAACGCCCCCGAATTTCCGATGATTTATTTAAACCCTTTTTCGGCGTTACGTTGACGTTTTCCGTCTCAAGCCGTTGTTAGAGTACCTCGTTAGGTGTTCTTAGAGGTTTAGCCTGTTTGCGGGGTTCCCCAGCTAGCCGGCGTCTGTTTTGGAGGCCCGGTTGAGCCTTTCAGGGAATCCTCGTGTTTTGGCTTCGGGCGAGGTTAACCCGAGTGTTTGATCGTCGGAGGTCGTTTTCGACTTCGCCGTTGTGTTCGTAGCACGGGTATTTAGCTACGGTGCGAGTTTGGCCGGATTCCGAGGACGTTAAATTTTTGCGTCATTTTGGCGGACGCTAGTTAGCGAGTCGTCATTTTATGATGACGTATTTGCTTAGTTACGCATGTGTAGCGTGGCGCGTGGTTGAGGCGTGCCTTTTTTTCGGGCGTAATGCGTGTTTGAGCGTGCCGGTGCGAGTTTGCACATTATGTGTTTTAGTTTAATAACATTATAATGGGGGTAGTAGTATTATAATTGGGGTTATAATTATTAGAATTAGTATATTGCAATATTATAACTTATATTATTCATATAAGTATAATATAGGTTATATTATAAGTATAATTATTATAAGTATATTATAAGTATATTATAACTTGTAATATTATAAGGATATTATAACTTATAATTATTAATATACGTATAAGTATTATAACTTAGAATTATAAGTATATTATAACTTCTAATATTATAAGTATATTATAACTTATAATTATTAATATAAGTATAATTATAAAAATTAGGTTTTATATAGGTTTTTCCCCCCCCCAAACCGCCGCCCAGCATTCAGAACCCCCGACCCCTTTCCTGTGCGTATCCCGACCGAACGGGAAAGAAGACGAACGGCGACCTAGCCGGCCCCCTTCCGCCGCCCGCCGCCCGCCGCTCCGGCCTCCCCTTCCCGATCCGAGCCCGGATCCGTGTTCCCCTCGCCGAGAGCTTCGATCCTAGGTATGCTATTGAACCTTTCCCCTATGATTTTCTTTGGATTTCCATTTGGGTTTTGGAGTTCTCTTGGGTATTTTCCTGTTCTTTTTTTTGATTAGATGTTGTGTAGGTTGTGGATTTGGTGATTTTGGGAGCTTCCGGAATTTTTGGGCGTCCGCCATAGCGCCGTTGTGCTGGCGAAATTTTTTGGTGATTTAGCGAGGCAAGTGTTTCTCCCCTTTTCGCCGTTTGGCCTCTCTTTTTCCCTCTATTGCATGTTAAATTCATTAGTAAATAGTTAGTTTTGTCGTAATAACGATCCTCCTAACCCTAATCCCTATTGAATCGCGTTAGAAAATTAGGGTTATATTCCTCCCGCTAGTAGCCTCCGATTTAGGACGGCGTCGCGGTAGGTGTGTAGCGTAGATGTGGGTTAGCGTCGGGTTGAGTTTATGTTAGGCCTAGGTGTAGGTCTAGGGTTTGGGATTTTTTCCTAGTTTGCCTAATCGAGGCGTTTAGGTGTAATTGTGCACGCACGGCCTATGGTCGTGCGTCTTTTAATCGTGCGACCCGATGTCGGTGCTCGTACGCTAGGCTTAGAATCGAGTGAGTGTACTCACTCGCAGCGGCGTTGCGTAATCGCAACGACTAATCCCTTAGCGTTGATTTCTCCCCGAGTGTTTTGCTCGTGTATCGAGAGTCCCTTGTCGGCTGTTACTTTTCGAAGGCCGAATCGTGGGTTGTGGTCAGTAGTGGTGGTGGATGGCTCTTTTAGGGGTTGTGTGGCGTGATGTAGCCTTGACCACACTCTTTACCTTGACCCGAGTAGTTTCTGGGCAAGTGAGTGATGGGTCTTTTGTGCCTTCACGTGTCAACCCTTGAGCAATTTGTTGACTCGGAATTAGTGGTTGGGCGATTTGGAACGCTTTCAACCTGATTCCAAGTTTCTTGTTTTTGCTACTGCCGCCTCTCACAATTTAGGATGTTAGGCGTTTCTTCCGTAGGTGTTGCAGCATTTTGGCGTCATGGCCATGTTGACTCTGCAGGTTTTTAGGCAGAGTAGTTGCTGTTTACCCGCACTTGGTGCAGGTTTGCTTTTCGCCCTTCCTAGGGCATTGTTGTTTTACTCTAGTTGTACTCCCTTTACTTCACTTTACCTGTTTCTACCTTACTTTCTTTTTTTAGCACTTGCATTCTCTTTTCCTTGCTCTGAGGTGTTCTACTTTTCTGAATGCCTCAGGTTCAGGACAGTAGCCAGTAGGTGGCTTGCTGTGGTGCTGTTGGAGGTTTCCTTTCTGTTGGCTGTTGAGACTCTCTTGAGCCTTAGTGAGGTAGTTTTACTGTTTTCTTACAGACATGTGTACTTGCCAGTGGGTTAGTGTCGTATGTGACGCCCCTGGTAGTTTTTACCTTTGCACTAGATATGTTTACTTTTACTGCTACCCTTTTTTTTTTGGGGACTTAGTTACTTGCTCTGGGAAGTTTTATGCTAGGTTGCTAGTTACTTTAAAAACTATAAAAGTAAAAACTATATTATGTATATAAAGCATGATCAGCATGATTTTTAAAAAAGAACTCACTTAACGTACTTTCTTGTTGCGTATAACAAATGATTTTCCTATATATGTATAAATTAAACTAGAGTTTTGGTTCAGCGTAAGGGTCCTTCGGGATCACTTATGCGCTCATTTAGGATGTTGGCATAAATGAAGTATTTTCCGCTACGTATAAAAATCTGTTTTGAAACCGTGGACTCTTTGGTCCACTGAGCCGAGGGATACGGCCCATAAATAAATCAAGTTTTTTTTTTATAATCAATAAAGTCATGATTTGAAAGGATTTGGAGTGTCGCCTGAACGTCGGCAGTTATCCCCTGCTCGACGTGGCATCACAGCGCGTAGATTTTCTCTTACTCTGATTTAATAAATAGTGAGAAAAATGCGGGTTGTGACACTGGATCTAGACACTCTTCTGGCACATGATGCCTTGGAAGAAGAGAAAGAAAAAGCTGCTTTAAAAGAGAAAGAAAAAGCTGTGCAAGAAGCCTTTGATCCCTATGATCATCCTCCATCATCAAACTCTGAGGATGAGGATGATTCTGATGACTCTGAAGAATCTAAGAGAAAGAAATCTGCCAAAAAGAAAAGAAAAGCTGTTGCTCCTCCTCCTCCTAACCCTGACAATGATATTCCTTATTATATCTTGAAAGGAATTGATCCCAAGTCCAAAGAGTTTCAGCATTGGATGGGATTCTCAAAGAATCAGCAAAAGTTAAGAAAGAAATCTAAAAGGTATGACAGGCCTTCTCCAAAATGGACCCCTAGAGGTCCTCCTCCTCCACCTCCTAGTGCAAGAGCTTCTGGCAATTTGTTTGCAAATCTTTCTGCCCCGTCTGCTAGGTTTACTCCATCCCAATCTTATCAAAAGAAAAGCAATCAAGGATATCAAAGTAGATCCCAATCTGGATCCCAAAGGCATGATGCTGATGTAAGAGAACAAGTGAAGGAGGTAGTCTATCAGAAACCAACCTTTTCTCCTCCTCCTTCCAAAGAAACCAAGTGCATATCTTCTTCAAAGCCAGATCATACAAAGAAAACTTTTTCAAAAGGTAAAAGAGTTATTTTCTCTGAAAAATCGAGTAAGAAATTTGCTGAGTTTGCTCCTCCTTCTTCTCTAGTTATTCAGGAAAATAAAGAGCCAGCTGAAAGCCTGTTAGATCTTTCTATTAAATTTAAGGCTGTGAAACCTGTAGATCCAACCTGTGAAAATGTGTATGAAAGTCAAGAGCTTGATCCTGATTTCAGGATGGCTAGATTTCTTGAACTGGTTGGATCAGCCTAGATTAGAAAAGCCAAAGCTGAAGGAAAAGATACTACAGGATTAACGACAATGTCTAAATTCAGAAAGAAGGAGCTTGATAAATTCTAGGTTAGACCTGAGGTCTTTGACCCTTCAAAATATATGGAAAAGCATCCTAAAGTAGTTGTTCCAAGGACATCAGAATCTAGAATTATTGGAGAGCAAGATCTAAAGCTATCGAAGAAAGAAGCTTTAGACCCTTTCAGGAAAATTTCTTTTATTCCTAGTTCCTCTGAATCTAAACCAAATTCTGAAGCTTCTTAAATTTCATTGATTGACAGTTATTTATTTGTCTGTTTGATTGATGCTCTCTACTGCTTAGATATTTCCCTTCCTGTATTTTATTTATTTCCAGTAGTTTGTTTTGTGTGTTTTGTTGTTGAGAGACTTAACTCAAATAGGGGGAGATTGTTGGTACCCTAGTTTAGATTTGAGTTCAGTCCTCTCTTTTAGTCTCTTGACCCAATATTTATCTATGGTCAAAGGTTAGTTGTTTAGTTAGTTTGCTCTAGTTTTAGAGTTGTCACTTATCCAAATGAAAATTTGGTTAAGTTGTTTTTTGTTCGACTATGGTCGAACGCCGCTCGACTATCGTCTATCGACTGTTCGACGATCGTCTATCAGTTTGTCGATATTTGTCTGTCAGCAGATCGTCTATCTCTGAGTTAGTTCAACTCTTGTTAGCTCGACGTTCTGTGGTATCTGCCTCGCCGATCGTCGAACCCCGCTCGACTTCTTTTGACCAGACAGATTTCTTGATAGTTCGACTATCTGCTTGGATAGTTTAACTATCTGATAGTTCGACTATCTGTTTGATAGGTCGACTATCTGTGTTGCTTGATAGTTCGACAATCTGTCTTGATAGGTCGACTATCTGTTGTGTTTGATAGTTCGACTATCTGCTTGGATAGTTCAACTATCTGATAGTTCGACTATCTGTTTGATAGGTCGACTATCTGTTTTCTTTGATAGTTCGACTATCTGTTTGATAGGTCGACTATTTGTTTTCCTTGATAGTTCGACTATCTGTTTGATAGGTCGACTATCTGTTTTCTTTGATAGTTCGACTATCTGTTTGATAGTTCGACTATCTGTTTGATAGGTCGACTATCTGTTTTCTTTGATAGTTCGACTATCTGTTTGATAGGTCGACTATTTGTTTTCCTTGATAGTTCGACTATCTATTTGATAGGTCGACTATCTGTTTTCTTTGATAGTTCGACTATCTGTTTGATAGGTCGACTATCAGTTTTCTTTGATAGTTTGACTATCTGTTTGATAGGTCGACTATCTGTTTTGCTTGATAGCTCGACTATCTATCTTGATAGGTCGACTATCTTATAGCTCGACTATCTGTTCTGATAGGTCGACTATCTGTTGTGGTAGTTCGACTATCTGCTTTGGTAGTTCGACTATCTGTATCGTTCGACTATCTATTTGATAGGTCGACGATCTCTGTGCTTCGGTCGACGATCTCCGAGGGTCGTTCGACGTTCTGCTGTATGTCTTTAGTAATTTTGTCCTCTTCTATTCTATGATTTATTTCATATTTAATTGGAATATTATTTCAGTAAATTTATGCTATTGTTTCCCGGCAATCTCTGCTCCATTCTTTATGCATGAGCCAATCTTTATCTGACAAAGTGTTTTGTCTTATTAGTTGAAATATATTTTCTGCTTTATCTGCCAGGCTGTCCTTTATAGCCGTTAGACTCAGAAAGTCTTCTCTGGCCGTAAAGAGTTCTTTCTGATGTGTCCTTTTTCTTGCACCCTTTTATCTGATTGGATATGCAGCTTCTTAGAAAGCTTTATCCCCTTATAGCATGTCTGTCTGCAGGATATACTTTTGCTTTATGCTTTTTGCAGCCCAGATTACAGATTCCTGAAGAAGACAAGATTCAAACTCAAATTAGAGCCGTTGAAAAGGCTCATATATAAAGAGCTTCTTTTGAAAGAAGAAATATAGAGATATAGAAGATATACACAAGAACTTACAGATATACATAGCAGCATAGAGAAAGAGAGAAAGCAAGAAAGTTCTACAGCTCTCAGAAATTCACATTCAACTGAGAAGATCAAATCTCTTCAGCATTCTTCTTCATCCTGAGTTCATCCTGCTCACAGGAAGACATTCACTCAGAGGCCTTTAGAAGAAGAAGAAGAAGAAGAAGAAGAAAGGAAGCTGTTTGAAGAAGAACACCTTTTCCAAATCAAGAGTCTTCTTCAAGCTTCTCCTTCAAAACCCCAGGACAGTTCTTTGTCTTAGTTCAGAAGAGTTCCTGCACCCTGAAGCAAGACTCCTTCCTGGATATTCTCTAAGCCAGGGGGAGCCTTGATTCTTTAGAGCTATCTAGCTTGGTGCAATCCACTAGCTTCTCTAATCTGTTTAACAATAGAGAAGAAACCTTAACTCTCTCAACCTCCTGTACAAAGGGTTATTACTCCCTTCAAAAGTGAACCCTTGGTGGCAGGGCACCTGACCAAAAACCTGTGTTGGATTTTGAGCTCCTGATCAAAAGCTCAAAGGGTCTACTTGATCTACCTGAAGCAGATCAGTTGGTGGCAGGGCACCTGAACAAAAACCTGTAGTGGATTCCTACCAGGGTGGTAGAAGAGTGGACGTACCTATTTAGAGGGAACCACTATAAAATTTCTTGTATCGTCTGTGCTGCTTATTTAATTTATTGCACTGTGGCTGTGAGTAGAAATAACTAGGATTGCTAGTTGCTGTGATAGGATCAAAGATCAACTGTAATTACAGTTGTCCTTCTCTAGTGCACTTCACTCTGTGTTAGGCTCTTGGGTTATCAATATCTATAAACTCATTCCGCAAATTAACTCTAAGGGAGTTGAGTAGGGTGTCCTAATTTTTGAATACTCTATTCACCCCCCCTCTAGAGTTGTATCTATCATCACTTTCATACTCTCATATTTTTCTACTATTCTGTGATCGATTTGGCCGGCAGGATCAGTATTTTGTAGTGATGACCTTCTCGGGCGTGAAGGTTTTACCACAACGCGACGATTCTGGGCCTAAGACCCCATTGTTTTAAAAAAGGGGGTCTTACACCTGCAATTAATCTTTGGTAGAAGAATCCTTCTCCTTGTAATACATATTACCTTCATCAAATCTTATATGTATAGATTCTTCCATTTTTAAGGTAGATTTATTAAAAATCCTATAGACCTTGCTGACTTGGGAATATCCAAGAAAAATTCTCACTGTAGCTTTGGCTTCAAACTTTCTAAGATATTTCTTGTTATTATTATGAATGTAACATCTACAACCAAAAATTCTAAAGTAATCTATTTTAGGTTGCTTCCCTTTAAGTAATTCATAGGGAGTCTTACCCTTAAGTTTAAGTATTAAACTCCTATTCAGGACATAATTTGTTGTGCTTACAGCCTCTGCCTAAAAGGATAGGGGCAAGTAAGCATGTGCAAGTAATGTTCCTGTAACTTTAATGAGGGTTCTGTTTTTTTCCTTTATGTTATCCCATTTTGTTGAGGAGTTCTAGGAATAGAGAAGCAATGCCTGATACCTTACATCTCATTGAATTATTGCATAAGTAGAGACTCAAACTCAGTACCATGATCACTTCTGATCAATGTAACTAGAGTAGAGTACTCAATCTTAATGCTCTTATGAATGTCTGTAAGAAATTAAAAGTTATCTGACTTGTTTCTCAAGAAGAACACCAAAGTGAACCAAGAGAAGTCATCAACAATAACTAAGGTATAAAATTTCCCTCCCAAGCTCTGTACATCAATGGGTCCAAATAAATGCTATTGTAGCAAGTACAAAATCCTGGGTGAATCACTCTTATTAATAGATTTAAAACTATTTTTGGTTTGCTTGTTGTTGGGTATTGCATCCACAATAACCCAGATTTGCATGAAGTCACCCTTGAACTAAGATGAATTAAGTTGTATTTGATATCCTTTTCTAGTTGAATGTTTGCAGATTCTCAGTGCTAAGTGTAGACCAATATCAGTCTACAGTGGGTCAGGAACACAAGACCATACAGTGTAATCCCTCACTGTGTGATCCAATGTGTTGACTCATGTGTAGCCTCTAAATTAGGATACACTTCATGTTCAAACATTGGGAGTATGGGATGAAGAAAGGACCAGAAGAAAACATTCTCTAAAATTCTTGAAAAATTATCTAAGTCCAATTCTTGAGAAGTAACTTTAGAGTTATCAAGAAGTGTAGTTTAGTTCTCGAGAAGCTCTCATAGTTCTCGAGAAGCTTAACTACAAAGTTCACGAGAAGCCTAGGTTCGAGGTCTTGAGAAGTTTGGACAGATTCAAGAATTTTTTTTTCTAAGTTATAGTTCTCGAGAAGTCCTCTTTGTTCTCGAGAAGTCATGGTCAGTTCTCGAGAAGCCTAAGGTTTAATTCTCAAGAAGTCTTAGTTGTTCTCGAGAAGCTTGGCTTCAGTTCTTGAGAACTACCAGCTCAATTTCTTGAATAATCAGGATTTTACTCAGAATTTTTTCTAAGTTTAGTTCTCGAGAAGTCCTCCCTCAGCTCTCGAGAAGTCTTCCTTATGATCTCGAGAAGTTAAGAAAAGTTTCTAAGTGCTTGTTCTCGAGAAGTTCAGAAAAGTTTCTAAGTGTTTATTCTCGAAAAGTCAATTAGTTCTCGAGAACTAAACCTTGTGTTCTCGAGAAGTCCAAGCCTCCTCTAAATAATTTTGTTCTCGAGAAGTCATGACAGTTCTCGAGAACTCAATTCCTAGTTCTCGAGAACTATAGCCAATTCTCAAGAACTAAGTCGACTTTCCAGGAAATTTTTTCCTAAGTCCAGAACGGCCAAAATTTCAAATAACTTGACGTGATTGGTCCACGTGTCGTCATTAATATCTTTTCCAGCCGTTAAGGGTAATACTATATGGAGTCTTTTCACTAAGACATAACCCTAAGCAGAAAAGAAAAAGGAGAATCTTTTAAGAGAGGATTCCGTACTTTCTAAAGTTACTGGTTCGACCGACTATTCTCAAGCACGACATTCCGAAGCCGCCGATCTCATCAAGATCGTTCTCTCTGCATTCGATCTAGAAGATCTGCTGATTAAGGAATCGTCTTCCACTCCTTGATCGAGTAGATTCAAGCTTTCTCAAGTCAAATTTTCAAAGGATCTTCTTCTACAAATTCTGAAAGAGCCGCAACGTTCAAGAAGAAGACCTAGAGACAAATTCTTTCAGATCTGAGAATATTTCTGTTTGTATTTTCAAACTCTATTTGTAAATCTTATAGGAGATTATTCTCCGAGTGTAGGAGCATTGTTCTCCGAGTGATAGGAAGTTTTCATCTTCCGAGTGTAGATCCATTTGGATCGAGTTTGTAGGAACTTGGTTCCGAGGCGTAGGATTGTTTTCAATCTGAGATAGTGGAGTAGCCGAGTCTAGTGATTTGCTAGATCGGTGAGCTAAAGTTGACGTACCCAAGTTTGGGGAACCACTATAAATCTTCTTGTCTTTCTGTGATTGCTTGATTTCTTGTGCAAGATCGCTAAAATTTTTATTCCGTAAATAGACGCACGATTCACCTATTCACCCCCCTCTAGGTGATTTAGGTTGACAACTTTCCACTTTCAATTGGTATTAGAGGGAGGTTGATTGTTAAAAGGTTAACACCTTGATCAATTTCCTCTCGAAAGTTGTCATTTGATCATTCAAGCAATGGACAAGGAAAAAGATTTTGCCAAGCTTCCTTTGTGCACAAAGAATAACTTTCCCATGTGGAAAGAGAGAATTAAATTTTTCATGGAAGCTGTGGACCCCCGAATCTTCATGATTGTTGAAGAAGGTCCCTACGTTCCCATGACTATCTCCACTATAGATCCAACCAAGAAAGTTCCTAAGAAGTTGATGGATCTGGATAAGGAAGAGATTGCACTTGTCTCGTTGGACAAGAAAGCAAAAAATATCATAGCAAGTGCAGTCGATGACTCGATGCTGCAGAATCTGATTCACTGCCAATAGGCTAAGGAGATATAGCTGTCTCTAGTTACTCTAATGGAAGGCACTGAAGAAGTGAGGGATGATAGAAGGTCCCTACTTAACCAGAAATATAAAGCCTTTAGGAAAGGGTCAAAGGAGACCATCGCAGATACCTTTGAGAACTTATTCAAGATAGTAAACGGCCTAAGAGTGTATGACCGAGTCTTCACCAATGGAGAGCTGAATGATAAGTTTCTGAGGTCTCTCACAAAAGAATGGGACAACAAAGTCTGTTCCATCAGGGAGTTTGGCAGACTAGCTGAAACAGACCCACAGAATCATTTTGGCAAGCTGATGTCCTATGAACTGTAGATCAACTCCAAAAAAGCTGAAGAAGAGAAAAGTCGCTTCTCCTCAAAAGAGATGTCGGTTGCATTAAAGGCTGACAGTTCAAGGAAAGGCAAAGCTGCCTAACCAGCACCAGCTCAAGAAGTAAGTGAAGAGGAAAGCTCCGAGCCAAGCACCTCAGGCTCAGAACTATCTGAAGGAGAGTTCTCTTTACTCTCTCGGCAGTTCAAGAAATTCTTGAACTAGAAGAAGCAGTGGAGATTCAAGGATGCCTCATACAGAAGATCACGACACGACGGTGATCAATGAAAGAAAGGCTCGGGTAGCCATGATAGGTATAACTCTAATAAGAACAAACAGATTTCTACTGACATCATTTGCTACTGTTGCAACAAACCAGGTCACATCATAGCCGACTGCCCCCACAAGAAGAAGGAGGGTGGCAGAAGAGAGGAAAAGAAGTCCTCATACCACAAGAAGAGGACAAAGAAGAGCTTGTTAGCCAAGAAGGGCAAGAATCTCAATGACTCCGACTCATCTGAGTCGAGTGAAGAAGAGGAAGCCTACTTTGGGCTCAGGGCTCATTCTGATGACGGACAAGAGCCCCAGTTAACTAGGGAGGTAAACTCTCACACTCCTCTCTCTGAATCTGAAAGTTCTAAGCATGATCATGAGGACAGCTCTTCTGACGATGAGTCAGAACTTATGGCCAAGTACAAGGAGTTGATCATGACTTACGACAAATGTCGCCGAGTTGTGAAAACTCAGGCTAAAGAGATTAAGTCTCTAAAGGCTATTGAGAGCAGCTTGAGAGAAGAAGTCACTAAGACTAACTCTATTCAAGAGAACTTATATTTTGCTATGGAAGAATACAATCAAGCTCTCAAGCACCTCGACCTTAAAGATGGAATCATCAAAGAGTTGGAAAAACAACTCGAGGCTAAGAAAAAACTTATTTAAAGTTTCTCTAAGCCTAAGACAGGTCTTCCACTCATTACTGAATTCTCATCTAAGGCCAAAGGAGCTGGACTAGGCCATGTTACCGCTCCTAGTAAATCTTCTAGGAGAAACAAGGCTCAACGGAAGAAAAAGGCCGCCAAGAAGGCCTTGGCCAAAGAAAAGGGGAAAGCCCCTCTAGATCAGACTCTATTTAAGAAAGTCATCTTTCCAACATATGAGTTTGATCTGGACTCGTCCTATGGTCACTTGACCAGGCCTACTTATGTAGAGCAAAAGTCTCGGTACCAAGGATAGACTCGCCCTCGGAACTTTGGTGAGAGTGTCTTTAAGGCACCTTATGAAGAAGTGACTCTTCAGGGCTATGGTCCTTATAATCATGGCCACAACTTCAAGAAAGCACCAAAAGTAAAGCCCGTTGTTGAAAGGCCTCAAAAGGAGAAGAAATCATGTGATTGCCATCACCATGAAGCTTCTTCCACCAATAGTGACGCCCCTGCTAGACCATCACTTCAGAAAATCAAGCAGGAGTACACAAGGCAAAGATACAATAGGTTCGACTGTTGGTGCTGTGGCAAAATTGGTCATTTTTCCATCGATTGTTGGTTCAATAACAAGAAGGTTGCTATTCCTCAAGTTAGCAATATGAGACTGGCCACTCAGAATGCTAATCTTCGTAGGGGGAGAATTCTAACCCGAGACCAAGGACCCAAACACGTTTGGATTCCTAAGGCAAAGTGATCATGAATGGAGGTATGTCCAAAGGCCACCAAAATGCCAATCTGGTACTTGGACAGTGGATGCTCTCGGCACATGACCGAGACAAGAAGCCTACTCCAGAATTTCACCTCAGTCTGCAACGGACCAAAGGTCATCTTTGGATGTTCAGATCGAGGAATAACCAAAGGCTACTGTATGATCACTAACGGTAGCGTATCCTTTTCGGATGTAGCTTATGTGGAGGTATTGGAACACAATCTCATAAACATAAGTCAACTGTACGACAAAGGATACATAGTTGAATTCCACGTTGACAAGTGCTTAATAAAGTCTGTTGATAATATGGAAACAATTCTATCAGGAACTCGAAGCAGGAATATATTTTGCTTAAATTTCATTTGTATAGATTCTTCTATACCAGTGTGTCTTTTGGAAAAAGATAGTGCGTCTCTTGGTAACCAATGGCACAAGAGGCTAGCACATATTAATTTTAAAACTATTAATAAATTATTCACCCAGAACTTAGTACGTGATGCCCCTAATGTCAAGCACGTCAAAAAGAGACCTTGTAATGCATGCATAAAAGGCAAGCAAACAAGGGCTACCTTTAAAAATATTATAGGAAAAAACTCTAATAGGTGTTTACACCTACTTCATATGGACTTGTTCGGTCCACTGCAAGTTATAAGTTTAGGAGGTAAGGATTATACGTTGGTAATTGTTGATGACTACTCGCATTTTGTGTGGGTGTTCTTTCTGAAACACAAGTCAGATACCTTTGATATCTTTACAAATTTTGTCAGGAAGGTCCATAATGAATATAACTGTTCCGTAGTCAAAATCAGAAGTGATAATGGAACGCAGTTCAAATCTGGGGCTATGACAGAATTCTATGAAAGCCTAGGTATCTTTCATTAGTTTTCCTCTCATCGCACTCCATAGCAAAATGGAGTAGCTGAGAAAAGAAATAGAACACTCATAGAGGCCTGCAGGACTATGTTGAGTGACGCTTCACTACCGGAGTACTTTTGGGCTGAAGCCATCAACACTGCATGTCATGTGCAAAATCGAGCCCTCATAAACAAGATCATGATAAGACATCTTATGAACTTCTAAAAGGTAGGAAACCGACTGTATCATATTTTAGAATTTTTGGCTGTAAATGCTTCGTACTTAACAATGATAAGTATCATACTACCAAGTTTAGTGAGAAAAGTTTTGAAGGTATTTTTATAGGATATAGTATCCATAGTAAGGCATACAAAATTTTCAATAGAAAAACTCATGTGGTAAAGGAATCCATACATGTTGTATTTGATGAGACGAGCTTGCTGCAAAGCAAATCATCTACTGTGCTTGTTGAAGATGCATGTACAAGGCTCAAAGAAATCAGTTTGGATGAATCGATCGAAGGTAAAGATGAAAAGTTCATCAAGATAACATCTCCAACCCCTATTGGAGAGGTAGAGGATCAAGATGAAAATACTGTCCAAGTTGATTAAGTCACTCCAGTGGCTGAAGAAGTCTAAGATGCGAGGAATCTAGAGCTCAGACATCTGAAGGATCACCCAATGGATCAGATCATAAGAGATCCCCGAGATGGTGTCAGAACTCGTCGAGGTACAACTAACGAGAATCTCTATTTAAGTTTTCTCTCGCAGGTTGAACCAAAGATGTTTGAGGAAGCAAACTCAGACGCATCATGGATCCTTGCCATGGAAGAAGAACTTAATCAGTTCAAGCGCAACAAAGTTTGGAAGCTTGTTCCAACACCCAAAGGTAAAAATGTAATTGGAACGAAATGGGTCTACCGGAACAAGTTGGACGAGGATGGAACTATCATAAAGAACAAGGCCAGACTAGTCGCCAAAGGATATCGTTAAGAAGAAGGGATCGACTACGACCAGACATACGCTCTAGTGGCAAGGCTGGAGGCCATCAGACTGTTCCTGGCTTATGCTGCACTGAAGGGCTTCACCGTCTATCAAATGGACGTGAAGTCCGCCTTCCTAAATGGTGACATAAAGGAAGAGGTGTATGTAGAACAGCCCCCAGGTTTTGTTGATCCTAACTTACCCGAGTACGTTTATTTATTATCTAAAGCGCTGTATGGTTTGAAACAAGCTCCTCGAGCTTGGTACGAAACACTATCTAGCTTTCTCCTCGAGAACAAGTTCACAAGGGGAAAGATAGATAAGACATTATTTCTTAGGGAAATTAAAGGCAAGATTTTTCTAGTGCAAATATATGTCGTCGACATTATTTTTGGCTCTACAGACGACAACCTCTGCAAAAAGTTCTCTAAACTTATGCAAGGGAAGTTTGAAATGAGTAGTATGGGAGAGCTGAAATATTTCTTAGGACTTCAGGTGAAACAATCTGAAGATGGAATTTTCATCTCACAGACGAAGTTCACCAAGGAGTTGATTAAGAAATTTGGAATGAAGAGTGCAATCTCTATGATGACTTAATTGCCTCAGCTATGTCTTTGGACAAGGATGAGAAAGGGAAACCTTTTGATGAAACCAAATACAGAAGCATAGTTAGATCCTTGCTCTACCTTACTGTCAGTAGACTAGACATAATGTTCTCCACATATGTTTGTGCTAGATTTAGAGTGAACTGTAAGGAATCTCACTATGCTGCTGCAAAGCGGATCTTGAGATACCTTAAAGGTACCCCGAATCTTGGCTTATGGTACCCAAGAAGTAATGACAACAAACTAATTGGTTTATCAGATGCAGACTTTGCAGGTAGCAAAGATGATAGGAAAAGCACTTCCGGGACGTGTTAGTTCCTTGGAAGAAGGCTTATCTCATGGAGCAGCAAAAAGCAAAACTGTGCCGCAATCTCAACGGCCGAGTCAGAATACATTTTTGCCAGTAGTTGTTGTGCACAGTTGCTTTGGCTAAAGATCCAGCTAGAGGATTACAATATGAAGGTCAAGGACATTCCATTATTCTGTGACTCCTCCAGCGCAATAGCAATTGCAAACAACCCATTCTTACACAGCCAGACAAAGCACATTGAGCTGAGATACCACTTCATCTGGGAGCATGTGGAGCAAGGGAATGTGGATCTGCAGTACGTGCCAACAGATCGACAGGTTGCAGATATTTTCACAAAGCCGCTGGACGAGACCAAGTTCAATTTCTTCAAAACTGAACTTGAGCTGCTGAACAAGGAAGATTAGGCCAAAGTGATCAGTTCAAAGGCTCAAGAATTGAGGAAACTCCAAAAAGGTCAAAATTTCTCAAGTAGAAGGATAGTTCTCGAGAACTATACTTACTTCCCGAGAACTATTTACCAGTTCTCGAGAACCATACTTACGTCCCGAGAACTATCTGCCAGTTCTCGAGAACCATACTTACTTCTCGAGAACTATATGCCAGTTCTCGAGAACCATACTTACTTCTCGAGAACTATCTGCCACTTCTCGAGAACTAAAGTCCGCCTCCCGAGAAATGGCCCGTCTTTTTTCCGATTTATGCTAACTCTTCTAATTCGCAAATCTCTTGATTTCTATCCTAATCCAAGGTTAATTAGACACATAATTGACATTACTAGGGTTCTATATATATATATATATATATATATATATATATATATATATATATATATATATATATATATATATAATATTTTAGAAATCTTAAATCAACCGCCATTTCAAAATCATTTCTCTTAAAACTCTTCGTCTTCCGCCGTAAGAAACCTCCGTATCCGCCACTGTCTCGCGCTCAGTCCATCGCCACCGTCAGCTTCCATGGCACAGGTTTCCAAGATTGGAGTCGGCAGCGAACTGGTAGTCGCAAGAATTACAGAGATTTCAGACAATTTCCAGAACCTCCTCATTCTTCTCGATACTGCCGGCCTAATGTTCGTTTTGACAGAACCCTGCAAAATTCTCTTTCCTGATGTCGAGGAGTTCTTCAAGAATGCTAAGGTGTAAAGGAATGGTAAGATTTTTAAAACTCAAGTTAGGGGGATCAAGATAAAGTTGAATAAGACGATAGTTTCCCAACTTCTGAGAATGCCCGTTGTAGATGAAGAAGACGACCTAACTCTGGAAGATTATGACAGGACCTACTCCTTTTGTGGAGTTTCTGAGGAATTCAACTCCTTAAGGAGAAACCTTTTCAATGATGTAGGCAAGCTTCTAGTAGACATCATTGGCAAAATCTTGTGGTGCAAAACAGGGTCGATTACATTACTAATGATCTATTTGGAGTAATGACAGCTATAATTTGTAGGAAGAAATTTCAGTTTGGCATGATGGTATTTGATTTGATCAGGGGCAGCATTCAAGCTCCTAAATTTGTAAGGATAATCTCATTAATTCTGTGAGAGATTGATCCTGTTATCTTCAAAACCTCCAAAGGTACACCAATTCACCACCTTAAGAAAATTTCCTTAGCTTCTATCCAGAGATGGGAATTAAAGCTGAAAAAACCAAGGCAGATAGCTAAAGAAGTTGGAGCTTCTATCTAAGAGGTCAGGACCCCATCTCCTCCTCTACATCATGTTGCTGAACCATCTGGTGCAGCAACTGAGGGAGAGCCTGCACACTCTGCCTCAGTTATCAAAATTCCTTCTCCTCCAGCCAGATCTCCTCTAAGAAGCCAAGTGAGATCTCCAGTCAGGAGCCCTGTGGCAATCTCTCCAGTGCCAAACCTATCAGATGTTCCAGCTCAAGATATTCTCAAAGAAATAAATGAAGCTATAGACAAGATGATAGAACAGCTCACCTCAGAAGAACCTCTTCCTCCCCTTTTCAAAGATCTCCCTGAAGAACCATCTAGAGAACCATCTCCCCTACCCTCACCCCAAGCTACTCCTTCTCCCTCTCCAAGAAAGCATCAACTCCACTAGAGACCATCCTTCTATCTGAACAGGATGTGCAAGCCCCTGAAGAGGTGGAAGCCCCTCTCAAGAATCTTGATTTCTCCCTTCCCATATTTATTGATGAGGAGGGAAATATAGTATCTCATACTATAAAAGCCCAGAGCTCTATAATACTAGAAGAAATCCCCCATGGAAAGCTCCTCCTCCTCCTCAGATTGATTCTACCACCCCTGCTCCTGCTGCTGCTGCTGTAATTGCAAATTCAGATATTCTATCAAAGATTGAAGAACTGTTAGCTAACCAGAGGAAATATTTTGATGAATCTCTTCAGACTATTAAAGATCAGGTAACTTCCCTTGAGAAAGAAATGAGCAGAGGCTTTGCAGAGATTCAAGCCAACACAGATTCTCTCAAAGAATTGTTCAGAATTGGAGGCAAAGCCATAGATCACACCATCACCGGCATTGGTCAAGTCATGGACCAATCTATCACACTGGCAAACAATCAAATTCAGATGGACAAGAGAGTTGAAGAGAAAGTCATGAAAGTATGCAATGAAGTTGGTACTTTCGAAGAAGACACCATAGACCAGCTATCTGTAGAAATCAGATAGGGGGAGACCACAGTGAAAGAACAGGTACAAAAGCTTACTACAGATGCCAAAACTATCTGGAATGAGAAATTAACTTAAATTAATAAGGATGTTTTAGAACAGATTCAATCAGTAAAATTCCATATATATGATACAGCTGTCTGAATGCACAACAAGATCTTTCCAGATTTTCAGGCTGACGCCAACATTATTCCTCATCACTTAAATCCTCTTGCTCAAGGTGAGTCTAGCCAAGTGCCTCAACCTCAAATGCTTACATTCTCTCCTAAATCAGAAGATAAGGAACCTCCTCCAGCTTCCTATTCCCAAGTTTGGGATGACATTATTCCTCAAGATCTACCAGAGGTTCACATCCCCAAGAAAAGGAAATATGGGGAAGGTCCTTCTGCTAGTAGATCTGTTCCCCAGCCAGAGGCAGAAAGAAGAAAAGCAAAGGAATTTGCTAAAGTTTGGAGCCCTACTTCCAAAGCTCTAATTCTTGAAACTCTTACACTAGTCATAGACTTTAATGAGAATAGAAATCTTCACTACAGCTCAGTAGAGTGGGAATTATATGAAAAGTCCATGACCAAAAAGAGGATATATGACAGAGAATATGGAAAGAATAATCCTAAAGCTCCTCCAAAGCCCCCAAGGTACTATCCTAAGCCTTTCAGTTATTAGAGGAGGCAGCAGTAAAAGCAAGACAAGCAACAACAAAGTAAAGGATGATTCATGATATTTTGTTTTTGAGAATTTTTGAGGAAATGGATGTTGATTGATTCTAAAACATTACTTATATATACAATTCCTAGTTTTGCATAATTGTGCCTTTAATTAATCTGTCTTTGCATTTATATTCAATTTTCTTTCTTCCAGTTCTTTCTTTATTATGATAATTCACCTTAGTGTAGAGGTTCTGACTTCTACAAATAGGGGGAGATTGTTGGGTATTGCATCCATAATAACCAAGGTTTGCATGAAGTCACCCCTGAACTAAGATGAATTAAGTTGTATTTGATATCCTGTTCTAGTTGAATGTTTGTAGATTCTCAGTGCTAAGTGTAGACCAATGTCAGTCTACAGTGGGTCAGGAACATAGGACCATACAGTGTAATCCCTTACTATGTGATCCAAAGTGTTGACTCATGTGTTGCCTCTCAATTGGGATATACTTCATGCTCAAACATTGGGAGCATGGGATGAAGACAGGACCCGAAGAAAACATTCTCTAAAATTCTTGAAAAATTATCTAAGTCCAGTTCTCGAGAAGTAACTTCAGAGTTCTCAAGAAGTGTAGTTTAGTTCTCGAGAAGCTCTCATAGTTCTCGAGAAGCTTAACTAGAAAGTTCACGAGAAGCCCAGGTTCGAGGTCTCGAGAAGTATGGACAGATTCAAGAATTTTTTTTTTCTAAGTTATAGTTCTCGAGAAGTCCTCTTTATTCTCGAGAAGACTTGGTCAGTTCTCGAGAAGCCTAAGGTTTAGTTCACGAGAAGTCTTACTTGTTCTCGAGAAGCTTGGCTTTAGTTCTCGAGAACTACCAGCTCAATTTCTTGAATAGTCAGGATTTGCCTCAAAAAATTTTCTAAGTTTAGTTCTCGAGAATTCCTCCCTCAGTTCTCGAGAAGTCTTCCTTATGATCTCGAGAAGTTCAGAAAAGTTTCTAAGTGCTTGTTCTCGAGAAGTTCAGAAAAGTTTCTAAGTGTTTATTCTCGAGAAGTCAATTAGTTCTCGAGAACTAAACCTTGTGTTCTCGAAAAGTCCAAACCTCTTCTAAAGAATTTAGTTCTCGAGAAGCCATGACAGTTCTCGAGAACTTAGTTCCTAGTTCTCGAGAACTATAGCCACTTCTCGAGAACTAACTCGACTTTCCAGGAAATTTTTTCCTAAGTCTAGAACGGCCGAAATTTCAAATAACTCGACGTGATTGGTCCACGTGTCGTCATTGATATCTTTTCCAGCCGTTAAGGGTAATCCTATATAAAGTATTTTCACTAAGACATAACCCTAAGCAGAAAAGAAAAAGGAGAATTGTTTAAGTGCAGATTCCGTACTTTCCAAAGTTACTGGTTTTGCCGACTATTCTCAAGCACGTCATTCTGAAGCCGCCGTTCTCATCAAGATCGTTCTCTCTGCATTCGATCTAGAAGATCTGCTGATTAAGGAATCGTCTTCCTCTCCTTGATCGAGTAGATTCAAGCTTTCTCAGCTCAAATTTACAAAGGATCTTCTTCTACAAATTCTGAAAGAGCCGCAACGTTCAAGAAGAAGACATAGAGACAAATTCTTTCAGATCTGAGAATATTTCTATTTGTATTTTCAAACTCTATTTGTAAATCTTGTAGGAGATTATTTTCCGAGTGTAGGAGCATTGTTCTCCGAGTGGTAGGAAGTTTTTATCTTTCGAGTGTAGATCCATTTGGATCGAGTTTGTAGGAACTTGGTTTTGAGGCGTAGGATTGTTTTCAATCCGAGATAGTGGAATAGCCGAGTCTAGTGATTTGCTAGATCGGTGAGCTAAAGTGGACGTACCCAAGTTTGGGGAACCACTATAAATATTCTTGTCTTTCTTTGATTGCTTGATTGCTTCCGCAAGATCGCTAAAATTTTTATTCCACAAATAGGCGCACGATTCACCTATTCACCCCCTCTAGGTGATTTAGGTTGACAACTTTCCACTTTCACTTGTCTAATTGACAAGTCCTGCAGAGGCTTTCCTTCTTGTAGGGGCCAGAAGACAATCCTCTAACAAGGTTGTCCCTATAGATTTTAGCAATAGTTTTAAAAATAACATGTCCTAATCTTTTATGCCATAATTCATTATTATTAATAATTTGGTTGAACAGGCAAATTTCTGAACTAGGTGACTTAAAATTAATTATATAAATGTTCCCTTTTCTAAGTCAAATTAAAACAGTTTTGTTATCTATAGAAATAATAAAATAGGTAGATTGGTTTAAAGATATATGATAACCTTCATCACATAACTAGCTTATGGACATCAGGTTATGTTTTAGACCACTCACATATGTTACCTTCCTGAAGGTGACAGATCCAATGTTGACATTCCCATTGCCTTCTATTTGGCCATAGTTGGAGTCTCAAAAAATCACCTTTGGTCCAAGCTTAGACATGTAGTTGGTTAAGTTGTCCTTGCTGCATGTCATGTGCTTTTAACATCCACTATCCAGGTACCACTTTTCCTCTGTGGTAGGATAGTCTTTCACCTATATAGAAACAAATTAGGTGTTCTTGACCCAGGTAACCTTGGGTGCTTGATTCTTTTAAAATTTAAAACTAGAAATATAGGAACATTCAGGTTGACTCTTATATCCTAGAGGGTGAAATTTCCTAGGTGAAATTATCCACTGAGTAAATGGGTTAACAAATTTTCTTGGTTGATTTTTGGTTCTGGAATAATTTAAGTTTCTATTAAAATTAACTGGGATCGACGAATTTTGATAAGTTTGTCGATCTACGTTCGAAGAATAGGGATGAGTTCGTTGAACTCCGCTCAGAGAATGAAGGTATTCATTTTATGTGCCCCAATATAGTCGATCGCAGCTCGAAGAACCATATTGGTTTTGTCGATCGTAGTTTGAAGAATAATTATAAGACAAATATGCGTTCAGAGTTCGTCGATCTGAGTTTGACGGACTGTATGCATTTCATTGATCTGAGTTCGACGAAAGCTGCTAAGCATAGTTTTTATTATAGTTCTTTTTTTTCTTTCTCTTTCTTTTGGGTTTCTAAATTATTTCAACTTGTTCATTATTCTCTTCTAGTTTTTCTTTTCCTTTTTTGATATAAATTTTATGGGGGTTGAGAGAATATTTTTCTGAATGAGATGAGGTTTGCTATATGAAGCACCTAAGCCCAGTTTGCCATTTAGCTGGCATTAATAGTGTTTGTGATGTTCATCAATTTGATGCTTCTCCCATTCAGGGGTTCTTCAAATTTCTTAGCCTCACTTAATTTAGTTTTCCATGATATGATTTGTTCTGAGGTTATAAATAGTTCATCTTTTAGCTTTATATTTTCAGAAAATAGGTTATCATGTTCAGTTAATTTATCTCTAAAAAGTTTGATTTCCTTCTCATATTTAATTAGGTCATTACATAATAACTTAAACTCAGTTTTAAAATGATCTTAATTAAAATCAAATGAGGATATTACCTGATCCTCTTCTTATTCAGAATCTTCATTTTATGAATCTTTAGCTTCTGAAGGATTGCCTTATGCATTGATAGCCATCAAGTAAATATATTTTGCTTTAGCTTCTTCTTCATCTTCACTAGAGCTAGAAGATGAAGTTTCCTCTTCTATCTCACTCGAACTTTCTGCAACAAAGCCTTTTTCCTTCCTCTTATACTTGCTAGAGGAGGGCTTGATGTAATGCTTCATGTATTCCTTCTCTTTTCTTTTATCCTTCTTTTGAGCCTCTGTATACTCAGGTAGAATGTGTCTAGGTTTCCTGCAACCATAGCAAACAATTTCCTTAGTAGGAGTCTTGTCATACCTTGGGTTGTCTTCTTGTCTGGATGATTTCCTCTTGAAATATTTTCTGGACATCTTGTAAAATCTTTTGACCAGTAGACTTAGGAGGTCATCATTTGCTGATGGAGCTTCTGATTCTTCAGATGCCTTGAAGGCAATGCTTTTCTCCTTCCTTCCTGAGGTAGAAGACTTCTATTCAGCTTCTTCCCTAGTCTTGACAAGCTGCTCATATGACTTGAGCTTGCCTAGCAAAGACTCAATAGAGATTTCATTTAGGCTTCTGGCCTCCTTGATTGTCCAGATCCTAGAATCCCATGTACTGGGGAAGCACATAAGGATCTTGTCATTGATCTCAGTCAGGGATATGTCCTTGTCCAGTGTTTTCAGGTCATTGATGATTAAGCTGAGTCTGTTGTACATATCAGCCACTGACTCTGACTCTTCTTTCTTGAAGTTCTCATATTGGGAAATGAGATTTGATCTTCTATCTTTTCTCTCATCAACTGATCCTGCTACTATTTAGTTTAGGGAATCCAAAATGGCTTTTGCTGATTTGCATTCAGCAACCTTTTGGAAGATGTCATCTGACATTGTTTGTGCCAAAATGTTCATAGCCTTAGCATCAACAATTTTTGCTTTATTCTGTCCATCAGTCCACTCAAGTGGTGGAATTGCACTTGAACTTGAAGTAGTAGCCACTGGAAGTGGAGGATCTGTCAAAATGGAATTATAGATATCTTCATCAATTGAGTTCATATATAATCTAATCCTTGCCTTAGAGATTGCAAACTTATTAAGGTTGCATACTGGAGGTCTGGTGCTTGAATATTCCTTAGTTTGTGCTATAATATAAAAGAGACACTAGAGGTATTAAGATCTATAAAAGGATCTTTTGATTCAGGTATTAGCCTGTGAAACCAAACGAACACCCCTCTGATACCAATTCAAAGTGAGGGAATAGATCTGTCTTAACTCTAGAGGGGGGTGAATAGAGTATTTTAAAAACTTTGATTAGTTTTTATTGCGGAATTAAAATAAGTGATATTAATGTATATAAAGAGAAGTAAAAACAAAATTATCACAGCATAGCAAAATAAGAAATAGAATAACCAGATGATACAAGGAAATTATAGTGGTTCCCTAAATCTGGGTACATCCACTCTTCTACCACCCTGGTAGGAATCCACTAACAGGTATTTGTTCTGGTGCCCTGCCACCACAGGTTTTTGCTTAGGTGCCTTGTCACCACAAGATCTATTTCAAGGGAGATCTAACAACCCTTTGAGGTTTTGATCAGATGCCAAAAAACCAACCCAAATCTTTTGCTAAGGAGACTTGACAACCAAAAGTAACTTTTGAAGGGAGTTATAAAAACACTTTATACAGTGAGGTAAAGAAAAATTATGTTGTCTTCTCTTTCTCAATAACACTGAGAAGACTAGTGGATTGTTGTGATGTCAAAGCTCCCCCTGAGATGAAGATTTGTTCAGGAAGATGGAAACTTTGCATATGGTGTAAGCCTTCAACTTGGATTGTTGATCTTCAGGATCTTTTAAACAGATATTGATTGTTGTTTCTTGAAAAGTCCTGAAGCAGAAACTGAAGAAGACTGAAGATGTGTGTAAGATGTTCTTCTTCAATTTCCTATATGAACAATAACAAAAGTCTCTTCTCTGTGTCGTGTATCAGTAGTTGAGTTCTTCTTTTCTGAAGAGAAAAAAATCTTTTATATTCTGAGTAGATATCAGTCTTTGAATTTTGAATAATATCCTTGATTTACTGCTTAAATCCTAGGAGTTGAATGGCTGGAATTTGTCTTTAATATGTTTCCTCAACTATCCCAGTAAATAAGCCAAGTAATTAACTCTATGAAAGCCATAATTAATGCTACCATGAAACGACTATATTTTTGAGAATATGAGCATTAATTATCAGAGAATTAATGTATTAGAATAATATAATTTGAAGTCATGCTGATAGAAAATATGACAAACTGATTTTGAAAAGGAATTACTCAAACTCAGGACAGATTTTGTCGACCTGAACTCCAAGTTTATCGAGCTGTGAAATCTTCTTCATCGAGCTGAGATCAGAGATCATCGTTCTGGAAAATATCTGTCAATACTGAGTTCCAAGTTCATTGAGCTGAGATAGACTTTCGTCGACCAGAGAATCTGAGTAGAAGAATAAGGATCGTCGACCTGAGCTCAGATTTCATCAAGCTCAGCTCAGAGTTGAAACTCTGAGTTCGTCGATCTGAGATCAATGATCGTCAAGCTGAGTTCGAAGAACTTCGAACTAATTTTCTGCTCTTTAAACTTTATTTCTTCTAAGTCTTAGTCTCTGAAATCTTCTAAAGGCTCGATCAATGTAGTCTAACCTAATCAGACTAACCTTAACTTTAGAACTAACAGATCACCCTAGGCTATACATATTGGGTCAACAAACCTAATAGTGAACCTTGCCAAAATCAAAACTGGGGATCCAACAACATCTCGCTATAGAGATATATTCAGACTCAGTTGTGGATATTGACACACTAGTCTATTTCTTACTGCTCCATGAGATCAGTCTCCTTCCCAAGAATTGACAAGTACCACTTATACTTTTCCTATCTTTATTACAACCTATAAAATCTGCATTTGAATAGCTAGTTAGTTCAATATCATTATTTCTAGGGTTCCAAAGGCCAATATGTTGGCTGCCCTTAAGGTATCTCAAAATCCTCTTTGTAGTTGAGTAGTTAGATTCCTTAGGTCATGCTTGATACCTAGCAAAAACACATGTTTCAAACAAAATATCTAGTCTACTAGTAGTCAGATATAATCGATATCCATTGATACATCTATGCATGGATTCATCACAGGGTTTTCCCTTGTCATCCTTGTTTTGGGATGTGTTGGACCCCATGGGAGTTTTCAAGGTGGAAGCTGATTCCATCTCAAATTTCTTGATAAGCTCCCTTGTATACTTAGTCTAAGAGATAAATATCCCTCCATTAGACTTTTTCACTTGGAGGTGTAAAAAGTACTTGAGCTCCCTCATACTTCTCATCTAAAACTCCCTCTAAATAAGGTTAGTAAACTATTTGCAAAGGTTGTCATCAGTAGACCAAATATTATGTAATCCACATAAATTTGGACTATGAGACATTTGCCTTTTGTTTCCCTGAGAAATAATATATTATCTATCTTTACTCTCAAGATCTTTTTCTTGAGAATAAATATAGATAAGGTTTCATACCAAGCCCTTGGGGCTTGCTTTAAACCATATAAAGCTTTATTAAGTTTATAAACATGATTGATGAGGGTTGGATGAACAAAACTTGAGGGCCAATAATATTTTATCCTTGTGGTTTTGTCACCAACTTCCATGCCTTGCATCTTTTTAATTATTGTAATTCCTCTTACATGGCATTGATCCAGAAGGTGTCTTGGTTTGCTTCCTCAAACCTCTTGGGTTCAATCTAAGACAGAAAGCTCGGGGATAAGGCCTCATTGTTAACCATATTTCTTGTAGTCACACCTTGATTTTAATTCCTAATAATGAGATTCCTTAGATGATCTCTTAGAAGCCTGGTTGTAGCAAGCAATCTGTCAGCACCTTGCTGGATTTCTTCTATAGCATCTGCTTCTTCATTGATCTGATAACCTTTAGCTAGATTTGCTTCCTTTTTGAGTTCTTCCATTTCAGAAGTAACCCTGCTTGAGCTGGGTATGTCTTGAATAGACAGCTCTTGCATCTTCTTATCATTATCTGCAAGAACAGAAGTGTTGGACCAACCCTTATAAAGCAGGATAGTCTCATCAAAGACAATATGCATAGATTCTTCAACTATATGGGTTTTATTATTGAATATCCTATAGGCTCTACTATGTGAATATCTAACTAGAACACCTACACTGCATTTTTCAGCAAACTTAGTAAGTAGAGCTTTTCCATTATTTAAAATGTAGCATTTGCAACCAAAGATTCTAAAATACGAAATTATTGGTTGTTTGCTCTTCAAAATTTCATAGGGGGTTATCCCTTGGGCCTTATTAATGGAGGCTCAATTCAAAACATAACATGCAGTATTGACTGCCTCAGCCCAGAAATATTCTAGGAGTGAGGAGTCATTAAGTAGTGTTTTGCCAGCCTTTATCAAGGTCATATTTCTTCTTCCAGTCACTCAATTTTGTTGGGGAGTTTTGGGAGAGGAAAATTGGGTGACACCAAATTCTTGATAGAACTTTGTCATGGCCCCAGATTGAAACTCTATACCATGGCCAGTCCTAATTTTGACCACAAAACATTATAGCTCATTCTGAATTACCTCGATATAGTTCATAAAGATATCTAGGGTATCTAACTTATTTTTTAGGAAGAATACCCATGTATATCTTGAGTGATCATCAACAATCACTAGGGTAAACAACTTCCCACCTAGGCTCTAAATGGGCAAAGAACCAAATAAGTCCATATGCAATAGATAAAGACATCTTTTAGTGTCTTTGGAGCCAATAATGTTAAAGGTGGCCCTAGTTTGCTTGCCTATTTGGCATGCATAACAGGAACCACTTTTAACACATTTAAAATTTGGACTATTTCTAATAAATTTTTAGAAAAATTGTTTGTTCATTGTCTTATAGTTAATGTGGGCAAGTATCTTTTTCCATTGAACATAAAGAGACTCTTTATCATTAGCTACAAGACACACTAGAGTTAAAGAACTATTGTAAATATAATCTAAGCAATATACATTCATACTCCTAGTGCCTGAGAGGATGACCTCTAAGTCAACTGACTTTTTGATGAAGCACTTATCATTGTGGAATTCAATAACATAGCCCAAGTCATATTGTTGACTTATGCTTACAAGCTTGTGTTGCAACCCTTTCACATAAGCTACCCTTGTTATTGAAATTATGTCATTGGTAATCATACCATATCCTCTAGTGATTGTCAGATCCACCAAAGACGACCTTTCATCCATTCTTTATAGGAGAATAGTCTTTTAATAAGCTCCTTATTCCAGTCATGTGTCTGGAACAACCATTGTCCAAGGTTACTTAAACTAACCTGCAAAATATAATTCACTTATCCTTAGATACCCAATATATCTTGGGTCATAGGTACTTGTTAGCTGCATAAGATGTAGTTTTTTTAAAAGTATGCATTACAGGAATGCCTCTCTTTGCATTTGGCATATTGTGGTTGTGCCAATAGTCAATGGAAAAGTATCCCACTTTGCCACAACACCAAAAATCATGAATATTGTATCTTCTTTTCTAAACAAATTTAGAAGTGTAAGCTTCACCTTTTTGTTCATTAAGAAAGATAGCAACATTCCTCAAGTTCCTGTCTGTAATAACTTAGAATTTTTCCTGTCAATAGTTTTTCTTAACAGTCATTATCTGGTTGATATCAGCAGGTCACAGTTTGGAGGCTGAGTATAAGTCGATAACATCAGATATTGCTCTATGAGACTAATCTATAGGCAAGGCAGCAGCCATTTGTTTTGCTGGAAGGTGTTTAGAGGAAGCAGGTTCCTTTACCTTGAGTGAGGGAGCTGAGGTACCAAACATAAATGGTTTAGAATGGGCTATCTGTATTTCCTCATATGGGGCATTTAAGGCACTCAAGCCTATCCCCTTTCTTCCACTATAGCTGTGAGAATTTTTGCTCATGTTATTTGATCTATCAATCCATAAATGATCATACATGCTCTCTTGGGCATACTTGTTGGATGGCAACAATACCTTCTCAAAAGAAATCATGGGCTTTATTAGAGCCTTGCCCTTACTCTTATTTCTTCTTCTGGCATTCCTCTCATTGAACCCCAAACCTTTCTTACTAGTTTGGGAGGTGAAGGATCCAATGAGTGGCAATATAGATTTTGGTTTGAATTATTGAGCCACTAGCATCCTTTCTTTGAGGTGATTTTCTTCTAGATCTTTGATAAACATGTTCTTATTACTTATGGTTGTTATTTGGATTATAGTGATTGCATTAAGTTTGTATATGTCCTTGCTTAGTTGATTTAACTTTGAAGCAGACTCAGTGTGCAAAGAATTATCTTTTCTTAGAGAATCAATCTCATTAACTTGTATTTTGACAAGCAACTTGCTCTTCTCTAGAGCTTCCAAGATCAAACCATAATCATCAATAAGTTGATTGACATCTACTTCAGAATCCGAGCCACCATTACCATAAGATTAAGGAGCATCAGAATTTGGACTAATTTCATTTTCAGATTTAGATTCAGAAGAGGAGTAGGAGGAGATATAGTGTATTAATAAATCATCAGGATCAGCATTGTCCTAGCTATTTTCTCCTTCAGTTATGGGGATCAATCAACAATAGCCATTGACTTCTTCATCCTCCACATTGTTATTGTTTGAATGTGATAGAGGGGCCCTGATGCCTATCCTTGCAGCTGGATAGTCATCATCATCTACATCAGTAACAAATAACCCTATATAGGCTTCATCTTCTTTATCAAAATAGGAATATGTTGAGTCAGATTGACTTTGGCTTTTCTCCTTCTTGGCAAGGAAGGTCTTTTTAGCTTTCTTACCCATGTGGTGATGGTGCTTTTTCTCACCTATTTCTTTCATTTTGATTAGGCAGTCAGCAATGACATACCCATACTTGTTGCAGTAGTAATATATAACATTAGTAGAAATAGGTTTACTAGGTTTAGATTCATTCATGTCTCATTTGGAGTAATTCTTTCCAGGCCTGTTGTTGACCTTCTTGTAGTTTGAAGAGGAGGAAGGTTTGCTCTTCCATTGCTTTCCCTTCATCATTTTCTTAAATTGTCTTGAGAAGGAGAGAATTCTCTCCTTGTTCTTCTTAATGCTTTCAACTTTGAGAGCCACTGACCTCTCCTTTGCATGGGAACTGATGGTGGTATCCCCCTCCTTCCTTGTAGATAGCTGCATCTCATAAGAGAGAAGCTTTACAAATAAAGTATGTGGAGGAGTATCAGCTAGCTTTGCCACCTCCCTTATGGCACAAATATTTGTGTCCCAGTCTCTAGTTAGAGACCTCAGAAATTTATCATTCAACTCATAGTTGCTAAAGACCCTTCCATAAGTCCTCAGCTCATTGACCACCCCGAAAAACCTTTCATAGCATTCAGCTATGTTTTCCTTGTTATTCTGCCTGAAGGCTTCATATTCTTGATTCAGCAAGAATTTCCTATCATCCCTTACTTCTTCAGTGCCTTCCATATACATAATCAGTGTATCCTACATTTCTTTAGCAGTTTCACAATGCACCAAGTTTTGAAATGTGGAGTCATCAAATGCACTTACTATGATATTTTAGCTCTCTTATCCATAGTAGCAAGTGCAACTTCATCCTTAGTCATCCCAGTATATGACTTGGGCACTCTCATACTTGGATCAATAGTGGAAACCTTTTAGGGGATAAAAGGTGTTGGGTTTTGCTATATGTCACAACACTGTGTGTAGTGGAAATGGAACAAGAAAACCCAAAAGAGATCGGATCTAGCGATGAACAATAATCAAGAAGTAAAGTGCGGTAAATAAAATTTTACTTTTGAGGGATTGAGTCAATACACAACTAAGGTGCTCCGATTGATTCCAATGAACGACAACAGCTTGAGTTTCGAGCGTAGAATAATTTCCACGCCTCTACAGGTGATCTGTACGAACGGGAGAACCCTTAGACTCTTGCTACACAAGATCTAGGTCGGAAGATAATATTCCGCGTCTTCAAAGACTGCTAGGTCAACTAAATAAGAGGCGGCGGGGACGAGTACGAATGCCCTAGGAACACTTTCTGGAAAAGCGCAAGGACGATAGACAGTTGGCAGTGAGATCAGTGTAATCAGCCTTGGCGGAACAGTTCCGTCGGGAGGGAAGAAGAGCCGACTCGTGATTAGGTCAAAACTATATCATCTTCCGTAACTTAGTAACTTCTTTTTCGATTTACTGTACATAACATTTATATACTAAATACTGAGCCGATCGATACAAACAGACCGCATCGACAAGACTTAGAGGAATTAAACCGGACGAAATAGAATTCATTGAGTATTCACGTCGATATTCGACGAGTCAACACTTGACTCGATGAATCATTGAGTATACATGTTGATATTCGATGAATCAACACTTGACTCGATGAATCATTAAGTGCACTCAACACCTCAATGCCTCAATTCTAGATTCGTCGAATCAACACTTTACTCAACGAATCATTGAATGAACTCAACGCACTCAATGCCATCATTAGACGAGTCAACATTTAACTCGATGAATGCATCGAATGACCTCGATGCACTCAATGCCTAGTTCGACAAGTCAACGTTTGACTCGATAAAGGTGTTAAGTGGTCTTAATGCACTCAACGCCTAGCTAAGTATACTTGATACACTCAACGCCATCATTCGATAAATCAACGATTGACTCAACGAATTGTCAAGTGGTCTCAACACTCTCAACGCAAACTCGACGAAGGCATTTAGTGGTCTCGACGCACTCAATTCCTGGCTGAGTCCAGTCCTTCACTCATCTCATGCTAGTGCTTGGTCCTTCACTCATCACATAAGCAAGACCAACATAATCCAATCTTCCAAATTCACTAAACGCTCTTATGTGCGACCCTATAGGCTTATATTGCATTAGTAGTGAGACTACATGCTTGATCACTTCCAGATCACAAAGGTAACACCAACAAAAGGTCCCTCCTTAATAGTAATATAGATCCTAGGGTCCGAGGCTTCTATGAAAAGCCTCACCCTTTACTTCTATTAGCCAAAGGACTCTTTTCTTCATATGGGCAACTTCATAGAGCTCATCTCCTTATGAGCCTCTGTATCAAAAATATTTGGAGTATTAGACTACCTTTTATAGGATTTGGCCAGACTACTAAGTCCTTTTTTACTAACCTCCCTCTGATACCACTTGATGGTTAACTTTTGAGTAGTCTAAATCACCTCGATGGGGTGAATAGGTTATTTGGTTTCTTCATTTTGTAGTGAGCTTATTTGGTTGTTTGACTCAAATAATAACACGCATAGAAAGCACAATAAGGTTTATAGTGGTTCCTCAAGATATGTGTACATCCACTTTCCATCTCCACCTTTCTAATAGTGTGTTAGACAAAGAAACCTTCTCCAAACTCAGCTCAAAGAGCTTACAACACAGATCCATCAGGATCTCCTGGGTCTCCTCCAAGACCCCACCTCAGGCCACAACTCTACTAACTTAGAGTATACTCTACTCCGACAACTCAATAATCCTCCTAGTAACTTACCTTAGGCCTCTCAAGAATCCCTACAACTCAGGCTAGGAGGACAACCCTACACTCAGGCACATAGGCCCTACACTCAGACTCAACAGCCTTACACTCAGAGCAACAATGTTCTTACAAGAAAAATATGTAAGAGATTACAATAGAAGACCTTAGATTACAAACCTTCAGCCTTTGTCTTTAATTGAATTTGTACGACAGTTAGCTGGATTGGAGCAGGACTAGAAAATGGTTCTGCAGTAAGCCCTTGCTCTACCTTGATCTCCTATATTTAGTCGAAGGAAGAAGATCTATCACTTGAGTCTAGAGTGACTCAACCTATTCTTCTGAATCATATCAACAAGAACAACTTATCTTCCTGAAGTTGAAGTGCATAACTATCAGGAAGAATGTCTTCTCCTGGTATGCAGCTTGGAAGAACTTTTTTTGTGGTCAGATTATAGATATTCAGAACTTAGAACTTCTTGGCTGATCCCTGTTCCATTGAAGTAAGTGTTGCTTTTATATCCTTCAGTATAACAATGGCTCTTTGACTTTGAACTAACACAGCATGGACATGAAAGATAAAGTTATCTTGCTTTATCTCCTTTCCGCCAAAAATAGGTCTCGCCTTCTTAATGACTCTTTTTGAAAACAACCCAGCGAATTAGCTTATACTGGCATTTGTCTCAGCGGTTCCACTAAGATCAGGCTATCTACATAGTAGTCTAGAGACTGGCATTTGTCTCAATGGAAAATCAGCTGCTTCTCTGTGGATTCGCTGAGCCCAAGCTGTCTTCTCAGTAGTTCTGCTAAAACTAGACAACCATCTCAGCAGATCTGAGACTGGCTTCTATCTCAATGGCAAATCAGTTGTGTCTCAACGCTTTTGCTGAGACCATACTATCTTTTAGTGAATTGTCCCTCAAACTGCTGAGACATTGCAGTAATAACCAGAGATGTTTTAACATAGTTTTAGAACAACTTAAACCTGTAATGTAATGAAGGAAAAAGTTTTATCAAATATAATATGCACTTAGCATTGTAGCTGATGCATTTTTAAATCGAAGGAACATTGAAGGGCAATATTCACAACACATCTGCAGAAAGCTAATACTATTCAAAAGTCAACAAGCAAGTAAGGGAAATTGTACCGCAAGTTCTATTCATCATCCAAATATTATAGATGAACCAATTGAATACACTGACTTCAATGAAGAGCTTGAAGGAAATGAGAAATTAATATAATCTAAAATGATAGGAACCTCTAGCCTTGTTGTTTATAAAGAGCCATATGGTTCCATAATTGATCATATGAGGATGTTGCTCAGTGAAAAATGAAAGTCCTTTGAACATTATGAAGAAAAAAACTTTCAATGCAGTGAAAGAAGAATTATCTGTAGAGATTAGCGATGTTAAGGAAGACATGGCTCATTTTGATGCTCAAATAACTAGGTTGTTCATCAGAGCTGGAGGTTTAGTGGAACTCAATGTTAAAATGCTCAAGTACCGAGATACCAAATTAGAAGAATCTATTCATAACACCCCTAAGGTGGCAGCAATCACTAAAACAAGATCTAAAAATGTAACTGACAAGTTGATAAGGAAATTCACTGCTTTCCAGGACCAGATCTTGCAGAAGTATGAGGAGGGTCAAAATTTATGTGTGCAAACTTTATTTGATAGTGCTGAATATTGCAAAGATGAGATAGTGAAGAATATGTTTAAAGATGCTAGAAAGGGGGAGAGTATGGCATGTGAAACTACCTCCTGGCTGGCAAAAAAACTCAACTAAAATGGTGTGACTTTGTTGATCATGCTAAAGATGTTTAGATCATGAAGAAAGCACTATAAATGCTTCTAAATGGGAATGGCTTCAAAAGCAGGAAGAACATGAAGAAAGATTAAGAAGAGATGCATCCAAGAAGACTAAAAGGGCAGGGGGTGCTGTTGGTGATAGTGGAATAGGAAAAAATATAGCTTAACCTAATGAAAATATTTTGTTCTATTGATATATAAATCTTTGGAATGTTGTCCCTTTATTATGTTCATTTCATTTATATTATTAATGTGTTGATCATCTATATGTTAGGTTCTGACTTCTTCAAAAAGGGGGAGATTGTTGGAAATATTGCCTATAATGTTCTTGATTTGATCAATTCCACACAATATAGATGAGCGCACTTATATTTGATGTTTATTCTTTTGTTGTGATGTTTCCACGAATATGATAGTACAAGCGCGGTATAAGGCTAGACATAGTGTCATCAGGCATAATATTACAAATGTATTCCCTTATTGTGCAAGACACCATATCAACCAGAGTTCTAGCCGATGTTGGACTTGATACTCACTCTTCAAAAACCAATAAACAAAGTCTAAAAACTTGGTTAATGCAATAATTAAAGTATAAAACGATAAAAATTGTCCAAGTCAAAATTCTACTAAACATCTAGTCGAATAGTTAGATGATCTAACTGAATGTACAGAAGAATTAAGTTGAATCATATAAATATCAAGAGAGTACAAAATTCTATAAGGTACTAATTTGTATGGATAATCAAACCAAATATGCAAAATAATCATTTGAAAGGTTTCCGAAAAATAACTAAGTACAGATTAGACTAGGTGATATATTCATTTGTGTAGAAGAGTCAAAATCATTCTAGTAGATATCTCATGAAGGCAAAATATGATTAAGCACAAATTCGAATAAATATCAAACTGACCATGTGATGAAATTAAATCAAGTGTACCGGTCGTACAAGTAATATAAAATAAGGAGTGATCCCTGAGTATCAGTCTCTTAAGGAACGCAGGTTGGGGTCGTGAATCAATTGTTAGAAAATTAATTATAATGGGAAAAAGGAAGATCTAAATTGGGTTATTATTGGTGTTGTGAAATCATTAAAATAAAAAGGTTTGCATCGCTGGCACTGCTTCACAAGTCGATGGATGTGTAAATAAGTGAGTAGATTGTGAAATGAGGAAGTGAAGTAAAGTGATGTCCATTAGCACCTCTTTGCTATGTGACTAGACTATATGGTCCAATGGCACCACTTCGCACATCGATGGATGAGAGATCTTATTGATGTTGGTGGAGATGATTGCGGAAAGAGCACACCTCTAGCAAACCATAAACAAAAAAAGATTTCAAAATAATGAAATAGAAATACGAATCAACATGTTTACGGTGAATACATCATCATAGAAATGAAGAAACAACAACAATCATCTAATTATTCGGAGAAGAAAGTAAAGAATACAACTAAATACAGAGTCTCGTTGAAGGTTCTCGGTAGGAATCACTGGGTTGTCAGTTTGCGTCCTAGCACTATCTACAACTTACGTCCGGGGACAAAAAGAGAACCCACCCTCCTTCGAAATACCCATCTTCTTTGTCTCATGACCTGTCAACATTCGGTGCAATTTATCTCCTTGCTTGACAATGAAGATGTGGCTAAAATCTCCCCATTTACTGCTCTAGATGATGCGAAGTGGCCACGGGCAAAGCCTTAGGTAAAAGGGGAAGGAAAACAGAGTCGGAGCTCCTCTCTTGAAGGTTTGGTGCAACTGTGCGCTAGAAAGGCCGGACTGAATTTGAATTCTTAATTAGGGAGAAAATTTGTGCTTAAATGGTAAATTTTAGTAAAAATTGGTCAAGCATAGTCAAATACATGATCGTGCATGCGAAACGTGTGCTTCCCTTTCATTAAATTTTCAAATACAGTAACATTAGGACCGTGTGATTTTACTCACACATGGTTGGAATAACCTGCGCAAAGGAAATGCACGGGCTAGGAGAGGACTTAGTTTTTCAAGATTCAAAGATAGATCATGTGATTTTCTTCACTAATGGTTGAAAATAATTATGCTAGGAGGGATCGCACGAGAGACAATTAATTATAAAATTTTAGACAAAAAGAGCTGCTTATGTGTTTGGTTCTCACAAGGTTGGAACAACTGTGTACAAAGAAAATGCACGAGCTGGGAAGAACACCAATTTTGGCATTAAGACTACGTACGATCGCAGAAATCATGTGTGAATGATTGGCACAATTGTGTGATCAAGTGGTAGTGTCAACCTGATGAACACGATCATAAAAACGATATTGATATCGCACACAATTGGAATGCACATGCATGAAGGAAAATTACAAACTGTGTGATCCTATCATTTTGTCAACTCAATACAAGCAGAGTCACGCATGGGGAAATCTCTCGTGCGCGAAGAAAAATTGCACGACCGTATGTTATTCTCAGAATTCAATCTTAAGGCTGTGTCCTGCCCTAGAATGCCTAAAACCAAATCTCTGTGGCCAATTTCCTATGGAACACCCAGAAATTTGTAAAAAGAAAAATAAAGGGATGAGGAGCACCATGTGATTACCTACAAAACGAATGAGTGCGCCATTATACACCAAAACAAGCTAAAAGTTCACTTCGAGAGTTAAGTATGATTAAGTGAAATATGAGTGAATAACCATCTAAAGTGAAATGTTTATACACTAAAATGAGCTCAAATGAGTGAAAAATACTATATAATTGGGACTCATCACAACCCCAGACTTACCCATTTGCTCGTCTCGAGCAAACAATTCCTCGTGAAGACGAGAAAAATCACATGTTGGAAAGGAAATTGAATGTGTGGAGTACAATATGAAATTGCTTGCACGTGAACATAGAAATTCTAGTAGAAAAAACCTTTTTCGCATTTGAATTAGCTTATAATTTTCTAGATTGAATTCATATATATAATCTATACTTGTAATTAGAATAATAATGAATTCTTTGGTCAAGCACAGGGAAAAAGCAGTACAATCACTAAGAGGAATATTGTCGGAGATCGAGGATCAATACAACCTCCAAAGAAATCCATCAAAGACGATGGTCATAGGCTTTCTAGTTCACACACTCTCTGCGACACTGGTTAAGTTTAGAGGGCGAATCAATAGGACTTTCGGTTAAATTGTAGTCTTAGGTTAACAATGCAATGATCGGGAATAAACTCAAAGGCTTAACACACCTAAACCTAAATGAGCTCACAATAAGACTAATATCTAAGGAAAAAGATAATGTGTGCATGATACCCCTAGACTTAAATAAGATATTATAGGGCATGTAGACCGCCCATTCCTAAATATTGTTTCTTTTTGAAAAAAATTTCAGTATCATTTCTTTTCACGTTTTCTCTTTTCTTTCTTTTTCAAATTTTTAACTTTGCAATTTTTATGAACAAACTCAAATGTATATAATCGATGATGTAAAGCCACCACATTCAAGAATACACCACATCCACACCCAAAAATAATTTGCTTGCACTTAACATTTTGAGCTCGACTTTGTTGTGCGATCCGTATAGTCGTTTAGGCTTTAGCGAATTGTTGGTGGAGCTGAATTAAGAGGTAGGGGTTAGCAATAAGTGATATAAGCAAGGATAAGACATGTAGGCATTGTGCAAAGGCTTAACCAGGCTAAAGAATAGCCTCTATCACATTCGCACTCGTGAACTCACCTATACCCATGCTTCGAGAGTCACTAGGGGTAAGCTATAACCACTGAGAAAGGATATTCTTCCTCCTAACTTGAGCAATACGATTCTACCAATCATATAAACACATCACCTATGCTACCGTCGAATTTTATCAGAACGCGAATTAGGAGTATAATAAATAATATTCACACAAATATAAAATTATAATATTAAATGCAAATGAAAAAGTTGATTATATATGGAATTCTACATAAGACACGAGCACTCAACTAGGAGCACTACTAGAGTCAATATGTTACTCTGACATTCAATCCTAGCCACACATTGACTTTCCAATCAACACAAAAAATAAAATTTACACGATGCTCATCAATGAGTAAGTGCACGCTCGAGGGGGTGAAATGGTTTTGGGTAAATGCAAATGCAAATGCAAAAATATTTTCATTAAAAATTAACACTGAAATGAAAATTTCTTCTGGCATGCACATGAAGTAGTGTGTGTGCATGGTGAGTAATGTTGATGTGGTAAAAGGGCACCACCAGATAACGGTGTTCGATCACGGGGGGATTAGGAGAAGGGAAGAAATGAGGCTGCTGGAAATGCCTCTACATGCTCGAGATTGGAGAACGTTCGATCCGGGTTACAGGGATAAATGGAGGTTGATGTGGAACTGTCGAGCAGCTAGTTACTTTAACGGTTAGGGATTTGTGGTAGAGGCTGAGAGAAGGGTGAAGAGAAGAAGAGAGTTCGCTTGCAGCGGCAACAACAGAGTTCGCCCACCGCAGCTTAAATGCCACTCCTGGGACAGGCTTTCCTTTGATTATGAATCAGTATTACATCTTGAGTTGAGTCCTTTACATGAGAAAATATAAAGGGTACAAAGAGGAAGCTGGCAGCTAGAGGAAAGAAGATGCCAGAGGCTGCGCGGTTTGACCAAACAGGTCAGCAAACCACCCAGACAGCTGATCTCGCAGCTCGCTACAAAGCTGGGCGGACTGCGCGATTAGGCCGGGAAGACCGCTGAGGTAGCTGGAGCCAACCAGAAGCAGTTAGCCGTGGAGGCCGTGCAGACTGGGGATCAGGCCGGGAACAGAGCTTGCGGACAGAAAGTTAGTATCCGCAGGGTCTACTGTGATGGTTTGTCCTCAACTGTCGTCCCCTCTCTTAAAGTTTTGAGTGTTTGGGCGACCTGGAATCTAACTGCAGCAGTATATTTGTTCCATCAGTCTTGTGGTCTAGGGGTCTGGCGAAGAGAAGCCGCAGCAATCTGCTTGAAGCCGCAGTAGTCTAGCAATGTGTAGCTATCTGCTTGAAGCCGCAGCGGTCTGACCGTGGTTATAGTCTGATTGTTTGCAGCAGACGGTCAGGTGGTCAGTTCGAGAGGCTGACTCTGGGATATTGTGGCTTTGTAGTTAGTTTTTTTATTTCATGTATAGTTGGCAGTTTTGTCATGTCAAACTGCATAAGCCGCACGGCTTATATTTATGCCCACATTGTTTGTTGTAAATCTCTCTCTCTCCCCCAGTTTCTATAAATAAGGGCGCATACCTTTGTAATCTTTATCTTTTTTGAGATAAAAAAAGTTTGCAGTTTATTTACCTCTTTTGTCCATTTTCCACATGGTATCAGAGGAAATCGATCCTTTGCTTCAAGAAGATTGCGGTTTCTTGCTCTAATCGCGCAGCCTCTTCCTCCGGCTTCATCCAGTTTGTACGGCTTCTTTCATTTCCCTCCCCTCACTTTCTTATCCAAGTGCTTGTGTCTTGCTTCCTCCCGGGCCTTTCTATTTGCCCGACTTCCCTTGCTAACCGTGTGGTTTCTCTTCCCGCATTTTCTCTTCTCTGTTGCGAGTTTTGCCTTTGTTCGCGGTTTCTTCCTTGACACTGGTGTGTTTTCTCCTTGACCAGGCGACCTCGTACTCTTTTCTCTTCTTGCTTCTTCTTTGCTAGTCACTTGTCTCTTCTTTGGTGTGAGTCTGCATTTTGGTCGCGGCTTGTTCCTTATCGCTGGTGTCTTGACACCGTGACCGCGTGGTCTCTGTGTCCTTGTAAAACCTGTTCTTGATCGTTTTGTCTTTTTTACACTGCGCGGCTTCTTTCTTTTTGTTCGCGACATTTGCGCCGTGTTCGCGAGGTCTCTGTCTCTTCTTTCTTCTTGCGTGGCTTTTTCGCCTTTCGGTCACACCTTTTTTGCTGCTGGTATGTTGACACTGAGACCGGGCGGCTTGTTTTTCTTTGTCCGCGTGCTTCTCCTTTCTCGCTGATGTTTCTTTACCTGCTGCGGTTTTCCGCACCTTGGTATGGTTTCTTCCTCTCTTCCCTCCCTTCTAGTCATAGCTTCTTCTAGCCGCTAGTTTGTGTATCTTTGACCATGCGGTCTCCTTGGTCTCTCTTTCTTCTTCATTATTTGTGCCGGCTAGTTTCTCCCTGAGCGGTTTGTCTACCTGCTTTCCGGCTTCTTCTTTCTAATGAATTCCCTTCTCTCTTCTACTACTTATTATCTTACAGTCTCCTTTGATAAGTGGCTTATTGACTCTGGTGCCACTTGTCACATGACTGGTAACTCTCGTTTGTTTTCCTCTTTGCTTAAGACAAACAGATTATCTCCTGTTGTTGATGCTGATGGGACCTCTGCGCCTGTGCATGGTATTGATACTGTGCATCTCTCTTCATCTTTGTCCTTAGAGGACACTCTTTATGTCCCTAATTTCCCATGTAATTTACTATCTGTTCATGCTCTTTGCACCCAGTTAAGTTGCACAGTTACTTTTACTGGCACCACTTATTCTTTCTCTGATTCTGTTTCTCAGGCTATAATTGCTACTGGTACTGCTCGTGGTGGCCTATTTTATCTTGATATATTGTTGCTCTTTCTGCTTCTTCCTCAGTTCATTTGTGGCATCGTCGTCTTGGTCATCCTCCTTCTCATCTCATTCATCAACTTTTTCCAGACCTTCCTTTCGATGATTTTCCTTTGAACCGTTAAGCATGTGAGTTAGGCAAACATCATCACTCTTCTTTCCCAGCTCGAACGGGCTATTGTTCTTCGTGTCCTTTTAAGCTTGTTCACTCTAACATCTGGGGTCCTTCTCCTTTTTCTTCTATTGGTCGCGGAAGCTTATAGTTTGTAATATTTATTTATGATTTCTCTAGATGCACTCGGATGTATCTCTTGAAGGATCGTTCTGAACTATTCTCTGTATTCACTGCTTTTTATCATGAGATCTTCAAACAGTTTAGTGTGCCCATTCAGATTCTTCATACTAATAATGCCAAAGAATATGTCAACCATCAGTTCTCTTTATTTTGTGTGGACAAAGGTTTGATTCATCAGACAAGTTGTCTGTATACCTCATGTTGGGTACACTGGAAATTATGTACCAGATTTGGAGAAGCCTCTCTATACTCAATGATATTCATCAATTTGTATTTGATGGGATGTTGAGTTTAGTGTGCAGGTTTAAGAAATGAAGGAAAATTTCTAAGTACAAGTGTCGACACTTGTATGGAATTGTGTCGACACCTGAAGTAGGAGTCGTGTCGACACCTAGGAATTGTGTCGACACCTGAAGCAGGAGCTGTGTCAACACCCAGAAGTTATGTCGACACCAGAAGCAAGGCATGTGTCGACACCCAGGAATTGTGTTGACACCTGAAGAAGGCTTGTGTCGACACACAAGACTTGTGTCGACACACACTCAACGCCATCTATCAACAACAGCTATACTGTGTCTGAAAGGCTTGTGTCGACACATAGGTCTTTTGTCGACACACACTCAATGCCATCTATCATCAACAGCTATATTGAGTCTGAAAGTCTTGTGTCGACACATAGGACTTGTGTCGAAACACACTCAACGCCATCTATCAACAACAGTTATACTGAGGCTGAAAGGCTTGTGTCGACACACAGGACTTGTGTCGACACACACTCAATGATGTTTGACATACACTCAATGCCATCTGTCAACATCAGCTATGTCGAGACTAGGAGCAGTTTTGTTGACACACAGGACTTGTGTCGACACATACAACAGAAGCTGTGTCGAGAAGGTAAAAAATGACTGTGTCGGCACATTGGAAGATATGTCGACATCATCAAGAATTGTCTCGACACTTGGTTTATTTGTGTCAACATATTTGAAGTAGTTTGCTGACAGTGTCTTGCTGATAAAGAATTTCAATGAAGGGTCAGTTATAACGACTGAAGACTTGATAGCTGTCATAAGTAACAAGACTGACACATCTGTCAGTGCTGTCAGAAGGCCATTATAAACTGGATCAGCCGATAATCATGGATGAACTCTATATAAAGGGTTGATCCATAACAACCAGAAGAAGAATCCAACATAACAAATTATATAGAACTAACAACAAGTATTGGAGAGCAAGAGGCTGACCCAGAAGAAGGCAGATCCTGAACAAGTCTGCAAGAAAGATTTAGATCTGATTCTGAATTTGAGAAGAAAGCTAATTAAAGATCAAATTCATCACCAAGTAAAGGTCAATCTTATTTTGTTCAAATTCAAGAAGCTTTGAAGAAGCTAAATCAGGTTGGATCTGAAGTATTCAGTCATTCAAGAACTGATCAAGAAGCTCTCACCCATTTAGATTTCAATCTGGGTGAAATTTCTATTTCTTTAAATAAACTTTTTTTTGTAAGATCTTATATAGATCTGAGTTGTAAGCCTATATTTATAAAGGTTGAGTTAGGGCTGAGTGCCTGAGGTGTAGGACATATTAAAGTCTGAGTTGTAGTCCTGGAGATAAAGGCTGAGGTAGGGCTGTTTCCTGAGGTAGGGTTCTTGGGAAGAATCCGAGGCAGGACTTGAAGAAGTCTGAGCGGTAGAAACCTATCAGGTTCTAAGTTTTAAGATCTGTGGATCTGAGATAGGGGAAGGAAGTTTGGCTGAATCCAGTTCTCTACTGGATAGGCGAAGGGATAAAGTGGATATATCCATAAATTGGGGAACTACTATAAATCTTGTTGTGTTGTGTTAATTTTTTCTGAGAATTGTGATTTTATATACTGTGTTAAAACTTGCTAATTGCCTAAATAGTTAAAAAGAGTAGAACCTATTCACCCCCCCTCTAGGTGTCTAGGCTCTTGAAATCAAATCTTTCAAGTGGTATCAGAGGGAGGTTGCTCAAAAATAGACATAATAGTCTGAGTTAATCTCCATGACAATTAACAATTAGCCAGAATGGGTTCAAATAAGAATCATAAGGAAATTGGATCCATGAAACTGCCCATCTGCAGGAAAGAAAACTTTGGGATTTGGAAAGAAAGGGTCAGATTGTTCATGGAATCTCTTGATGCTAATCTCAAAACCCCTAAGAGCTATTCTGAAATGACTAAGGATGAGATCATTCTTGTAACTTTAGACAAGAAAGCGGAAAACATAATTGTAAGTGCTATAGATGATGCCACATTTCAGAATTTGGTACATTACAAAACCTCCAAGGAGATGTGGGACACCTTGATTGTCTACATGGAGGGAACTGAAGAAGTTAGAGAGGATAGGAAATCTATGTTGAATCAAGAATATGAAAGCTTCAAACAAGCTAAGTCAGACAGCATAGCAGAATGTTACAAGAAATTTTTTAGAATTGTAAATGAGTCGATGACCTATGGAAGAGTCTTTAGCACATGAATTGAATGATAAGTTTATCAGGTCACTGACCAAGGAATGGGATACAAAAATATGTGCCATTAGAGAGGTGTCCAACCTTGCTGATACACCTCCACCAACCTTGTTTGGAAAACTGCTAACTTATGAGATGCAGCTTACTGCCAGAAAGAAGGAGGAGAAAAGCAGTAGGTCTGAGTATAAAGACAAGTTAGTAGCCTTCAAAGATGAAGCCACAAGGAAGGGTAGGAGAAAGTCTCCTTCTCAACCCAGAAGAAGTGCTAAGGCTGAAGCAGAAAATCCTGACATCAGTACATCAGACAGCCACCATTCTGATGAAGACTTTGTTGCCTTTACAAGGCAGTTTCAGAGGTTCATGAAGAAGATGAAATGCAGAACCAAGCCATCTTCATCCTCCTTCAAGGATGATTATTAGGAGAAGAAGAAGACTTCTAAGGAGGACATGTATGCCTTTAATCCTAGTAAACAAACTAACTCTAAAATTGTTTGTTATTGCTGCAAGAGGCATGGGCATGTTATAGCTGACTGTCTTGTCAAGATAAAGGAGACTAAGGATAAGAAGAAGCCTCAAAATAAGGGCAAGAAGGAGAAATCCTTGGTTGCCCAAAAGTAGAAGAGTTGGACTGACTCTCCATCCTCAGAATCTGGAGAAGAAGATGATATAGAAGCTTATATTGGGTTGTTTACTATAAAAGAGGATTCTATGGAATCAAAATTCTTGCAAATGCTGGATTCCATAAATGGAGGTGAAGACTATTATTGTAAAGGGTTGATGGCTCTTTCAGAAGAAGATCAGTTCCTGGATCAGCCAGGTCCAAGTAAGGTATATAGTCCATTTTTAGCTTTTGATTATTTTACTAGATCAGAATCAGTAGCATCAACTTCAAGAGAAGTGGATGGTTCTGAATCTGAGGGTGATGTATATCAATTAATTGATGGGTATGGTGGTTTGTTGCAAGCACTTAAGAGGAGCAAATTCCTTGTCAAGAAGCAGGCCAAGGAAATTGAATCTCTCAAACAGGCTACAATAGATTTAGGCAATCTGATAGATTTAAAACTGAAGGAGGTTGAAAAACTGAAAAACATAACTGTTATTCAGATGGGCCCAATCTTTTTCAAAGAAAATCACATCAAAAATCTGGAAGCAAGACTCTAGAAAGAAAGGGATCTAGTGGCTAAATTTTCAAAGCCAAATTTTGTCTTGCCTTTAATAGATAACTTCATATCTCAGAAAGGAAAGACGGGACTAGGCTTCAAGGAAAGAACAAGGGCAGCCAATTCTCAAGGAAAAGGCAAAGGCCCAGTTCAGCCACTAGCTATGAAACCCCCTATTTATTTTAGAAAAATGGTGCAACCTACTAATAGTTATGATCATGACCTCACTTATGGTCACTGTGAGTATGGTGATCTCAATGGCAAGGGGGCACATGCTAATAGGGCACCTTATAAGCAAACCCATCATGTCCTTAAGGAATCCTTGGGGAATGCTGCTCCTGCACCTACACATAAAAGGAATGCTGACAACAATGTTGAGAAGCATGTACTTAAGAAAAGGTACAATATATTTGAGTGATGGTGTTGTGGCAAGGTGGGCCACTTTGCCATTGATTGTTGGTTCAATTCTAGTATTCAGAATAAGGCCAGTTTACCTGTCATAAAGGCTGCAGGTAAGCATGTCAGATTTCAAGCTAACTTGATCCTATGACCCAAAAACTATTTGGGTTCTAAGGATGGGTAAATCTTTATTTGATGCAGGTGAGTCCAAGTGGCCATAACCCTATATGGTACTTGGATAGTTGATATTCCAGGCACATGAATGGAACAAGAAGGATGTTGAAGGACTATTCTCCTTGGTGGATCAAAAAAAGGTGTCATCAAAGGGTTTGGTAACATTTCTAGTAACTCTATATGTATCACTAAAGTGGATTATGTGAAAGGTCTGAAACATAACCTAATTAGCATAAGTCAACTAAGTGATTTTGGGTATAACATCTCTTTCCTCAAGAGTGAGTGCCAACTAAAGAGGTCAAGTGATCAAGAGATCATTTTGACTGGCACTAGGAAAAGGAATGTATATTGTCTTAACCTTTATTATGAGTATAACAACTCACCTATCAATCTCGTTGCCGATAAGAAAGCATCACAGTGTTTCCAATGGAACAAGAGGCTAGCTCATCTGAACTATAGGTCAATAGGACAATTATTTAGTATGGGGTTAGTGAGGAATGGTCCTCATGTCAAGTATATTAAAGAGGATGTTTGTTTAGCTTACCAGAAGGGCAAACAGACCAAGACCTCTTTCCATGGACTTGTTACCAAAGATTAAGTGAGATGTCTATATCTCCTGTATATGGATTTATTTGGTCCAATGCCAGTTCATTGTCTAGATAAGAAAGCATACACATTAGTTATTGTGGATGACTATTCTAGATTTACATGGGTTTTCTTCTTGAGGAAGAAATATGAAACCCCTACTGTCTTCCAGACTTTTGTTAGACAAATTCAGAATGAATTTAACAATTCAGTGGTCAAAATCAGAAGTGATCTTGGAACTGAATTTAAGTCTGAGTGTATGACAAAGTTCTGTGAAGAACTTGGGGTTCATCAGGAGTTCGACTCACCTAAAACTCCCCAGCAAAATGGAGTTGCTGAGAGAAAGAATATGACTCTAATTGAGGCAAGTAGAACACTACTAAGTGATACTTCTATAGTACCCCCCCCCCCTAACCTTTTGCCCGGGTCGGGCCGGAGGGGGTACTACTGGCCTAAGATGCCCACCCAGTGCTTATAGGGGAAACGATCCACCCTATCCAAGCACTAGTTGGTCGTCTTTCTTGGCTCAAATCAGAACATTCATAACCGATCAGAATATAGCGGAAGCATTAACAGGAAACCATTTAAGATTTATATATCACATATCAAAATCATAGCGGTTCTAGGGTCGAAGCCTAAGTACTTATATAAGCTCATGGGCTATACATGTGCTACATATAATCCTCATATATGCTCTCTCTACGCTGCTCGGCAGAACTCACATCTCTAAACTCTGGGGACAGTGGGGGTGCATCGGCTCGAGTAGACCTAGCTGCTGGCGTAATCTCCTGTGGCAGTGGGTCACTACTATGCTCCACCTCCTATGAATTGTTAATCAAATAACCTTTAGTCAAAGAGCTAAGTGGAAATAAATCCCCTCCCCGGATCGACATCCTTGGGACGAGCACGCACCCACCCAACAGAAGTAAATAGCCGAAGCAAGAGAGGGTTAGCACAACATTTCATATATGAATAGCTAGGAACAAATATAAAAGAGTGCAGTATAATCGGAAAAAGCAGCAATAGTATAAAAGGGTTATAACAATGCTCTACTAGCTCATAAGCACAACATGTTTTCATATCCTGAATTCTATTACAGCCATTCACAGCCGCGCACATACCACAGGCATTCACAGCCGCACATACAAACCCTATGTCGACATAGTTTGGACCGCTTCTGTTCTAGCAAAGTAGCGAACCCCGCGGGCCTCACCGATATGGCCGTCGGTGATAATGGCCATACCTTCCACTTCAAGGGGTGATCGTACCACACAACCCGAGGCCCTTACGTACAACCTGGGGTACTCTTGGATGTGAGCGACGTCCAGCGAATCATTTTGGCGGACCAGTGGAGGAAAACCCGACGGGGAATAATAGAATGGTTGGTCACCCCTGCTACTCATCTCCCTATCGCCATTATTCATCGACCTTCCCGCACCGGTATGAATGGTCTGCGAAAGGGACTGACCCACCACTATTTCACCGCAAGCAATTTACAAACAATCAAACAAAGGCAATCATAATACACACCGGGTCTACGTCGGCCTTCCCTACTAGACTTGGAGGAATATCTCAACTCCGGATATACCCAACTAAGGCTCAACCTTAATAACGACTGCTCGTTAGAGCAGGACCCAAGATTATAATAGTAAATTGCAATGAGGATAAATGCGGTGTTTATGCTGCTTATTTAAAGTGCTGAAATAAAACGTGACCAGTACGAAACTGGAGTAGTACTTAATTAAAAGTGTTTGACCAGTACGAGACTGGAGTAGAGCTGAATTAAAAGTACTTGACCAGTACAAGACTGGAGTAGAGCTGAATTAAAAGTACTTGACCAGTACAAGACTAGAGTAGAGCTGAATTAAAAGTACTTGACCAGTACGAGACTGGAGTATAGCTGAATTAAAAGTACTTGACCAGTATGAGATTGGAGTATAGCTGAATTAAAAGTACTTGACCAGTACGAGACTGGAGTAGAACTAAATTAAAAGTACTTGACCAGTACGAGACTGGAGTAGAACTAAATTAAAAATAATTGACCAGTACGAGACTTGAGTAAAACATAAAGAAAAGGTTAGTAGTCCAATCGCTCTATTCAGGAGGCTTCGGTCGCATCTCCGTTCTCAGGAGGCACATTCAGTTCTATTTCAGTTTTTAATAAGGCTTCATTGGGTTACACCCATTATTAAGATCCGATTAGGATTTGGTTGCGCCTTATTAATTACGGCTTAATCGAATCAGGGGCTTATCAGGAGTTACACCCTCATTATTTGTCGAGAATAATTTGCAACTCACTACTCATACTCTCATTTTCAGAGCGTGTCCAGATCACCCGAGAGTTGAGGCGCTCGACGGTTTCACAAAGTCTCGGATCACACGGAGCTTGGTCACTTGCCTCAGCCACTCTCGTCGATTTGATAAATTGAATTTATTATTCAAATTAGAGAGGATAGTCGCGCACTCCAATTTTCATTTTCGAGCATAATAATTTCTGAGCGTGACCATAGGCTTCCAGATTTAAGGAAAAATATCAAAACTTATCCCCATGACCCCAAATTTTGATACAACCCTTAAGAGAGCCTAAAATGAGTCTAGTAATTTTTTGTAATTTTCCAAAGTGTTTTGGGCCTTTAATTTGGCCAAAAAAAACTTATTTTGGCTTTTAAAAATACCAAATTAACATTCAAAAAATTCTTAAAATTTTTGTGGAGGAAGCGCTCATCAAGGAGAATAATTTTTATGTTCAAAACTTTTTCATGAGGGCTCTATTTTAGTCTCTAAAAAATCAAACTCATTATTATTATATTATTATATTATAATAAATATTATAATAATATAATTTATAAAATAAATACACTGTAGATTATCTTCTCCCCCCCCCCCCCCCCCCGCTGTACAAAACTCGCCTCCCTTACGAAGCTTCTCTGCCACCGGCCGGCCACCAGCCGGCCCTGGCTCCACCACCGGCCATCCCATCGGTGGTGGACGCTCCCTCCGACGGTGGTCCGGCAGCCTGCCAACGCCGGCCATCGCCGAAGCATATTTTTTTAGAAAAACAGGAGGGGAGGGGGTGACGGCGGCGGCGCTCCGGCCGCCGAAGCTTGCATGCACTATGTCAAAAATGGGGAAGGGAGGAAGAGAAGGTTCCACCTGAGTTTGGCGGGCTCAGGAGGGGCCGGCTTGGTCGGCCATGTCTCAAGGTGGTGAAGGGGGAGGAGCTCCTCAGCTTGGCTTTTTTGGCCACCAGAACTCTGACAGAGGGGGGAGCAAGGGGAGGGCTGCTCTGGGAGGTGTGAGGCAAAGAGAGGGGGTTGGGTGGCTTTTATAGGGAGGGAGAGGGGGGATATACCCCTTTTGGACAAGGTGGGATTAATCCCTCCTTATGGAGGGATTAAATCCCCACCCTCCAGCTGTCCAAGGACAGCTGGAGGCCCCCCTCTTTTCCCCATGTGGGGAAAAGGATGGTGAATCCCTTATGGGCTTGGGCCTTTTGGGAAGAGAGGGGAAAAGGAGGAGAAGAGGGGTGGGGTGGGCCTCCACCTATCCTAGGCTTGATTGCTAGTTGGGGGGCCCAAAGAGAGTGAGGGGGCATGGGCCATCCTCTTTTGGAGAGGAGGTGGGCCCCTCATATGGAGAAAAAATCTAAAAAGTGGATTTTTCGGAGGGTTTGACCAAGTCAACCCTAGGGTGGGTCCCCCTTGCTGGTCAAAGTAAATGTGGGTCTAAGTCATCGGGGTCGGGTCAAAGTTCGGGTGTCATGCCATAATTGGTGTGCGCACGCTTTTCGGTGCACGACTAGGCTTGATTTGACCACGTGTTGACCAATTATCGTCAAAATTGACCGGGATGACTTCCGTTGACTTCATATTGACTATACTAGTCCAACGCCACTGACTAGGGTTGAATTGGAGTCCGTTTGGCGAAAGTCCAAAATCTGCGCGTCGCAGCACGCTAAAATGGTCGAAGTGTGTAAATTGTCGTTAGACATCGGTTCGCAACGCAATGAGTTTTGAAGCGTTCGTATCAACTATATGAAGTCATAGGAATTGACAGAACTCAAATCGGAGTTCTTTATGTCAATATCCAAATGTCTCATTTTGCGACGTTCTGCGAGAAATTGTCAAATCTACCGTATTACTTTGGAATTCTACAGCACGAGTTCTAATGCAGTTGTATTGACTATAAAAGGCTAGAGGAACTGATGGAACTCAAAACGGAGTTCTCTAGCTCGATATCCAAAATCTCGCTCTCGTTGCGTTTTAAGAGAAATGGTCACATCCACTATACGACCTCGGGGTCTAACTGAACGAGTTCCGATGAGTATACGAGGCCACAAGAACTGACAGAACTCAATTCAGAGTTCTCTAGCTCTATTTCTCGCCTAGAGTTATTTCCCACCGAGTCATGGGTAGGGTTCGGGCCACTTTTATTGGACCCAGTAAGGCTCTGGTGGCCCAATAAAAGTCGGGATGTTACAATCTAATAAAAATAAAAAGATTTTCGTCCTCGAAAATTTGCTTGAAGAAGGGGGAAAAGTAACATACCTAGGGAAAGAGCTCTGGGTGCTTTTCCCGGAGGAGTGCTTCAGGTTCCCACGTGAACTCTTCTCGTCCGCAGTTTGACCATAACACCTTAACCATCGGAATGGTTTTGTTGCGTAGTGTCTTTACCTTATAATCTACTACTCTGACGGGTTTGATCCGGATGGATCTATCTGACTGTAGTTGCACCGGTGGAGTAGGAAGGTACTGCTCTGGTTACCGGAGGACTCCTCTCAAGTAAGAAACCTGAAACACATCGTGAAGATTCCCAAACTCTGGGTACACGGCTAAATGATAGGCGACGGGGCCAACACACTCTATCACCGGATTGGGGCCCTAAAAAGCGGGGATCTAACCTTTTCTTCTTTCTCAACCAGGAGACACCATGCATGGGCTTTATTTTCAAGAACGCCATTTCCCCCACGCTAAACTCCACCGGTCGGTGCCGCGCATCATAGTACTTAGCCTGCCGGCTCTGCGCATCCCGCATTCGCTCCTGGATCAGCCGTATCGCTACCGTAGTGTCATCGATATAAGCCACTCCCAAGGCTTCCGGGTCCTCTTCCTGAGCCCAAGTCAACGGGGTTCGGCAACGCCTTCCATACAATGCCTCGTATGGAGCCATCTTAATGCTAGCCTGGTTGCTGTTATTGTATGGAAATTCGACCAATGACAACAGCTGCTCCAATTGCTTTTTGTGCTCCACTATGCGTAGTCGAAGAAGGTCCTCCATCGTCCGGTTCATCCTCTCCAACTGTCTGTCTATCTGTTGGTGGAAGGTGGTGCTGAAGGCCAAATTAGTTTCCAAATACGCATGCACCCGCCTCCACTCCTTATATGTAAAACACCCATCACGATCTGTCACGATGGACTTTGGTACTCCGTGGAATCGTACAACTTGCTCTAGGAACATCCTGGCCAGGATATCTACCCCGTCACCCTGTCGGTTTGGAATGAACCGCGCTACCTTGGTGAGTCGATCTACGACCTCCCAAATTGAGTCATTCCCAGTGTGGGATGGAGGTAGGCCGTAGACGAAGTCCATGGAGATGTCTTCAAACTTCCACTCTGGTATCGACAGGGGCTGTAATAGGCCTCTTAGACTGCGACATTCGGCCTTAACCTTCTAACAGGTTTGACACCAGGCCACAAAGTTGGTGATATCTCTTTTCATTCCAGGCCAGTAGATGGTCCTGCGCAAGTCTACGTACTTCTTAACTATGCCAGAGTGAATTAAGTACAGTGACTGATGGGTCTCTTACAGAATTTCCTCACGAATCCCTCCGATAGCGGGAACAAATATGCGATGCTTGAATTGCAGAATCCCATCATGCAATTTATAATCCTCCTGTGTCACTCCTTGCAGAGATCGGATGATTGGTATCACCTCTGGGTTGATATTCTGGGCTTCTTGTATCCGGTCCCGGATGTCGCATTGGATTTCCATCCAATACAGCTGCGAGTAGTACTCTTCCGGATCTCTTCGGGCAACCAGGGTAATCTCCATGACTATCAAAGACCGGAAGAGTTCTTTAGGGATCTGCTCTATCCAAATCCCGGCTATTACAGGCTGGCGGCTCAAGGCGTCAGTGACTCTGTTATCCTTCCCTGGGTAATATTGGAGAGAGAAGTCGTAATTGCATAAGAATTCCAGCCATTAGCACTGTCGTAGGTTCAACTCCTTCTGCGTGAAGACATACTTGAGGCTCTTGTGATCGGAGAAGATCTCACATCTTACTCCGTACAGGTAATGCCTCCAGATTTTAAGGGCGAAGATGACGTCTCCCAACTCTAAATCATGCGCTGCATAGTTTAACTTGTGCGGCTTCAATTATCGCGAGGCATAGGCCACTACCTTGTCATGTTGTATTAGAACGGATCCCAATCCCTTCAGGGATGCATCAGTGTAGATTTGGAATCCCTCGGTCCCTGTGGGGATCGTAAGGATTGGCGCACAAGTCACCCACTTCTTTAGCTCAATAAACGCAGCCTCGCACTCCAGCGTCCATCGAAATATGATGTCCTTCTTGGTGAGAGCAGTTAGGGGTAGGGCAATCTTGGAAAAACCTTCGACGAATTTCCTGTAGTATCCGGCAAGACCGAGAAAACTTCGGATATCCACAGTTGTCCTGAGTTGTGTCCAATTTTGTACTGTCTGGACCTTGGCTTGGTCTACTGCCACTCCTTCCTTATTTATCGTGTGGCCTAAGAATCCAACTTATTCTAGACAGAATTCGCATTTAAAAAATTTGGCAAAGAGAGAGTGCTCCTGGAGTTTTAGTAGCACCATCTGCAGGTGCCGAGTATGGTCCATCTTGGTCTTCGAGTAGATTAGGATGTCGTCTATGAAGACGATGACAAAGTGATCCAAGAAAAGTTCGAAGACTCTATTCATCAGGGACATGAATGCGGAAGGCGCGTTGGTGAGCCCAAAGGGCATCACTAGGAACTCATATAGACCGTATCGGGAGCTGAAGGCAGTCTTGGGGATATCTTCCTCTCGGATATGAAGTTGGTAATAACCGGATCACAGGTCCATCTTGGAAAATACGAACGCACCTTGCAACTGATCAAACAGTTCGTCGATCCTAGGAAGGGGGTAGGTATTGGGTACAATCAGCTTATTCAGCTCCTTGTAGTCGATGCACAGTCCCAGAGTCCCGTCTTTTTTTCACGAAAAGTACCGGTGCTCCCCAGGGCGAGGAACTAGGGCGGACGAATCCAGCATTTATTAGTTCCTGTAGCTAGATCTTTAGTTCAGTCTGCTCTCTTGGGGCCATTCGGTAAAGGGCTCGTGATACTGGTCGTGCTCTGGTCACTAGCTCGATCTAAAAGTCGACCTCTCGCTGGGGTGGTAATCCTGGGAGGGACTCTGGGAAAATATCCGAAAAGTCGCGGAGTACTAGGACCTTAGCGAGCACCTAGGATTTCTCTTCCATCTCGAAGTAGATAAGGTATACTTCATCCTTCTGTCAGACAGATTTCACCATCTGCGTAGAAGTCAAGATAGTACGTGAGAAAGAGGGCACACCTGTCAACATGACGGTCTGGCCATTTGGGTTCTGAAGCCGGAATTCTCGCGTGGAACAGTTTATCTAAGCTTAGTTCTCAGCCAGCCAGTCCATTCCCAGAATTATGTCGAATCCAGTTATTGCTAGGATGGTTTTGTAGATTTCAAATTCTACTTCTCCTAGCACAGCCTGGAACGAGCACTTTTCGGTAGAAGTCATATACGACCCATCCGGTAAACGGATTCGTATAGACAGTCCGGTCGAACGAAAAACATTTCCTTTTGTAGCGATGAATTCGTGGGAGACGAAAGAATGAGTTGCTCCTGTGTCGAAAAGGGTTTTGGCAGGAAGTCCTTCTACCAACAAGATTCCTCATGACATGGGAAAAATATATATAGATATATATCATCCAACTAATATACATATACATATATACATATGTAACATACAATTTCAGTGGAAGATCCGATATCTCCTATCACCTAAGATATATACCGATGACTATGTCAGGGGTCGGTCCGTACTGCAGGTCTAGTGCGTAGGCCTCCTGGGGCGCTACTCGGCCCTCCTTGCCTTTCCTGTCAGCTCTGCCTCTGCGGCCTCTCTGACCCTGCCCTCGTGCCGTCTGACCAACCTGAACATCTCCCAATCCGGGTCTCCCCGTCGCCTGAGGGCAAAAGGCCCTCATATGTCCTGGCTGTTGACATAAGAAGCAGTTCCCTGCGAAGGGAACATCTCGTCAGGCCACTAGTGGGGGCTGCGGTGCTGGAGCTAGTCTAATGTCTTGCTGTGCAGCTGGGGGTGTTGGGGGGTGTTGGGGGTGCTGGGGGTGCTGGGGGTGCTGGTGGGTTCCTATAAGGCTGCTTTCGTCGTCGCTGTCTGTGCTCTCTATCCTGTCTTTGGGGAGCGACTCCTCCGTCTCGCCACTGCTCTCGAGGAAGCTCCACCTGACCTCTGCGCTGCTGAGCCACTGTCTGCTGGTCCAACTCTAAGGCTGTCGTATGGGTAACTATGGTGTGGAAGGTGGCTTGAGAGAGCATAATAAGGGCCTGCCTCAGGTCATCTCGTAGTCCTCTGTAGAACCGAGAAGCTCTATCCCTATCAGAGACAGCTAGGTTCCCGGTGAAGCGTGCCAGGTGTATGAACTCTCTCTCATACTCTGGCACAGTGCGGTTTCCCTGTCGGATGAGTAGGAACCTCTCTTGTAGCGTTGCTCGGTCTGCATCTGTGATAAAGAACTCTAGTAGAGCTATGGAGAACTCTCCCCAAAGGATCATGCTCATCGGCCAAGCTCGAAAGGTAGAGCGACTAGCCGCTCTCCACCAATCCCTCACATATCCCTCCAAGAGGGTCACCACCAAAGAGACTGCTGCCACAGCTAGGCAAATCATCCCTGATAGTTTAACTTTCAAGGCAGCCTAAACACCTAGAGGGGGGGGGTGAATAGGTTCTGCTTTTCTTATAAAAACTTCTAGGCAGAATTCAATTCAATAGCTAACACAATAAGCACAGCAATCACAGAAATTAAAACATTACAGATTGCACAATGTTTTATAGTGGTTCCCCAAGGTCTGGGTATATCCACTTTCCCCCTTCACCTATCTAGCAGTATGCTAGATTCGGCCAAACTTCCTCTTATCTCAGATCAATAGATCCTACAACTCAGAACCCAACTGGTTCCTACAACTCAGGCACAACTGCCCTACCTCAGCCTTGCCCCAAGGCTTACAACTCAGAGAATATCCTTCTCCTACACTCAGGCAAACAACCCTACCACTCAGAGTTCAACACTCCTACACTCAGCCTTTATATCATAGGCTTACAACTCAGATCTGTGTAAACAGATCCTACAGAAATATAGAAAAGATTGTTTAACTGTCTTGCCAAAGTTGAGAGAGAAAAGGCCAAGACAATTCTTGATCAGCTGATGCAATCAACTGTATCCGAGCCTTCTTCAAGGCTTCTTGAAAATGAACTTAGCTGAGTTGATTCCAAACAGCTTCTTGAGAATCCACTGGTGGTTTCTTTCTTCTTCTTCAAATTCTGACTTGATCTCTCTCTATCCAGCACTTTGAATGATTCTTCTGAATTCTGATTAGAACTCTTCTTAGATCTATCCTTAGATAGTCTTCTTAGATCTCCCGGAGAAGATCTTCTTAAGTGACTAGCACTTTCTTGAAATGAATAGAATTGTAATCCTTCTCCACTTTTTGATTCAATGTATTTCAAAAGATCAGTTGTGTGCCTTCTTTTCTTTTTTTTTCTCCTTCTGAATCTGTCTATTTATAGACATTCTTCATGGTAACCGGCTGATCCGGTTTCTAACCATTTTCTGACAAGTCTGACAGCTTCAGTTAACCGGTGTAACCCACAGCTGTCAAGTCTTCAAACAAGTCCTGTGCCTTAGTCTTGAACCACAAGTTGTTGAAACAGTCTGTCAGAAAGTGTCGAGACCATCTGTCTATCTGTGTCGACACAATTGACTTTGGTGTCGACACAGTCTTCAGTGATGTCGACTAAGTTGTCTTTGAGTCGACACAGCTTCTTCTGAAAATAACTTGGTCTTGACTCTTCAGTGTGTCGACACAAGTCCTGTGTGTCGACACAGTTGTTGTAGAATCATAACTTAGTAAGTGTCGACTTAATCACAATGTGTCGACACATTCTGCTGGTGTCGACAAACTTGAGGTCGACAATTTTCTTCTGTGTCGACACATTCAGCTGAAGTCGACAATTCTGAGATCGACTATACTCTTCTGTGTCGACACATTCTCCCAGAGTTGTGTCGACTCTTTTCTTCTGTGTCGACACAAATTCCCAGAGTTGTGTCGACTCTTTTCTTCTGTGTCGACACAAATTCCCAGTGATGTGTCGACTTACTTCTTCTGTGTCGACACTTCCTCCCAGTGTAGTTGTAGACTAACTGCTATGTGTCGACACTGCTTCCCAGTGTTGTGTCGACTATTTTCTTCTATGTGTCGACACTGCTTCCTCTGTGTCGACACTTGGACTTAGAATTTTTTCTGCATACTTTATCAATTCTTCACCTGCACATGTCAACTTAAAACAACATCAAATACACCTTGATGTATATCATTGAATTAGGTTGGGCTTCTTCAAATCAGTTACACATTTTCCAATGTACCCAACAATCTCCCCCTATTTTGAGAAGTCATAACCCCTATAGCCAATGATATACACCATTTATAAACAGTACTAAATGATGATTAATGACATAACAGGAATACTTTAATATAAACAAAACATAAAAACAAATCATCACAGAATGCACATTATAATATGCCAAACAACATTTTGTTTATAACTGGGTAATGTTTGATTACAATGTTTTACATTTAATGATTACATCATAACATTACAAAACACTATAAAAGAACTTGAAACAAAATCAGGCTTGATCAGGCTCTTTAATTATAATCCCTTTGCCAGATTGAATTGTAGCTGTCACAGGAGCTTCTGAATCTTCAGCTATCTTCTTTCCTTTAAGATCAGCTTTCTTCTGAGCTTCTTCCTTGATCCTTTTCCTTTCAAAATAATGAAAAGGCTTTGGGAAGTATTTGCTTGGCTCCTTAGTATCTGATGGCAGTCTTCCCAGCTTAGCTTTCCTTCTGAATTGAACTATTGCTTCTTGTCTTGCCTCATACTTCTGCCATTCTATTTCATTGTACCACTTGCCTCTCTCATGAACTTTATCTTGTACAGCTTTCCATGCAGTAAGTATTATGTTCCTTTTAGTAGGACTCCACTGCTCATAATCTGGCTTAAGTACAGCCTGCTCTCTGAATTTCTTCTTTGCTAATAGAGCATCTTGCTGTTCTTTCAGAGTAGCCTCAGGCTTATCAACCTTTCCAAAGACAATATTAGTAACCTCCTTTGGAGGACTATACATTCCTTGAACTTTCTGATCAATCAAGTCAAAATCTGGAGGGGGGTAAATGACTTGGGCAACCTCAGGTTGATTGCCTTCAAGTAGATTTGATTGTATTCCTGACTCAGCCACCATAGCATCATCACACAATGGGGGATATCCCAAAGTGGCTCGAATGCTATTGGTCACCCATTTGGTGTGCTCTGAGCCTGCATGAATTAGCATCCTCTCCCCCTTTATGGCTTCTCTAGATACATGATCTCTTAGATCTTCCTTTTGAAATCGGATTTGGCCATCCAAATAATTCACACCCTCTTTGAAAAATGGTTTTAACTTTTGAAGCTTTTCAGATATTTCTTTTTGAGAGGTTGTGATGGCAGTCTTAACAGATGCAATGGCAGCCTGAAAATTCTTATCAAATTCTTCCCTTTCTTTGGCTCTATCTGCAGGCAGACCTGGAACAATCTTCTTTACCTCCTCAATGATCTCATTATGAGATTCAGTTAAATTATCATTCATTCTGATCTAATTTTCCAAAACATAACTTTGCTTCAAAGCAATGTCATCCACCTTTGTAGTAATAGCCTCCTGTTGTTTAGCTAGATAAACCACAGCATTGCCACCCTTGTGGAAGCAATCTGTCATTTCAGTTTTATGCATGTTGACCTAAAACTGGATGGACTTTATATCCTGAGCTAAGTCAAACTGAAGTGACTTGCTATTTTCATCAACATACTTCTCCATAGCCATCCTTTGTTCATCCAATTTTACTTGTTGATCTATCATAAATTTGTTGTAATCAAAGGCTGGAGATACTTGTAGAGGTGTGGTCTGTAAAGCCTGCTTATAATGCTTGCTCCTTCTTTTAAATACAACAAGTTTTCTCTTCTTTGCCATCCTGGCATCTTCAGTTTCTGTTTCAGATGAAGTATCTACATGAATTCTTTCTTGAGGATGATGAATTGTATCTGTTCCAGGAGCCTTTTGCACAGCTTCAACATCCACTGGCTCACCCTCAACCTGTGGTTCAACTGCAGCTTCCTGATCAATGTCCATTCCTATGGACTTCTCAATATCTGGTCCACCTCCTACTTTATCAGCAGTAGTATCAATATCTGGGAATAACTCCTCCATAGTAAATTCCAGTTGAGCTGTAACTTCTGCAGCAGTTAAATCTTGAGATAAGTTTAACTGTGCTTCCTCTTGTACTTGCACTTCAGTATTTGTAGTGTTAGGAGTAGGAGTGGACACTAGCTCCCCCTGAACCTGTGCAGTAATAAGAATATGAGCAATGTTTTTATAGTAAAATACATTAGCTCCCCCTATACCTGAACAGGAGTAGATACCTTTGGAGCAGGAGTGGAAACTGGCTCCCCCTGCATTTGTGCAGGTGTTGATACTTCCTGGACCATAGTTGAGTCAAGCTGTTCTTCAACCTGTGTCCTCAGTGGATCTTCTTGTAATTGTTCAGATTCTTGATGTTGTGTAGGGGATTTCACAGGGGTGTCTGGCCTGCTCTCTTCAGGCACATCCTTGGACAGCACCCTATCCCACCTTGAGAATAATCTCATATCCATTCTTCTCATATGATTAATTTTACTCCCTTGCAGTTGCTGCATCACTTCAGGAATCACTCCAGTGAGGTATAGGCTCATGATCCTAGCCATGTTAGGCTTCTTGATTCCTTCTTTGATCTTGTCAAAGATTACTCCTGACCAATCAGTAGGAATAGTAAAAACAATCCTGGTCATCAGGCTGAACATATAGGTAGAAATCCTATCATGTCCACCTGTCTTGCAGAGGATTACTTTCCCAACTACTTCTGACAAGAACTTCCCTTGCTGATTCATACCCTTCCTGTTGAATGCAGCTCCAATCTTCAATCCTGAATCCAGTCCACACCATTGAAGTGCTTCACTTGTCTTAGATATAGGAACTTCCTCTTCATTCTCAACTACTTGCAATTGGAAGATCTTTCTTAAACTTCTTTGATTAATCTTCACCTTAGTCCCTTGAACAGTGGACTTAATCTTGAGGCCAGTAGAATGGACTGATGCAGAGATAAAGAACTCGTGCACCTCCTTCTTCCAGATTTTAGAAGGTTCTGAGATGAGAAATTCTAACCCTGACTCAGAGAGGAGGGTGATAACTCCTTGAACATCTGGCGGCGCCTCTGCAAAGGCCTGGCGCACCAACTCATACCCTTCATTGATGTTATCTTCAATCCTTGGCGCCATTGTTTTGTCGAGAAAGCTTGAGAGAAGAGAGAAAGATAGACTCTTAAGTGTCGACACATATTCTCTGTGTCGACACAATATTTCTGACTTGTCGACATAATTTCTCTGAGTCGACACATTATTACTGAATGTGTCGACACATTCTTACTTAGCCAATTTCTGTAACTTCAATGTGTCCTTTTTAACACTTGATTATGTTGTTATTACTTTTACTTACTTATATACCACTTCAATAGCATTGTTAATGATTTTGTTAATACATTAATCAATAGTTAACATACCTAATTCAATTTTGAATTTATTGAATTTGGTTTCATCTAAAGGCTTAGTAAATACATCTGCTATTTGATAATCTGTTTTTACAAATTCCAATGAGATGTCTCCTCTTTCTACATGTTCTCTAAGAAAATGGTATTTGATTTCTATATGCTTAGTTCTACTATGAGAAACTGGATTATTAGCAATAGAAATAGCACTTTTTGAATCACATAAAAGGGGTGTTCTACTTACCTGAATTCCATAATCCTTAAGCTGATGCTGCATCCACAATAGCTGTGCACAGCAGCTTTCAGCAGCAACATACTCTGACTCAGCTGTGGAAATTGCCACACTGGTCTGCTTCTTACTACTCCAAGATATTAGTCTTCCTCCCAGGAATTGACAAGTACCTGTAGTACTCTTTCTATCCTCTCTACATCCTGCAAAATCTGCATCTGAATAGCCTGTTAGTTGAAAATCTCTATTCCTAGGGTACCAAAGACCTAGAGTAGGAGTGCCCTTTAGATATCTCAGAATCCTTTTGACTGCAGTATAATGAGATTCTTTAGGGCAGGCTTGGTACCTAGCACAGACACATGTAACATACATAATGTCAGGTCTACTAGCAGTGAGATATAGTAGAGACCCAACTATCCCTCTATACAATGATTCATCAACAGGTTTACCTGTCTCATCTTTGCATACAGGCATACTAGTTCCCACAGGAGTTCTCATGGTGGAGGATGACTCCATACCATACTTCTTAATTAATTCTTTGGTGAACTTAGACTGGGATATGGACAATCCATCATCAGTCTGTCTTACTTGGAGTCCCAAGAAGAATTTAAGTTCACCCATACTGCTCATCTCAAACTTCCCTTGCATAAGTTTGGCAAACTTTTTACAAAGGTTGTTTTCAGTAGATCCAAAGATTATGTCATCAACATAGATCTGGACTAAGATGATCTTTCCTTTGGATTCCCTAAGGAATAGAGTTTTGTCTATCTTTCCTCTTGAGAATTTATTCTCAATGAGGAAGGTAGACAGGGTTTCATACCAAGCCCTTGGAGCTTGTTTTAACCCATACAATGCTTTCCTAAGCTTATACACAGAATCAGGTTTAAGAGAATCTACAAAACCTGATGGCTGCTCTACATATACTTCTTCTTTAAGATCACCATTCAGAAATGCTGACTTCACATCCATCTGGTATACTTTGAAGTCTTGGTAGGCTGCATAGGCAAGGAACATTCTGATTGCCTCCAGCCTTGCTACTGGAGCAAAGGTTTGATCAAAGTCAATCCCTTCTTCCTGCATGTATCCTTTTGCAACCAATCTTGCTTTATTCTTTACTATTATTCCACTTTCATCTAGCTTGTTCCTATAGATCCACTTAGTGCCAATTATGTTGTGGCCTCTTGGTTTAGGAACAAGCTCCATGACTTTGCACCTTCTGAATTGATTCAGCTCCTCTTGCATAGCATCAATCCAGTGCTGGTCTTGGATAGCTTCTTCAAACTTCTTAGGTTCCATTTGGGACAAGAAACTAGAATGCAAAACTGTGCTTTGATTTCTGCTTCTAGTTTGAACTCCTTGTCTTGGATCACCAATTATCTGATCAGTAGGATGATCTCTTAGATATCTTATAGCTGGAGGTAGATTCCCTTCAGGTTGAGCATCTCTAGCTTCTTCATTCTGCTGTTCCTCTTGGTTTTCATCAGCTTCCATTATCTCTTGTACTCCCCCTGGACAGCAGCCTTCATTTTCCAATGCTCCATCTTCCTTTGAAGCTTCAGCAATGGAGAGCTTGTCCATCTTCTTGCTTATAACTGTTGAGTCATTTGATCTACAAGACAACTCACAATTGATTAATCTTGTTTCATCAAATACAACATGCACTGATTCTTCAACAACTTGAGTAGTTAAGTTGAAGACTCTATAGGCCTTACTATTTGTGCTGTACCCAACAAATATCCCATCCTGGGATTTGGCAGCAAACTTAGTCAAATATGACTTGCCATTGTTAAGTATATAGCACTTGCAACCAAAAATCCTAAAATAGGATAGATTTGGTTTTCTGCCTTTCACAATCTCATAGGGAGTCTTTCTGTGGCTTTTGGTGATAGAAGCCCTATTGATGACATGACAAGCAGTGTTAACTGCCTCAGCCCAAAAATATTCTGGGAGAGAGGTGTCACTCAATAGAGTTCTACCAGCTTCAATTAATTTTCTATTCTTTCTTTCAGCAATTCCATTTTGCTGAGGTGTTCTAGGTGAGGAGAACTCTTGGAAAATCCCAAAGTCTATACACAAGTTTGTTATGCTTTCAGATTGAAACTCAGTACCATGGTCACTTCTGATTTTGACCACTGTACTATTCAGTTCATTCTGAATTTGCTTTACAAAATTAAGTAATACACTTGGGGTTTCAGATTTTTGTCTCAGAAAGAACACCCATGTAAATCTAGAATAGTCATCTACAACCACTAGAGTGTAGACCTTCCTACCTAGACTGTGAACTGGCATAGGACCAAAAAGATCCATATGCAAGAGGTATAAGCACCTCACAGAATCCTTGTTTTCAAGGCTTTGAAATGAGGTTTTTGTCTGCTTGCCCTTTTGACAAGCTGAGCATACCCCTTCCTTTATACACTTAACTTGAGGCCCATTCCTCACTAGTTCTTTACTAAAGAGTTGGCCAATTGTCTTGTAGTTTAGATTAGCCAATCTCTTGTGCCACTTAACACAATGAGAAGCATTGTCATCAGCTACAAGACAAATGGGGGAAGCCTTATTTTCACATTCAAAATTAAGGCAATACACATTTCTCTTCCTATACCCAGTCAATATGATCTCTTGATCACTTGACCTTTTGATATGACATCCATCCTTACCAAATGAAATGTCATATCCTAGATCACTCAGCTGGCTTATGCTTATTAGATTATGTTTCAAACCTTTTACATAGGCCACTTGGGTGATAGTAATTAGGTTAGAAGAAATGTTACCAAACCCTTTGATGACTCCTTTTTCAGATCCACCAAAGATCACTTTATGTCCATCTTTGACAGATGAATACTCCTTCAGCAGCCCCTTTGTTCCAGTCATGTGCCTGGAACAACCACTATCCAAGTACCATATAGGGGCATGGTTACTTGGATTCACCTGCAATACAGAATTACTTACCCTTAGAACCCAAGTAAGTCTTGGGTCCTTGGTTCAGGTTAGCATTAATAAAGTTATCATAACCTCTTCTAACAGGTAGACTCTTATTCTTTATAACACTTGTGTTATACCAGCAGTCCAATGCAAAATGACCCCTCTTGCCACAGCACCAGCATTCAAACTTATTGTATCTAGATCTAGATACATCCTTGTCAGAAGCATTTCTGTTCATTGCTGGTGCTGTTGCAACTTCACTTACTGATTTCTTAAAACCATTGGGTTTATGACCATAGGTAGGCCTGCTTGCCATAACACCCTTGTTCTTCAGAGCATTTGTCTTAATATGATCCTGAATGTCTTCATGATCATATATGTTAGAAGGCACTTTCTCCTTACTAAACTTTATGGGGACTGAAAGGTTTAGTGGCTGAATAGGGGCTTTGCCTTTCCTCTTGAATCTGCCAGCCGTGGAGTTACCTTTAAATCCTAATCCAGCCTTACCCTTCTGAGTGACAAATTCATCTATCAAGGGTAAGACAGATTTTGGCTTAGAGTAACTAGCCACTAACTCCCTTTCAATTCTAAGTCTGGCCTCCAGACTCTTTACTTGATCATTAGTATAATTAATTGTGCCCATCTGAATAATAGTTATATTCTTCAGCTTGGCAATTTCAGTCAACTTCTGATCAAGGACTTTTTCTAACTTAGTTGTTGCAATCCTTAGATCAGCAATTTCCTGAGCCTGTGATTTAACCAGGTTCTTGCTTTTCTTAAGGGCTTGCAACAAGTCCCCATACTTGTCTATCAATTGATAGACATCTCCTTCAGATCCAGATGCATCTTTATCACCTGATGCAGATGTAGCTGATTCTTTACTTGTATTACAAACAGATGTACAAGAAGGACAGTTTACCTCATTAGGACCAGACTGATTCTGGCATAGGTCCTCTTCTGATCTTGTCATCAAACCCATGCATTGATGTTCATTGATGGAGTCTAGCAACTGCATAAACTCCTCTTCCTCAGATGCAGCATATAATCCAATATATGCTTCAGCTTCAGATCCTGATTCTGAAGTTGACTGGTCTGACAGACTTTTATCTTACTTTGCTACAAAGGATTTCTCCTTCTTGCCTTTCTGATAAGTCTTCTTCTTTTCTGAAGATTCCTTCCTTTTGTCAGGACAATCAGCCACTACATGTCCAGGCTTATTGCAACAATAGCAGACAATCTTTGAAGTAGTGGCTTTGCTGGGCTTTGATCTGCTTTTCTCTTTCCTTGATGACCTTCTCTTCTGATAATAGTCATCAACTTGCTGTGATGTGGAAGGCCTAGACTTCCATTGCTTCTTTTTCAAGAACCTTTGGAATTGCCTTGTGAATGCAGCAAAGTCTGCATCTGAATCACAGCTTTCTGAACCCTTATTTGAATTTTCAGAACTATCTTCTTCAACTTCTTTTGGAGGAGATGGTGATTTCCTCCTACTCTTTCTAGTGGCTTCAGCATTAAATGCCACAGTCTTTTCTCTATGCTCTCCTCTAGTGTTTCTTTCCTCCTCCTTCCTAACCATAAGTTGCATTTCATAGGATAGCAACTTTCCAAACAGGGTTGGAGGAGATATCTCTGCCAATTTAGCCACTTCTCTTATGGCACAGATTTTTGTATCCCAGTCCTTTGATAAGGATCTTAAGAATTTGTCATTCAGTTCATAGGTACTGAAGACTCTTCCATAGGAGATTAGCTCATTCACAATTCTATAGAATTTCTTATAGCACTTAGTTATGCTATCAGATTTTCCTTGTCTAAAGCTTTCATACTCCTGATTTAGCATAGACTTTCTGTCCAGCCTTACTTCTTCAGATCCCTCCATGTAGACAATCAATGTGTCCCACATCTCCTTGGAGGTCTTGCAGTGAATCAGATTCTGAAATGTTGAATCATCTATGGCACTGACAATGATGTTCTGTGCCCTTTTGTCCATGGTTGCCAAGATGATTTCATCCTTGGTCATTTCTGAATAAGTCTTTGGTATTTGGATATTTGCATCAAGAACAGATATCTTCATTGGAATGAAGGGGCCTTCCTGTACTGTGATGTAAATCCTTGGGTCAGATGCTTCCATAAACAATCTGACTCTTTCTTTCCAGATCCCAAAGATTTCCTTCTTGTATATGGGTAATTTCATAGATCCTAGCTCCTTATGATTCTCTCCAGAACCCATCTTCTTGATTCTTGGATCTGCCTTTCAGATCTACCTCAGACTGTTAAGTCCTTTTTGAGGAACCTCCCTCTGATACCACTTGATAGTTTAACTTTCAAGGCAGCCTAAACACCTAGAGGGGGGGGGTGAATAGGTTCTGCTTTTCTTATAAAAACTTCTAGGCAGAATTCAATTCAATAGCTAACACAATAAGCACAGCAATCACAGAAATTAAAACATCACAGATTGCACAATGTTTTATAGTGGTTCCCCAAGGTCTGGGTACATCCACTTTCCCCCTTCACCTATCTAGCAGTATGCTAGATTCGGCCAAACTTCCTCTTATCTCAGATCAATAGATCCTACAACTCAGAACCCAACTGGTTCCTACAACTCAGGCACAACTGCCCTACCTCAGCCTTGCCCCAAGGCTTACAACTCAGAGAATATCCTTCTCCTACACTCAGGCAAACAGCCCTACCACTCAGAGTTCAACACTCCTACACTCAGCCTTTATATCATAGGCTTACAACTCAGATCTGTGTAAACAGATCCTACAGAAATATAGAAAAGATTGTTTAACTGTCTTGCCAAAGTTGAGAGAGAAAAGGCCAAGACAATTCTTGATCAGCTGATGCAATCAACTGTATCCGAGCCTTCTTCAAGGCTTCTTGAAAATGAACTTAGCTGAGTTGATTCCAAACAGCTTCTTGAGAATCCACTGGTGGTTTCTTTCTTCTTCTTCAAATTCTGACTTGATCTCTCTCTATCCAGCACTTTGAATGATTCTTCTGAATTCTGATTAGAACTCTTCTTAGATCTATCCTTAGATAGTCTTCTTAGATCTCCCGGAGAAGATCTTCTTAAGTGACTAGCACTTTCTTGAAATGAATAGAATTGTAATCCTTCTCCACTTTTTGATTCAATGTATTTCAAAAGATCAGTTGTGTGCCTTCTTTTCTTTTTTTTTTTCTCCTTCTGAATCTGTCTATTTATAGACATTCTTCATGGTAACCGGCTGATCCGGTTTCTAACCGTTTTCTGACAAGTCTGACAGCTTCAGTTAACCGGTGTAACCCACAGCTGTCAAGTCTTCAAACAAGTCCTGTGCCTTAGTCTTGAACCATAAGTTGTTGAAACAGTCTGTCAGAAAGTGTCGAGACCATCTATCTATCTGTGTCGACACAATTGACTTTGGTGTCGACACAGTCTTCAGTGATGTCGACTAAGTTGTTTTTGAGTCGACACAGCTTCTTCTGAAAATAACTTGGTCTTGACTCTTCAATGTGTCGACACAAGTCCTGTGTGTCGACACAGTTGTTGTAGAATCATAACTTAGTAAGTGTCGACTTAATCACAATGTGTCGACACATTCTGCTGGTGTCGACAAACTTGAGGTCGATAATTTTCTTCTGTGTCGACACATTCAGCTGAAGTCGACAATTCTGAGATCGACTATACTCTTCTGTGTCGACACATTCTCCCAGAGTTGTGTCGACTCTTTTCTTCTGTGTCGACACAAATTCCCAGAGTTGTGTCGACTCTTTTCTTCTGTGTCGACACAAATTCCCAGTGATGTGTCGACTTACTTCTTCTGTGTTGACACTTCCTCCCAGTGTAGTTGTAGACTAACTGCTATGTGTCGACACTGCTTCCCAGTGTTGTGTCGACTATTTTCTTCTATGTGTCGACACTGCTTCCTCTGTGTCGACACTTGGACTTAGAATTTTTTCTGCATACTTTATCAATTCTTCACCTGCACATGTCAACTTAAAACAACATCAAATACACCTTGATGTATATCATTGAGCTAGGTTGGGCTTCTTCAAATCAGGTACACATTTTCCAATGTACCCAACAATCCCTACTAACAACTCCTCCACTCACTCCATCCACTCCTCTACATTAATGGTCGTCTCTATACCCCTGAAATGGGGAGGCCTCAGTCCTTGGAAAGTCGTCAGTATATCGGTGGGTGCGGTCATCTCTCGCGGTGGTTGTGCCAGGGCATCCCGGAAAGTTGCTAGTATAGCCGTCAGTGTCTGCCCCATATCTGTCTCGGCAAACGGTACGATCGCAGGAGTGACCGGGTCTGGTGGTGGGGTAGCTATAATATATCATCTGGGCGAGGATCCCTCATTCCTGTACTCCGGTATCTGGAGAAGTAACAGGAAAGAGTGTCCGTATTTTGCAAAAGTAGGGGATATTTACAAAAATGACAACTTAAGCAGAAAACAATGGTGTATGGGCATATTATCGTACAGTCTAGAATCCCTAAGCCTCTACACTAGGATCCACTAGGCTTCCGCTGCAAGGTTCGTCCTTAACCTAAAACTAAGCGAGAGACGGAGGGATCCTGAGACTGCTCCACAAGGAAGAATCGTGATCGCTCTGATCCATTTGTAGTACCCCCTAACCTTTTGCCCGGGTCGGGCCAGAGGGGGTACTACTGGCCCAAGACGCCCACCCAGTGCTTATTGGGGAAACTATCCACCCTATCCAAGCACTAATTGGTCGTCTTGCTCGGCTCGAATCACAACATTCACAATCAATTAGAATATAGCGGAAGCATTAACAGGAAACCATTGCAGATTTATATATCACATATCAAAATAACAGTTGTTCTAGGGCCTAAGCCTAAGTACTTATATAAGCCTGTGGGCTATACATGTGCTACATATAATCCTCATAAACTCTCGCTCTACGTCGCTCGGCGGAACTCACGTCTCTAAACTCTGGGAACGGTGGGGGTGCATTGGCTCGAGTAGACCTAGCTGCTGGCATAATCTCCTGCGGCAGCGGGTCACTACTGTGCTCCACCTCCTGTGAATGGTTAATCAAATAACCATTAGTCACATAGTTAAGTGGAAATAAATCCCCTCCCCGGATCCACATCCTGGGGATGAGCACCCACCCACCCAATAGAAGTAAATTGCCAAAGCAAAAGAGGGTTAGCACAACATTTCATATATGAACAGCTAGTAGCAAATATAAAAGAGTGCAGTATAACCGTCAAAAGCAGAATTAGTATAAAACGGTTATAACAATCTCTACTAGCTAATCAGCAAAATAGGTTTTCATTTCCTGAATTCTATTGCAGGCATTCATAGCCGCGCACATGCCGCAGGCATTCACAGCCGCGCACACAAACCCTATGTCGACATAGTTTGGACTGCTTCTATTCCAGCAGGGTAGTGAGCCCCGCGGGCCTCACCGATGTGGCTGTTGGTGATAGTGGCCAGTCCTGCCACTTCTGGGGGTGATCGTACCACACAACCCCAGGCCCTAACGTATAACCTGGTGTACTCTTGGATGTGAGCGACATCCAGCAAATAATTTTGGCTGACCAGCGGAGGAAAACCCGACGGGGAATAATAGAACGGTCGGTCACCCATGGTACTCATCTCCCTGTCGCCTTGAGTCGTCGACCTTCCCGCACCGGTACGAACGGTCTGCGAAAGAGACTGACCCGCCACTATTTCACCTCAAGAAATTTACAAACAATCAAACAAAGGCAATCATAATACACACCGGGTCTACGTCGGCCTGCCCTTCTAGGTTTCAAACTTCGGGCGACGGCACTAGCACTTCTTTTGACAAGGAGCGTGGGAGCACTTTATTTGGGGCTAGACTTGTAGGAATACCTAAACTCCGGATATCCCAAACTAAGGCTCAACCTTAATAACGACTGCTCGTCAGAGCAGGACCCGAGATTATAATAGTAAATTGCAATGCGGACAAATGCGGTGTTTATGCTGCTTAATTAAAGTGCTAAAATAAAACGTGACCAGTACGAAACTGGAGTAGTACTGAGTTAAAAGTGTTTGACCAGTACGAGACTGAAGTAGAGCTGAATTAAAAGTACTTGACTAGTACGAGACTGGAGTAGAGCTGAATTAAAAGTACTTGACCAGTACAAGACTGGACTAGAGCTGAATTAAAAGAATTTGACCAGTACAAGACTGGAGTATAGCTGAATTAAAAGTACTTGACCAGTACGAGACTGGAGTATAGCTGAATTAAAAGTACCTGACCAGTATGAGACTGAAGTAGAACTGAATTAAAAGTACTTGACTAGTATGAGACTGGAGTAGAACTAAATTAAAAATACTTGACCAGTACGAGACTTGAGTAAAACATAAAGAAAAGGTTAGTAGTCCAATCACTCCATTCAGGAGGCTTCGGTCTCATCTCCGTTCTCAGGAGGCACATTCAGTTCTATTTAAGTTTTTAATAAGGCTTTATTGGGGTACACCCATTATTAAGATCCCATTAGGATTTGATTGCGCCTTGTTAATTACGGTTTAATCGGATCAGGGGCTTATCAGGAGTTACACCCTCATTATTTATCGAGAATAATTTGCAACTCACTACTTGCACTCTCATTTTCCGAGCGTGTCCAGATCACCCGAGAGTCGAGGCGCTCGACGGTTTCACAGAGTCTCGGAACACACGGAGTTTGGTCACTTGCCTCAGCCACTCTCGTCGATATGTTAAATTGAATTTATTATTAAAATTAGAGAGGATAGTCGCGCACTCCAATTTTCATTTTTCGAGCGTAATAATTTCTGAGCTCGACCATAGGCTTCCAGATTTTAGGAAAAATATCAAAACTTATCCCCATGACCCCAAATTTTGATACAACCCTTAAGAGAGCCTAAAATGAGCCTAGTAATTTTTTTTAATTTTTCAAAGTGCTTTGGGCCTTTAATTTAGCCAAACAAAAATTAGTTGGGCTTTTAAAAGTACCAAATCAACTCCAAAAATTCTTAAAATATTTGTGGAGGAAGCCCTCATCAAGGAGAATAATTTTTATGTTCAAAACTTTTTCATTAGGGCTCTATTTTAATCTCTAAAAAAATCAAACCCCTTATTATTATATTATAATATTATAATAATATAATTTATAAAATAAAAACATTGTAGATTATCTTCTCCCCCCCCCCCGCTGTACAAAACTCGATGCCCTTACGGGGCTCCTCCGCCGCCTGCCGGCCACCGGCCGGCCGTGGCTCCACCACCGTCCATCCCGCCGGTGGTGGGCTCTCCCTTCGGCGGTGGTCCGGCGGCCTGCCGCTGCCGGCCATCGCCAAAGCTTATATATTTCTTAAAATGGGAGGGGAGGGGGTGATAGCGGCGGCGCTCCGGCCGCCGGAGCTTGCATGCACAACGTCAGAAATTGGGTGGGAGGGGGAAGAGAAGGTTCCACCTAAGTTTGGCGGGCTCGGGAGGGGCCGGCTTGGTCGGCCTTGGCTCAAGGTGGTTGAGGGGGAGGAGCTCCTCGGCTTGGCTTTTTTGGCCACTAGAACTCCGGCAGAGGGGGGGGGAGTGGGGGGAGGGCTGCTCTGAGAGGTGTGAGGGAAAGAAAGGGGGTTGGGTGTGTTGGGTACATTGGAAAATGTGTAACAGATTTGGAGAAGCGTCAACTTAGTCAATGATATGCATCAATTTGTATTTGATAGACGTTTGAGTTTCATTGTGCAGTTTTAAGAATTTGAAGGAAAATTTTCTAAGTACAAGTGTCGACACTTGTGAAGAAACTGTGTCGACACTCAGGGAACTTGTGTCGATACTCAGGCAAGCTGTGTCGACATACAAGCAAATTGTGTTGAAACTTGTAAAGAAGTTTTGTCGACACCCAAAAGCAGAAGTATAACTGTGTTGACACTTATGAAGAAGTAGTATCGACACTCAAAGCTATGTCGACACCCAAAGAAGTAGTTGTGTCGACATCCCGAATTGTGTCGACATCTGAAGAATAATTTGTGTCGACACTTAAAACTGAAACTGTGTCGACACTCAGGAGATATGTCGACACCTGAAGCAATTGTGTCGACACACAGGAATTGTGTCGATACACCAACTCTCAAAAGGATGTGTCGAGTTTAGAAGTAATTATGTCAATACACAGGACTTGTGTTGACACACACTCAACGTCATTTGACAAACACTCAACACCAACTGTCTGCAATAGAAATGTCGAGACAAGGAGATGCTGTGTCGACACATAGAACATGTGTCGACACATTCAATAAAAGCAATGTCGAGAAGCAGAAGTATAACTGTGTCGACACTTAGAGTAATTGTGTCGACACCATGAAGACTTGTGTCGACACTTAGCCAATATGTGTCGACACATGTGAAGCAGTCTGCTGAGTTTTGTGTGCTGAGGTTAAAAGACATTGAAGAACCTGGTGATGTGACTGGTGACTTGTCAACTGTCATAACTAGCCGGTCTGACACCACTGTCAGGACTGTCAGAAGTTTGTTATGAACCGGATCAGCCGGTAACCATAGAGCAAGCTCTATAAAAGAAACAGATCGGAAACGACAGGAATCAATGAATCAATAAGAAGAATTCTGACAGATCAAGGGCTGTCTACAAACAAGATTCAGAGTTCAATCTTAATTTACAGAAGAAGCTTACTAAGGATCAACTTCATCATCAAGAGAAGATCCACCTTATTTTGTCCTAATCAAGAAGCTGTGAAAAGCTAAGTTAAGTTGGATCAAAAGGATCAGTCTATACAAGAACTGATCAAGAAGATAACTGATGCATGGAAAATACGGCAAGCGCACCGGTCGCACAAGTAATAAAGTTTGGGAATAAATCCCCGAGTGTCGGTCTCTTGAGGAACACAGTAAGGGATGAGTTAATGTCGAGGAGGACTTGAGATTGAAGTCCTCGGGTCGGCTCAAAAAAGGGGGGGTTGATTTTTGCGGAAACAGGAAGTAAAATCTACAAGCTACTCCTATGCAACGCCGCTATGCGATGCTTCGCCAGGCGGGATGGAAACTACACGGGCCGCTATGCACCGAATCGCTTGGAGGATGGACGAGCAGGCTAGCGGATGAGGTGGTTAGAATGGCGGAATGAGGGTCGTGAGCACCTCTTCGCAATGCACGGCACTAGCAATTGCTAGTGCGGCAAGGGTGGATGGGATATGGCGCACCTCAAGCAATAATAACAAAATCACAATAACTCACATAGACATGAATAAGTGAAAATGATAATCAATAAAAATACTTCATCAATACATAGAAATTAAACTAAGCTATCAACAACAACATAAGAGGAGTGTGCGAAATCGACTGGGTCCGAAGCCTTATTGAGGGTTCACGGTTGGAATCCCGGGTTATCAATCCGAGTCCAAGCTCGGTCCTCAACTGCGTCCGGGGTAGAGAAGGGCTGTCACCACCTTCCAATGGCCCGTCTTCTCCGTATCACGCTGCGGAAGATGTAATCACATGCTCCTCCTAGCTTGATGGAGAAAGCTAGGTCAAACCTCACTTGAATATCGAGGGTGAAGGAGGAGGCCGAGGGGATGCTCCGGCTTTGATTTGGCGGTGAAAGCTTGCCCGGAGACCCTCCCTAAGGTGGAGAATGAAGGAGGACGGCGGAAAAACTCGTCGGGGATGAAATACGGTGGAAAATGTTGAGCGATGAGGAATAGGGCGAAACCTGCACTATTTATAGAAAGCAGATTAAACAGCGCGCACGATCACAGGCGCATGACCAGTGGTCGTGCGCGGTATGGTCCGTGATCGTGCGATATGGAGGCAGCAAAATGGAAAAAGAAGGTGTGACTGCGCACGACCGGCAGCGCACGAGCAGTGATCGTGCGCGGTATGGCTGGTGATCATGTGATATGCCGGGATAGAACTTTCACAGGAGAGGTCATGACTGCGCACGACCGATGATCGTGCGCCAAAGAGGTCGATGGTCGTGCGTGGGTAAAAACGCACGACCATTGACTCCTTTGCCAAAAATGGTGAAAGTCCTACCCCGGACGCCCACACGATCCCAGAACCTGCAGGAAAACTGGACTGGAAGTCGACATGGCAGTCACAGACATAAATATAATGCATAGCAAAAGGGAAATACACACACGCACAAAAATAGGCTAATAAAGTGCACAAGACGTGGAAAACCGTAGCGAACCAAAAGGAGTGCAAATGACGCTAAACGGTGTGCAAAGACAAGAAAATAAGCCTAGATGAGTCCGAAAATAGGTATATAAAGAGGACTCATCACACCCCCAGACTTAACCGTTTGCGCGTCCCGAGCAAACAAAACCTAAGCAGACGGGGAAAATGAACTAGCTAACAAAGAAATTGCAAAACGGAGTACCATGCGAAGTCGCATGCTCGCGTGCATAAAAATAAAGTAGAGGAAATTTTTAAGTATACAAAATATTTTATATTTTTCACAATGCGTATCAAAAATTTATTATTACTCAAAAGTGGAATCACGGTGAATCATCTGGTCCTACGCGGGAAGAAAGTAGACAGGCCACTAAGGTGAGCATTGCCGAAGACCGGGGCTCAAGATTACCCCCAAAGGAATCCACCAATGTCGGAAACCATACGCTTGCCCGTTCACACTCTCTCCACGGCACTAGTCAACTCAAGCGCAAGTCCGTAGGACTTCGGGTAATAATGGGGCTTGGGTTACGGTGAGGAAAACAAGGATAAACATGAAGGGTTTGCACCTAACCCAAATGAGCTAACGTAAAAGAATCCCTCAGCAAACCACAATATAACCAGGTGCACCACACCCCCAGACTTGATTTTTGCAACATGGGTGTGTGCACCACCTACTCCAAATCAAAATCATCTCCATAAAGATTTTCATTAAAACTCTTTCTTTTCCTTTTCTTCATTCTCATTTTCTTTGTATAAATTTTTCTTTTAAAACTTTTTCTTTTCACAATACACAATTTCAGCAAATAAAACTTGGGGGCATTTCCACATTTTCACAAATAGTATCACCACATCAACATCCCAACATAAAATGAAAAATACTATAGCTCGACTTGGGTGTGCGACTAGGATTGGCTATGAGGCTCTGGTGAAATACTAGTGGAGCTGAATCAAAAGAAGGGTAGGGACAACGGGGCTTAGCGAGGACAAGACGTTCGAAACGGTACAATGCTCAACCGGGCCAAAATGATGGCCTACATCACGCTCACGCTAGACTAACCATGCACCAATGCTTCGAGAGTAGCTTGGGGAAAGTTCTTAGCAACCGAGAAAGATAATCCTTCCTCCCGACTCAAGCAATACGAGTCTAGTGGCGGCTACACACATTCCTACGCTACCGTTCGATTCACACCGGATTCACCAACTTTTGAGTAGAATAAAAAGTATTTACGCAAATAGAAATTTATAAATCTATAAGCATACAGAAAAATTAAATCTACACAAATTTCTACACAAAACGAGAGCAATAGATTAGGAACACAGCAAGGCCAACATTTTATTCCGTCGCACAATCCTAAACTAGCACAGAAATTATCCAAATCTAACAAAGATACAAGTTCAACTCGTGGCACGCTAACAGCTAAGCTCGCGCTCATGTGGGTGCAGTGGTGTGCAAGAAATGAACTAAACAAAATAATAACTATAAAAGCTTCTAGTATGCACAAGAAATGTGTGCGTGCAAAAGGTAAACAAGCTCTCCCCCAGACTTAAACTAAACAACACATCAAATGATAGAGAAATTAAAATCAGAATGAGCTAAGGGAAGAGGTTACCCAATGCTCAGCTAGTGAGCATACCAGAAGACGCGTGGAAAGTAGCAGCAGGCCCGCCAAACGAAGAATCACAACCCAACCAGAATGAATTCGCAATGGAAACCTGAAGGGGTGAGCTCCGCAAAAACAAAAGAAAAGAAAAGACAAAAAAACAATAAATACTAAACTAAGCTAGACATAAAAAATAAAAATTGCAGAAAGTGAAAGATAAGTACAGGGGTTATTGTCATCCCAGCACGACTTATTCAGCAAAAGAAAAGTTCTAGCTAATGGGCCTATGAAAAGAAAAATGCACAGGCAACTGTCCTAATATCCGTTGCGGTAACGGGTACTGATACGGCGATAGCACAGTTACCCCTCTGCCTAAATAATCATACCTGCTCCTCGCAGGCAGAGGGAATAGGAAGTAAGATGAGGAGGCCTGGTCCTCACTCATCCCACCACAAAAAATATCCTTGCCTAGCAAGGTATCGTCCACCACAAGTTCGTAGGAAGCGACGGCAGCGGCAAAAATGCCAAGCGCATCGACAACCTCATATACCCGTGGAGATTCCACCTACACAGGCTCAGATAAAGAAGGGGGATCAAGTAATAAAAGAGACGAAGAACATAAGGAAATAATCGGGGGAGTGGTCCCGGTATCACCCCCAGCAGGATCCAAACAATGATCATCGTCAGTGTCATATGAGTCGTATTGGGGAGAATCCGAGAACTCGAAGTCCGCGGTGGAAAGGGGGACCGCCTCGTCAGATAGGGAGGTTCAAACCTCCGCATCCGAAAGGTAATACTCCTCGTCCCACCGGGGTGTGTCATAGTGGTCCGAAGATCCACATTCTTCATCGGAGATAGCAGAATCGTCATCCCACTTCGGCACAACCTCAGGCACCGAATCATCCACAATAACGGCCTCATCAGCCGACTCACAAGAAAAAGGAGTAGAAAACTCTGGCAAATACTGCGTAGGGGCAAAGCTGCTCTCAAAATCAGGCATAGAATGCGCAGGCCCCTTCGCAACATCATCCGCAGATGCCACCCCGTCGACGACCGGAACACTCTCATCGTCCCATACAAGATCGTCTATGAGTTCCCGATCCTCTCCTTGCGGGCTAACATCTGTGTGAGAGTGATCACTCAAAGGAAGCTCGTAAAAAGGTGTTGAGGAACCCATGAAGGAACTATATGCGGCGAGAGATTCTTCCGTAATCTCAACGGGCAAAGATCGAGCAAGGTGCACCATGTCAGTGTATGGGCCAGGCAACACCCTGGTAGGCCCATCCACAGTAGTCTCCCGCGAACAGGGGACTGCTGCGGATGCGTCCACAGAGGTAGAAGGCTTGCACAAGCGAGGGAAATCCTTCAACATATGGCCCACACCTTGACATAGAATACACCGAAAATAGTGCTCGACATTAGAAACAGCCATGGCATCGATGCAACTCCGCAAAGCGTCAAAAATATGGCACTCGGCAACAGAATCCATCGCGAACAGAAATATTTACCGGAAATTACTACACACAAGAATAAAACAACTCGGATCTGCAATACTTAAAAAAAACAAGGAAGGGACAGAAAAAATAAAGTAAACAATTTCAAAAACTAAAATAAAGACAAAACAGGGTATGAACAAATGGACAAGGGCGACTATCTCGCATCTACCTCTTCAAAAACTCAAACGACTGTGTTCCCCGGCAATGGCGCCAAAAACTTGATGCGTGGAAAATACGGCAAGCGCACCAGTCGCACAAGTAATAAAGTTTGGGAATAAATCCCCGAGTGTCGGTCTCTTGAGGAACACAGTAAGGGATGAGTTAATGTCGAGGAGGACTTGAGATTGAAGTCCTCGGGTCAGCTCAAAAAGGGGGGGGGGGTTTTGATTGTTGTGGAAACAGGAAGTAAAATCTACAAGCTACTCCTATGCAACACCGCTATGCGATGCTTCGCCAGGCGGGATGGAAACTACACGGGCCGCTATGCACTGAATCGCTTGGCAGATGGACGAGCAGGCTAGCGGATGAGGTGGTTAGAATGGCGGAATGAGGGTCGTGAGCACCTCTTCGCAACGCATGCCACTAGCAATTGCTAGTGCGGCAAGGGTGGATGGGATATGGCGCACCTCAAGCAATAATAACAAAATCACAATAACTCACATAGACATGAATAAGTGAAAATGCTAATCTATAAAAATACTTCATCAATACATAGAAATTAAACTAAGCTATCAACAACAACATAAGAGGAGTGTGCGAAATCGACCGGGTCTGAAGCCTTATTGAGGGTTCACGGTTGGAATCCCGGGTTGTCAATCCGAGTCCAAGCTCGGTCCTCAACTGCGTCCGGGGTAGAGAAGGGCTGTCACCACCTTCCAATGGCTCGTCTTCTCCGTATCACGCTGCGGAAGATGTAAGCACATGCTCCTCCTAGCTTGATGGAGAAAGCTAGGTCAAACCTCACTTGAAGCTCGAGGGTGAAGGAGGAAGCTGAGGGGATGTTCCGTCTTTGATTTTTCGGCGAAAGCTTGCCCGGAGACCCTCCCTAAGGTGGAGAATGAAGGAGGACGGCGGAAAAACTCGTCGGGGACGAAATACGGTGGAAAATGTCGAGCGATGCGGAATAGGGCGAAACCTGCGCTATTTATAGAAAGCAGATTAAACAGCGCGCACGATCACAGGCGCACGACCAGTGGTCGTGCGCGGTATGGTCCGTGATCATGCGATATGGAGGCAGCAAAATGGAAAAAGGTGTGACTGCGCACGACCGGCAGCGCACGAGCAGTGATCGTGCGCGGTATGGCTGGTGATCGTGCGATATGCCGGGACAGAACTTTCACAGGAGAGGTCATGACTGCGCACGACCGATGATCGTGCACCAAAGAGGTCGATGGTCGTGCGTGGGTAAAAATGCACGACCATTGACTCCTTTGCCAAAAATGGTGAAAGTCCTACCCCGGACGCCCACACGATCCCAGAACCTGCAGGAAAACTGGACGGGAAGTCGACATGGCAGTCACAGACATAAATATAATGCACAGCAAAAGGGAAATACACACACGCACAGAAATAGGCTAATAAAGTGCACAAGACGTGGAAAACCGTAGCGAACCAAAAGGAGTGCAAATGACGCTAAACGGTGTGCAAAGACAAGAAAATAAGCCTAGATGAGTCCGAAAATAGGTATATAAAGAGGACTTATCAATAACATCAATAGAGAAATCTAGCTGGTGAAGTTTTCAGTTACTCTTTACTCACAAATTCTTGTAGGATCTATTATTAGATCTGAGATTGTAAGCCTAAAATTATAAAGGCTGAGATAGGGTTGATGCCTGAGGTAGGATTCTGGAGAAGAATCTGAGGTAGGACTTGTGTTAAGTCTGAGGTGTAGGAACCATCTTGGGTTCTTAGATTGTAAGATTTACGGATCTGAGCAAGTGGAAGGAAGTTAGGCTGAATCCAGTTATCTACTGGATAGACGAAGGGGGAAGTGGATGCACCCATATCTTGTGGAACCACTATAGATCTGGTGTTTGCTGTTATGTGTTTATTTTCTGTAGATATATTAATCTGTGCTGAATGAAGTCATATAATTGTTTGCCTTAAAAAATTAGAAAGACACAAAAAGATTAGAACCTATTCACCCCCCCCCCCTCTAGGTGTTTAGGCTCTTGAAATAAATTATTTCAAGTGGTATCAGAGGGAGGTTTCTCAAAATTTGACCTAACAGTCAGAGGATTTCTCCAAGGAAAATAACAAATAACAAGAATGGGTTCAAGTGAAAATCGAAAGGAATTTGGATCTATGAAATTGTCCATATGCAGGAAAGAATCTTTTAGCATTTGCAAAGAAAGGGTCAGGCTGTTTATGGAAGCATTTCTTCCAAGAATTTATATCACAGTACAGGAAGGCCCCTTCATCCCAATGAAGGTATCAGTTCTTGATGCAAGCATTCAAACTCCAAAGAGTTATTCAGAGATGACTAAGGATGAAATCATCTTGGCAACATTAGATAAAAGTGCTCAGAATATAATTGTAAGTGTCATAGATGATGAAACATTCCAGAATCTTGTGCACTGTAAAACTTCCAAAGAAATGTGGGATACATTGATTGTCTATATGGAAGGCACAGAAGAAGTCAGAGAGGACAGAAAGTCTATGCTGAATCAAGAGTATGAGAGCTTTAGGCAGAATAAAACTGACAGCATAGCTGAATGCTATATAAAGTTTTTAAAAATAGTGAATGAACTGATGACATATAAAAGAGTTTTCAGTACTTATGAACTGAATGACAACTTTCTTAGGTCCCTAACAAAGGATTGGGACACTAAGATATGTGCCATCAGGGAAGTGGCCAAACTGGCTGAAACACCTCCACCTACACTTTTTGGAAAACTACTTTCATATAAAATGTAGCTTACTGCTAGGAAAGAGGAAGAGAAGGGCAGAATATTTGAACATAAAGAAAAGTCAGTAGCCTTGAAGGCTGAGGGCTCAAGGAAGGGTAGGAGAAAATCTCCTTCTCCACCTAGAATGAGTACTGAAGCAGAAGGAGTTACTAAAACAAGCACATCTGATAGTCACACATCTGATGATGACTTTGCTGCCATCACAAGACAATTCCAAAGGTTCATGAAGAAAAATAAATGGAGAACAAGGCCTTCATCAACATCCTATTCCAAGGATGAATACTACAGGAAGAAAAAACCTAAGGAGGACAGTTATGCTTCTAAACCTGGTAAACAATCTAATTCTAAGATTGTGTGTTATTGCTGCAACAGGTCTGGACATGTCATAGCTGACTGTCCTGACAAAAGAAAGGACTCAAAGGACAAAAAGAAGCAGTTGGTCAAAGGCAAGAAGGAGAAGTCTCTAGTGTCTCAGAAGGAGAAGAGTTGGACAGACTCTTCATCTTCAGAATCTGGAGAAGAAGAAGCAAAAGCATATGTTGGACTCTTCTCAACAGAAGTGGATTCTAGGGAACTAGAATTCCTACAGTTGCTGGACTCCATAAATGGAGTGGAAGAATATTATTGTAAAGGGCTGATGGCTCAATCTGAAGAAGATAAGTGCTAGGATCAGCCTGGACCAAGTAAGGTAAACAATTCTCCCTAGTCTCAGATTACTATACTGGATCAAAATCAAGAGCATCTGCTTCAAAAGAAGTGGATGGATCTGAGACTGAGGGGGATGTTCACCAACTCATTAATGAGTATAATGGGTTATTGCGTGCTCTAAAGAAGAGCAAGTTTCTTGTTAAAGAGAAGGCCAAAGAGATTGAGTCTCTTAAGCTGGCTGCAGCAGATTCAGCTAAACTGCTGGATCAAAAACTGAATGAGGTTGTCAAATTGAAAAACATTACAGTTATTCAGATGGGCACAATCTCATTCAAAGAGAATCATATCAAGAAACTGGAGGTAAAACTCCAACAAGAGAGAGAACTAGTGGCTAAATTCTCCAAGCCAAAATCAGTCTTACCTTTGATAGATAATTTTATTTCACAAAAAGGGAAGATTGGTATAGGCTTTAAGGGAAGAACTAGGGCTACCAATTCTCATAGAAAAGGTAAAGCCACAGTTCAACCTCTAGCTATTAATCCCCCAATCTTCTTTAAGAAAGTAGTGAATCCTACTAATAGGTATGATCATGACATTACACATGGTCACTGTGAGCATTAAAATTTCATGAGAAAGGGTGCTAATGCCGATAGACCAATCTATATGCATGCCCATCATATTTAAAAGGAGTTCTTGAAGAATGACGTTCCAGCACCAACACTTAATAAGTCTACTGGCAACAAAGTAAGAAGACATGTACCTATGAATAGGTATAATAGGTTTGAGTGTTGGTGTTGTGGCAAGGTGGGCCACTTTGCCATGGATTGTTGGTTTAACTCAAGTGTTAAATCCAAAAGTATGATTCCTGTTAGATCAGTTACATGATTTCAAACAAATAAGGACCTAGGACCCACTAGCAAGTTGGGTTCTAAGGGTAAGTGCTTCTTTATTTATTACAGGTGAATCCAAGTAATCATACCCCTATATGGTACTTGGATAGTGGCTATTCCAGACACATGATTGGAACTTAGAGAATATTAAGGGACTATGTGCCCATAGAGAATGGACCCAAAGTAATCTTTTGTGGATAAGAAAACAGAATCATAAAAGAATTTGGTAACATCTCTTGTCATTCAATTACAATCACTAAAGTGGCTTATGTAAAGGGTTTAAAATATAACCTGATTAGCATAAGTCAACTTAGTTATCTAGGTTATGAAATTTCTTTCCTTAAAAGGGAGTTCCTAGTAAAAAGGTCAAGTGATCAAGAGATCATTTTGACTGGCACTAGGAAAGAAAATGTGTATTTCCTTAACCTAGATTGTGAGTCTAACAGCTCACCTATTTGTTTGGTTGCTGGAGAGAAAGCTTCTCTATGTTTCAAATGGCACAAGAGGCTAGCTCATCTAAACTATAAGTCAATTGGACTACTGTTCAACATGGGATTAGTGAGGAATGGTCCTCAAGTTTAGTTCATTAAAGAGGGTGTGTGTTCAGCTTGCCTAAAAGGCAAGCAGACTAAGTCCTCTTTTCAGTTACTTGACATCAAAGATTCAAAGAGATGTTTGTATCTCATGCATATGGATTTGTTTGGTCCTATGCGAGTTCATAGTCTTGGTAGGAAATCATACACACTTGTTGTTGTGAATGACTATTCTAGATTTACCTGGGTTTTCTTCTTGAGGCAGAAATCTGAAACCCCAACTATTTTCCAGACTTTTGTCAGACAAATACAGAATGAATACAACAGTTCAGTGGTCAAAATCAGAAGTGACCAAGGAACTAAATTTCAGTCTGAATGTATGACAAAATTCTGTGAAGAACTTGGGATTCATCAGGAATTCTCTTCACCTAGAACTCCTCAGCAAAATGGTGTTGCTGAAAGAAAGAATATGACTCTAATTAAGGCCAGTAGAACTCTACTGAATGACACTACTCTCCCTGAATACTTCTGGGCTGAGGCAGTAAATACTGCATGTCATGTGATCAATAGGGCCTCCATCAACAAGAAATACAAGATGACTCCCTACCAGATTTTGAAAGGCAGAAAACCAAACGTATCTTATTTCAGAATCTTTGATAGTAAGTGTCTTGTCCTAATCAATGGTAAACATTACCAAACTATGTTTGCTGCCAAATACCTAGAAGGGATATTTCTTGGGTACAACAACCAAAGTAGAGCATACAGAATCTACAACTTGACTACTCAAGTTGTAGAAGAATCTATGCATGCTGTATTTGATGAGTCAATATTTATTAACAGTGAATTGTCTAGTTCTTCAGTTAGTTCTACAGGTCTAATAGATAAGCTGGACAAGCTGACCATTAATGAAGATGTTCCTGCTAAACTGGATGAGGATAAAGATGTCAGCGGTCCAGGGGGAGACCAAGTCCCTCTTGGTGAAGAAGAAAATGTGGAGCATCAAGATGAGGAAACTGGAGATAGCCATAATGCTGACAAAATTCCTCCAGCAAGGAGACACCTGAAGGATCATCCAGCTCACCAGATCATTGGTGATGCAAGTCAGGGTGTTCTAACAAGGAGCAGGAGCATGAACACAGTTCTATGTTCTAGCTTCCTGTCTTAGATAAAACCCAGGAAGATTGAAGAAGCAAGGCAAGACACCAACTAGATTGATGCAATGCAAGAAGAGCTTACTCAGTTAAAAAGGTGTAAGGTTTGGGAAATGGTTCCAAAACCTAAGGATCACAACATAATAGGAACTAAGTGGATCTACTGGAACAAGCTTGATGAGAATGACACTATAGTCAAGAATAAGGCTAGACTGGTAGCAAAAGGCTAAAGGCAAGTGGAAGGTATTGATTTTAATCAAACCTTTGCTCTAGTGGCAAGGCTGGAGGCAATAAGGTTGTTCTTAGCCTATGCTGTCTATCAAGGGTTCAAAGTATATCAAATGGATGTGAAATCAGCATTTTTGAATGGTGATTTAAAAGAAGAAGTCTATGTAGAACAACCCTCAGGTTTTGTAGAATCTCACTTTCCTAATTATATATATAGGCTTAGAAAAGCACTATGTGGTTTAAAGCAAGCTCCAAGGGCTTGGTATGAAACCTTATCTGCCTTCCTCATTGAGAATAAATTCTCTAGAGGAAAGATAGACAAAACTCTATTCTATATGGAATCAAAAGGCAAGATAATACTTGTCCAGATATATGTGGATGACATTATCTTTGGTTCTACTGAAAACAGCCTTTGTAGGAAGTTTGTCAAACTTATGCAAGGGAGCTGGACAAGCTGACCATCAAGTAGGGTTTAGGGTTTAGAGTTTAAGTGGATCTATAGGAACAAGCTTGATGAGAATGGCACTATATTCAAGAATAAGGCTAGACTTGTAGCAAAGTTAAAACTCTAGACGTTTCTTTCTCAAGATCAGTGAGCATTTAAAGCCTGAAATTCAAATTTCAAAGGAGAATTTTGGACAGCAGAATATAGAAGAGATTTTCTCTTTTCAGACGAGAAGAAGAATCAAGTAGGGTGTTAAGCAGTATGGGTGAGCTGAAGTTCTTCTTGGTACTTCAAGTTAGACAGACTGAGAGTGGGTTGTCTATATCCCAGTCTAAGTTCACCAAGGAGTTAATTAATAAGTATGGTTTGGACTCAGCTTCTACTATAAAAACTCAAATGGGAACAAGTATGCCTATATGCAAAGATGAAGCAGGGAAACCTGTTGATGAGTCTTTGTATAGAGGGATAATTGGCTCCCTACTATACTTGATTGCTAGTAGACCTGACATCATGTATGAAACATGTGTATGTGCTAGATATCAAGCATGCCCTAAGGAATCTCATTATACTGCAGTTAAAAGAATTTTGAGATATCTTAAGGGCACACCTAATATAGGCCTTTGGTATCCTAAGAATAGAGATTTTCTATTAACTGGTTTCTCAGATGCAGATTTTGCTGGATGCAAAGAAGAATAAAAAAGTACCACAGGAACCTGTCAATTCCTTGGTGGGAGGCTGATGTCATGGAGCAGTAAGAAGCAAACCAGTGTAGCTATATCAACAGCTGAATAAGAGTATATAGCTGCAGGTAGCTGCTGTGCACAATTGATGTGGATAAAGCATCAACTAAAAGATTATGACATCCAGGTAAGTAAAATTCCACTATTTTGTGATTCTACAAGTGCTATTTCTATTGCTAAGAATCCTGTATCACACAGTAGGACCAAGCATATAGAAATAAAGTTTCATTTTATCAGAGAACATATAGAGAAGGAAAATATTAATCTAGAGTTTGTAAAAACTGATAATCAAATAGCTGATATTTTTACAAAACCAGTGGATGAAACTAAATTCAATAATTTAAAAATTGAATTAGGCATGTTGAACCTAGAATAGGTTAACATAAGTTTCCATAAGTAGCATAAGTAAGCACCAAATTTCTCTTGAAATTTGTCTAAGTACAAAGTTTGTGTCGACACAAGCAAGTTGTGTCGACACACTCAGTGTATTGTGTCGACACAGAAAAAGGATGTGTCGACACAGAAACAGTATCCGTGTCGACAAAAGAATAGGTGTCAACACAACCTTGTCGAGACTATATGTTGAGAGGATATTTGTGTCGACACAAAAAGTTGGTGTCGACACAACTCTGTCGAGACTAAAGTGGTCAGAGTCGACACAGACGCAAGTTTGTCGACACAGATTCAAGTATATCGACACATAAATGTTTCGACTTAAAATATGTTTTGTCGACTTAGACATTAATATGTAGACACATAGTCGTGTAAACTTAACTAAAGTTCTGTCAAGACCTAGGTCATTTTTGTCGACACAAAAACTAATTTGTCGACTTAAGCCCGACTTTTGACCTGCCCTTGACACAAGTACTATAAATAGGTGAATCCAAAATCTGGTCGACTACGCTATCAGAATTTTTGACTCAACACCTTTGGTCGACATAGACCTTCTCTTCTCCTCTAGCACTTACGTCAATGGCGCCACACCAAGAAGATAAGGTTAATGAAGGTTATGAACCGGTTCGTGAAGGTTTCATGACAGCTTCTGATGAAATTCAAGGAGTTATTTCCCTAATTTCTGAAAATGGATTAGAATTTTTGGTCTCTGAACCAACAAAAATTTGGAAAAAGGAAGTCATGGAATTTTACACAACCACTACTGTAGACACAGAAGGAAAGAAAATCAAGGGATCTATTCAAGATACCTGGGTGAAGCTCATATTAAAATCTATCAGGAAAGCACTACATCTACCATTGATCAATGATACAGACAAAATAACTCCTTCCCAGATAATTGAAGCTTTAAGCTGGTGTGGACTGAATCTCAGTATTAAGATTGGATCATCAATCAATAGAAAAGGGATGAATTTCCAAGGAAAATTTCTTTCAGAAGTTGTGGGCAACGTGATTATCTATAAGACTGGTGGACATGATAAGATTTCTACCCACATGTTCAATCTGAAGGTGAGGATCATATTCAAGATAAACACTGACTGGGCAGCAGTAGTGTTTGATAAAATACAAGAAGGAATAAAGAAACCTAACCTGTGACGGATTCTCGGTCTATGTTTAACATCAGTAATTCCAGATATTCTGAAATAAGCAAATGGCTCTAAGATAAATCATATGAGGAAAATGGATGTGAGGATACTGTCAAGGTGGGACAGAGTTCTAACCAAGGAAGTCCCTGCTCCTAATGAGCAAACTAAGAAATACAAGAAGAAAAGGAAAGTGGTTGCACAGGCTGACTCCTCCAGTGATTCTGAGGAGGAAGTGTTCTTTAGTTCTGATGAAGACCAGCACCAATAGGATGCTCATGATCAAGTAAAGGAAAGTGAGCCCCAAGAGCAACAAGTTGACTCCTCTTAAGGGTGAGAAAACTTAGAAAAAGAAACTGAGCTTCCTGCCCAAGGGGGAGGTATTGATGATGCTGTCCTAGATAGTGACTTAGCTGCAGATAGAATCATGGATGTAGTATCTGAAATCTACAATACAGCTGAAGAAACTGATAAGACAGATGCTCAAAATGAGCCAGTAAGTATCTTCTCCACAGTCTAGTGGTATATGATGGTTTTCTTCTCAATAATTATTCTGGGGGAAACTTTTGTGCCAAAATAAAGTCATTAAACAAAACTAATCTTATTCCTTCCGTACAGATACAACAGGAATTTACAATGAAAGAATTGTTTCCTGATCCTCCTTCAGATAGGACTGAGGGGGAGCATATTGAGAAAGGAAAAGATATTCCAAGGACTGTGGAGGAGTTATCAAAGGATACTGAGGAGGATTCCCTAGCTGAAAAGAATACTATTAATATTAAAAGTACATCTGAATCTTCTGAAGATTAAGAAGCCATATTGGCTAAGAAAAGAAAGCTGATTGTGTTAAAGAAAAAGAGTTCTGGATATAAGAATGCTTTACAAATGAGAACTGCAACATCTACATCAAGCATGGACTTCAGTTCTTTACTAGTCTAGATGCAGATAAAATTAGATAATCAAAGACAGACAATAAAGAAATATGTGGATGAAACTCATAAGGAGTTACAGTTTCAGGTTGCCCAGGATATCAAATCTATTAGGTTTGAAGTAAATCAGAACAAGAAGGAGTTGACAGATTGCTTCCATAAAGGAGGTAATGTTGTGGTGTTCCTGGCCAAGCAACAACAAGATATCAAAGCTAAAGTGGATGAAATTGAAGTGAAGCAGGGATATGTACTGGAGAATCAGTTAAGGATGAATGAAAATATAAAGGATTCACATCATGCAATATTAACAAAGCTCACTGCTTCTAGCACTGCTTTGAAGGCTGAAATCTCCAAGCAAATCCAGGAAGATATATCTGCTGTCAAAGCCACATTTCAAGACTCTCAGGAGAAGATTAAAGCTTTCCTCACAAAATTCAGAGCTTATTTTAAAGAAGGAACATAATATATAGCTGATCAAGTCAGATTCCAGAAAGAATATTTGAGGGATCATATTACAAGAGAAGTCATAAAGGGGGAGAGGTTACTAGTCAAAGCTAGCTCTGACCATATTAAATGGACTTCAAATAGTATCAGAGCTACTCTTGGATATCCTCCTCTTTGTTATGATGATAATATAGTAGAGTCTTGGATACAACCTGCATATTTTGAAGGAGATCAGCCTGAAGTTGCTCAGGTGATCTACCCCCTGTTTATTTTGAGATGGTTAAAGAAGAAGTGCTGAAAATGTATAGTCCTCCACCAGAGGCACAAAATGTAATTCTGGAAAAGGATGAGATGTTAGAAGCTGCATTAGAAGCTGAGAATGAAGCTCAACTTTCCAAGAAGAGATTTAGAGAGCAGGCTGAGCTGAAGCCAGATTTTGAGCAGTGGAGCCCAACTTCTAGAAACTTCATACTTACTGCCTGTAAAGCTGTAAATGATAAAACCCATGACAGGGGTAAGTGGTATTCTAAACAAGAGTGGAATAAATATCAAGCAGGACAAGAAGCAATCCTTCAACATAGAAGAAGTGCTAAAGCTGGGAAGCTACCTGCTAATGCTCAAGAGCCAAATAAGTTCTTCCCCAAACCTTTCCATTATTTTGAAAGACAGAAGATCAAGGCTGAAGAATCAAAGAAGAAAGCTCTAAAAGGGAAAAAGCCAGCTGAGGATGTTGTACCTTCTGTGCAGGCTAAAATTAAGTCTGGCAAAGGAATAGTTATTAAGGAGCCTAGCCAGTAATAGGATTGCTAGGTTTTTGTAATAGAATAATGTACTATTTTGTTTCTTTTGTTCTATGAGAAATTCATGTAACCCAAAGTTTTACTGATTAATGAAATCTGTTTCAGTATCAAGTATTTGTTGTTTACAATGATTATGTGATAACCTGCTCTGAAATGTTTTTACATCTATTTATAATTTGGTTTTATCTTAAGAAATGTATATCTTTGACTAAGGGTTATGACTTCTCCAAATAGGGGGAGATTGTTGGGTACATTGGAAATGTGTACCAGATTTGGAGAAACATCAACTTAGTCAAAGATATGCATCAATTTATATTTGATAGAAGTTTGAGTTTCATTGTGCAGGTTTAAGAATTTGAAGGAAATTTTTCTAAGTACAAGTGTCGACACTTGTGAAGAAACTGTGTCGACACTCAGGGAACTTGTGTCGACACTCAGGCAAGCTGCATCGACACACAGGCAAATTGTGTCGACACTTGTAAAGAAGTTGTGTCGACACCCAGAAGAAAAGTATAACTGTGTCGACACTTATGAAGAAGTAGTGTCGACACTCAAAGCTATGTCGACACCCAAAGAAGTAGTTGTGTCGACATCCAGAATTGTGTCGACATCTGAAGAAGAATTTGTGTTGACACTTAAAACTGAAACTGTGTCGATACTCAGGAGATATGTCGACACCTGAAGCAATTGTGTCGACACACTGGACTTGTGTCGACACACCAACTCTCAAAAGGCTGTATCGAGTTCAGAAGTAATTTTGTCGACACACAGGACTTGTGTCGACACACATTCAACGCCATTTGACAAACACTACATGCCAAGTGTCTGCAACAAAAATGTCGAGACAAGGAGCTGCTATGTCGACACACAGGACTTGTGTCGACACAAACAACAAAAGCAGTGTCGAAAAGCAGAAGTATAACTATTTCAACACTTGGAGTAATTGTGTCGACACCATGAAGAATTGTGTCGACACTTAGCCAATATGTGTCGACACATGTGAAGCAGTCTGCCGAGTGTTGTGTTCTGAGTTGAAAAGACATTGAAGAACCTGGTGACGTGACGAGTGACTTGACACCTGTCATAACTAGCCGGTCTGACACCACTGTCAGGACTGTCAGAAGTTAGTTATGAACCAGATCAGCCGGTAACCATGGATCAAGCTCTATATAAGAGACAGATCGGAAAAGACAGGAATCAATGAATCAATAAGAAGAATTCTGACAGATCAAGGGCTGTCTGCAAGAAAGATTCAGAGTTCAATCTGAATTTATAGAAGAAGCTGACTAAGGATCAACTTAATCATCAAGAGAAGATCCATCTTATTTTGTTCTAATCAAGAATCTTTGAAAAGCTAAGTTAGGTTGGATCAGAAGGATCAGTCTATACAAGAACTGATCAAGGAGACAACATCAATAGAGAAATCTAGCTGGTGAAGTTTTTAGTTACTCTTTACTTACAAATTCTTGTAGGATCTATTGTTAGATCTGAGATTGTAAGCCTAAAATTATAAAGGCTAAGGTAGGGTTGAGGCCTGAGGTAGGATTCTGGAGAAGAATCTGAGGTATGACTTGTGTTAAGTTTGAGGTGTAGGAAACATCTTGGGTTCTGAGATTGTAAGATCTATGGATCTGAGCCAGTGGAAAGAAGTTAGGCTGAATCCAGTTATTTGCTGGATAGGCGAAGGGGGAAAGTGGATGTACCCATATCTTGGGAAACCACTATAAATCTTGTGTTTGTTGTGATGTGTTTATTTTCTGTAGATTGAATAAACTGTGCTGAAAGAAGTCATATAACTGTTTGCCTAAAAAAATTAGAAAGACACAAAAAGATTAGAACCTATTCACCCCATCCCCTCTAGGTGTTTAGGCTCTTGAAATAAAGTCTTTCAGGGTGGCTTTTATAGGGAGGGGGAGGGGGGATATCCCCCTTTTGGGCAAGGTGGGATTAATCCCTCCTTATGGGGGGATTAAATCCGCACCCTCCAGCTGTCCAAGGACAGCTGGAGGCCCCCTCTTTTCCCCATGTGGGGAAAAGGATGGTGAAGCCCTTATGGGCTTGGGACTTTTGGGAAGAGAGGGGAAAAGGAGTAGAAGAGGGGTGTGGTGGGCCACCACCTATTCTAGGCTTGATTGCTGGTCGGGGGACCCAAGGAGAGTGAGGGGGGCATGGGCCATCCTCCTTTGGAGAGGAGGTGGGCCCCCCATTTGGTGAAAAAAAATCAAAAAAGTGGATTTTTAGGAGGGTTTGACCAAGTCAACCCTAGGGTGGGTCCCCCTTGCTGGTATCCAAGTCATCGGGGTAAGGTCAATGTTCGGGTGTCGTGTCATAATTGGTGTGCGCACGCTTTTCGGTGCACGACTTGGCTTGATTTGACCACGTGTTGACCAATTATCGTCGAAATTGACCGGGATGACATCCATTGACTTTGTATTGACTATACTAGTCCAACGCCACTGACTGGGGTTGAATCGGAGTCCGTTTAGCGAAAGTACAAAATCTGCGCATCGCATCACGCTAAAATGGTCGAAGTGTGTAAAATTGTCGTTAGACCTCGGATCGCGACGCAACGAGTTCCGATGCGTTCGTATTAACTATACGAAGTCATAGTAATTGATATAACTCAAATCGAAGTTCTTTATGTCAATATCCAAATGTCTCATTTTTGCGACGTTTTGCGAGAAATGGTCAAATCCACCGTATGACTTCTGAATTCTAAGGCACGAGTTGTAATGCACTCGTATTGACTATACAAGGCTACAGGAACTGACGGAACTCAAAACGGAGTTCTCTAGCTTGATATCCAAAATCTCGCTCTCGTTGCGTTTTACGAGGAATGGTCATATCCACTATACGACCTCGGGGTCCAACTGAATGAGTTCCGATGAGTATACAAGGCCACGACAACTGACAGAACGAAATTCAGAGTTCTCTAGCTCTATTTCCTGCCTAAGGTTATTTCCCACCAGGTCATGGGTAGGGTTCATGCCACTTTTATTGGGCCCCCTAGGGCTCTGGTGGCCCAATAAAAGTCGGGATGTTACAATCCAATAAAAATAAAAGGATTTTCGTCCCCAAAAATTTTCTTGAAATAGGGGGGAAAAGTAACATACCTGGGGAAAGAGCTCTGGGTTCTTTTCTCGGAGGAGTGCTTCAGGTTCCCATGTGAACTCTTCTCGTCCGCAGTTTGACCATAACACGTTAACCATCAGAATGGTTTTGTTGCGTAGTGTATTTACCTTGTAATTTACTACTCTGACGGGTTCGAGCTAGACGGATCTATCTGACTGTAGATGCACCGGTGAAGTAGGAAGGTACTGCTCTGGTTGCCGGAGGACTCGTCTCAAGGAAGAAACATGAAACACATCGTGAAGATTCCCCAACTCTAGGGGCAAGGCTAGACGATAGGCGACGGGGCCAACACGCTCTATCACCGGATAGGGGCCCAAGAAGCGGGGATCTAACTTTTTCTTCTTCCTCAACCAGGAGACATCATGCATGGGCTTTATTTTAAAGAACAACATTTCCCCCACGCTAAACTCCACCGGTCGGTGTCGCGCATCATAGTACTTAGCCTGCCGGATCTGTGCTTCCCGCATTCGCTTCTGGATAGGCCGTATCGCTATCGCAGTGTCATCGATATAAACCACTCCCAAGGCTTCCGGGTCCTCTTCCTGAGCCCAAGTCAACAGGGTTCGGCAATGCCTTCCATACATTTCCTCGTACGGAGCCATCTTAATGCTAGCCTGGTAGATGTTATTGTATGAAAATTCGACCAACGGCAACAGCTGCTCTCATGGCTCATTATGCTCCACGGTACTCCATCATTTGGTTCGTCCTCTCCGTCTGTCTGTCTGTCTGTGGGGTGGAAGGTGTGCTGAAGGCCAACTTGCTTCCCAAATACGCCTGCACCTGCCTCCACTCCTTAGATGTGAAACGTCATCACGATCTGACACGATGGACTTTGGTGCTCCGTAGAATTGTACCACTTGCTCTAGGAACATCCTGGTCAGGATATCAACCCCGTCACTCTGTCGGTTTGGAATGAACCGCGCAATCTTGGTGAGTCGATCTACGACCACCCAAATTGAGTCATTCCCAGCGCGGGATCGTGGTAGGCCATAGACGAAGTCCATGGAGATGTCTTTGAACTTCCACTCTGGTATCGGCAGGGGCTGTAATAGGCCTCCTGGACTGCAACATCCGTCCTTAACCTTCTGACAGGTCTGACAACGGGCCACGAAGTTGGTGACATCTCTTTTCATTCCAGGCCAGTAGATGGTCCTACGCAAGTCTACGTACATCTTAACTACGCCAGGGTGAATTGAGTACCTTGACTGATGGGACTCTTGCAGAATTTTTTCACGAATCCCTCCGGTAGCGGGAATAAATATGCAATGCTTGAATTGCAGAACCCTGTCATGCAGTTTATAATCCTCATGTGTCCCTCCTTGCAGAGATCGGATGATTAGTATCACCTCTGGGTTGATCTTCTGGGCTTCTCGTATCCGGTCCCGGCTGTCACATTGGATTTCAATCCAATAAAGCTATGAGTAGTACTCTTCCGGATCTCTTCAGGCTACCAGGGTAATCTCCATGTCTATCAAAGACTGGAAGAGTTCTTTAGGGATCTGATCTATCCAACTCCTGGCTATTGCAGGCTGGCGGCTCAAGGTGTCAGCGACTCTGTTAGCCTTCCCGGAGTGATATTGGAGAGAAAAGTCATAATCGCATAAGAATTCTAGCCATCGGCGCAGCTTGAGGTTCAGTTCCTTGTGCGTGAAGACATACTTGAGGATCTTGTGATCGGAGAAGATCTCATATCTTACTCCGTATAGGTAATGCCTCCAGATTTTAAGGGCGAAGACGACGGCACCCAACTCTAAATTGTGCGCTGCGTAGTTTAACTCGTGCAGCTTTAATTATCGCGAAGCGTAGTCCACTACCTTGCCATGCTGCATTAGAACGACTCCCAATCACTTCAGGGAGGCATCAGTATAGATTTTGAATCACTCGGTCCCTGTGGGGATCGTAAGGATTGGCGCAGAAGTCAGCCGCTTCTTTAGCTCGACAAACGTAGCCTCGCACTCCGGCTTCCATCGAAATATGACGTCCTTCTTTGTTAGAGCAGTTAGGGGTCGGGCAATCTTTGAAAAACCTTCGACGCATTTCCTGTAGTATCCGGCAAGACCGAGAAAACTTCGGATATCCACAGTTGTCCTGAGTGGTGGCCAATTTTGTACTGCCTGGAACTTAGCTTGGTCTACTGCCACTCCTTCCTTGTTTATCGTGTGTCCCAAGAATCCAACTTCTACTAGCCAGAATTCGCATTTACTAAATTTGGCGAAGGGAGAGTGCTCCCTGAGTTTTAGTAGCACCATCTGCAAGTGCCGAGTATGGTCCATCTTGGTCTTCAAGTAGATTAGGATGTCGTCTATGAAGACGATGACAAAGTGATCCAAGAAAAGTTCGAAGACTCTATTCATCAGGGCCATGAAGGCGGAAGGCGCGTTGGTGATCCCAAAGGGCATCACTAGGAACTCATATAGACCGTATCGGGAGCTGAAGGCAAGCTTGGGGATATCTTCCTCTCAGATACGCAGCTGGTAATAGCCGGATCTTAGGTCCATCTTGGAAAACACGGATGCACCTTTCAACTGTTCGAACAATTCGTCAATCCTAGGGACGGGGTAGGTATTACATACAGTCAGCTTATTAAGCTCCTTGTAGTCGATGCACAATCGCAGAGTCCCGTCTTTCTTTTTCACGAAAAGCACCGGGGCTCCTCATGTAAGACCCCCTATTTTTTTTCTTCTTTTTCAAACCCGGGGTCTTAGCCCAGAATTGCCGTTTTGCGGTGGCACCGACTCACGGGAAGGTCGCCACTACAAAATGCCAATTCTGCCGGCCCTTTTCGATCGCAGCATAATAGCATAATAAAGTAAGAGCAAGTCCACAATAATCACATGTACATAAATAAATCTCCACGAAGGGAGTGTCCACAATATATCAGAGTACTGAAACTACAGGCTTATGCCTGGTACATGTAATCCTCACTACAAGTCACTCGCGGAAGCAAAACTAAAACTAAGCATCACCATAACTGTCACTGAACCGAGAGCACCCAAGCTGGACTAGCCCAACTCCACCGACTCTGTACTCTGCTGGTACTGCATCGCTGGGTGCTTCTTCCTTTTCGACCTGCCATCGCCGCCTCGCGATCCACGTCTGCGTCCACGTCTTCGGCCTCCTGGCTGCTGAGCTGGTGGGGTCCCTCCCATCAAGGGGCATTTGACCCGTGTGTATCCCGGCTGGTGACAATGGTAACACGGTCGCGGGGCCAGCTCTGTCAGAAACTGCAATAGCGGTGACCCTTCCATATGGTATACCTAAAATGTTGTGGTTCGAAAACCGTTAGTCATAAAGACTAAGCCCTATCATCCCCTACCCCTTCCCCCATGGCTCCTAGGTACCGAGCGGGGAGGAAGAAAGGGAAGGACATGAAGGTGGAGATTAAACCAAATAAACAGGTGACAGCGGACCTATGCTAGCAAGTTATAATAGGTGAACGGTTTAAATGTTGTAATAAGTAAAGCAATTAATAAGTAGCAATTTATATAAAATGGCAGCTAGAGAACAGTAAGTAAACAAGCCAGTAGATAAGTAAGTAACCTTAACTTATATGAATGCTCATACAAACTTATAAGTTAAGGGATCTTCTGCAAGGCTCCCATCGTATAAAAAGTCCCATACCGATTTATACGTTGGGGTGTCGGTTGTATGCAAATATGAGTGTAGTGATATGCTATGCCATGATTCATGCAAATGCAACTCACGCACACAACTCTATGCGCACAGACCTTTAGTTCCCCCTGTTCGGGAGGCTAGCTTCACCCCCAGGAACCTCCGTAGTGGCAAACGGAGACAGTGGGTAGGGCCCCCCACTCCTAGGCGGGTAACCACACTGAAAGTGCAGGATAAGATCAATCCTAACTCTAGAGGGGGGGGTGAATAGAGTTATTTAAAATAGTTTTGCAAATAAAAACTTGAGTGGAGAGAAAGTTTAGATTTACTTAGTGTATGGTGCTATATCAAATAATCAGAGTAAAAAGAAATTCACAGCACAAAGCAAAACACAAAGAAACAAGCAATCCAGACGACACAAGGAGCTATAGTGGTTCCCCAAAATCCTGGGTAGTCCACTCTTCTATCACCCTTGATAGGAATCCACTTCAAGATGAGTTGATCAGGTGTCTTGAGCACCAGAGAGTTTTTGACCAGGTTCTCACAACCAAAGGAGCTGATTTTGACCAGGTTTCAGCAAAACTAAAGGTAACTTTTGAAGGGAGTTAAAACCCTGTACAGAAAGAAAAAGAAAAAGGGGTGATGTTGTCTTCTCTATCAACAAGTAGAGAGAAGCAAAGTGGATCTGTAGATGTTGTCAAAGCTCCCCCTGAGATCAAGAAGTAGTTCAGGAAGGAGAGCTCTGCACAAGGGTGACAGGTCGTCAAAGATCTGATTTGCTCCAGCAAGGGATGATCCAAGAAAGTTGGATGGTTGTGTCTGAAGCAATCAGAATTCCTGTGAGTGAGCTTTCAAAACAATATCACAGAGAGAGAGCAGCTGAAGTCCTGTATTGTTGTTCTATATATCTCTGTCTAGCTAAATGAATAATATATCTGAGTCTTCTTCTTCCTTTTTCTTTGATAGCCGTTGGCAGTCAGCATTAAATGCTTTCCTTAAATGTCCATGCCTCAAAGGAAATGTCAGGCAGACATTCCTTAGAAAATTCCTTGAGCCATGCACCAGATATGCTGTAACGGCCAATAAATCTTCAGCATTAATTGTCTGACAGAAGGAATTTGAATTCCTATTCAAAACTGACGGAAGTCTGGAAAACGTCGAGCTCACAGTAAAACGTCGATCTGAGCACGACACACGTCGGCCAGAGAGTGTTTTCTGCAAGCAGAACTGGGTTCGACGGAACGTCGAGCTGAGGTCGACTCCACGTCGAGCTGAGGTCGACTCCACGTCGAGCTGAGGTCGACTCTGCGTCGAGCTGAGATCGACTCTGCGTCGAGCTGAGATCTACTCTGCGTCGAGCTGAAGTCAACTACGCGTCGAGCTGAAGATTACTCTAACTAGCCTATGTGACCTTTATAACAACAAGGAGGTCACAACACAAAATCCCTATAGAAATATAGTCATCCTGATCCAAATAGTAATAGGGTGTTCCAAAAATCTCCCCCTATTTGGATTAGGATTACTATTTACATGAATTTAGGGATTCAAAGAGAAGTAAAGCAAAAATACAATACAATACAACTAGCCATATGACAAAATAAAAAGCAGCATATATATAATACTATATAGCAGCAGTAATGTTTAAATGTCCTGTGTCCAGCAGATAGAAAGAATTAAAACACCTTACTTTACTTTTCCTGTGGGGCTTTGTCTTGATCACCTTTCTTCAAGATAATTTCTCTGTTAGGATTTGAAGCCTCCTTCTTGGATTTGTAATCATCAGCTGCACCTAAGGATTTCTAATCTCTTGCACTAGGTGGTACAGCTGCAGGATGGAGTTGCATATATCTGTCTGAGTCAAAGAACTTCTTTGAATTATATTTCTCCAATTCCTCTCTCCTTTGGTCTGACATTGTGCTGATGTGAGAGGTGTCCAGACCTCTTTCTCTAGCTTTGTTAATCTCATTTAGAGCAGCCATCTCAGTCATTCTAGCTTTCCAGTAAGCTGGAGTTTTGGTGGGATCTTCAAAAGGTACTGCTGGTTCAAATCTGTTGGAGGAGAGTTCTTGAGTAGTTCTTGGGGTGAGGTCAGCTCTAGGTCTGTAAGGATAGGGACCAGAGGTTGGATCAATGGATCTTCCCCTTTGATAAGGTTGAGAACCTGATCTTCCTCTGGACTGCCTGCCTCTGTTGTGTCCTCTTTGCTGATTTCCCCTTTGCTGACTATCTCCTTGGGATCTTCTTGCTTGATAGGTCTTTCCATGTAGAGATGATGGGGCTGGATTGGAAGATAGACTTGCACCGGCACCTGCATCTGGAGGAGGTGGAGGTGGAGGCTGATGGACAGGCTTGGTGGGTCCTTCATTGAATTTTCTTTTCTATTTCATTGCCTTTCTTTGATTTTGAGAATACTGCATCCATGGCTCTGTAATTTCACAGTTGTATTTGATGTAGTAGGGGATGTCATGGTCTGTGGCTCTAGCCATTGGAACTCTTTTCATAGCTTTTGATCTTGCTTTCCTCTTCCTTGCAATGGTTGCAGAGGAGTCATCAGAATCAGTAGCAAACTCATCTTCTGAACTCTGAGATTCATCATAGGGATCTATGTACATTCTTTTGGAGATCGGAAAAGTGATGGAGGCTGGAGCTGCTGAGGAGGTGACTGGAGGAAGATCTGCTGTCAGTGGGGAGGAGTCTACCACTGCAGGAGAGGGAATAGCCTCAGGAGCCATAGAGACTGAAGAGGCTGGTTCCTGAAGGCCTGGTTCCTGAGGGCCTTGGGAGACATGGGTCTCAACTGCATCAGGTGTCTCAATTACTTCACCTGAAGTTTCAGCAGCTACTATTATTTTAACTTCATCACTAGCAGGAGCCACTGCTACCACTGCTACATCAGGGATCATGGTCTTCTGAAAAGGGATAATAACCCTAGACAGGTCTTCTTGAAGCTGTTCTGAATTTTGTGGAGGAGCCTCAGATGCCATCTGAACTTCTGCTGCTGAGACTGTCTCTGAACAAGTCTGTACAAACTGAACTGTTGAAGGATGCAGCTCTTCTTCTGCTGACATCTCCCCCCGCCTAGAGTCAGTGGAAGCTGACTCCAGGCCCCCAGAAGAAGGGCATGCCAGATGAGAGGAGAGGGATGAGACAGAGGCAGAGAGAGTTCTCAGGGAAAGGAGGAGAGGAACCAGCTTGGCATCCAAGAGGGAGGAGAGCCTAGGGGCCAAAAGGTCAAAAATCTGATTGGCCAAGGGCAGGAGAGTTACTTGCTCAAGTGGGACTTGAGTAGAGGTAGAGGGAGTAGCAGAAAATGTAAATGTAGAAGATGTTGTGGGTGGTGCAGACAAGGGAGGGGTAACTGGTTCATGGATGGAGGAAAAGAGCAGTTCTGAAAAAGTTGATGAAAGGTGGAAGTCATGAGGAGAGGAGGTAGAGGCATCCATGAAGGAGTCTTCATGAATGTCAAAGGAGAAGAGGTCCTCATGAGATGAGGAATCCAAGCTTATGGGAAGGAAAGTTGTGTGTGGTGGAAGGGAGGATGCAATAGTGGAAATGGATGAAGGGATGGGTTGAGTGGATGAGAGGATTGTGGTTGAGGGGATGAAGGTGGATGGGAGGGAGAGGGAGGGAGATGGCAAAATCCCTGCTTCTGGACCAGTGGACTGAGGGAGAGTGACCTCTATAGTCCTGGTGTCTGCAGAAGTCCTCATTGTTGCTGCTGCCCTGGGATTCACAATTTTTCTGTCCCACTTGCCAATCAGTGCACAAGTGAGCCTCTTGGAAGCATTGATGTGCTTCTTTGAGGACACAAGCAGCTGGGGGTAGCAGTGGTTCAGAATAAACCCAAGAACCCTTCCAAAGTGGATAGAGTTCTTATCCAATTTCTTCTTAATCATTTCAAAAACAATCAATCCCCAGTTGGGATGTTTCTTATCCAAGATTGCAGCCATAAGGCAAAACTGATGCCTAGTAATGGCATCATGTGCAGTCCTCTTTGCACAGATTACTTTGCCTGTGATGTCTGCTAACAACCTATACTCAATAGCTAGGTTAACTTTTAGGAGTTTAGAGGGGTTACCAGCAGCATGCCCCATCCTGTCCAGCATCAAAGCATACTCTTCCACAGAGAGTTCTATTCCATCATCTCCAGCAGCAAAACTGAAAACTTCTGAGATGATTTGAGGTGAGATGGCTACCTCATTCCCTGAAATTTTCCCGGTCAATGTATTGTTATCTGAGTTAACTGCTGTAAGAGTCCATTCTTTGATTTCCGACTCTGGAAGAGGGATCCTGGTTGTCATAAAGTTGACCAGGTGCTGCTCCTTGAAAAGTTCCAGAATATCCAGAAAGTACTGTGGTGATCCATCAAATGAGTCAAAGTCGATGTCGAAGCCTGAATCGAACTTCATGACCGCCAAAGCACCTGCAGTGATTGCCATTTTCCTGCAAAAAAAAATACCTTCCAAGATCAAGAGTAAAGTATTTGGAGGGAGAAAGCTTGAGCAGAAAATATGAAAGCGCAACTGCGAACGATGGAGAAAAATGATTTTATACTTAGGGTTCGACACAGAAATGGAAAGAACGTCGAGCTCAGTTCGACGCTCTAAGGCTCTAGGAGAACTGAAACGACTCAACAGCGTGCAGCTTAGGTCGACGTTCGACGCTTGGGCTGATGCTATACGTCGAGCTCAGGTCGACGTTGAACGAAAACGTCGACCGGAGAGAGAGAAACTCAAGAAGCCAGGGAGCTGTGAACTTAGTTCGACGCTAGAAGTTGAGTTCGACGTTCGACGCTTTTGAGGGCGACGGACCGTCGATCTCCGTTCGACGCAGCGTCGAGCTTAGTTCAGAGCTCAGAAAAACCACTCAGACAGGGAAATTTTGAAATGAAATTTTTCTTATTCCTGTTAATTATGGGTTTCAAAATCTTGGAGTTTTAATTTATGCTGTCTCCATCTAGCATTCCCAACTGATTGAGGAAGAAGAAGTGCTTCTTTTCATCCAAGGGCTTGGTGAAAATATCTCCTCTTTGTAGTTCAGTGGAAATGTATTCTAGTGCAATTTTCTTCTTTTCTACATTATCCCTTAAGAAGTGATGTCTGATCTCTATGTGCTTGGTCCTACTATGGAGAACTGGATTTTGAGCAATTGATATTGCACTGGTATTATCACAAAAGATTTTAGACATCTCTAAGTTGTAGCCATAGTCTAGGAGCTGGTTTTGAATCCACAAAATCTGTGAGCAACAACTGCCTGCAGCCATGTATTCAGCTTCAGCAGTTGATGTGGACACAGAAGTTTGTTTCTTACAGAACCAGGAGACAAGTCTATCACCAAGGAATTGACAAGTTCTACTGGTGCTTTTCCTGTCTACTCTACATCCAGCATAATCAGAATCTGAAAATCCAGTTAGATCAAATCCTGAGTCATGTGGATACCAGAGACCTAGATTAGGACAACTTTTTACATACCTAAGAATCCTCTTAACTAATGTGAGGTGGGACTCTCTAGGGCTTACTTGGAATCTAGCACAAATGCATGTGGCAAACATTATATCTGGTCTAGTAGCTGTTAGATAAAGTAATGAGCCAATGATTGCTCTATAGCTTGTCTGATCAACTGGTTTTCCAGATTCATCAGCATCTAAAAGAGCATTTGTAGGCATAGGTGTTTTCATAGAGGATGCTTCAGACATTCCAAATTTCTTAATCAGTTCTCTTGCATACTTGGTTTGAGAAATGAAAATGCCATCCACATATTGTTTAACTTGCAATCCTAGAAAGAAAGCAAGCTCACCCATGCTACTCATTTCAAACTTTGAGTGCATAAGTTGTGAGAACTTTTTGCATAAGTTTGAATCAGTAGACCCAAATATGACATCGTCTACATAAACTTGTACTAGTAGGGTATGGGACCTATGGGTTCTAACAAAGAGAGTTTGGTCTACTCTACCCCTTTTAAAATCATTTTCCAACAAAAAACAAGCTAAGGTCACATACCATGCTCTAGGGGCTTGCTTGAGACCATATAAAGCTTTATGCAGTTTAAAAACATGATCAGGAAAGGTTGGAGAGATAAAACCTGGAGGTTGCTTTACATAAACTTCTTCCTTGATGTCTCCATTGAGAAATGCACTCTTGACATCCATCTGATATACCTTGAATCTCTTGTGAGCTGCATATGCAAGAAAGATTCTTATGGCCTCCAACCTTGCAACTGGTGCAAAGGTTTGGTCATAATCAATTCCTTCTTCTTGGCAATATCCTTGTGCAACAAGTCTTGCCTTGTTTCTCACAATTATTCCTTGATCATCCAACTTGTTCCTGAATACCCATTTGGTTCCAACAATTTGCTGGTTCCTTGGTCTTGGCACTAATTCCCAAACTTTATTCCTTTCAAATTGATTCAACTCTTCTTGCATTGCAATGATCCAGTTTGGATCTTGCTCTGCATCTTGTATGGTTTGAGGCTCAATTTGAGAAAGAAAGCAAGTGTGCATAATATTTTGATTAACTTGATTCCTTGTTTGCACACCTACTGAGATATCTCCAATTACTTGAGACATTGGGTGATCTCTTGTTGTTGCAAAGTCAACAAGGGGTGTTGATGATGCACCAACCTGTGTTGTTGTTTCCTCTTGTGGAACAACAACTGGTTCTTCACTTTGTTGGCCTTTTGAACTTTCCAGAACCTGAGATTCCTCTTCATTGTCACTAAGTTCAGTGTCTTGCTGAATTGTTGAAGGTAATGACCCTTTGTCTGTGATAGTAAGCTGCTTCAGATTTTTTGAAATTGAATGTTCCTGCAAATTGCTTATGGTAGAAGTCTCCTTCTCCTTATAAGACATGTTAGTTTCATTAAATATAACATGCATGGATTCTTCAATTTTATTTGAGCACTTGTTAAAAACCCTATAAGCCTTGCTAGACATGGAGTATCCCAGAAACACTCCTTCATCAGCTTTGGCTTCAAATTTAGCTAGGTATTTCTTGTCATTATTGTGAATGAAACAAATGCAACCAAAGATTTTGAAGTAATTTACTTTAGGTTTCTTCCCTTTGAGTAACTCATAGGGAGTCTTACCCTTTAGTTTATGTATCAGGCTTCTATTCAAAACATAGTTGGAGGTGTTCATAGCCTCTGCCCAAAAGATTAGAGGAAGGTGAGCATCTGTCAACAATGTTGTGGCAGATTCAATAAGGGTTCTATTTTTCCTTTCAACTACCTCATTTTGTTGAGGAGTTCTTGGAGCTGAGAAAGTGTGCCTGATACCTTCCTTCTGGCAGAACTCTAGCATAAGAAGAGAATCAAACTCTGTCCCATGATCACTTCTGATCAGGGCAATGTGAGTATTGAACTCAATCTGTATGCCTTTGAGAAAATCTATCAAAATCTTGAAGTTATCAGACTTCTTCCTCAGAAAGAACACCCAAGTGAATCTTGAGAAGTCATCAACAACTACTAAAGCATAAGATTTCCCTCCTAGGCTTTGTACATTAGTTGGTCCAAAAAGGTGCATGTGCAATAAGTACAAAATTCTAGGTGAGTCACTCTTATTAAGTGACTTGAAACTGTTTTTAGTTTGCTTGCCTAACTGACAGGCCTTGCAAAGTCCTTCCTTCTTGTAGGGACCAGAAGGTAGTCCTCTAACAAGGTTGTCTTTGGATAACTTAGCAATGGTTCTATGGTTCACATGTCCTAGTCTTTTATGCCAAAGTTCATTAGGTTTGCTAAGGGAGTTAAATAAACATATATCTACTTTAGATGAATTGAAATCAACTAGGTATATGTTATCTTGTCTATTACCAATTAAAACAATGTTGTTGTTTAATGCAATATTGCATGCTGAGTTGGTAAACCAAACCTGATAACCAGCATCACATAGCTGGCTGATGCTGATTAAGTTGTGCTTTAGTCCTTCCACATAGGCCACTTTCTTAAATGTGATTGACCATATCTTGACTTGGCCATAGCCTTTTGTTTGTCCAAAGTTTGAATCTCCAAAGATTACTTTGGGTCCATGTTTAGCTTTGAAGGACACAAGGTTCTCCTTGTTGCCAGTCATATGCTTTGAGCACCCACTATCCAAGTACCACTGCTGGTTCTCACTTGGATAGGTCTTTACCTGCACATATAACAAATCAATTGTTTTTGACCCAGTTTACCTTGGGCCCTTTTTGATATCCTCTAAATTCTGAAATAAAAGACATCTCAGGTTGACTCTTATAGCCTACAGGATGATATCTCCTAGGAGGTATGATCCATTCAGCATAAGGGTTAAAGTGATGAGATGTGGAGCTGGAATTGAATTTTGAATTAACCCTTGAGAACTGAGTTTTGCTCTGAACTCGGCTCGACGCACGTCGAGCTTCGGTCGACGGACTCTGGTGAGTGCGTCGAGCTCCATTCGACGGCGAAGGCTTGCTTTGTTCAGAAGGTAGAGGGCGTCGACCTGAGTTCGACGTTTTCTTGCGATTACGTCGAGCTCTGGTCGACGTCCGTCGAGCTTCGTTCGACGCTTTTTGTCCAGTTTCCTGGGTTAAGTCAGCATTCTTCCTAGCCACTATCAAGACTCCTTTACCTTTGTCACTGGTAAATTTGATTGGAGTTGTCAGCACTATGGGTTGGCTGGATGAAGCACCCAAGCCCAGTGTACCATTCAATCTTGAGTTCACTGTACTTGTGATGTCCATTAATTTGATACTTCTCCCATTAAGGGTTTCTTCAAATTGTTTGGCCTTAGATAGCTCACCTTTCAGTGAAGCTATCTCCTCCCCACACTGCTTCAACTCTTCTAAGAGTCTAAGATTATCTGAGTTAACGGATTTGCATTCAATCAATTGTTCTCTAAGAGTTATAATTAACTTTTGAGATTCAATCAAGTCAATGCACATAGATTTGAATTCAGATTTAAATTCATCAGAATTAAAATCAAATGAATCTATTACCTGATCCTCAGTAAGTTCCTGATCAGATAGGTAGTCAGCATCAGGCTCTGAATCAGTGTTCTTTTGAGATGCACTGATGGCCATCATGCAGAATCCTTTTTCTTCTGCATCATCCTCATCATCACTAGAGCTGGATGATGAATCAGACTCATCAGAGTCACTCCAGGATTCAGCCACAAATCCTTTTCTGGTGTGCTTGTTGTTGCTGGAGGAAGGCTTGTCATGGTATTTCCTTGACTCCTTATCCTTCCTTTTATCTTTTCTTTCCTTCTTGTCCCTTCTGTCTTTATCTTGATTTTCTGGATAGTTGGGGAAAATGTGTCCTGGTTTCCTGCAGCCAAAGCAGATAATATCTTTATTAGTAGATCTGTCATACCTTGGCTTGTCTTTGTCTTTGGATGACCATCTTCTGAAGTTCCTTTTATTCAGCTTATTGAACCTTTTGACCAGTAGGCTCATAAGCTCTTCATTTCCCAACACCTTTTCTTTAGGTTCTTCTTCCTGTGCTTTGAAGGCAATGGTTTTCTCAACCTTTTCTGTTGGTGTGGATGTCTTCTGCTCTTCTTCTCTCTTCTTAATGAATTGCTCATAACTCTTGAGCTTTCCTAGAAGAGCTTCTGTGGATAACTCACAGACATTTCTTCCATCTTTAATCGACCAGATTCTTGAGTCCCAAGAGCTAGGGAAACAAGTCAGTATCTTGTCATTTATCTCAGTGAGAGATATGTCCTTTTCTAGTGATCTAAGCTCACTGATGATTAGGCTCAGTCTGTTGTACATGTCAGCAACTGACTCAGACTCTGCCTTTTTGAAGTTCTCATACTGGGTGATGAGGTAGGATCTCCTATCCTTTCTTTCATCTGCAGAACCTGATACAATTTCTGAAAGTTTTTCCCAGATCTCTTTGGCAGTATTGCATTCAGCTACTTTCTGGAAAATGTCATCTGACATGGTTTGAGCCAAGATGTTCATGGCTTTAGCATCTGCTGCCTTCCACTTCTTTATGTCAGCATCAGTTCCTGAAGGAGGAGGAACAGCTGATGTACTTGTTTCTGTGGGAGGCCTTGGACAATCTGTCAACACAGAATTAAAGATGTCCTCATCAAATGAATTCATGTAAAGTTTAATCCTTGCTTTCCATAGTGCAAACTTAGAGAGATTGCACATAGGAGGTCTGGTGCTAGCAAAGTCCTTGTTTTGTGCCATGAGTTTTAAAGATAAGTAAAACTAAAAGAAATAACCCTTTTGAGAGAAATGATCTTATGAGAGATCTTTTGATCCAGGTGTTAGCCTGTATGAATGATCAACCTGCCTCTGATACCAATTGAAAGTGCAGGATAAGATCAATCCTAACTCTAGAGGGGGGGTGAATAGAGTTATTTAAAATAGTTTTGCAAATAAAAACTTGAGTGGAGAGAAAGTTTAGATTTACTTAGTGTATGGTGCTATAGCAAATAATCAGAGTAAAAAGAAATTCACAGCACAAAGCAAAACACAAAGAAACAAGCAATCCAGACGACACAAGGAGCTATAGTGGTTCCCCAAAATACTGGGTAGTCCACTCTTCTATCACCCTTGATAGGAATCCACTTCAAGATGAGTTGATCAGGTGTCTTGAGCACCAGAGAGTTTTTGACCAGGTTCTCACAACCAAAGGAGCTGATTTTGACCAGGTTTCAGGAAAACCAAAGGTAACTTTTGAAGGGAGTTAAAGCCCTGTACAGAAAGAAAAAGAAAAAGGGGTGATGTTGTCTTCTCTATCAATAAGTAGAGAGAAGCAAAGTGGATCTGTAGATGTTGTCAAAGCTCCCCCTGAGATCAAGAAGTAGTTCAGGAAGGAGAGCTCTGCATAAGGGTGACAGGTCTTCAAAGATCTGATTTGCTCCAGCAAGGGATGATCCAAGAAAGTTGGATGGTTGTGTCTGAAGCAATCAGAATTCCTGTGAGTGAGCTTTCAAAACAATATCACAGAGAGAGAGCAGCTGAAGTCCTGTATTGTTGTTCTATATATCTCTGTCTAGCTGAATGAATAATATATCTGAGTCTTCTTCTTCCTTTTTCTTTGATAGCCGTTGGCAGTCAGCATTAAATGCTTTCCTTAAATGTCCATGCCTCAAAGGAAATGTCAGGCAGACATTCCTTAGAAAATTCCTTGAGCCATGCACCAGATATGCTGTAACGGCCAATAAATCTTCAGCATTAATTGTCTGACAGAAGGAATTTGAATTCCTATTCAAAACTGACGGAAGTCTGGAAAACGTCGAGCTCACAGTAAAACGTCGATCTGAGCACGACACACGTCGGCCAGAGAGTGTTTTCTGTAAGCAGAACTGGGTTCGACGGAACGTCGAGCTGAGGTCGACTCCACGTCGAGCTGAGGTCAACTCCACGTCGAGCTGAGGTCGACTCTACGTCGAGCTGAGGTCGACTCTGCGTCGAGCTGAGATCGACTCTGCGTCGAGCTGAGATCGACTCTGCGTCGAGCTGAAGTCGACTACGCGTCGAGCTGAAGATTACTCTAACTAGCCTATGTGACCTTTATAACAACAAGGAGGTCACAACACAAAATCCCTATAGAAATATAGTCATCCTGATCCAAATAGTAATAGGGTGTTCCAACACACACTACTAGGCCTAGCCCTTCCGTACGCCCCTAGAAGAACACAACCTAGAGTATCCGCGTACTGTGCTGGCTGTACACACCAGGCTTTTCGCCGAGTCATCGTACCGCTGTCGGTGTGATCGATCGCCTAGTACCGATGACCCACCACTTTTATTCTGTACTCCAACCCTCGAGCCCGCGGCCCCCCGGACAGTCCCGTCCGTGCATCTACCTTCAGAGCTACTGTCTGAATGGCAACAAGTCCTATTATTCTACTTTCCTAGCTATCGGGGAGTGTAAATGTGCGACCCTAGTTATACTAGTTACTCTTTTAATTTATTATTCCTATGGTTTACGTTAGCCCAGGACTGCCCCCGGTATACCCCGTGAAGGGCTCTCAAGGGGCACTAGGAACCAAGACGGCGGCATTACGGCCCGAAGTTCCCTTTCGCAAGACACTTATTATTATTGGTTGACCTCCTTTAACCCGATCCTCTTTAGTTACTTTAGTTCTAACCCTAGAGTATTAAGACTCTTCCTCTTCTTCCCGGGATGGACGATCTTTCGTCATTCCCGTACTCCCTTATCCTAACCAGTCTCACACTCTACTTATCTTGACTTCCAATGATGAACTCAATCTTAATTTGTCCTACCAACCATCAACTACCAAAATTCCATGGCTTACTATATGCAGACCATCCTAAGCTATGTGAGGTACATAAGTGGAGGTACACCAAATTATCTTCCAAATCTCCTATAATATTTACTGGAGGTCTACCATATCATAATTTGTCTAAATCCAGAAACTTATAATTTTTCCTAATTAATCCGATATTTATTTAATTTTCTCAAAGGACGGGCCATGGGTCTTTTTAAACATGAAGTACATGATCTTCTTAAGTAATGGCTACCCAAAAAATCATGATCATTAAATAACAGCAAGATAACCTCAAATACAAATTTCCAGAATTTTATAGAAAGTATTTAACCTCTAAATAATTTATTCAGTATAATCACGTTAATTCTACGTAATGAAGGAAGTACTGGAATTATTCATCTAAAAATTATAGAAAAATCACTAGTCAGTAGTAGGATATATAAAAGATCTTTGTGCAGAGAATCATAATTTTACTAGCTTGCTAAACACCACTAAAGATTTAATCAAATAATCAAGGTAAAACATACTTAATGAAGCAAGCCTTAGAATTAATCTTCCAAAAATCCCATAAAAATTCACAGAGATTTAAAATCATAATAAACGTTCTCTGCTTAAATTTCATCAATTTCCAGAAAGTGTATACTCCATAATAAATTTTCTAAGCAAATCATACAACTACTAAGTCATTAAAGGAGTATCCAAAACAATGATCATAAAATTCATAGAAAAATATCCAGAGCTTGTACCATCCCTATAATGCACACTACCCAATTCTTATCACTTTTCGATGTGATTTAGTGTCATTTCCTATCTCTACAAGTTTTGCACCCTAAACTAGGGTTAGATTTTTAGATATCCCAACGGTCTCCAAATCTACCAAGATTTCGTCCAGAGAACTATATTGGCCCTATGGTTTCCTTCACCCAATTTTCGGGTCAATCCAAGGTCATTTGACCACATGACCTTCACAAACCACCAAGATCCATCCTTAGGGTTTGGCCTTGGTCCTTAGGGTAAACTTACCCCGATCCACTTCAAACTCCATGAGGGGGGTGCTAGAGAATATTACTAGCCAATGGTAAAAATCTCAGCCTCTGTTGAGGTGATTTGACCACTCAAACTTCAAAAGTGCACTTTTAACCTGAGACCCCTTATTAGGGCAAAACTTAGGTTTGTTCATTTCTAACCCAAACCATCTCCAAATGAGATGAAAAATTATACAGAACCTTATGGTGAACCCAGGGACCACTCACCAAAATTTGGGAGGGTTTGGAAATTATTTAACTATCTAATTGAATTCGGCTAGGATTATTGAATTTTTCTAAGAACTATAGAAACATATTCTCCAAAAATTCTCATTTTTGGATAGCACCTAGATATAGGTAATATTAGGCCACACCCCAAATTTCAAGTCATTTGGATGACTGGATTGGAGTGGGGAATTTTTCTAAGGTCAAGACAGCCCTATGGATAGACCTCACCAAAACGAGTGCTGTGGTCTAACCAGGACTCCAAATCTAGTGAAATCAATTTGAATTAAAGTAGACTTCAAGGGCTACATTTTCTATGTTGACCATTTTTTCCAGTAGGAGCCTCTATGTATTTTTCCCAATTTATTTAACAAGACAGACAATTCATTCAGAAATTGTTTTTAAAATAGAATTTATTTCTCATGGCACTGTTCATCTTCTTCAACAGCCCGAAACCAGAAGCCTGAAAACTCATTTTTCCTGTAGCTTTTCCAAAGCTATTTCCCGGCCATCCAGCCATCTCCCTGGCCGGCCACCACCACCACCACCTCTGTTGAGGTGAGGGCTACCGTTGGGCGGCGGCACGGCCGCCGGAGAGGCGGTTTCCGGCGAACCCACCACCATGCAAATTTCGGAAAAGCATGGAAACGCTCACCCGATCCGGCTCTTTTGAGCCCGATATCTCTCCTAATGATTTCTAAGATCTATCCATAGAAGAAAGAGTAGAGGAGGACCTTATTCATGGTTTGACGGCGAGATGGACGTTGGACTGTCATGGCGCGGTGGTGGCGTCGTCGGAATTCTTCTACAGCACAGTAGGAGGCTCGAAACTTCAGGTAAGGACTGGGAAACTTCATCTCTGAGTCTAGGGAGCCCTTTTTAAAGGGAAGAAAGGAGGGAGGGGAAAGGTTGAAACGTTCGCGGCCATTAATATTTCTCTCATCAACGTTTCGGTTATGATGTAGAGAATTTAGTTGCTGGAAATGAAGAGACGTTTGCCAGGTGGCGAGTACCTATTGGACTAACATTTCCTTATTTATTTAACTAATTAGGGACTGAAACGGCCCATAAATACTCCTGGTGTAACCTCCCATAATCCGAATTGATTACAACGTCGGTTACCGAAATTTCCAGTCTGGCTGACGTTTCGGCCTTTGTCACGGGCGTGACACATAGGTCACGGGCGTGACAGGCCCAGGTAGCCAATTCTGGGTTCGACGATCGTCGAGCTAAAATCGACGATCGTCGAACATGGTCACGCCCTATGTCACGGACGTGAAATTTGGGGTCACGGGCGTGACAGGCCCGTGTGACCAATTCTGGGTCGACGACCGTCGAGCTGAAATCGACGATCGTCGATCACGGTCACGCCCTATGTCACGGGCGTGACATTGGGGGTCACGGGCGTGACAGGCCTGTGTGACCAATTTTGGGTCGACGCCCGTCGAGCTGAAATCGACGACCGTCGATCATGGTCACGCCCTATGTCACGGGCGTGACATTTCGGTTCACGGGCGTGACAGGGTCATGAGGTAATTTCCGCGCTCGGCGATCGTCGCGCTGAGATCGACGATCGCCGAAGGGGTCACGCCCTTGGTCACGGGCGTGACACCTGGGTCACGGGCGTGACAGGGCCGGGTTGAAAATTCTGCGCCTGACGATCGACTCCCTGAGATCGACGATAGTCGAATGTGTCACACCCCAGGTCACGGGCGTGACGGGTCGGTCACGGGCGTGACCAACCCGTAACCCGAAATCTTGGTCGATTTATTTCGGTTTTTGGGCTTCCTAGGGTTCTATCACGACCAACCGACTCCTAGGGGTCTAGCCGGAAATGGGATGTTACAAATCCCAATAAACAAAACAAAGATTTCGTCCCCGAAATCAATGTTAAGCCTATGGGACTCTAATCGGGAAAAGGAAGCTTGTAACATCCCATGAAAGTTAAAAGATCTACATCCCTGCGTTACGTTTGCAGAGTGCAGTTTTGATTCTAAGAACCATTCGTCCAATTGACTAGGTATATATCCCAATAAACAAAAGATTAGCCCCTATCCTTGAAAATTCCAGTCCTACTGGTTTAAAATAGGAACGCAAATTGGTTTTCCAGAGGGGTTGTGAGGTATACATGACCGAAAATTCTGGATACTTCTGTCGCATCAAGTCCTGTGGCTCCCATGTATGCTCCTCCTGTCCATGATTGTTCCACAGAACCCTGACTAGCGGAACCTTCTTCCGTCGCAAGACCCGCACTGTCGTGTCATCGATCTTGATGGGCTCCAAGTTCACTGACCGATTCAACACAATCGTCTTGGGCACCCCGTGCTAACGAACAGCTACTCACCATTCTTATGAAACACCCACAAGAGTTTTCTTTCGGGTCGAGGTGACGCCAACTACCTTGTCCAGTCTATCCTCGACGCTCCCTTTACCATTGTGCCTGGGGTGGGGACGACGAATCCTGTGCATGAAATCTCCAATTATACCCTCATTCTTCCATTATATCTCGGGCAGTGACTGTAATAGTTTCCCAAAAATTCTTTCACTTAGCCTTCAACAACTGAAGGACCTCACCGTGCATCACAAAATCCATGACACTTTTATTCACTCCAGGGGTAAATGTTCTGAGATACACCACACTTCCGGTAATTTAATTCTCATTTGTGTGTGTAGGCAACAAATCTATAAAATCTCCACACGATCATTGTCCTATTCCTTCGAGTACGCCTGAAATCAATCAATTCCACCTTACGGGTTATATTTAAGGTATTCGTCTTTCAATATATTATTTGCTCACATCGTGTAGTTTCCTAGAGTTATTGTACTTCCGATGATATAACATAGCGATCTAGTCTTATCTTTGCCCGAACAACGTCGAATTATGTCAAATTCAATCTCACTATTCCTAAATTCGGGCTAAGAAAACCTAAGTCAATCCTATTTGCCCAATAAACAAAAGTTTAGCCCCCAATAAACAAAAGATAAGCCCCTACCTACCTTGGGCTAAGCATCTTTTATATTACCATGTTATCTCCGTCCCAGTTGGGTGCACAATCCCTAGGGCATCAATCTTCGACTTGGGGTTCCACCCTGAAATTCGTCGATATACCCCGTACTTCAAGCACTTTGAGTCACATTTTCGACAACCTTGTCCGAGTTAAGATGTTCCCAATCCCAAATGGGTATCTTCCGAACTTGTATTCCTATCCGACCCTCAGTGTTTGTCTCGGTGGTTGCCTCCAAATAATTCTTGTCACAGGCATGCGGGATAAAACTGCTTTTCTTCTACCATTCTGTTAATAGATCATTGGCCTCAATTCTCCTTAAGGTCGTCCTACCGGTTTGAGTAATCGTTGATTGGGATAGGAGGGACACCTGAGTTTTCGTCTTAGGTAGTCATTCTCATGCTAAAATCCTCCTTCATTCTCTTCGGGTATCTCCTTACCTTAACCAAATTCATACCCAAGGTCTATTTTGAACTAGGGCATACTATAGATTGTCCTGGTTAATCACGAGTCCTAGTTGGTTGAGTCTAAATCGTAGACTAGAGAATTATGTGAAATGTTCTTTGCCGCTGGAGGTGTTCCCTGCTGGGGGCAGGGTTGGCCACAGGCTACAAAGAAGGATTCTAATTAACGATGAAGTGGACTTTCACATGTGATTTCCCTTATGGGCACACCACTGCTTCCGCTGCTTATTTTGTCCCCAAACTAAACTAGAGCAGGGGTGACCCAGGGTTAGTGGACTGCTACTTTTCCGATCGAGGTTTGCTCTGATACAACTTGTAAGACCCCCTATTTTTTTTCTTCTTTTTCAAACCCGGGGTCTTAGCCCAGAATTGCCGCTTTGCGGTGGCACCGACTCGCGGGAAGGTCGCCACTACAAAACGCCAATTCTGCCGGCCCTTTTCGATCGCAGAATAGTAGCATAATAAAGTAAGAGCAAGTCCACAATAATCACATGTATATAAATAAATCTCCACGAAGGGAGTGTCCACAATATATCAGAGTACTGAAACTACAGGCTTATGTCTGGTACATGTAATCCTCACTACAAGTCACTCGCGGAAGCAAAACTAAAACTAAGCATCACTGTAACTGTCACTGAACCGAGAGCACCCAAGATGGACTGGCCCAACTCCACCGACTCTGTACTCTGTTGGTACTGCATCGCTGGGTGCTTCTTCCTTTTGGACCTGTCGTCGCCGCCTCGCGATCCACGTCTGCGTCCACGTCTTCGGCCTCCTGGCTGCTGAGCTGGTGGGGTCCCTCCCATCAAGGGGCATTTGACCCGTGTGTGTCCCGGCTGGTGACAATGGTAACACAGTCGCGGGGCCAGCTCTGTCAGAAACTGCAATAGCGGTGACCCTTCCATATGGTATACCTAAAATGCTGTGGTTCGAAAACCGTTAGTCATAAAGACTAAGCCCTATCATCCCCTACCCCTTCTCCCATGGCTCCTAGGTACCGAGCGGGGAGGAAGAAAGGGAAGGACATGAAGGTGGAGATTAAACCAAATAAACAGGTGACAGCGGACCTATGCTAGCAAGTTATAATAGGTGAACGGTTTAAATGTTGTAATAAGTAAAGCAATTAATAAGTAGCAATTTATATAAAATGGCAGCTAGAGAACAGTAAGTAAACAAGCCAGTAGATAAGTAAGTAACCTTAACTTATATGAATGCCCATACAAACTTATAAGTTAAGGGATCTTCTGCAAGGCTCCCATCGTATAAAAAGTCCCATACCGATTTATATGTTGGGATGTCGGTTGTATGCAAATATGAGTGTAGTGATATGCTATGCCATGATTCATGCAAATGCAACTCACGCACACGACTCTATGCGCATAGACCTTTAGTTCCCCCTGTTCGGGAGGCTAGCTTCACCCCCAGGAACCTCCGTAGTGGCAAACGGAGACAGTGGGTCGGGCCCCCCACTCCTAGGCGGGTAACCACACTACCAGGCCTAGCCCTTCCGTACGCCCCTAGAAGAACACAACCTAGAGTATCCGCGTACTGTGCTGGCTGTACACACCAGACTTTTCGCCGAGTCATCGTACCGCTGTCGGTGTGATCGATTGCCTAGTACCGATGACCCACCACTTTTATTCTGTACTCCAACCCTCGAGCCCGCGGCCCCCCGGACAGTCCCGTTCGTGCATCTACCTTCAGAGCTACTGTCTGAATGGCAACAAGTCCTATTATTCTACTTTCCTAGCTATCGGGGAGTGTAAATGTGCGACCCTAGTTATACTAGTTGCTCTTTTAATTTATTATTCCTATGGTTTACGTTAGCCCAGGACTGCCCCCGGTATACCCCGTGAAGGGCTCTCAAGGGGCACTAGGAACCAAGATGGCGTCATTACGGCCCGAAGTTCCCTTTCGCAAGGCACTTATTATTATTGGTTGACCTCCCTTAACCCGATCCTCTTTAGTTACTTTAGTTCTAACCCTAGAGTATTAAGACTCTTCCTCTTCTTCCCGGGATGGACGATCTTTCGTCGTTCCCGTACTCCCTTATCCTAACCAGTCTCACACTCTACTTATCAATGATGAACTCAATCTTAATTTGTCCTACCAACCATCAACTACCAAAATTCCATGGCTTACTATATGCAGACCATCCTAAGCTATGTGATGTACATAAGTGGAGGTACACCAAATTATCTTCCAAATCTCCTATAATATTTACTGGAGGTCTACCATATCATAATTTGTCTAAATCCAGAAACTTATAATTTTTCCTAATTAATCCGATATTTATTTAATTTTCTCAAAGGACGGGCCATGGGTCTTTTTAAACATTAAGTACATGATCTTCTTAAGTAATGGCTACCCAAAAAATCATGATCATTAAATAACAGCAAGATAACCTCAAATACAAATTTCCAGAATTTTATAGAAAGTATTTAACCTCTAAATAATTTATTCAGTATAATCACGTTAATTCTACGTAATGAAGGAAGTACTGGAATTATTCATCTAAAAATTATAGAAAAATCACTAGTCAGTAGTAGGATATATAAAAGATCTTTGTGCAGAGAATCATAATTTTACTAGCTTGCTAAACACCACTAAAGATTTAATCAAATAATCAAGGTAAAACATACTTAATGAAGCAAGCCTTAGAATTAATCTTCCAAAAATCCCATAAAAATTCACAGAGATTTAAAATCATAATAAACGTTCTCTGCTTAAATTTCATCAATTTCCAGAAAGTGTGTACTCCATAATAAATTTTCTAAGCAAATCATACAACTACTAAGTCATTAAAGGAGTATCCAAAACAATGATCATAAAATTCATAGAAAAATATCTAGAGCTTGTACCATCCCTATAATGCACACTACCCAATTCTTATCACTTTTCGATGTGATTTAGTGTCATTTCCTATCTCTACAAGTTTTGCACCCTAAACTAGGGTTAGATTTTTAGATATCCCAACGGTCTCCAAATCTACCAAGATTTCGTCCAGAGAACTATATTTGCCCTATGGTTTCCTTCACCCAATTTTTGGGTCAATCCAAGGTCATTTGACCACATGACCTTCACAAACCACCAAGATCCATCCTTAGGGTTTGGCCTTGGTCCTTAGGGTAAACTTACCCCGATCCACTTCAAACTCCATGAGGGGGTGCTAGAGAATATTACTAGCCAGTGGTAAAAATCTCAGCCTCTGTTGAGGTGATTTGACCACTCAAACTTCAAAAGTGCACTTTTAACCTGAGACCCCTTATTAGGGCAAAACTTAGGTTTGTTCATTTCTAACCCAAACCATCTCCAAATGAGATGAAAAATTATACAGAACCTTATGGTGAACCCAGGGACCACTCACCAAAATTTGGGAGGGTTTGGAAATTATTTAACTATCTAATTGAATTCGGCTAGGATTATTGAATTTTTCTAAGAACTATAGAAACATATACTCCAAAAATTCTCATTTTTGGATATCACCTAGATATAGGTAATATTAGGCCACACCCCAAATTTCAAGTAATTTCGATGACTGGATTGGAGTGGGGAATTTTTCTAAGGTCAAGACAGCCCTATAGATAGACCTCACCAAAACGAGTGCTGTGGTCTAACCAGGACTCCAAATCTAGTGAAATCAATTTTGAATTAAAGTAGACTTCAAGGGCTACATTTTCTATGTTGACCATTTTTTCCAGTAGGAGCCTCTATGTATTTTTCCCAATTTATTTAAAAAGACAGACAATTCATTCAGAAATTGTTTTAAAAATAGAATTTATTTCTCATGGCACTGTTCATCTTCTTCAACAGCCCGAAACCAGAAGCCTGAAAACTCATTTTTCCTGTAGCTTTTCCAAAGCTATTTCCCGGCAATCCAGCCATCTCCCTGGCCGGCCACCACCACCACCACCTCTGTTGAGGTGAGGGCTACCGTCGGGCGGTGGCACGGCCGCCGGAGAGGCGGTTTCCGGCGAACCCACCACCATGCAAATTTCGGAAAAGCATGGAAACGCTCACCCGATCCGGCTCTTTTGAGCCCGATATCTCTTCTAATGATTTCTAAGATCAATCCATAGAAGAAAGAGTAGAGGAGGACCTTATTCATGGTTTGACGGCGAGATGGACGTTGGACTGTCATGGCGCGGTGGTGGCGTCGTCGGAATTCTTCTACAGCACAGTAGGAGGCTCGAAACTTCAGGTAAGGACTGGGAAACTTCATCTCTGAGTCTAGGGAGCCCTTTTTAAAGGGAAGAAAGGAGGGAGGGGAAAGGTTGAAACGTTCGCGGCCATTAATATTTCTCTCATCAACGTTTCGGTTATGATGCAGAGAATTTAGTTGCTGGAAACGAAGAGACGTTTGCCAGGTGGCGAGTACCTATTGGACTAACATATCCTTATTTATTTAACTAATTAGGGACTGAAACGGCCCATAAATACTCCTGGTGTAACCTCCCATAATCCGAATTGATTACAACGTCGGTTACCGAAATTTCCAGTCTGGCTGACGTTTCGGCCTTTGTCACGGGCGTGACACATAGGTCACGGGCGTGACAGGCCCGGGTAGCCAATTCTGGGTTCGACGATCGTCGAGCTGAAATCGACGATCGTCGAACATGGTCACGCCCTATGTCACGGGCGTGGCATTTGGGGTCACGGGCGTGACAGGCCCGTGTGACCAATTCTGGGTCGACGACCGTCGAGCTGAAATCGACGATCGTCGATCACGGTCACGCCCTATGTCACGGGCGTGACATTGGGGGTCACGGGCGTGACAGGCCCGTGTGACCAATTCTGGGTCGACGCCCGTCGAGCTGAAATCGACGATCGTCGATCATGGTCACGCCCTATGTCACGGGCGTGACATTTCGGTTCACGGGCGTGACAGGGTCATGAGGTAATTTCTGCGCTCGGCGATCGTCGCGCTGAGATCGACGATCGCCGAAGGGGTCACGCCCTTGGTCACGGGCGTGACACCTGGGTCACGGGCGTGACAGGGCCGGGTTGAAAATTCTGCGCCCGACGATCGACTCCCTGAGATCGACGAACGTCGAATGTGTCACGCCCCAGGTCACGGGCGTGACGGGTCGGTCACGGGCATGACCAACCCGTAACCCGAAATCTTGGTTGATTTATTTCGGTTTTTGGGCTTCCTAGGGTTCTATCACAACCAACCGACTCCTAGGGGTCTAGCCGGAAATGGGATGTTAGCCCTCAGGGCGAGGAACTAGGGAGGACGAATCCAGCATTTATTAGTTCCTATAGCTGGATCTTTAGTTCAGTCAGCTCCCTTGGGGCCATTCGGTAGGGGGCTCGTGATACTGGTCGTGCTTAGGTCACGAGCTTGATCTGATAGTCGACCTCTCGCTGGGGTGGTAATCCCGGGAGGGACTCAGGGAAAATATCTGGAAAGTCATGGACTACCGGGACCTTAACGAGCACCTAGGATTTGTCTTCCATCTCGAAGTAGATAAGGTATACTTCGTCCTTTTGTAGGACAGATTTCACTATCTGCGTAAAAGTCAAGATAATACGCGAGACAGAGGGCACACCTGTCAACGTGACGGTTTGGCCATTTGGGTTCTGTAGCCGGACTTCTCGCGTGGAATAGTTTATCTGAGCTTGGTGCTCGGCCAGGCAGTCCATTCCCAAAATTATGTCGAATTTAGTTATTGTAAGAATGTTTGCGTAGATTTCAAATTTTACTTCTCCTAGCACAGCCTGGAACGAGAACTTTTCGGTAGAAGTCATATCCGACCCATCCGGTAAACGGATTCGTATAGATAGTCCGGTCGAACGAACAATATTTCCTTTTGTTGTGATGAATTCGTGGGAGACGAAAGAATGAGTTGCTCCCGTGTCGAAAAGGGTTTTGGCAGGAAGTCCTTCTACCAACAAGATTCCTCATGACATGGGAAAAATATATATAGATATATATCATCCAACTAATATACATATACATATAAACATATGAAATATACAATTTCAGTGGAAGATCTGATATCTCCTATCGCCTAAGATATATACCTATGACTACGTCAGGGGCCGGTCCGTGTTGTAGGTCTAGTGCGTAAGCCTCCTAGGGCGCTGCTCGGCCTTGCTAGACTCTCCTGCCAGCTTTGCCTCTGCGGCCTCTCTGACCCTGCCCTCATGCTAGTTGTCCACCCTGAATTGCTCCAAATCCGGGTCTCCCCGTCATCTGAGGGCAAAAGGCCCTCATATGTCCTGGCTGTTGACATAAGAAACAGTTCCCTACAAAGGGAACATCTCGTCGAGCCACTAGTGGGGGCTGCGGTGATGGAGCTGGTCTAATGTCTGGCTGTGCAGCTTGGGGTGCTGGGGGTGCTGGTGGGTGCCTATAAGGCTGTCTGCGGCGTCGCTGCCTATACTCTCTATCCTGTCTGTGGGGAGCGACCCCTCTATCTTGCCTCTGGTCTCGAGGAAGCTCTACCTTACCTCTGTGCCATTGAGCCACTATCTGCTGGTCCAACTATAAGGCTGCCGCATGGGTAGCTATGGTGTGGAAGGTTGCCTGAGAGAGCATAATCAGGGCCTGCCTCCGGTCGTCTTGTAGTACTCAGTAGAACCAAGAAGCTCTATCCTTGTCGGAGGCAGCTAGGTTCCCGGGGAAGCGTGCCAGGTGTATGAACTCTCTTTCATACTCTGCCACAGTGCGGTTGCCCTGTCGGATGAGCAGGAACCTCTCTTACAGCGCGGCTCGGTCTACAACTATGATAAAGAACTCTAGTAGAGCTATGGAGAACTCTCCCTAAAGGATCGTGCTCATCGGCCGACCTCGAAATGTAGAGCGACTAGCCGCTCTCCACCAATCCCTTACATATCCCTCCAAGAGGGTCACCACCAAAGAGACTGCTGCCACAGCTGGACACATCTTCCCTACTAACAGCTCCTCCACTCGCTCCACCCACTCCTCTACCTGAATGGTCATCTCTGTACCCCTGAAAGGGGGAGGCCTCAGTCCTCAGAAATTCATCAGCAGATCGGTGGGTGCAGTCATCTCTCGAGGTGGTTGTGCTAGGGCATCCAAGAAAGTTGCTAGTATAGCCGTCAGTGTCTGCCCCATATCTATCTCGGCAAACGGTACGGTCGCAGGAGCGACCGGGTCTAGTGGTGGGGTAGCTGGAACATATCAACTGGATGAGGATCCCCCATTACTGTACTCCGATATCTAGAGAAGTAAAAGGAAAGACTGTCAGTATTTTGCAAAAGTAGGGGAAATTTGCAAAAATGATAACCTTAGCGGAAAACAACGGTGTAAGGGCGTACTATCATACAGTCTAGAATCCCTAAGCCTCTACACTAGGGTACAACAGGCTTCCGCTGCAAGGTTCGTCCCGAACCTAAAATGAAGCGAGGGATGGAGTGATCCTGAGACTGCTCCACAAGGAAGAATCGTGATCACTCTGACCAATTTGTAGTACCCCCCCCCCCCCCTCACCTTTTGCCCAGGTCGGGCCGGAGGGGGTACTACTGGCCCAAGACGCCCACTTAGTGCTTATAGGGGAAACAATTCACCCTATCCAAGCACTAGTTGGTCATCTTTCTCGGCTCAAATCACAATATTCACAACCCATCAGAATATAGCGGAAGCATTAACAGGAAACCATTGCAAATTTATATATCACATATCAAAATCACAGCGGTTCTAGGGCCGAAGCCTAAGTACTTATATAAGCCTGTGGGCTATATATGTGCTACATATAATCCTCATATACTCTCTCTCTCTCTCTCTATGCTGCTCGGCATAACTCACGTCTCTAAACTATGGGGAAGGTGGGGGTGCATCGGCTCGAGTAGACCTAGCTGCTGGCGTAATCTCCTGCGGCAGCGGGTCACTACTGTGCTCCACCTTCTGTGAATGGTTAATCAAATAACCGTTAATCACAGAGCTAATTGAAACAAATCCCCTCCCCGGATCCACATCCTGGGGACGAGCACGCACCCACCCAACAGAAGTAAATAGCCAAAGCAAGAGAGGGTTAGCACAACATTTCATATATGAACAACTAGGAGCAAATATAAAAGAGTGCGGTATAACCGGAAAAACAACAATAGTATAAAATGGTTATAACAATGCTCTACTAGCTCATCAGCACAACAGATTTTCATATCCTGAATTTTATCACAGGCATTCACAGTCGCGCACACAAACCCTATGTCAACATAGTTTGGACCGCTTCTGTTCCAGCAGGGTAGCGAGCCCCGCGGGACTTACCGATATGGCCGTCGGTGACAGTGGACAGTCCTGCCACTTTTGGGGGTGATTGTACGATACAACCCCAGGCCATAGCATACAACCTAGTGTACTCTTTGATGTGAGAGACATCTAGCGAATCATTTTGGCCGACCAGCGGAGGAAAACCTGACGGGGAATAATAGAACGGCTGGTCACCCGTGGTACAAATCTCCCTGTCGCCTTGAGTTGTTGACCTTCCCGCACCGGTACGAACGGTCTGCGGAAGGGACTGACCCGCCACTATTTCACCTCAAGCAATTTACAAACAAACAAACAAAGGCAATCATAATAGACACTGGGTTTAGGTCAGCCTGCCCTACTAGGCTTCAAACTTCGGGCGGCAGCACTAGCTCTACTTTTTATAAGGAGCGTGGGAGCTCTTTATTTGGGGCTAGATTTGGAGGAATACCTTAACTCAGGATATCCCCCACTAAGGCTCAACCTTAATAATGACTACTCGTCAGAGCAGGACACGAGATTATAATAGTAAATTGCAATGAGGACAAATGTGGTGTTTATGCTGCTCACTTAAAGTGCTGAAATGAAACGTGACCAGTACGAAACTGGAGTAGTACTGAATTAAAAGTATTTGACCAGTACGAGACTGGAGTAGAGCTGAATTAAAAGTACTTGACCAGTACGAGACTGGAGTAGAGCTGAATTAAAAGTACTTGACCAGTACAAGATTGGAGTATAGCTTAATTAAAAGTACTTAACCAGTACGAGACTGGAGTATAGCTGAATTAAAAGTACTTGACCAGTACGAGACTGGAGTATAGCTGAATTAAAAGTACTTGACCAGTACGAGACTGGAGTAGAACTGAATTAAAAGTACTTGACCAATACGAGACTGGAGTAGAACTAAATTAAAAATACTTGACCAGTACGAGACTGGAGTAAAATATAAAGAAAAGGTTAGTAGTGCAATCACTCCATTCAGGAGGCTTCATTCTCATCTCCGTTCATAGGAGGCACATTCAATTCTATTTCAGTTTTTAATAAGGCTTCATTGGGTTACACCCATTATTAAGATCCGATAAGGATTTGGTTGCGCCTTATAAATTACGGCTTAATCGGATCAGGGGCTTATCAGGAGTTACACCCTCATTATTTATCGAGAATAATTTGCAACTCACTACACGTACTTTCATTTTCCGAGCGTGTCCAGATCACCCGAGAGTCAAGGCGCTCGACGGTTTCACAAAGTCTCGGAACACACGGAGCTTGGTCACTTGCCTCAGCCACTCTCGTCGATATGATAAATTGAATATATTATTCAAATTAGAGAGGATAGTCGCGCGCTCCAATTTTGATTTTCGAACATAATAATTTCTGAGCGCGATCATAGGCTTCCAGATTTTAGGAAAAATATCAAAACTTATCCCCATGACCCCAAATTTTGATACAGCCCTTCAGAGAGCCTAAAATGAGCCTAGTAATTTTTTGTAATTTTCCAAAGTATTTTGGGCTTTTAATTTTGCCAAACAAAACTTATTTGGGCTTTTAAAAATACCAAATCACCTCCAAAAATTCTTAAACTTTTTGTGGAGGAAGTCCTCATCAAGGAGAATAATTTTTTTGTTCAAAAGTTTTTCATGAGGGCTCTATATTAATCTCTAAAAAATCAAACCCCTTATTATTATATTATAATATTAAAATAAATATTATAATAATATAATTTATAAAATAAAAACACTGTAGATTATCTTCTCCCCCCCACCCCGCTAATCAAAACTCGCCGCCCTTACGGGGCTTCTCCGCCGCCGGTCGGCCGTGGCTCCACCACCGGCCATCCCGCCGGTGGTGGGCGCTCCCTCCGGCGGTGGTCCTGCGGCCTACTGCCGCCGGCCATCGCCAGAGCATATTTTTTTAAAAAAATATGGGAGGGAAGGGGGTGACGGTGGCGGTGCTCCGGCTGCCGGAGCTTGCATGCACTACGTCAGAAATGGGGAGGGGGAGGAAGAGAAGGTTCCACCTGAGTTTGGCGGGCTCGGGAGTGGCGGCTTGGTCGGCCATGGCTCAAGGTGGTGGAGGGGGAGGAGCTCCTCGGCTTGGCTTTTTCCGGCCACCAGAACTTCGGCAGAGGGGGGAGCAGGGGGGATGCTCTGAGAGGTGTGAGGGAAAGAGAGGGGGTTGGGTGGCTTTTATAGGGAGGGGGAGGGGGGCTATCCCCCTTTTGGGCAAGGTGGGATTAATCCCTCCATATGGAGGGATTAAATCCCCACCCTCCAGCTGTCCAAGGACATCTGGAGGCCCCCCTCTTTTTCCAATATGGGGAAAAGGATGGTGAAGCCCTTATTGGCTTGGGCCTTTTGGGAAGAGAGGGGAAAAGGAGGAGAAAAGTGGTGGGGTGGGCCTCCACCTATCCTAGGCTTGATTGTTGGCTAGGGGGCCCAAGGAGAGTGAGGGGGCATGGGCCATCCTCCTTTGGAGAGGAGGTGGGCCCCTCATTTGGAGAAAAAAAAAATCTAAAAAGTAGATTTTTAGGATTGTTTGACCAAGTCAACCCTAGGGTGGGTCCCTCTTGCTGGTCAAAGTCAATGTGGGTCCAAGTCATCGGGGTCGGGTTAAAGTTCAAGTGTCGTGTCATAATTGGTGTGCGCATGCTTTTCGGTGCACGACTTGTCTTGATTTGACCACGTGTTGACCAATTATCGTCGAAATTGACTGGGATGACTTCCGTTGACTTCGTATTGACTATACTAGTCAAACGCCACTGATTGGGGTTGAATCAGAGTCCGTTTGGTGAAAGTACAAAATCTGCGCGTCGCAGTACGCTAAAATGGTCGAAGTGTGTAAAATTGCCATTAGACCTCAGATCGCGACGCACCGAGTTCCGATGCATTTGTATCAACTATACGAAGTCATAGGAATTGACAGAACTCAAATCGGAGTTCTTTATATCAATATCCAAAAGTCTCACTTTTGCGACGTTCTACGAGAATTGGTCAAATCCACCGTATGATTTCGGAATTCTACGGCACGAGTTCTAATGAACTCGTATTGACTATACAAAGCTACAGGAACTGGCGGAACTTAAAACGGAGTTTTCTAGCTCGATATCCAAAATCTCGCTCTCGTTGCGTTTTACGAGGAATGGTCACATCCACTATACGACCTCGGGGTCCAACTGAACGAGTTCCGATGAGTATACGAGACCACAGGAACTGACAGAACTCAATTTAGTGTTCTCTAGCTCTATTTCCCGCCTAGAGTTATTTCCCACCGGGTCATGGGTAGGGTTCAGGCCACTTTTTTTGGGCCCACTAGGGCTCTGGTGGCCCAATAAAAGTCAGGATGTTACAACGTCTCTCCCTGAATACTTCTGGGTTGAGGTAGTAAATACTGCATGTCATGTACTCAATAGAGCTTCCATCAATAAAAAAACATATGAAGACTCCCTATGAGATTATGAAAGGCAGAAAACCAAATATTTCCTACCTTAGAATCTTTGGTAGAAAATGTTATGTCCTAGTTAATGGTAAGCACTAACAAACTAAGTTTGCTGCCAAATCTCTAGATGGGATAGTTATTCGCTACAGCAATAACAGCAGGTCATACAGGATCTACAACTTGACTACACAAGTTATAGAAGAATCAATCCATGTAGTATTTGATGGGTCTAAGTTAATTAGCAGTGAATTGTCTAGCTCTTCTGGAAGCTCTATAGGTTTAAAAGAAAGAATGGACAAGCTGACTATTAGTGAGGACCAACCTGCAAGACTGGATGAAGAAAAGGATGGAAACTGTCCAGGGGAGTACAAGACTCTCTGGATGAAGATGAAGAAAATGAAGTGCATCAGAATGAGGAAAGAGAAGAAGACCAAGTTGTTGACAGATTTCCTCCAGCTAGAAGACACTTGAAAGATCATCCTGCACACCAAATCATTGGTGATGCAAGCCATGGAGTTCTAACTAGGAGCAAAAGCATGAACACAATTCTATGTACAAGTTTTCTATCATAGATAGAACCTAAGAAGTTTGAAGAAGCCATGCTACACACAAACTAGATTGATGCCATGCAGGAAGAGCTGAATCAATTCAAAAGATATTAATTCTGGGAGTTGGTTCCTAAACCAAGGGATCACAATATTTTAGGAATTAAGTGGATCTACAGGAATAAACTATATGAGAATGTCACCATAGTCAAGAACAAAGCCAGACTGGTAGCAAAGGGATACAGATAGGAAGAAGGGATAGACTTAGATCAAACTTTTGCCCAGTGGCAAGGTTGGAAGCTATAAGATTGTTCCTGGCTTATACAGCTTTTTAAGGTTTCAAAGTATTCTAAATGGATGTCAAGTCAGCTTTTCTGAATTAAGACTTGAAGGAAGAAGTATATGTAGAACAGCCATCAGGTTTTGTGGATTCTCATTATCACAACTATGTATATAGGCTTAAGAAAGCTCTATATGGTTTGAAACAAGCCCCTAGGGCTTGGTATAAAACTTTGTCTGCCTTCCTTATTGAGAATAAATTCTCAAGAGGGAAAATATACAAGACTCTATTCTTTAGGGAATCAAAAGGTAAGATCATCATAATCCAGATTTATGTTGATGACATTATCTTTGGTTCAACTGAAAACAACCTTTTTAGTAAGTTTGCCAAACTTATGGAAGGGAAGTTTGAAATGAGCAGCATGGTTGAGCTAGAATTTTTCTTGGGACTCCAAGTTAGACAGACTGATGATGGATTGTTCATATCTCAGTCTAAGTTCACCAAGGAGTTAATTAAGAAATATGGCATGGAGACAGCCTCCACCATGAAAACTCCTATGAGAACAAGTATGCCTATAGGCAAAGATGAAGCAGGAAAACCTGTTGATGAGTCTTTGTATAGAGGTATAATTGGCTCCCTACTTTACTTGACTGCTAGTAGACCTGACATCATGTATGCTACATGTGTCTTCGCTAGGTACCAAGCTTGCCCAAAGGAATCTCATTATAGTGCTGTCAAGAGAATTTTGAGATATCTTAAGGGCACACCTAATCTAGGTCTTTGGTACCCTAAGAATAGAGATTTCTTACTAACAGGGTTTTCAGATGCAGACTTTTCTGGCTGCAGAGAAGATAGAAAAATGTACCACTAAAACATGTCAATTCCTAGGTGGTAGGCTGGTGTCATGGAGCAGCAAGAAGCAAATAAGTGTGGCTATTTCCACTGCTGAATCAGAATATATAGCTGCAGGCAGCTGCTGTGCTCAGTTATTATGGATAAAACATAAACTTGAAGACTATGACATCAAGGTAAGTAGAATTCCATTGTTTTATGATTCTCTACTAGTGCTATTTCTATTGCTAAAAATCCTATTTCACACAGTAGAACTAAGCATATATAAATTAGATTTCATTTCATCAAAGAACATGTTGAAAAGGAAGACATAAATCTAGAATTTGTAAACACTAACAACCAAATTGCTGATATATTTACAAAACCTCTGGATGAAAGTAACTTCAATTATTTTAAAATTTAATTAGGTATGTTGGACCAAGAATAAGGTGATAGGTCAACATAAATTTTTTCAAGTAGTATCTGTAAGTCAAAAATTTCTCAAGAAATTTTGTCTAAGTTAGAAAATTGTGTCGACACATGTTTACTGTGTCGACAATATCATTTAGTTGTGTCGACAAAGAAAAGAATTGTGTCGACACAGAAATTGTATCTGTGTCTAAATAAAAGATGGTGTTGACACAACTCTGTCGAGACCTTGTATTAGTATATTTTTGTGTTGACACACAAAAATTGGTGTCGACACTCTCTGTCGAGACTTTGATAGTCTGTGTCGACACTGGCACAAGTATGTCGACACATAGACATGTCGACTAAAACCAAGTTTTGTCATGACCTAATTCATTACTGTCGACACATGTATATTTTTGTCGACTAGTATTATTACTAAGTAAGGCGTATCTTTTGACCTACCCTTTACCTGTAGTCTATAAATAAAAGAAGACAAAATCTGGTCGACTACGCTTTCAGAATTCTCGACTGTAGACTTTATGTCGACTAAATTATTCTATTCTCTTCTCTTCCTTTATCTCTCACTCTCATCAATGGCGCCACACCAGGATGACAATATCAATGAAGGATACGAGCTAGTTTGCAGGGGATTCGAGACAGCTTCACAAGAAATCAAGGGTGTGCTTACCCTAATCTAAGAGAATGGGTTGGAGTATTTAGTCTGCGAACCTACAAAAATTTGGAAAAAGGAAGTGCTTGAATTCTACTCGTCTGCAACTGTAGATTCTGAAGGAAAGAAGATGAAAGCCACTATTCATGGTACAAGAGTGAAACTCTAACAGAAGACGATCAGGAAGTCGCTTCAACTCCCCAGAGTTAAAGAAGATGATGACATTGTTCCATCAATGATGAAGGATGCACTTAGTTGGTGTGGATTGAATCCAAATACCAAGGTAGGATCCTCTATTACCAGGAAGGGAATGAATTCCCAAGGTAAATTTCTCTCAGAAATCATAGGCAAGGTAATTCTCTGTAAGACAGGTGGACATGATAGAATTTCTTCTTACATGTTCAACCTTATGACCAGAGTCATATTCAGTGTAAAAACGACTGGTCATCAGTTGTTTTTGATAAGATTCAAGAAGGTATTAAGAAGCCAAATCTGGGTAGAATACTAATCTTGTATCTAGCTTCCACTATCCCAGATGTTATAAATCAACTGTTAGGTTCTAAGATCAATCACATGAGGAGGATGGATGTAAGGATTCTATCCAGATGGGATAGAGTCTTGACAAAGGAAGTTTGTACTCCACAGAAACAGGTAAAGAAGGATAGAAAGAAGAAAACAATTGTCCAAGAAGCAGAATCCTCTAGTGATTCTGAAGAAGAAGTGGTCTTCAGCTCAGATGAAGACAACAGGAAAAAGAAGCTCAATCTCAAGTAGAGAGAAGTCAGCAACTAGAGAATCAGATAGCCTCCACTCTAGGGGGAGAGAATACTGAAATAAATTTCCAAAACACTGAAAAATCACAGCTGCCTGCCCAAGGGGGAGGTATTGCAGAAGTTGCTCTAGAAAGTGAGTATGCTGATGATACTGTCATGGATGTTGTATCAGAAATAAACAAGGAAGCACAAGTAAATACTGAGAATGAAGCACAAGATGTGCAGATGATAGATCAAGCTCAAGATGAGCAAGTCCACTGCTCCAGTATTGAGAGGACCCTGGACAAAGATCTTGATGTCTAGAGGGAAAAATTAGTTCAAAAAGACAACCTTGTTCCTCCTATTTAGATGCAGCAGGAGTTCACTTTGGAAGAACTGTTCCCTGATATTAATGAAACAAGGACTGAAAAGGAGCATCAAAGGTTTGAGAAAGATATACAAGGAACTGAGGGTGAGATGTCTCAGCATGCCCCTACTGATATAGACACTATGAATATGTAAAGCACATCACAATCTTCTGATAATGAAGAAGCCTCCATGGATAAGAAAAGGAAGTTGGTTACTATCAAGAAAAGGAGCACATGCTATAAGAAAGCCTTACAAACAGTCTCTCAACCATCTGCTCAAGGGATGGACTTCAGTTCACTGATGGTTCAACTGCAAGTAAAGTTAGATGAGTAAAGACAATCTTTTGAGAAGTATGTGGATGAGTCGCATAAAGAACTGCAGTTCCAGCTAGCTCAAGACATTAAATCCATCAGATTTGAAGTCAATTTGAATAAGAAAGAGATGATAGATTGCTTCTATAAGAGGGGTAATGTTGTAGTATATTTGGCTGAGCAACAACAGCTGATAAAGACTGAAGTTGAGGACATTGCAGTCAAGAAAGGATATATTTTATAAAATCAATTCAGATCAAATGAAAATCTAAAGGACTCGCATGTTGAAATTCTCAAAAAACTGGGAAGTATTACTACTGATTTGAAAACGGAAGTATCCAAGCAAATACAAGCAGATCTAGCTGCTATCCAAACAGCCATTAATGCTTCTCAAAAGACTATTTCTGATAACCTAAATAAATCCAAAGCCTACTACAAAGAAGGTACTGAATATTTGGTTGATCAAGTAAGGTTTCAAAAGAATGATTTGTGAGATCATATAGCCAGAGAAGCCATAAAGGGGGAGAAAATGTTAGTCAAAGCTAGCTCTGAGTATGCTAAATGGGTATCTAATACCATCAGAGCTACTCTTGGATATCCACTCCTCTATGATGATAATGAAACTGCTGAATCTGGTATTCAATCTGCTCACTTTGAAGGGGTTCAACAGGAAGTTGCACAAGTCATATATCCTCCAGCTAATTTTGAAGAAGTATAGCAAGCAGTATAGCATATATATAGCCCTCCACAGGAGGTTCATAATGTTATTATTGAAAAAGTTGAAATGTCTGATGCTGCTAAGGATGCTTAGAAAGAGGATCAGCTTTATATGAAAAGATTCAGAGAACAGACAGAATTAAAGCCTGATTTTGAGCAATGGAGTCCAACCTCCATAAATATTATTCTTACTGCCTGGAAGGCTGTAAAAGACAATATGCATGATAGAGGCAAATGGTACTCTGAACAAGAATGGGGTAAATATCAAAAAAGGAAAGATGTTGTACATCAGTTCAGAAGGGATATCAAAGCTGGAAAGTTACCCGCTAACTCTGTGGAGCCTAGCAAGTACTTTCCAAAGCCTTATCATTACTTTGAAAGGCTGAAGATTAAGGCTGAAGAACTCAAAAAGAAGGATCTGAAAGGGAAGAAACCGGTTGAAGATACTGAAGCCAATGCGCAAGCTAGGATCAAGTATGGAAAAGGAATAGTAATCAAGTAGCCTAGTCAATCTTAGGATAGATAGGCTAGTATGTATAACAATGTAATCTTTTTGTTTTATTAAGAAATCTATAAAGCTAAACAATTTTCTATTTAATGAAAGATATCATTTTCAGTGTTGATATTAGTTGTTATTTGTGTTTATATGTTACCCTACTGTGAAATGAATGTACACAAATTTTTTCTTTGTTTTATCATGTGTGGTGTATATCATTGACTAAGGGTTATGACTTCTCCAAATAGGGGGAGATTGTTGGGTACACTTGAAATTGTGTACCAGATTTGGAGAAGCCTCTCTGTACTCATTGATATACATTAATTTGTATTTGATGGGATGTTGAGTTTTAGTGTGCAGGTTTAAGAAATGCAGGAAAATTTCTAAGAACAAGTGTCGACACTTGTAAGGAATTGTGTCGACACCTGAAGCAGGAGCTGTGTCGACACCCAAGAATTGTGTCAACACCTGAAGCAGGAGCTATGACGACACCCAGGAGTTATGTTGACACTAGAAGCAAGGCATGTGTCGACACCCAAGAATTGTGTCGACACCTGAAGAAGGCTTTTGTCGACATACAGGACTTGTGTCGACACACACTCAACGCCATCTATCAACAACAACTATACTGAGTCTGAAAGGCTTGTGTCGACACACAGGACTTGTGTCGACAGACACTCAACGCCATCTATCATCAACAGCTATACTAAGTCTGAAAGGCTTGTGTCGACACATAGGACTTGTGTCGACACACACATTCAACGCCATCTATCAACAACAGCTATTATGAGTCTGAAAGGCTTGTGTGGACACACAGGACCTTTGTCGAAACACACTCAACAATGTATGACATACACTCATCGCCATCTGTCAGTATCAGCTTTGTAAAGACCATGAGCAGTTGTGTCGACACACAGGACTTGTATCGACACATACAACAGAAGCTGTGTTGAGAAGATAAAGAATGACTGTGTCGACACATTGGAAGCTGTGTCGACGTCATCAATAATTGTGTTGACACTTGGTCTATTTGTGTCGACACATTTGAAGTAGTTAGCTGACTGTGTCTTGCTGAGAAAGAATTTCAATGAAGGGTCAGTTGTCACAACTAAAGACTTGACAGCTATCATAAGTAACAAGACAAACACATCTGTCAGTGCTGTCAGAAGGCCGTTATTAACCAGATCAGCCAGTAATCATGGATGAAATCTATATAAAGGGTTGATCCATAACAACTAGAAGAAGAATCCAATAGAACAAATTATATAGAACTAACAACAAGTATTGGAGAGCAAGAGGCTGACCCATAAGAAGGCAAATACTGAACAAGTCTACAAGAAAGATTCAGATCTGATTCTGAATTTAAGAAGAAAGCTAATTAAATATCAACTTCAACACCAAGTAAAAATCAACCTTATTTTGTTCAATTTCAAGAAGCTTTGAAGAAGCTAAGTCAGGTTGGATCTGAAGTATTCAGTCATTCAAGAACTAATCAAGAAGCTCTCACAGATTTAGATTTCAATCTGTGTGAAATTTCTATTTCTTTAAATAAACTTTTTCTTGTAAGATCTTATATAGATCTGAGTTATAAGCCTATATTTATAAAGGCTGAGGTAGGGTTGAGTGCCTGAGGTGTAGGACTTGTTAAAGTCTTAGTTGTAGGCATGGAGATAAAGGCTGAGGAAGGGTTGTTGCCTGAGGTAGGGTTCTTGGTAAGAATCTGAGGTAGGACTTGAAGAAGTCTGAGCTGTAGGAACCTATCAGGTTCTGAGTTGTAAGATCTGTAGATCTGAGATAGTGAAAGGAAGTTTGGCTGAATCCAGTTCTCTACTGGATAAGAGAAGGGGGAAAGTGGATGTACCCATAAATTGGGGACCACTATAAATCTTTCTGTGTTGTGTTGTGTTTATTTTTTCTGAAAACTGTGATTTTATATGATGTGTTAGAACCTATTAATTGCCTAAATAGTTGAAAAGATTAGAACCTATTCACCCCCCCCCCCCTCTAGGTGTCTAGGCTCTTGAAATCAAATCTTTCACCTCTCAACAGAATGGCATTGCTGAACGCAAGAATCGTCATCTTCTGGATGTTGCTCGCAGTCTTTCTTTGCAAATGAATGTCACTCGGTCTTATTGGGGTCATACGGTTCTTCTTGCTTGCTATATCATTAACTGTATTCCCTCTTCTATTATTCAGGGCAAGACTCCTTTTCCAGTCTTATATCCAGAGGCCGAACCATTTCATTTGCCCCTGAAAACCTTTTGCTGTACTGCTTTTGTTCACATCCCTTCTCCTGGACGGGACAAACTTTCTCCCCGATCAGTTAAATGAATATTCCTTGGCTATTGTCCTACTAAAAAAGGGTATCGATGTATTGATCCTCTCCTATGCAAATAGTATGTTTCCGCAGATGTTACCTTCTTTGAAGATACTCCGTATTTCTCCTCTTCTTCTTCACTCGTACCTGCTGATACTTCTCCTTCCCTGCCTATTCTCTCGGTACCTTTGCCAGAGCTGGTTCTTTCAGCATCTCCTCCTGTTGCTCCATCACTTTCTCGGGAGCCTTATGAGTTACCCTTGGAACCCTCTGTACCTGTTCCGGAGCCTCTTCTATCTTCTGCCAGTACATTGCCTCCAGTCAGCAGTGACCTCGATCTTCCAATTGCCCTGTGAAAGGGCGTTTGCCAATGTACTCAACATTTGATTGGTGTGGTGGTCTCCTATGCTATGCTTCCCCCAACTCCCAAGCATTTTGCCCTTGCTATTTCTCTTACTGCCATTTTGAAAACGTATCCAGAAGCTCTTATTCTTCCTCAGTGGAAGGCTGTTATGGATGAAGAAATGAGCACATTAACTGGAAAAGGGACTTGGACTCTTGTTCTAGCACCTCTGGGAGTTGATGTGGTTGGATGTCGGTGGGTCTTTGTTGTTAAGTATCTTCCAAATGGCTTTGTTGAACGGTATAAGGCATGACATGTTGACAAAGGGTTTACTCAAACATATGGGGTGGATTTCTTCAATACTTTTTATCCTGTTGATTGCATCAGCACTATCCGTATTCTCTTCCTTGTGGTTGTTAATAGAGACTGGGAAATGCCTCAGTTTGATGTTAAGAATGCCTTCCTTTATGGGGATTTGCAAGAGGTGGTATATATGTAGCAATTTCCTAGGTATGTTGCTCAGGGGGAGTCTCAAATGTGCAAGCTTTGGAAGGCAATTTATGGTTTAAAGCAGAGTCCACGATCCTAGTTTGAAAATTTTAGTGAAGTTAATTCTCTTATTGGGTTCAGTGAAGCTCTACTGATCATTCTTTGTTTATACGCAAGACTACTAAAGGCCTTGTAGTTCTTGCTGTCTACGTTGATGATATTCTTTTGACTGGTGATGATAAGGAGGGCATTGATCTATCCAAATGACATCTTCGACAACACTTTGTTACTAAGGATATGGGACCGCCCAAGTATTTCCTGGGAATTGAGATTTCACGAAAGAGGACCTCGGTGGTTCTTTCACAGCAGAAGTATGCGCTTTATCTCCTAAAGTAGATAGGTCTTTTTGGCACGAAACCTGCTCGTTGCCCGATGGTTGTTGGTGATGATAAAGGTTGGACTGATGATTCTCCTCTTCTCCAAGATTTCACTGTATATAGTTGACTTGTAGGCAAACTTATATATCTGACAGTTACTCGACAAGATATCTGTCATGTATTTGGGAAGGTTAGTCAGTTTATGCAAAGTTCTAGAGAGTGTCATCTATGCTCTGCCATGAAAATTTTGGAGTATGTGAAAGGGTCTCCAGGAAAGGGCTTATTTTTTCAGAAGAATGGTCATCTGAGGATTGAAGCATATTCTGATACCAGTTATGCTGTTAATAAGGAGGATAGAAAGTCTACATCAGGTTTTTGCACTTTTGTAGGAGGAAACCTGGTTAGCTGGAAAATCAAGAAGCAGGCAGTGGTTTGAAGATCAAGTGCTGAAGCAGAATATAAGAGCATGGCCTCAACTACCTGCGAGTTAAAATGGCTACGGGCACTTATGCTTGACTTGGGAGAAGTCTATGACCATCCTCTGCCTATGTTTTGTGATAAAAAATCTGCCATTTATATTTCAAGGAATCCTTTCTTTCATGAGAGAAGAAAGCATATTGAGGTTGATTGCCATTTCATTAGAGAAGAGATTTTGAAGAATCAGGTTTGCACTCCTTTTGTTACATCAGAAAGAGAACTAGCTGACTTCTTCACCAAACCGGTTACTCTATCTAAGGAGGTCTGTATAAAGCTGGGAATGGTCGATATATATGCTCCAGCTTGAGGGGGAGTGTTAAAGTTTGGAGTGTTCGGGCAGCCTGGTCTCTAACCGTAACCGTCTATTTGTTCCAGCAGTCTTGAGGTCTAGCAAAGAGAAGCCGTAGCGGTCTGCTTGAAGTCGCAGCGGTCTTGAAAAGTGTAGCGGTCTGCTTGAAGCTATAGCGGTCTGACCGTGGTTGTAGTCTAATTGCTTGCAGCAGGTGGTCAGGCGGTTAGTTCGAGAGGCTGACTCTGGGAGATTTCGGCTTTGTAGTTAGTTGTTTTATTTCTTGTATAGTTGGCGGTTTGGTTATGTCAAACCGCATAAGCCGTACGACTTGTATTTACTCCCACATTGTTTGTTGTAAATCTCTCTCTCCCCCAGTTTCTATAAATCAGGGGGCATACCTTTGTAATCTTTATCTTTTTTGAGCAATAAACTTTGCGGTTTATTTACCTCTTTGTCCATTTTCCACACCTCAAATAAGAGGCATGGGGGCTATTTATAAGCTCGAGGAGGAATCTTCCAAAAATTGGGCTTGATGACATCACCCCAATGATATGGGAAAGTGCGATAGAGTCCGCGACATGCTGCAGATTGCTGGGAGAAGCAGGTATTGGGAAGTTGATGCTTCTGGCAGACTGCATGAAGAGTCCGCCTGTAATTCCCCGAAACTCAAAAGAGTGATGGGTGGTGTTTTGAGCCAAATATGGGATTTGGTAGAGGTGACACGGCCTGGGACACGGGCGTGTCCCAGGGCATGTCGTGCTCGGGTTCGACGATGGTCGTGTGGTTGAAGAAATTCTAGTCAGCGGTCGTCGGGACAGTGAACATGACCTGGGACACGGGCGTGTCCCAGGTAGTGTCATCCACTCAAAGCTTTCCACTCAACGATTATTGAGTGAGGGCACACGGCCTGATACACGGGCGTGTCAGTGGCCGTGTGCTGCTCGGGAAGTTTGCGGGTTTGTGCTGAGGGAGATACACGGCCTGGGACATGGGCGTGTCCCACTGCGTGTCTAGCACACGGCATGTGACACGGGCATGGCACATAGCCGTGTCGTGCTCTGGACGTTCTGGTCCTGTGTCAATGGAGGCACACGCCCAGCTACACGGGCATGTACTGGCTAACACGGGCGTGTCAAGCCTTCCCACGGACATGTCGAGTGCCCGTGTTCTTTTCGGAACGCGTCGGTTTTGGTGTCGATTGAGGAACACGGCCTTGAACACGGGCGTGTCGCAAGCCGTGTTCGACCCAGGAAGTTTATTTTTGGGCCAAATCGCAGCCGTTCGTTTCCTTATTTTTGGATCTAACGGCTCAGAGCTCACCATGTAAGACCCCCCCTTTTTTTTTTCTTTTTCAACCACCGGGGTCTTAGGCCCAGAACCGCCGCTTTGTGGTGACACCTTCACGTCCTGAAGGGTCATCACCACAAGGCGCCGATTCTGCCGGCCAAATCGATCACAGAAAAGTAGCATAATTATAACAGTAAGAGTAATGCAGTCCACAACAATACAAATCACATATATATAATAAAACTCCACGAAGGGAGTGTCCACAGAAATATCAGAGTACTATAGATACGGGCTTATGCCCGGTACAAAATATCCTCACTACAAGTCTCTCATGCGGAAGCGAAACAGTAAACTACTCAAGGTCGAGACTCACGGTCCCGGCTGTGTGAACTCCGGAGCTAGACTGCCCCATCTCCAGGCGCACCGATCTCTGGGGCTGCTCCTCCATGCTGGGCTCCACGATCCCCTAAATGATGCGGTTCGAAAACCGTTAGTCATAAAGACTAAGCCCTATCATCCCCTACCCCTTCCCCCCATGGCTCCTAGGTACCGAGCGGAGAGGAAGAAAGGGAAGGACATGAAGGTAGAGATTAAGCATGAAAACAGATGGCAGCAGAAACTAATCTAGCAAGTTGTATTAGGTGAGCAGTTAATATAGTTGTTGTAATAGGTCTAGCAGTAAGAAAAGCAATTAAATGAATTTAAACCTTCACTTATGCGAGAACACATAAGCAAGGGATCTTTTGCAAGGCTCCCATCGTATAAGTGTCCCATACCACTTATACCTTGGGGTGTCGGTTATCAAACAGCAGGGGTTATTATATATGAAAATAACCTTTGATTTATAAACTTGCCCACACAAGCTTATAGACCAAGGGGTCGTTTTGCAGGTCCCAATGTATAAGCGTCCCATTCCACTTATACTTTAGGTGTCAAGGTTGTTATGAATGATTATGAAATGCAACTATATGGTGGGTATGCTATGTCATGCAGTGCAACTCACACACCCGACTCTGTGCACACAGACCTTTAGTTCCCCCTTTCGGAGCCGTTACCTCCCAGGATACCTCCGTAGTGGCAAACGGAAGCGGTGGGTTGGGCCTCGCCCACCTCCAAAACCAGTAAAGCACACTGGTCTGACCTATCGTACGCCTCAACGCTTGGTGCACAAAGCGGACGCCTGCGTACTCTTGCCGGCTGGCGCACCGGACTTCTGCTGGCGAAGTGCTAACCACCTCGCCGAGTCAACGATATCGGTGTCGGTGCAATCGAACTCCCCGATATCGAAAGACCCACCACCTTAAACTTCCTATCTTATGCACATGCAAGTTAAATCGTAACCAAACAGAACCGAGCCGAAGCTCCCCGGACCAAAACGTCCGTCTCCAAACAGAACCGAGCCGAAGCTCCCTGGACCAACCGTCCGTCTCCAAACCAACCGAGCCGAAGCTCCCCGGACCATCCGTCCGTTTCCAACCCAACCTTCCTGTGCCAACAGTGTTGTGAAGAGTGCAGCCCTAGTTACTAAGTTACTCTTGTCGATTTGTTATTACAGTTTACGTTAGCCCAGGACTGCCCCCGGTATACCCCGTGAAGGGCTCTCAAGGGGCACTAGGAACCAAGACGGTGCATTACGGCCCGAAGTTCCCTTTCGCAAGGCACTTATTGTTATTGGTTGTTTTCCCTTAGCCCGATTCCCTTCTCATATTACGATAGACTATCCTAGGGTGATTTTTAAACCTTCCACTCCTCGGGAAAAGCGATCTTTCGCCAAACCCGAGCACCTCTTAACTCTAACTATCACCACTACTCACTACCCTTTATATCTTCATCAGATCATGTTTTATTGCTTTTCACAATTTACTAAATGCAGACCGACCTAGGCTACATGTCGAACCGGTTATGCAAGGATCGATTACTCATCCAAATGCCCTAAACTATTTACTGGAGACTTATCTTGGCATAAATAACCTAAATCCAGAAAATGGAAATTTTCCTAATTTATTTGGCATTTAATTAAATTCCTCGAAAATCTCAAGGGCCACCGGTTTGAACATGAACTATCCTAATTATTCATGCAAGATGTCCAGCAAATTTATGATAATTAGTAGGCTATCTCAGAAGGCTAAACCCTAAGTATCATAATTTTTCTATCATCAAAATGACATGTAAACTATTTTGGAATTAATCTCTAATTTCTATAGTTTATGAATCAAGTACAGCAAATGTTCTTCCAAAAATTCTAAATAAATTATGACATGATGATTAAGGCCTATAATTAGCACTGGCCAAGTTTCATAATTTTCCAGCAAGTATTTTATCCATAATTAATTTTTAAACATAAAAGCCCTTCCAATCTTTTGTGAATAATGTACTAGATTTACTCATCATAAAATTCTATAAAAATTCAGGGATCAATGTTCTACTAGTCAAGATCTAAATCCAGAATTTTAACTGATTATAATTAATGTAAAGCCTCCAAATAATTGAAACAACAAATTGGGCTAATAGTTCTTTAACCCATGAAGTATAATATAAATTAATCATAAAATTCCAGAAAAATTACCATAAGTCTAATACATCCTAAAACTCCCTCCTCCCGAGTTTCATAATTTTAGGATTAGCTTTAGTGCTTAAAATAACTAAATTACGTTTCCATCCTAATCCTACATCTCAACTTGTGAGGTACCTAACTACCTCCAAATCCATCACTATCTCAACCAGAGGGTTTTCATCATATCATCCCCCTCTCCTCCAAATTTCAAGGGCATACAAGAGCTTTTGCTCCTATGTCCTTCACAAACCTCAAACTCCCACCCGTTGGAGTTGAGCCAATCTCTTAGGGTAAAATCCACCCTAAGCCACACCATGTTACCCTAGAGGGTAGACATAGTCCCAACAAATCAGTGGCCAACAACATCAGCCTCTTTTGAGGAGATTTGTCCACTCCATCCCCAATCGTACTTTTCCCCAAAGTACCCCTCACCAAGGCCTATCTAGGACTTGATAATTCCCTATTCAAAACTCGACCAATCGAGTTGAAATTCTGTACAGATCTTAATATTGATGCCAGGGACCACCACCCAAAATTTGGGGGAGTTTGGGCTTAATTTCATCTCCTAATTAATTTTATATTGTTTATTAAATTTTTACAAAAACTTTAGGCAAAAGTTCTCCAAAAATTCTCATTTTTGGACAGCCTCTCAATATACATATTATAGACCTCCAGTCCAAATTTCAAGTCATTTGGACATGTTATGAACCGTGGGCAACCAATTCAATTTCTGGTTAGCCTAGGTCTAGATCCCACCAAAATGAGTGCTGTGGTCAAACCACTCACCCAAATTGAATAAAATCAATTTTAAATTAAAGTAGACCCCGAGGGCTACAACTTTTGTGACTGGTCATTTTTCCTAAAACGGCCTCTAAGTGCCTCATTTTGCAGCCTTAAAATATACTAAACCGAGTATATTTTTCCTTATAAATTATTTACATAATTTATAAATATAAAACGATTTACTGTTCATCTTCTACATGAACCCGAAAACCAGAACCAGGAAGCCATTTTTCCTGTAAGCAATCCGTGATCCGTCGCCGGCCGTCCGGTCACTTCCCTGGCCAGCCACCACCACCACCACCTCCGTTGAGGCGATGGCTAGCGGTCGGCGGTGGTTTGGCCGCCGGAGGTGGCGGTTTCCGGCGAACTCGAAATATCTTTTTCATGGTTTTTCCATGAAAACGAGAGATGGATCCGGCTCTGTTGAGCGCGAATCTCCTTCCTAAGAATCCTAAGATCTACCCATGAAAGAGAAGGAGCAGAGGAGGACCTTGTTCGCGGTTTGGAGGCGAGAAGAGCGACGAGGTGCCATGGCGCGGTGGTGGCGTTGCTGAACTCCTCTTTACAGCAAGAACAAAGATCTGCTTCGTTTGCTTGAGCGTGTAACCCTCTCCTCTTTCCCCAAGTGGGCTTTTATAAGTCAGATAATGGGAAGATGAATGGGTAAATCCATTATGGCCATGACGGTTCTCCCCTTAACGTTTCGGTTACAGTGAAGGGATGTGAAGGGATAAGAAACGGTGGAAACTGAACAGGTGCGTCCAGCTGGCGGTTTTCTATTGGACCACCTTTTCCTCATTTATTATATAATTACAGAAGGAAAACGGCCGGTAGTTACTCCTGGTGTAACTTCCCAAGCCAGCATTTATTTCCACGCGCGTTAGAATTATTTCGGGCCTGAACCGTCGTTTCGGCCAATGTCACGGGCGTGACACATAGGTCACGGGCGTGACAGGCCCGGGTAGCCCATTCTGGGTTCTACGATCGTCGAACTGAGATCGACGATCGTCGATGGATGGTCACGGGCGTGACATCTTGGGTCACGGGCGTGACAGGCCCGAACAGCAGATTTCGAGGTCGACGATCGTCGAATTGAGATCGACGATCGTCGATGGGGTCACGCCCTAGGTCACGGGCGTGACAGTCATGTCACGGGCGTGACATGCCCGGGGCGCAAGCTCCACGATCGTCTCACGGCGATCGACGGTCGTCGATGGGGTCACGCCCCTAGTCACGGGCGTGACACCTTGGTCACGGGCGTGACATGCCCAGACAGCGCGTTCGACGATCGTCTCGTGGAGATCGACGATCGTCGAAGTAGACACGCCCAGGTCACGGGCGTGACGGGCCGGTCACGGGCGTGACCAACCCGTGACCCGCAATACTGGTCGCTTTATTTCCAATTTTGGGCCTCCTAGGGTTCCGTCACGACAAATCTGACTCCTAGGGGTCTAGCCGGAAATGGGATGTTACAAATCCCAATAAACAAAACAAAAATTTCGTCCCCGAAATTGAGGTTGAGCCTACGGGGATTTCTATCGGAACGAATTAATCTTGTAACATCCCATTCGATCTTTCTATTAGGTTCAGGCGATCGTTCGTTTGATAACGAAGACAATCTCCCCAATAAACAAAAGATTAGCCCCTACCATTCTGATTAAGTGTGCATACCTAGGTCCTAGATTTCCCTTGTCTAGTCTTAACATTCCAAAACAAGAGAGCAGTTTATAGTATACCGAGAGGTGGTGAGATGTACCTGACTGAACAACTCCGGGTATCTTTGCCTCATCAGATCCTGCGGTTCCCAGGTGTGCTCCTCCTGACCGTGATTTCTCCACAAAACCTTGACTAAGGGAATCTTCTTGCGGCGCAAGATCCGCACTCCTTTTTCATCGATCCGAACCGGCTCCAGATGAACAGATCGGTCTGAAGCTACCGGCCCTTCTGTGGTCAAAATTCGCTGCTCCGGGCGTAGTAGAGCCCTTCTCAACGAAGAGATGTGGAAGACGTCGTGTAGAGCTGCCAGCTCTGGTGGCAACTCTAGCCTGTAGGCTAAGGGTCCGATCCGCTCCAGGATCCGGTAAGGGCCCATGTACCTAGGGCTGAGTTTCTTCCTCCGACCGCGCACCCGTGAGACTCCGTAAATGGGCCGGATCTTCAAGAACACTCGATCTCCTACCCGGAACTCCACCTGATGATGCCGAGCGTCATAGTATTTTGCTTGTCTGCTCTGCGCCTCCAGCATCCTATCTCTGATCAGCCTCACCTGAGCCTCGGTGTCTTCAACGAAATCCGATCCCAGCAGCTTCGGATCCTCGTCCTGAACCCAAGAAAGCGGGGTCCTACATTTCCTTCCATACAAGGCCTCATATGGCGCCATCCTGATGCTGGACTGGTAGCTATTATTGTAGGAGAACTCGACCAAGGATAACATCTTCTCCCACGGCTCCCCTCGGTCTAGTATACACAGCCGTAGTAAGTCCTCCAGGGTCCTGTTGGTGCGCTCGGTCTGCCCGTCCGTCTGAGGGTGGAAGGCCGTGCTAAAAGTCAACCGGGTGCCCAAATATGCCTGCACTGACCGCCACTCCCTGGATGTAAACCGTCCATCGCGGTCCGACACTATCGTCCGGGGCACGCCATGATATCGGACATACTGCTCCACAAACTTCCGTACCAGCACTCCCACCGAGTCATCCTTCCTGATCGGTATAAAGCGGGCCACCTTCGTCAAACGATCGACAATCACCCAAATCGAGTCGTTCCCCGTCCGAGACCGGGGAAGACCATGTATAAAATCCATCGCTATGTCGTCAAACTTCCACTCCGGCACCGGGAGTGGCTGCAACAGTCCTGCGGGGTTCCTGCACTCCGCCTTCACCAACTGACACGCCTCGCAATGGGTCACGAAGTACGTAATGTCCTTCTTCATGCCCGGCCAAAACATCGTCCTCTTCAGATCAGCGGTCATCTTTGTGATCCCCGGGTGCACGGAGTACCGGCTGCAATGCGCCTCCGTCAAAATATCCTCTCGGATCTGGCCTCCTGCTGGTATATATACTCTGCCTCTGAAGTGGAGCAACCCGTCCCTCAGGGAATAGTCCCCTGTCGAACCTTCCTCCAAAGCTCGGAACATCGGCTCTGCCCCCGCATCTGTCCTCTGTCCGTCCCGAATGCGATCCCGAATATCGTCAATGGCCACTATTGATGCCAGATACTCCCTATACAGATCTGGGTCATCCTCGGACACTAGGGATATCTGCATGTCTCTGAATGACTGGACCAGCTCCATAGACATAACCTGGGGCCCAGCTTCGGAAGTGGCCGCTCTCCGGCTCAACGCGTCGGCCACCACGTTTGCCTTCCCTGGGTGGTAGTGCATCTCATACTGATAATCTGCCAAGAACTCCACCCAGCGCCTCTGCCTGATATTCAGCTCCTTCTGAGTGTCCACGTATTTCAAGTTTTTGTGATCGGAGAAGATGTCGCAGTGGACTCCATAAAGGTAATGGCGCCAGACCTTCAGAGCAAAAACGACCGCTCCCATCTCGAGGTCGTGCACCGGGTAGTTCCTCTCATGGGTCTTCAGCTGGCGGGAGGCATAAGCTATGACATGTCCGTTCTGCATCAGCACCGCTCCCATCCCTTGGTATGATGCGTCGGTATACACCTGGAATCCCTCCCTTCCGGATGGAAGGGCCAGGATAGGGGCCGAGATGAGTCGGTCCTTCAGCTCCTGGAAAGCCGCCTGACACTGCGGGGTCCAAACAAAAGGTGCCTCCTTCTTTGTCAAAGATGTGAGGGGGAGGGCAATCCGAGAGAACCCCTCCACGAACTTCCGGTAATAACCGGCAAGTCCCAAGAAACTGCGTACATCAGTGGCTGTCCTCAGCTGCGGCCAATCGCGAACTGCCCGAATCTTTGCTGGATCTACTGATAACCCGGCTCCGCTGATGATGTGGCCCAGGAAGGCCACCTCCTTCAACCAGAACTGACACTTGCTGAATTTGGCATAAAGGTGATGCTCCCGCAACCTCTCCAAGGTCAGTGCCAGATGCCGAGTGTGCTCCTCCTCCGTCCTAGAGTAGATCAGGATGTCGTCTATGAACACTATGACGAACACATCCAAGTAAGCCTCGAAAACCCGGTTCATGAGACTCATGAACGCCGACGGAGCATTCGTGAGCCCAAAGGGCATCACGGTGAACTCATACAGGCCATATCTGCTACTAAAGGCCGTCTTCGGGATATCCTCCTCCTGGATCCGCAGCTGGTAGTATCCTGATCTCAAGTCCAGCTTCGAGAAATAATGGGCCCCCTCCAGCTGGTCAAATAATTCGTCTATCCGTGGGAGCGGATAGGTATTCCGGACGGTCAGCCTGTTCAGTGCTCGATAATCGATGCACAGGCGGAGTGTCCCATCCTTCTTCTTCACGAATAGGACCGGTGCTCCCCATGGCGAGGAACTCGGTCTGACAAAACCTGCCTCCACCAATTCCTGCAACTGGGTCCGAAACTCTGCCAACTCCTTTGGGGCCATCCGATAAGGGGCCCTAGACGCCGGCTTGGCCCCCGGCACAAGCTGAATCTGAAAATCCTGCTCTCGGTGTGGTGGTAGTCCTGGCAGTTTCTCCGGAAAGATGTCAGCGAAATCTCGCACCACCGGGATGTCTGTCACCGACTCCTTAACCTCCGCCATCTCGAATAGAATCTGATAGACCTCCTCTCCCTGCAGATGGGCCTTGACGGCCTGTACCGAAGATAAGAGTATACGAGAGACAGGTCTTATACCTTCAATGGTAATGAAGGAGTCCCCGTGTCGCACGGTGATCCTCTTTGCCTGGCAGTCAATCTGGGCATAGTTCCAGTGCAGCCATACCATGCCCAGGATCAGGTCGTAGTCCGTCAGCTTCAAAATCGTCGCTGGAGCCTCGAACGCTTTTCCACCAATCTCCGCCTCCATATTGCAGTGATCCGTGGTAAGGAGCTCAGATCCATCCGGTAGTCGCACCCTCATCCTCGAGCCTGTGAACCGCTCCACACCTTCCAGTCCTTCCACGAACGACTCCGACACAAAGGAGTGAGTAGCTCCAGTATCGAACAGCGTGCGGGCAGGCTTGCCGCTGATGAAGACTATACCTGGGGTGATTAGATATCTTAGGGTTCTATAATGAGTTTTTACTTTCCTTGCTATCAATCTAGTGCGATTCAAAGTTTTAGCAACTTAAAGGGGAAATTCTATGAAAACAAAGAAACATTTCGGCATACCTGCGATGACCTGCTCCGGATTCCGCGGCTGTGCAAGGTCCAAGGCATATACCTGCTCTCTTCCCTGTCTACGATCTTCCCCCTGGTATCCTCGACCACGGCCGCGTCCTCGGCCTCCGTAATGCTGAGCTGGTGGGCCGCCATGATGTGCTGGAGGTGGTGCCCCCCTCATGGGGCAGTTCCTCCGAATGTGCCCAATCTGATGACAAAAGTAGCACTCTGGGGGATACGCCATACCCCCGGGTCTCGGCATCTCCTGCATCCGAAGGGGTGGAGGGGCCAATACCACCTGTTCCCTCGGCTCCGGCCTCACGTCCTGACGAGGCTGGTCCTCTATCCTCCTCCCCTCTGGTACAGCACCCCGCCGCTGGTCATTCCTTCCTCTTCGTCCCTGATCCTCTGCTGGCCGTTTCCGGCCCCGGGTGGTGTGCCAATCCGCCTCAATCCTTTTGGCCATCTCCAAAATCCGGGAGATGGGCCCGTCTGATACAAACAAGAGGGCCTCCCTCAAGTCCTCACGTAGGCCCTTGTAGAACCTCCTGATATACCCTGCCTCGTCCAGCTGGTAGGAATCTGCGTATCGAGCCAGGTGGTCAAACTCTCGATGGTACTCCACCACAGTCCGAGTACCCTGCTTCAGCTGTAAGAACCGCTCCTCCAAATCATCCCTAGCCGACTGCGGAACGAAATGCTCCAGCAGTGCGGCCCTGAACTCCTCCCAAGTGATCTCCGCAACCTCCCTATCAGCAAATGTCGTGTCCAACAGCGTCTTCCACCACCTCTTTGCATGGGACTCCAGGCAGGAGACAACCAGAGCCACCTTCTCCTCCCATGGACACCGAATCCCGGTCAGCATCTCGTACATGATATCCAGCCATTCCTCCGTCCGAACAGCCGACTCTGTCCCCAGATAGGACGGGGGAGAAAGACCCCGGAAGATGCTGAGCCAGTTGGCCCCCAGATTGGGCTGCGGAACCGGAACCTGCTGGGCCCTGAAGGCCTCCAGAATGGCAGTCAGGGTCTGACCCATGTCTGACTGAAGGAAAGGAGTGGGGGCCGGTGGGGGTGGTGCAACATCCTGAGCCTGTGGAACTCCACCTTGAGGCGTAGTCCGTGCTGGAGGCTGCGTAGCAAAAACACACGCTGAGAAAACGTTCAAATACTACATAAAGGTGGACAAATTATATGTGATCCCCATATGGGCACACCACTGCTTCCGCTGCTTAGTTTGTCCCCAAACTAAACTCGAGCGGGGGTGACCGAGGGTTTGTGGACTGCTACTTCCTTCTGATCGATGTTTCCCTCTGATACCACTTGTAAGACCCCCCCTTTTTTTTTTTTCTTTTTCAACCACCGGGGTCTTAGGCCCAGAACCGCCGCTTTGTGGTGACACCTTCACGTCCTGAAGGGTCATCACCACAAGGCGCCGATTCTGCCGGCCAAATCGATCACAGAAAAGTAGCATAATTATAACAGTAAGAGTAATGCAGTCCACAACAATACAAATCACATATATATAATAAAACTCCACGAAGGGAGTGTCCACAGAAATATCAGAGTACTATAGATACGGGCTTATGCCCGGTACAAAATATCCTCACTACAAGTCTCTCATGCGGAAGCGAAACAGTAAACTACTCAAGGTCGAGACTCACGGTCCCGGCTGTGTGAACTCCGGAGCTAGACTGCCCCATCTCCAGGCGCACCGATCTCTGGGGCTGCTCCTCCATGCTGGGCTCCACGATCCCCTAAATGATGCGGTTCGAAAACCGTTAGTCATAAAGACTAAGCCCTATCATCCCCTACCCCTTCCCCCCATGGCTCCTAGGTACCGAGCGGAGAGGAAGAAAGGAAAGGACATGAAGATAGAGATTAAGCATGAAAACAGATGGCAGCAGAAACTAATCTAGCAAGTTGTATTAGGTGAGCAGTTAATATAGTTGTTGTAATAGGTCTAGCAGTAAGAAAAGCAATTAAATGAATTTAAACCTTCACTTATGCGAGAACACATAAGCAAGGGATCTTTTGCAAGGCTCCCATCGTATAAGTGTCCCATACCACTTATACCTTGGGGTGTCGGTTATCAAACAGCAGGGGTTATTATATATGAAAATAACCTTTGATTTATAAACTTGCCCACACAAGCTTATAGACCAAGGGGTCGTTTTGCAGGTCCCAATGTATAAGCGTCCCATTCCACTTATACTTTAGGTGTCAAGGTTGTTATGAATGATTATGAAATGCAACTATATGGTGGGTATGCTATGTCATGCAGTGCAACTCACACACCCGACTCTGTGCACACAGACCTTTAGTTCCCCCTTTCGGAGCCGTTACCTCCCAGGATACCTCCGTAGTGGCAAACGGAAGCGGTGGGTTGGGCCTCGCCCACCTCCAAAACCAGTAAAGCACACTGGTCTGACCTATCGTACGCCTCAACGCTTGGTGCACAAAGCGGACGCCTGCGTACTCTTGCCGGCTGGCGCACCGGACTTCTGCTGGCGAAGTGCTAACCACCTCGCCGAGTCAACGATATCGGTGTCGGTGCAATCGAACTCCCCGATATCGAAAGACCCACCACCTTAAACTTCCTATCTTATGCACATGCAAGTTAAATCGTAACCAAACAGAACCGAGCCGAAGCTCCCCGGACCAAAACGTCCGTCTCCAAACAGAACCGAGCCGAAGCTCCCTGGACCAACCGTCCGTCTCCAAACCAACCGAGCCGAAGCTCCCCGGACCATCCGTCCGTTTCCAACCCAACCTTCCTGTGCCAACAGTGTTGTGAAGAGTGCAGCCCTAGTTACTAAGTTACTCTTGTTGATTTGTTATTACAGTTTACGTTAGCCCAGGACTGCCCCCGGTATACCCCGTGAAGGGCTCTCAAGGGGCACTAGGAACCAAGACGGTGCATTACGGCCCGAAGTTCCCTTTCGCAAGGCACTTATTGTTATTGGTTGTTTTCCCTTAGCCCGATTCCCTTCTCATATTACGATAGACTATCCTAGGGTGATTTTTAAACCTTCCACTCCTCGGGAAAAGCGATCTTTCGCCAAACCCGAGCACCTCTTAACTCTAACTATCACCACTACTCACTACCCTTTATATCTTCATCAGATCATGTTTTATTGCTTTTCACAATTTACTAAATGCAGACCGACCTAGGCTACATGTCGAACCGGTTATGCAAGGATCGATTACTCATCCAAATGCCCTAAACTATTTACTGGAGACTTATCTTGGCATAAATAACCTAAATCCAGAAAATGGAAATTTTCCTAATTTATTTGGCATTTAATTAAATTCCTCGAAAATCTCAAGGGCCACCGGTTTGAACATGAACTATCCTAATTATTCATGCAAGATGTCCAGCAAATTTATGATAATTAGTAGGCTATCTCAGAAGGCTAAACCCTAAGTATCATAATTTTTCTATCATCAAAATGACATGTAAACTATTTTGGAATTAATCTCTAATTTCTATAGTTTATGAATCAAGTACAGCAAATGTTCTTCCAAAAATTCTAAATAAATTATGACATGATGATTAAGGCCTAAAATTAGCACTGGCCAAGTTTCATAATTTTCCAGCAAGTATTTTATCCATAATTAATTTTTAAACATAAAAGCCCTTCCAATCTTTTGTGAATAATGTACTAGATTTACTCATCATAAAATTCTATAAAAATTCAGGGATCAATGTTCTACTAGTCAAGATCTAAATCCAGAATTTTAACTGATTATAATTAATGTAAAGCCTCCAAATAATTGAAACAACAAATTGGGCTAATAGTTCTTTAACCCATGAAGTATAATATAAATTAATCATAAAATTCCAGAAAAATTACCATAAGTCTAATACATCCTAAAACTCCCTCCTCCCGAGTTTCATAATTTTAGGATTAGCTTTAGTGCTTAAAATAACTAAATTACGTTTCCATCCTAATCCTACATCTCAACTTGTGAGGTACCTAACTACCTCCAAATCCATCACTATCTCAACCAGAGGGTTTTCATCATATCATCCCCCTCTCCTCCAAATTTCAAGGGCATACAAGAGCTTTTGCTCCTATGTCCTTCACAAACCTCAAACTCCCACCCGTTGGAGTTGAGCCAATCTCTTAGGGTAAAATCCACCCTAAGCCACACCATGTTACCCTAGAGGGTAGACATAGTCCCAACAAATCAGTGGCCAACAACATCAGCCTCTTTTGAGGAGATTTGTCCACTCCATCCCCAATCGTACTTTTCCCCAAAGTACCCCTCACCAAGGCCTATCTAGGACTTGATAATTCCCTATTCAAAACTCGACCAATCGAGTTGAAATTCTATACAGATCTTAATATTGATGCCAGGGACCACCACCCAAAATTTGGGGGAGTTTGGGCTTAATTTCATCTCCTAATTAATTTTATATTGTTTATTAAATTTTTACAAAAACTTTAGGCAAAAGTTCTCCAAAAATTCTCATTTTTGGACAGCCTCTCAATATACATATTATAGACCTCCAGTCCAAATTTCAAGTCATTTGGACATGTTATGAACCGTGGGCAACCAATTCAATTTCTGGTTAGCCTAGGTCTAGATCCCACCAAAATGAGTGCTGTGGTCAAACCACTCACCCAAATTGAATAAAATCAATTTTAAATTAAAGTAGACCCCGAGGGCTACAACTTTTGTGACTGGTCATTTTTCCTAAAACGGCCTCTAAGTGCCTCATTTTGCAGCCTTAAAATATACTAAACCGAGTATATTTTTCCTTATAAATTATTTACATAATTTATAAATATAAAACGATTTACTGTTCATCTTCTACATGAACCCGAAAACCAGAACCAGGAAGCCATTTTTCCTGTAAGCAATCCGTGATCCGTCGCCGGCCGTCCGGTCACTTCCCTGGCCAGCCACCACCACCACCACCTCCGTTGAGGCGATGGCTAGCGGTCGGCGGTGGTTTGGCCGCCGGAGGTGGCGGTTTCCGGCGAACTCGAAATATCTTTTTCATGGTTTTTCCATGAAAACGAGAGATGGATCCGGCTCTGTTGAGCGCGAATCTCCTTCCTAAGAATCCTAAGATCTACCCATGAAAGAGAAGGAGCAGAGGAGGACCTTGTTCGCGGTTTGGAGGCGAGAAGAGCGACGAGGTGCCATGGCGCGGTGGTGGCGTTGCTGAACTCCTCTTTACAGCAAGAACAAAGATCTGCTTCGTTTGCTTGAGCGTGTAACCCTCTCCTCTTTCCCCAAGTGGGCTTTTATAAGTCAGATAATGGGAAGATGAATGGGTAAATCCATTATGGCCATGACGGTTCTCCCCTTAACGTTTCGGTTACAGTGAAGGGATGTGAAGGGATAAGAAACGGTGGAAACTGAACAGGTGCGTCCAGCTGGCGGTTTTCTATTGGACCACCTTTTCCTCATTTATTATATAATTACAGAAGGAAAACGGCCGGTAGTTACTCCTGGTGTAACTTCCCAAGCCAGCATTTATTTCCACGCGCGTTAGAATTATTTCGGGCCTGAACCGTCGTTTCGGCCAATGTCACGGGCGTGACACATAGGTCACGGGCGTGACAGGCCCGGGTAGCCCATTCTGGGTTCTACGATCGTCGAACTGAGATCGACGATCGTCGATGGATGGTCACGGGCGTGACATCTTGGGTCACGGGCGTGACAGGCCCGAACAGCAGATTTCGAGGTCGACGATCGTCGAATTGAGATCGACGATCGTCGATGGGGTCACGCCCTAGGTCACGGGCGTGACAGTCATGTCACGGGCGTGACATGCCCGGGGCGCAAGCTCCACGATCGTCTCACGGCGATCGACGGTCGTCGATGGGGTCACGCCCCTAGTCACGGGCGTGACACCTTGGTCACGGGCGTGACATGCCCAGACAGCGCGTTCGACGATCGTCTCGTGGAGATCGACGATCGTCGAAGTAGACACGCCCAGGTCACGGGCGTGACGGGCCGGTCACGGGCGTGACCAACCCGTGACCCGCAATACTGGTCGCTTTATTTCCAATTTTGGGCCTCCTAGGGTTCCGTCACGACAAATCTGACTCCTAGGGGTCTAGCCGGAAATGGGATGTTACACACCATGCTAGGGTTAAGGCCGGTATTGAGTGTTTAAACCCTCATTTCTTTTGGGTTCACTCTCTCACTAACTTCTAGAGAGAAGGGAGAGCAAGGAGGAAGAAGGAAGAGAGATCTGGTCGTCGGAGGAGACTCAGAGCGCCTAATTGCAAACCGAGCTTGGATCTGTGGAGTCAAGATCATCGCGGTAGTATTCATCTGTGTAGTTTTCCATGGCACCGAAGAGAAATGCTAGGGTAACGATTCTCATCTTGAGCATGTGAATCTCTTCTTCTTTTGCATGGGAAACCCTCTCCCGCGAGTGTACGATGAGTTTGCGATATTCCTTGGGGTAGATCTGTAAAGTCCCCCTTATTTAGAGTCTGGAATCGTAGTACGGACATAGATATGGTGCGTGAAGCCTACCCGGACAAGTTGGTCTAGATCGGTGATATTGCATTGCATAAGTAGCCAGAGAAGACTCCGTGCCTTTGATTGTTTTTGGGTTTCTACGGGGTAGATTGCAGTAGGGATCCTTGGGGATTAACCCCAAGGCGTACCCAGAAAACTGGGAGGAAATGCATTTATGCCATCTTGGTGGCCTCGGAGCCAACCTTGAACATAACTGGGTTATGTGCTTGTGTGATCGAGTTTGGGATCCGGGAGAAGCTTGGCCCGCGCGTACGTCTTAAAATGACTAGTCGGTGTGAGCAACGGGCAAGTGGAAACAGACCCGGGCCTTGTGGTTTGGTGACAGATACCTGAAAAAGGGACTGGCCATTGGCATAGTCGTGCGAGTCTTAGGCTTAGACAGGAAAGACTAAAAATGCTCACGAGATTTGCCGTACAAGGGATGGTGGTGAGACCGTTGTTATGACTCGGTCCACCGAGTTAGTGCCCTGAGAGCACGGGGTGTATTATTGTGTGAGCCTGCACCTGTGATGATGTGCTTATTCACTATTTTACTTGCTATGCTAACAAGTGCAGGGAAGAAGCTTTGTCGCCCCGAGTTTGGGGGCAGAATCGTTATAATTTGGTCAGCTTTAGCTGACCGTTATTCTTGTTTGCCACTGTTGCGGTGATTTGTGCTCGCAGGTGCTGTGGAGCCGAGTGGCAAATATTGGGCCAAAGCCCAAGTTGTTCAGCCGGCCATCGAAGGGCTCATTTGTTTACTTATTTAAATCATGTGTGGCCGGCCTGCGAGAAGAAGTTCATAAAGCACTATTTATTTAAGTTAATTATTGTAAGGCCATAAGGCCATCACTCTTTGGTACTTTGTATTTCATTCCTGTTAGGTTTGTTAGTGGACATTCTTGCTTGTTGGTTGGGTTCTTATTGTTGTAACTTAATAAATTGCTTCCGCTAAATGCTCTATGTAGGAGGTGTGTATTGGTTGAATGGTTTCATTGAGAAACCCACCAATCTGTCTGTAGCATATGGCGTCATGCCCCAGCCGGACCTACTGTTATATGCCATGTGACGGATAGGGGTGTTACAATTTGGTATCAGACTACTGGTTTCGGTCAGACTTAAATGAATTTGTGGACGAATTCACTTTAAGGGGTGGTGAGTGTAACACCCCGAAACTCAAAAGAGAGACGGGTGGCATTTTTAAGCCAAGACGGGATTTTGGAGCAGGTGTCACGGGCGTGTCACGGGCGTGACACGGGCGTGACACGGGCGTGACACGAGCGTGACACAGGCGTGTTTGGCCACGGGTCGTCCGGTCGACGCTTTGGCGGTCGACGATCGTAGAAGGCTGGAACACGGCCTGGGACACGGGCGTGTCCCAGGGCGTGTCACTTTGTGCTGTTTTCTGGGGAAGGCACACGGGACATGACACGGGCCCTGACACGGGCGTGTCAAATTTGACACAGGCGTGTCGGGTGCCGTGTCGCAGGCTGTGTCCTTCTCGGGTTGGGAAAACTGGCCGATTGCACACGGGGGGGGGGGGCATGACACGGGTCTCGACATGGGCGTGTCACAGGTGACACGGGCGCGTCGAAGGCCGTGTCAAAGGCCGTGTGCTGGTTTTTCGAATCGGTCGAGACGGCGAATGGGTGACACGGCCAGGCACACGACCGTGTTGCAACCCGTGTTCGGCCCAGATTTTATGATTTCAGATCTAATCTTGGCCGTTCGTTTCCTTGACTTTGGATCCGACGGTGGGGGCTGCTCCTGGGTGGTTTTAGCCGGGATTTAGGGTTGGGAATCCTCATTTCCTTTAGCCATTCTCTCTCTAAGAGTTTAGAGAGAAGGGAGAGCAAGGAGGATGGAGGAGTCCAAGATCCGGCCGCCGGAGGAGCTTCGGAGCTCCGAATCGCGATCCGAGTCTAGATCCGCGGAGGTGACGCCGTTGCGGTGCTTTCCAACCGCATAGTTTTCGATGGCGCCGCGGAAAAATGCAAGGGTAACGATTTCTCATCCTTGGGCATGTGAAGCCCTTTTTCCCTTTGCATGGGAAGCCCTCTCTCGCGAGTGAGCGAAGAGTTGGAGCGTTCCTTGGGGTAGATATGTAAAGTCCCCCTTGTGTAGAGTCCGTATGCGAAAACGGACATAGGCATTGTGTGTGAAGCCTATCCAGACAAGTAGAGCCGGATCGGTGATGTTGCATTGCATATGAACCGGGGAAAACTCCGGGTGTTTGGGCGTTTTTTTCGGGTTTTCTACATGGTAGATTGCAACAGGGAGCCTTGGAGATTAACTCCAAGGTGCACCCGGAAAACTGGGCAAAAGCGAGTTTTGCCAACATGGTGGCCGGGGAGCCAACGTGAACATAATCGGGTTATGTGATTGTTGTGGCGGAAACGGGACTCGGTGAGTCTTGACCTGCGCATATGGCTTAAATTGCCGTTGCGATATGAGCACGGGTCAGGCGGAACCGTACCCGGTCTATGTCGTTCGGTAGGACCGTTGGCATGGATGAGGGTCTTCGGCGGTCTATGGCTTAAATTGCCGTGACCAAGGCCAGGAAGGCAAAATGCTCATATGGTTGGTCGACCAAGAGGCGGTGGTGGAACGGGAACGTCTATGGCTTGAATTGACGTGACGTTGGCCGGTTCGCCGTGAATGTGCCCTGAGTGCATGGGGTGTATGGCCATGCGAGCCTACGCCTGTGTTGATGTGTGTTTACACTATTGTTGTTTCCTACTAATAAAGTGCAGGGAAAGAGCATCGCCGCCCCGATTTTGGGGGCGGGATCGTTATAATTTGGTCAGCATTGCTGACCGTTGCCATTGTTTGCCACCGGGCGGTGGTTTGGTGCTTGCAGGTGCTGCGGAGCCGAGCGTAAAATAGCGGGCTAAAGCCCATGTTGCTGCGCCGGCCCTTGAAGGCCTAATTGTTTATGCTTTCCCGTTTATCATGTATGGCCGGCCTGCGTGCCGAAGTTTGGAAAACACTACTTTTTGTTAAGAGAACAGTGTAAGGCCTTAAGGCCATTTATCTTTTGTGTATGTTTACATTCCTGGGTTTGTAGTGGACATTCATGCTCTGTGTCTGGGTTCTTACTTCTTTTGCAACCTAATAAATTGCTTCCGCTAGGTGTTGTGTAGGACGTTTTGATTGGTTGAATGGTTTCAACGCGTAACCAACCGGTCTGTCCGTAGTATATGGCGTCGGGCCCCGGCCGGACCTACTGCTATATGCTATACGACAGATTGGGGTGTTACAAATTGGTATCAGACTACTGGTTTCGGTCAAACTTAAATGAATTCGTGCACGAATTCACTTTAAGGGGTGGTGAGCACATGTGTGCGTCATCGTTATAACATGAAAAGAACCCATGAATGTCCACTTAGGAATGAAAATACACATGTTTGAGGAAACTGCGTGTTCCTATAATTGCTGTTTGCTGTAATTTTTGGTCGCTTATCGGTGTTTTGCACGATTATAGGTGACCAGGAGTGGTGCTGGGCCGTCAAAACGGCTAGGTTCTGAGGCAAGCAGTGCGCCAAGTGAAGCGCCTGCAACACCTCCGTCTGCCGAGACCATTAGATTGGTGGCAGAAGCTGTCTTTGCTATGATTAATGCGCAACCTGCAAGACAGGTGCAGCAGCCTGCTCCTGCGGGGGAGCAAGTGCCGCTCCAAGCGGCGGAGCCTAGAAGGGTTGAGCAGGTGGCAGTGGAGCCGGAGTTTCCTCGGAGAGCAACTGAAAGACAGTTGAAGCATGTGATGGGCTTCCACCCACTGGTGTTCTCGGGAACGGGAACCCCGACCCAGGCTGAAGATTGGCTCGCAAGAGTCAATAGGGTGATGATAGCTACTGAAACGGAAGAGTGGTAGAAGACCACAATAGCGACGTTCCTGTTGGATGGGGACGCAAGGTTATGGTGGGAAGGCCTAGAGCTACACCAGTTGAGGGGAAGGCCATTGGCCGAAGTTCCTATGGTGGAGTTTGCAAGATTGTTCATGGCTCGATACCTCCCCTCAGCGCAGAGGATCGCATTGGAGAACGAGTTCCAGAAGTTGGTGCAAGGAGATAGCACTGTAGACGAGTACCTCCACGAGTTTACTCGGTTGGGGAGATATGCTAGCGCTACCTTTGCCGTCAAGGAGTGAAAGACTAACCGCTTTTACGAAGGGTTAAGAGATGAGCTAAGGTTGCTACTGTCAGGGCCCATGACACAGGGTTTCCTAACCTTGGTCAACTCGGCCCGGTCCTTGGAGAAGGACATGAGAAATGTGCAAGCTAAGAAGGATTCTGGCGGGAAGAAATCGGAGTTGAAAGCGCCGACTACGTCGAAGTCGGGCTATCAAAAATTCTTCAAGAAGGCTAGGACGTCAGGTCCAGCTTCTTCTACGGGTGCCTCGGGGGCAACTACCAACCGAACCCTGGGCGCTTGTTTTACGTGTGGAAAGACGGGGCACTTTGCCCGTGACTGCTGGAGTGGACGCTTAAAGTCCGATAGGAAACAAGGAGCTACTTACGAAGAGAAGGGCAAAGCAGTGGAGTCGACCGCATCCCATTATGCTCTGACTCAGCCTAGAGTCTATAACTTGGGCCAGCAGGAGGCCATCAAGCAAGCAGATGTGGTGACAGGTATGAGTTAATTTATAGAAAGTTGACTTTAAAATACCATTACCTATTGCTTGTTAGGCTAATGTCTTTTGCTTAGGCTTTGTGGTGATTAGCGATAGTCCGGCACGGGCACTGTTCGATACGGGAGCTTCACACTCCTTCTTGTCCGAAAATTTTATATCGCGCATCGGAGTCCCTTCTTCGATGGCGAAGGACAAGTTGGATGTGCTGCTACTGAATGGGTGCTCGATGCGTGCGGACAGATTGTGCGCCGTAAAGGTTCACATAGGGAGCCAAGAGTTCGACTTGCTAGCGTCATTGCTGCCGCTAGTAGAGTTCGACGTTATCTTTGGGATGGATTGGCTTTCGGAGCAGAAGGCTTGGATTGACTGTGACCTGAAGGAGTTCAAGATGGGTGTTGGGCGGGGTACAACATTCGAGGGACTCAAGGGGTCGAGCAAGACGCTGATGTCTGCTCTTCAGGTGGTAAAGGCAGTTCGTGCTGGTGCAGAGCTGTTCTTCGCAATAGTGGGGGCTGTGGAGCCAAAGTCCACGTTGGATAACATCCCCGTGGTTTGTGAATACCCCGATGTGTTCCCGGATAGGCTTCCCGGGGCCCCACCGCGGCGAGAGATTGATTTCACCATCGAGCTCGTACCGGGGGCCAAACCGGTGTCACGTGCTCCGTATAGGTTGGCGCCTAAGGAGATGGCAGAGTTGAAAGTTCAGCTAGAGGAGCTGATGAAACAAGGTTATGTGCGTCCAAGCTCGTCGCCTTGGAGTGCACCGGTCGTCTTCGTTAAGAAGAAGGATGGTAGTATGCGGTTGTGTATCGACTACAGAGAGTTGAACAAGCTGACGGAAAAGAACAAGTACCCGATCCCGAGGATTGATGATCTCTTTGATCAGTTAGTCGGATCGTCGGTATATTCTAAGTTGGACTTGAAGTCAGGGTACTATCAGTTGAGGATAAGGGAATGTGATATCCCGAAGACGACGTTCAGCACAAGGTATGGGCATTTCGAGTTCACGGTCATGTCGTTTGGACTGACAAATGCGCCATCAGTGTTTATGGACTTGATGAACAAGACGTTCCGAGATTTCCTGGACCGATTTGTGATCGTCTTTATTGACGATATATTGGTGTACTCGCAGTGCGAAGAAGATCACTTCAAGCACTTGCATCTAGTGTTGGAGACTTTGAGGAGGAATGAGCTTTATGCGAAATTCTCCAAGTGCGAGTTCTGGCTACCCTCAGTAGCGTTCCTTGGTCACGTTGTTAGTGGGGAAGGTATAGCGGTGGATCCGGCGAAGATCGTTGCGATACGGGAGTGGCATGCGTTGTCTTCTGTCGCGGAAGTCCGTAGTTTTCTTGAGCTTGCCGGATATTACAGGCGCTTCGTAGAGAACTTCTCGCGGATAGCGCTACCTCTCACGAAGTTGACAAGAAAAGATCAGAGATTCTTGTGGACGCAGGAGTGCGTGCAAGCGTTTGAGGAGCGGAAGAGACGGTTGACCACGGCGCCAGTGCTTAGTTCGCCGAGTGGGACCGAGGGCTTTGAGGTGTATAGCGACGCTTCAGGTAGTGGTTTGGGCTGCGTGTTGTTGCAGCATGGAAGTGTGATTGCGTATGGATCGCGTCAGCTGAAGGTGCATGAAAGAAATTATCCGGTGCACGACTTGGAGTTGGCGGCCGTGATATTTGCACTCAAGTTGTGGAGGCACTACCTATACGGCGTAAGAGTCGATATATACACCGATCACAAGAGCCTAAAGTACTTGTTGGATCAAAAGGACCTTAATATGAGGCAGAGGAGGTGGATGGAGTTCCTGGGGGACTACACCTTCAAAATACATTATGTACCCGGGAAGGGCAACACAGTTGCGGATGCGCTGAGTCGCAGGGCTCCCACCCAAGCCAACTGGTTGTCGGTGCATGATGAGCGGCTGATACGAGAGTTGGAGGAGCTTGAGATCTGTTGCGTTGACAGGCAGACGAGCGCCAAAGTAATGTTAAACTTAACAGAAGTTCAGTATGACCTGGCTGACCGGGTTCGGCAGGCATTGGAGTTAGATGACTCCATGAAGGAGCTTATGGAGGTTGCTCTGGATGGGTCAAATTCCCAGTTCTCGGTGGTAGATGGTTTGTTAAGGAAGGATCATCGGTTGTGCGTCCCAAGTGGGGGTAACCTCCGGGCGGAGTTGATGTACGAGGCTCATCATACCAAGTACTCAATCCACCCAGGGAGCACGAAGATGTATCGTGATCTCAAAAAGTTGTTTTGGTGGCCGGGGCTCAAGAAAGACGTGGCGTTGTACGTGGCTAAATGACAAATGTGCGCCTTGGTGAAGGTGGAGTGCCAAAAGCCGGGAGGATTTCTGAAGTCCTTGCCTATACCGGAGTGGAAATTCGACATATCTATGGACTTTGTGCATGGGTTGCCAAGGTCGCAGAAGGGGAACGACGCCATCTGGGTGATCGTAGATCAGTTAACAAAGGTGTCGCACTTCATTCCGCATAGGAAGGATGATCCAGTGGAGAAATTGGCAAAGTTGTATGTTGACAATATAGTTATGTTGCATGGTGTGCCTCACAGCATTGTGAGTGATCGCGATGGGCGGTTCACGTCTAATGATTGGAGATTGGTGCAGCAGATGCTGGGAACAAAGTTAAAGTTCAGCACAACCTTCCATCCGCAGACGGATGGGCAGACCGAGAGAGTCAATAGGACGATGGAAGACATGCTACGCATGTGTGTTCTGGACTTCGGTAAGCATTGGGAGGACCACCTGTATTTGGTGGAGTTCGCGTACAACAACAGCTACCAGGCGAGTATCCAGATGGCGCCCTTTGAGGCCCTATATGGTCGGAGGTGTCGCACGCCGATATCGTGGCTTGAAACGTGTGAGGCAAGGTTGTACAAGAAGCAGGAGGTGGAGAATGCTACTTCTTTGGTGCGGATCATTCGAGAGCGTTTGTTGATCGCTCAGGATAGGCAAGCTAAGTACTACAATGCCAAGCATCGAAATATGGAGTTCGTAGTGGGTGATTGGGTGTACTTGAAAGTAAAGCCGTTCAAGGGTGTTTCGCGAGTGAGACGCTTGAAGAAGCTGAGCCCAAGATACCTTGGAACTTTTGAGATTCTGGAGCGGGTTAGCAAAGCGGCTTACCGTTTGAAGTTATCGGTAGAGTTGAGTGGACTACACGACGTATTGCACATTTCTGTGTTGTGGAAGGCGGTGCAGGAGCCTTCGCAGGTGATCGCAGTTGATCAAGTACCGGTGGACGAAGGGTTGACGACTAGGTTCAAGCCCGATCGTATTGAAGACTCCGAAGATAAGTGACTTCGTAACAAGGAGATCTGAATGGTCAAGGTCCGTTGGGACAATTGCGGTCGTGAGGAGCTCTCTTGGGAACGGGAGCAGACCATGATGGAGGAGTACCCAGAGTTATTTCGCTCAGGTACCGCTCTTGATTTTATGTTTACTTGCCTTTAGTAATTACGTGGGCGAAATTCTTTTAAGGGGGAGAGAGTTGTAACACCCCGAAACTCAAAAGAGAGACGGGTGGCATTTTTAAGCCAAGACGGGATTTTGGAGCAGGTGTCACGGGCGTGTCACGGGCGTGACACGGGCGTGACACAGGCGTGTTCGGCTACGGGTAGTGCAGTCGACGCTTTGGCGGTCGACGATCGTAGAAGGCTGGAACACGGCCTGGGACACGGGCGTGTCCCAGGGCGTGTCACTTTGGGCTGTTTTCTGGGGAAGGCACACGGGCCATGACACAGGCCCTGACACGGGCGTGTCAAATTCGACACGGGCGTGTCGGGTGCCGTGTCGCAGGCCGTGTCCTTCTCGGGTTGGGAAAACTGGCTGATTGCACACGGGGGGGGGGGGGGGTGACACGGGTCTCGACACGGGCGTGTCACAGGTGACACGGACGTGTCGAAGGCCGTGTCAAAGGCCGTGTGCTGGTTTTTCGAATCGGTCGAGATGGCGAATAGGTGACACGGCCAGGCACACGGCCGTGTTGCAACCCGTGTTCGGCCCAGATTTTATGATTTCAGATCTAATCTTGGCCGTTCGTTTCCTTGACTTTTGATCAGACGGTGGGGGCTGCTCCTGGGTGGTTTTAGCCGGGATTTAGGGTTGGGAATCCTCATTTCCTTTAGCCATTCTCTCTCTAAGAGTTTAGAGAGAAGGGAGAGCAAGGAGGAAGGAGGAGTCCAAGATCCGGCCGCCGGAGGAGCTTCGGAGCTCCGAATCGCGATCCGAGTCCAGATCCGCGGAGGTGACGCCGTTGCGGTGCTTTCCAACCGCATAGTTTTCGATGGCGCCGCGGAAAAACGCAAGGGTAACGATTTCTCATCCTTGGGCATGTGAAGCCCTTTTCCCTTTGCATGGGAAGCCCTCTCTCGCGAGTGAGTGAAGAGTTGGAGCGTTCCTTGGGGTCGATATGTAAAGTCCCCCTTGTGTAGAGTCCGTATGCAAAAACGGACATAGGCATTGTGTGTGAAGCCTATCCGGACAAGTAGAGCCGGATCGGTGATGTTGCATTACATATGAACCGGGGAAGACTCCGGGTGTTTGGGCGTTTTTTTCGGGTTTTCTACGTGGTAGATTGCAACAGGGAGCCTTGGAGATTAACCCCAAGGTGCACCCAGAAAACTGGGCAAAAGCGAGTTTTACCAACACGGTGGCTGGGGAGCCAACGTGAACATAACCGAGTTATGTGATTATTGTGGCGGAAACGGGACTTGGTGAGTCTTGACCTGCGCATATGGCTTAAATTGCCGTTGCGATATGAGCACGGGTCAGGCGGAACCGTACCCGGTCTATGTCGTTCGGTAGGACCGTTGGCATGGATGAGGGTCTTCGGCGGTCTATGGCTTAAATTGCCGTGACCAAGGCCAGGAAGGCAAAATGCTCATATGGTTGGCCGTCCAAGAGGCGGTGGTGGAACAGGAACGTCTATGGCTTGAATTGACGTGACGTTGGCCGGTCGCCGTGAATGTGCCCTGAGTGCATGAGGTGTATGGTCGTGCAAGCCTACGCCTGTGTTGAAGTGTGTTTACACTATTATTGTTGCCTACTAATAAAGTGCAGGGAAAGAGCATCGCCGCCCCGATTTTGGGGGCGGGATCGTTATAATTTGGTCAGCATTGCTGACCGTTGTTATTGTTTGCCACCGGGCGGTGGTTTGTTGCTTGCAGGTGCTGCAGAGCCGAGCGGAAAATAGCGGGCCAAAGCTCATGTTGTTGCGCCGGCCCTTGAAGGCCAAATTGTTTATGCTTTCCCGTTTATCATGTATGGCCGACCTGCGTGCCGAAGTTTGGAAAACACTACTTTTTGTTAAGAGAACAGTGTAAGGCCTTAAGGCCATTTATCTTTTGTGTATGTTTACATCCTGGGTTTGTAGTGGACATTCATGCTCTGTGTCTGGGTTCTTACTTCTTTTGCAACCTAATAAATTGCTTCCGCTAGGTGTTGTGTAGGACGTTTTGATTGGTTGAATGGTTTCAACGCGTAACCAACCGGTCTGTCCGTAGTATATGGCATCGGGCCCCGGCCGGACTAACTGCTATATGCTATACGATGGATTGGGGTGTTACAGTGAGCACATGTGTGTGTGTCATGGTTATAACATGAAAAGAACCCTTGAATGTCCACTTAAGAATGAAAATATACATGGTTGAGGAACCTGCGTGTTCTTATAATTGCGTTTTGCAAAGTTTTTTTATCGCTTGTCGGTGCTTTGTACGATTATAGGTAACCAGGAGTGGTGCTGGGCCATCAGAACGTCCAGTTTCTAAGGAAAGCAACATACCAAATGATGCGCCAGCAACACCTCCTTCGGCTGAGACCATTAAATTGGTAGCGGAGGCAGTATCTGCAATGATTAATGCGTAGCCTGTGAGACAGGTGCAACAGCCTGCCCCTACTGTGGAGCAAGTACCGCTCCAAGCGGCAGAGCTAAGGAGAGTGGAGCAGGAGGTAGTGGAGCCAGTGTTTCCTAGGAGAGCAACGGAGAAACAGCTTAAGAACGTGATGGGATTCAATCCTCCAGTGTTCTCGGGGACGGGAACCCCAACTCAAGTAGAGGATTGGCTCTCTAGAATTAAGAGAGTGTTGATAGCTACTATGACTAAAGAGTTGCAGAAGTCCATAATTGCCACGTTCTGCTGGATGGTGACGCAAGACTATGGTGGGAAGGCTTGGAGCACACCATCTGAGGGGTAGGCAGTTGACTGACGTCTCGATGGAGGAGTTTTCGAGATTGTTCTTGGCTCGATACCTCCCCTCAGCTCAGAGGATAGCAAAGGAAAATGAGTTCCAGAAGCTAGTGCAAGGTGAGAGCAGCGTGGAAGACTATCTCCACGAGTTTACTCGATTAGGTCGGTATGCAAGCGCTACCTTCAATGATGAGGAGCGAAAGACAAACCAATTCTACGAAGGTCTAAGGGATGACTTGAGACTGCTACTATCCGGGTCGATGACGCAGGGTTTCCTGACCTTGGTCAACACAGCCCAGTCTTTAAATAAAGACATGAAGAATGTTCAGGCAAAGAAGGACTCCAGTGGTAGGAAGTCAGAGTTCAAGGTTCCGACTTCAAAGTCTAGTTTTTAAAGGTGGAATAAGAAGGCTAGGACGTCGGGTCCAGCCCCTTCTTTAGGTGCCTCGGGGGCATCTGCAAACTGAACCCCGGGCGCTTGTTTTACTTGTGGGAAGATGGGACATTTCGCCCGTGACTATTGGAGCGGACGTCCAAAGTCCGAAAGGAAGTAGGGAGAAACCTATGAAGAAAAGGGCAAGGCGGTGGAGTCAACCGCATCCCATTATGCTCCGACTCAACAATAGTCTACAATTTGGCTAGCAGGAGGCCATCAAACAAGATGATGTGGTGACAGGTACGGTTTAATTTATAGCAAGTTGGATTTAAATACTGTTACCTAGTGCTTGTTAGCTTATTACAGTTTGTATAGGCTTTGTTTTGATTTGCGATAGTTCGACAAGGGCATTATTCGATATGGGAGCTTCACACTCCTTTTTGTCAGAAGGTTTCATATCACGCACCAGAGTTCCTTCTTCGATGGCAAAGGACAAATTGGACGTGTTGCTGTCGAATGGGTGTTTTATGCATGCAGACAGAGTATGTGCCGTAAGGTTTCATATTGGAAGTCAGGAGTTCGAATTGCTAGCATCTTTGCTGCTGCTAGTATAGTTCGACGTCATCTTCGGTATGGACTAGCTTTCGGAGTAGAAGGCTTTTATTGATTGCAACCGTAAAAAGGTTAAGCTGGGTGATGGGCGAGAGACAATGTTTGCGGGATTAAAGGGGTCGAGCAAGACATTGATGTCTGCTCTTCAGGTGGTGAAGGCGGTTTGTGCTGGAGCAGAGCTGTTCTTCACGATAGTGGAGGCTGTAAAGCCTAAGCCCACTTTGGATGGTATACCAATGGTATGCGAGTACCCCGACGTATTCCCAGACAATCTTCCTGGAGCCCCGCCGCAGCGAGAGATCGATTTAACGATCGAGCTAGTGTTAGGTGCCAAACCTGTGTCACGTTCTTCTTATAGGAAGGTGCCTAAGGAGATGGCGGAACTAAAGGTTCAACTGGAGGAGTTGATGGAGCAAGGTTATGTGCCTCCAAGTTCGTCGCTTTGGAGCGCATCGGTCCTCTTTGTTAAGAAGAAGGATGGAAGTTTGCGACTGTGTATCGACTACAGAGAACTGAACAAGTTAACGGAAAAGAACAAATACCCGATAACACAGATTGATGATCTTTTCGATCAGTTAGTCGGGTCGTCGGTATATTATAAATTGGACTTGAAATACGGTTACTATCAGCTAAGGATAAGGGAGAGTAATATCCCAAAGACAGCGTTCAGCACAAGGTATGGGCGTTTCGAGTTTACGATCATGTCGTTTGGGCTGACTAATGTGCAATCAGTATTCATGGATCTGATGAACAGGATTTTCAGGGAGTACTTAGACCATTTTGTGATCGTCTATATTGACAACATATTGGTGTACTCGCAGCGCGAAGAAGATCACTTCAAGAATATGTATTTTTTTTGGAGACGCTGAGGAGGAACAAACTATATGCAAAGTTATCCAAATGCGATTTTTGGTTGTCCTCAGTGGCGTTCCTTGGTCACATAGTCAGTGGTGAAGGGATTGCGGTAGATTCGACGAAGATTGTTGCGATAAGAGAGTGGCATGTGTTGTCTTCGGTAGCGGAAGTCCGGAGTTTTCTGGGGCTTGCCGTCTATTACAGGCGCTTCGTAGAGAACTTCTCCCGGATAGTGTTACCTCTCACGACGTTGACAATGAAAGATCAGAAGTTTGTGTGGACGCTGGAGTGCGTGCAAGCGTTCGAAGAGTTGAAGAGTCAGTTGACCACGGCGCCAGTGCTAAGTTTGCTGAGTGGGACCAAAGGTTTTGAGATATACAGCGATGCCTCGGGCAGTGGTTTGGGTTGCGTGCTACTGCAGCATGGTAGTGTTATTGCGTATGGCTCGCGTCAGTTGAAAGTGCACGAAAGGAATTATCCGGTCCATGACTTGGAGTTATCGACCGTTATTTTTGCGCTAAATCTGTGGAGGCATTATTTGTACGGCGTAAAGGTCGATATTTATACCGACCACAAGAGCTTGAAATACCTGTTGGATCAGAAGGATCTGAACATGAGGCAGCAGAGGTGGATTTATTTCCAGGCGGACTATACATTCAAAATTCATTATGTGCCCGGGAAAGGAAATGTAGTTGCGGATGCGTTGAATCGCAGGGCTCTCGCCCAAGCCAAATGGTTGTCGGTTCATGATGAGCGGTTGATTTAGGACTTGGAGGCGTTAGAGATCTGTTGTGTTGACAAGCAGACTAGCGTTGAAGCGTTATTGAACTGGACGAAAGTTCAGTATGACCTGGCTGATCGGATTCGTCAGTCTATGGGATTGGATAGCAGCATGAAGGAGATCATGGATGCAGCTTCGGATGGGTCAAATTCCCTGTTTTTAGTTGAAGATGGACTGCTAAGGAAGGACAGTCGTTTGTGCGTCCCAGACGTGGGAAATCTATGGGCGGAGTTGATGTACGAGGCTCATCATACCAAGTACTCAATTCACCTAGGGAGCACGAAGATGTACCGAGATCTAAAGAAGTAGTTTTGGTGGCCAGGACTCAAGAAGGATGTCGCACTATTCGTGGCTAAATGTCAGACTTGCACCTTAGTGAAGGCAGAGTGCCAAAAGCATGGAGGTTCTTGAAATCTTTGCATATTCCAGAGTGGAAATTCGACGACATTTAGATGGACTTTGTGCATGGCTTGCCAAGGTTGCAGAAGGGAAACAACGCCATCTAGGCTATCGTAGATCGGTTAACAAAAGTGTCGCACTTCATTCCGTATAGGAAGGATGATTCTGTGGAGAAATTGGCAAAGTTATATGTGGATAATATTGTGCGGCTTCACGGTGTACCCCGCATCATCGCAAGTGATCGAGATGGGCGGTTCACGTCCAATGATTGGAGGTTGGTGTAACAGATGCTGGGAACTAAGTTGAAGTTCAACACAGTCTTTCATCCGCAGATGGATGGTCAGACCGAGAGGGTCAATAGGATAATGGAAGACATGCTTTGCATGTGTGTCCTGGACTTCGGCAAGCAGTGGGAAGACCATCTATATTTGGTGGAGTTTGCGTACAATAATAGCTACCAAGCAAGCATACAAATGGCGCCCTTCGAGGCCTTATATGGTAGAAAGTGTCTCACGTCGTTGTCGTGTTTAGAAACAGGTGAGGCAAGATTGTAGAAAAAGGAAGAGGTGGAAAACGATACTTCAGTGGTACGAACCATTCGGGAGCGTTTGCTGATCGCTCAGGATAGACAAGATAAATAATACAATGCCAAGCACTTGAACGTGGAGTTCGCGGTTGGCGATTGGGTGTATTTGAAGATAAAGACGTTCAAGGGTGTTTCATGGGTACGATGCTTGAAGAAGCTGAGCCCGAGGTACCTTGGACCATTTGAGGTCCTAGAGCGGATTGGTGAAGCGGCATACCGTCTGAAGCTATCGGTGGAGTTAAGTGGTCTACACGACGTATTCCACATATCAGTGTTGCGGAAGGCGGTGCAAGATCCTTCGCAGGTGATAGCAGTTGATCAAGTACCGTTGGAAGAAGGGTTGGCGACAAGGGTCATGCCAGTTCGTATCGAAGACTTTGAAGTCAAGCGACCTTGTAACAAGGAGATCAGGATGGTAGAGGTCCAATGGTATAATTGCGTTCAGGAGGAGCTCTCTTGGGAACGGGAGCAGACAATACTGGAGGAGTACCTAGAGTTATTTAACTCAGGTACCGCTTTTGGTTTTGTTTATCTTTTATTTTGAAATTTCGTGGACAAAATTCTTTTATGAGTGAGAGAGTTGTAACGCCCTGAAACTCAAAAGAGTGACGGGTGGTGTTTTGAGCCAAATCTGGGATTTGGTAGAGGTGATACGGCCTGGGACACGGCCGTGTCCCAGGGCGTGTCGTGCTCGGGTTTGACGATGGTCGTGTGGTCAGCGAAATTCCATTCAGCGGTCATCGGGGCATTGAACATGGATTGGGACACGGGCATGTCCCATGGCGTGTCAGCCACTCAAAGCTTTCCACTCAACGATCGTTGAGTGAGGGCACACAGCCTGATAAACGGACGTGTTAGTGTCCGTATGCTGCTCGGGAAGTTTGCGGGTTTGTGCTAAGGGAGCTACACGACCTGGGACACGGGCGTGTCCCAGGGCGTGTCTAGCACAGGGCATGTGACACGGGCGTGGCACATGGCCGTGTCGTGCTCTGGATGTTCGGGTCCTGTGTTGATGGATGTACACGCCCAACTGCATGGGAGTGTACTGGCTGACACGGGCGTGTCAAACCTGACATGGGCGTGTCGAGTGCCCTTGTTCTTTTTGGGACGCATCGATTTTGGTGTCTATTGAGGAACACGGCCTTGGACACGGGTGTGTCGCAAGCCGTGTTCGGCCCAGGAAGTTTATTTTTGGTCCAAATCTTAGCCGTTCGTTTCCCTATTTTTGGATCTAACGGCTCAAATCTCTCCATGCTAGGGTTAAGGCCAGGATTGAGTGTTTAAACCCTCATTTCTTTTGGGTTCACTCTCTCACTAACTTCTAGAGAGAAGGGAGAGCAAGGAGGAAGAAGGAAGAGAGATTCAGTCGCCGGAGGAGACTCGGAGCGCCAAATCGCAAACCGAGCCCGGATCTGTGGAGGCAAGATCCTCGCGGTGCTATTCATCCGTGTAGTTTTCCATGGCGCCAAAGAGAAATGCTAGGGTAATGATTCTCATCTTGAGCATGTGAAGCTCTTCTTCTTTTGCATGGGAAAACCCTCTCCCGCGAGTGTGCGGTGAGTTTGCGGTATTTCTTGGGGTAGATATGTAAAGTCCACCTTGTTTAGAGTCCAGAATTATATTATGGACATAGGTTTTCTGTGTGAAGCCTACCCGGACAAGTTGGTCTAGATCGGTGATGTTGCATTGCTTAAGTAGCCGGAGAAGACTTCGTGCCATTGATTGTTTTCAGGTTTCTACGGGGTAGATTACAGCATGGATCCTTGGGGATTAACCCCAAGGCGCACCTGGAAAACTGGGCGGAAACGCATTTCTGCCATCTTGGTGGCCAGGGAGCCAACCTTGAACATAACTGAGTTATGTGCTTGTGTGATCGAGTTTGGGATCCAGGAGAAGCTTGGCCCGCACGTACTTCTTAAAGTTACTAGGCGATGTGAGCAACGGGCAAGTGGTAACAGACCCGGGTTATGTGGTTTGGTGACAGATACCTGAAAAAGGGACTGGCCATTGGCATAGTCATGCGAGTCTTATGCTTAGACCGGAAAGACTAAAAATACTCATGAGATTTGCCATCCAAGGGATGGTGGTGAGACCGTGGTTATGACCGGGTCCACCGAGTTAGTGCCCTGAGAGCACGGGGTGTGTGGCCATGTGAGCCTGCACCTGTGTTGATGTGCTTATTCACTATTTTACTTGCTATGCCAACAAGTGCAGGGAAGAAGCTTTGCTTCCCCGAGTTTGGGGGCGGAATCGTTATAATTTGGTCAGCTTTAGCTGACCGTTATTCTTGTTTGGCACCGTTACAGTGATTTGTGCTTATAGGTGTTGCGGAGTCGAGCGGCAAAAAGCGGGCCAAAGCCTAAGTTGCTGAGCTGGCCCTCGAAGGCCTTGTTTATTTACTTATTTAAATCATGTGTGGCCGGCCTGCGAGACGAAGTTTGTTAAACACTATTTATTTAAGTGAACTGTTGTAAGGCCATAAGGCCAGCACTCTTTGGTACTTTGTATTTCATTCATGTTTGGTTTGTTAGTGGGCATTCTTACTTGTTGGCTGGGTTCTTATTGTTGTAACGTAATAAATTGCTTCCGCTACATGCTCTTTGTAGGATGTGTGTATTGGTTGAATGGTTTCATTGAGTAACCCACCAGTCTATCCGTAGTATATGGTGTCGGGCCCCGGCCGGACCTACTGCTATATACCATGTGACGGATATGGGTGTTATAATTTGGTATCAGACTACCGGTTTCAGTCAGACTTAAATGAATTCGTGGATGAATTCACTTTAAGTGGTGGTGAGAACATGTGTGAGCGTCATCGTTATAACATGAAAATAACCCTTGAATGTCCACTTAGGAATGAAAATACACATGGTTGAGGAACCTGCGTGTTCCTATAATTGCGTTTTGCAATGTTGTTTGGTCGCTTATCAGTGTTTTGTACGATTATAGGTGACTAGGAGTAGTGCTTAGTAAGTGATAAAGAAATCAAAAACAAAATTGGAGAAAAGGGGAGAGGTTACCAAAATGCTTAGTAAGTGAGCATACCAGAAGACACGTATAAACCATTGACTTACAGCGTCTGCCATCCAAAATAATCTCTGTGCGCCTACAGAAAAGAGACTCCAAGCAAAAGCAAATACAAAATACTAAACTATTAGAGGATTAGAACAGCAATACTAAAAAGATATGGGTTGTCTCACAGTAGCACTTTTTTACGTTCTTAAGCTGGACCAAATACATGTATGAATATTTTTTAAAAAAAGATTGAATTATTCCAACAATAAAAAATACAAATCAAAATTTCTAAACTTAAAGCAATAATAACAGTAGTAAAAGACAGCGGACAGGACACAAGATAAAAGCATCCGAGAAGATGAGGTTGGCATGGCTACTTCTTATCTGGAACTAAAAGATCGATGCATTGAGCCACCTCAGCTATCGAACCTCCCTCATAAATCTTCAATCGATGACCATTAACCTTGAAGGTTCCTTCCTTATTTCCATAGATTTAGATAGCCCCAAATGGTAATATGCTTGTGACCTTAAATGGACTGCTCCATCGCAATTTCAACTTCCCAGTGAAAGGTGTAATGCCCCTGATTTTTCGATGTTTACTTTAATTCCTCTAGTGGCGTATTTTTGATATAAGGGTATTACATTGACGCGTAGTTGACGGGTACCGTTGCTGGAGCATGACTTTTGCTCATTTGGTATCCGAGGTTTTGGCTTAGAATATTAGCTTGGCAAATTTCTAATGTGTTTTTGAGATTTTCCTTGCGAGCCTGGTTTCTTTTGGAACTCGGTGGAGCCTTATTGGGATTTTTGGTATTTTGGGCTTCGGGGAGTTTTTACCCGAGTTTGGTTTGTCGAATCTTAATTTTGACTTTGCCATTGGATTCATAGCATCGATATTTAGTTTCGGTGCGAATTTCGTAGAAATTCGAGTTGATTCGAGTTTTTGGGTTTGTTGGACGTTTCATTTTTAATAATTATATGATATTATATAATTCATTATCTTAATATGATATTATATTATATCATATGTGTTTCCGTGCCCGAGTTACATTAATAATAAGATACTATATTATATCATATGTGTAATAGATAATATATTATAATGTATATAGTATATAATATATTATATATGAAATATTATACTATTCACTATCTTCTTCCCCAAGCTATCAGACCGAGACCGCGGAAGAGAGGAGGCGTAGGGTCTCGCTAGGCTTTAGACCACCATTTGTAGGGTTGTCGGTGCTCGAAATCATCGAGGGAGGGTAGATCCGGAAAGCTCTCGCAGAGATCTACGCGTTGGTGGTAGGTAATTTTGTTTTCTTGGACTTTTGGAAGTAGGGTTTTTCACCTTGACTCTCATTTGCCCTGTAAAGTTTCAAGAATCGTTGCCCAAGAGTTCTTGCGGCCGATCCTTGAAGTGGAGCGCTCGTGAGGTCGGATTTTTGAAGATCTTGAGGCAAGTGGTGATTTGCACCCTTGCCAAGCCTTTTATAAAGTTCCTTATTTTCTCTTTTCTAATTTTACTCGTCTATATAGGTTGTATAGTACTTAGCATAACAGTAAACTAGTTTTTCTCTTATTGTCGTGGTAAGGGAGAATTCTTTTTCCTATGTTGGGCTCCTGCCTTGTCCACCCCTCCCTCTCTTAAGTTATGAAACTTAGCCTAGGTTTAGCTGTTATCCAAAAAAATGAGTTATTATAAGTCTATGAACCTATATTTAAGAAAGAAAGAATTTCTACCAGGTTTTTGCCTTAAGCATTGAGTGTACAGCCCTTGTCGTTAAGTGCGTTGAGTGTACAACACTTGGCATTGAGTGCATTGAGTGTACACCCCTTGGCATTGAGTGTGTTGAGTGTTTAGCCTTAGGCGTTGAGTGAAGGCCCGGCATTGAGTGAAAAGCGTTGAGTGTTGTGCCTTGGCATTAAGTATGATGACTGAATCAGGTTTGGCATCGAGTGAATATACTTTGGAATCGAGAGCAATGAGTATAGTAGTCTTTGGCATCGAGAGCGTTGAGTGAAGCAGCTAGGCATCGAGTTCTTTGACTGTATCTATAACGACCCGATTCTCGCTAGGCCCCTTGGGCGTGCTTTTAAAGTTAGGAGAGCTTATTTAGGCTCAGGAGGTGCAGGCGATCAGGTGCGCACATATGGGGAAAAGGAAATAAGTTGAGTGACCGTGGCGTTGAGTGATTTTGGCATGGCATTGATTGGACTGTCCCGAGGAGGATACGGGTAGAGATACTTGCGTGTCCCTACCCGTGTGTCGTGGCGTTGAGTGCCATTGCTTTGAGTGGCATGGATTTGAGTGGCAGACATGGCTGACAAGAGAAGGACATGGGTAGAGACACGGGCGTGTCCCCACCCGTGTGCTCCAAGGCAAGCAAAACGAGAAGTGTCCCGAGCAGGACACGGGTATCGACATGGCCAAAACCACGGCCATGTCACCTGGATACGGGAATAGACACGGGTGTGTCAGTACCCGTGTATGAGCACGAAACGACAGTCAAACAGTTGATGATGTTTTGCCAGAGAAGAACACGGGTAAGGACACGGCCATGTCCCTACCCATGTCACTTCTTTATAAAAGAGAAAAATGAAACCCTAGCCGTCTTATTATCTTCCAAACTCTATTTTCTGGAGAGGAACTTCTGAAGGAGATAGATCTTGTAGGGGCCAACCAACCCCGTGAGGAAACGCCACCGTCGTCAGGGGAAAAATGATGCCAACGAGAAGGATGACAAGATCCATGGCCGGAAATGGCGGAATCGCTGGAAATGAGGTGAGCTTCCTCCCCTCTCCCTTGGTGCTAGATCCATAGTTATCCTTAGGCGATACATCGACTCAAATGAGTCTTGATGTGTGAGATGAAGGTTTCTAGGAGGGCCTTTCTAGAACTTGTGTTCTAATGTTTAGTCATCTTAAACCTCCCATTCTTCAAAGTGATGATGGGGGTGGATTCATGAAGAGGAATGGCCTTAAGCGGGTGAATAAGGGTGGAGGAACTTCTGGTTGTGATTTGGGGAGGATTGTCTTGAGGAGGAAGATGAACCGATGCCGTTCATTTCGCCTCAAGATGCGTGCAGAAATCTATGTTCTGCACACAGCGACCTTCTTGGCTATCTTCAGGCAAGATATGCTCAGATCTGTGCTTTTAACTAAACACGAGAGTCGTAGCCATTGGAATTACCTTTCCGCTGAGTGGTTACATGCCTTCGGGTGAAGTCTGTAGCCATGGGAATGTATGATCGAAGTAGAGGGCTGTCGGACTAAGCGTGTAGAAATTGTATTCTGTATGAAGCAGGCTTTTGAGCCAATTTCATGTGGGATACAGTCCGATCTAGGTTGCGGATAGAACATGAAAGTTGTAGCCAATGGAAATACCTTTCCATCGAGGTGTTACACGCACTCACCGGATTCCTATATCCACATAAACCTTCGGTTGAAGTTTCTATCCAGCAGGATTCTACACCTGAATTCCTGGGTTAGTTATATAAATGAATTGAGACTCTAAGAGGTCTTGTAATAATCCGAAGCTGTAGGAGAATCATTATATATACACTGTGATAATTCAATGCATGATTATAGTATTGGAATAGACCCCACGTAAACAAAGAGTGAATGATATGCGGTTGAGCGAAACAACTTGGTGGGGATTAGTGAACGAATGCTATTTAGTCATTTAATAACAATGATTACTAGAGCTTAGGTAATTGCTCAGTGTTGATTGATATGAAATTGTGTGTTGATTATCGGATGAGTAACTCATGTGCTCACGAGTAATTAGCTTGGTAGAATAAATGTTGTTGGTGTCGTGAGAAGAGTCATTAATTGGACGGTTGGGCTTGGTCCTCGGTGTTCATGTCCCGAGGCTCCTTCCGTGCCAAGTGGTCGGTTGGGCTTGGTCCTCGTGCTTGTTTCCATGGCTTCTTCCGTATCATGATGTGGATATAATTCATGTGGTGTGAGTCGACATGCGGTGTCGTAATCCTGGGTTAAGGATAGTGTGGCAGGTCTACGGGCTCACCAATCGTCACACTGATGGGAGTTGACAGCTAGACCTTGGGCGGTTGGGCTTGGTCCTCGGTGTTCACGTCCCGAGGCTCCTTCCGTGCAAATTGAACGGTTAGGCTTGGTCCTCGTGCTAATTTCTAAGGCTCCTTCCGTATCACACCTTAGGGCAGCTCAGGGCTAGGATCTCGGTACACATCTACCCGAGACACCCGCTGAGCCGTAGTACGCATGTGAGCTCCACTGTTGTGTTCTTAGCATTGAGGCGTACAAAGGCCTAGGCTAGGTAGTGTGGAGACTAGCCTAGTAGTGGAGATGCCCGCTCTACTGTCACGTATGGCCACGACGGATGACGCTTGAGAGGTTAGCTACATGCTCAAAAAGTTGGAACTGCAAGTCTGTGTCGACATAGCGATTGCATGTGCGTGATCATGGGTGAGTCATTGCATTGCATTCATGTCATTACAATTCATTGCATACACAAGATCCTCATCATATAAGTTTATATGAGCACTCTTAAACGATGTGTTACTTACTGCTGAACAATCCTAAACTTATAAGTTTGTATGGGCATTCATATAAGTTAAGTTACCTTCTGTTATATCTTTATTCATATGCTTTGGTAGATGGTAGAACTGCTAGAACTACATGTTACTTGTTTATACACTGCTTTACATACATAATGATATATCACCTGCTTCAATCTATGATTTATATATATTGTACCCTGTTCCTTTCTCCGCCCGGTATGGAGGAGTCGCCGGGGGAGCGGATGTGAAGCCACTTAGTCTTTATGACTAACGGTTGCTACATCTTCCTTTTTAGGAGGAAACCCCGCAGGTAGAGCAACAGGATATGCAGCCGGACAGCCAGGCTAGGACGACAAAGCCTGAGGGGATGGTACCGTCGCTACCATCAGTTACTGATGTGAGTGTGAGAGCCTTTTGTTGTACCCTTTTTGGGAAAACTATTTATGTACTCTGACATTAGAAGCTTTTTGTAGCTTCTTTACTGTGGTTATATTATGAACTATATGCTTGGTGAAGATTTGACTTCTATTCTATATTTTGGTTGGGTTGGCAATGTATGATATTGGTTATAGTTGGCAAGAAAAGGCGTCTTGTGGTACAGACTAGCCCGAGTGTTAGTGCTACTGCAAGGCGGATGTTCTGGGCATAAGACCTATCTTGTGTCGTGTTCTTTGTTCCGGGAGGGGGTTCTTACAAATGGTATCAGCTTGCTCTGATCCTGAACTGAAGAAGTCATTTAACAATGGTGCCACCCCCATTCGATTAGTCAGTTTGGGGACAACTGACTTAGCGGAAGCAGTGGTGTGCCCATATATAATTCACACTAAGTTTGTCCATCTTTGACCTTAGATTGGCCGACCTAACCTTAAGTTTGTACCTTACGTGTAGATCCCAGTACATGTTGAGATGGTGAGGGGCATCCCCGCCCCGTCCGTACCTACACAATTCAAACAATCCGAGTTGGGGAAGACGCTCATAGCTATCCTGGACGCCATCAAGTCCAAATCCCAGCAAGCCCCTGTACAACAGCAGGGTCCGGGATCCACTTGGTTTAGCACTTTCTGAGCTCTCTCCCCTCCTGCTTACCTTGGGACGGAGTCGGCAGTGCGTACGAAAGAATGGCTCGACACTGTACAAGAACTGTTAGAAGGAATAAGGTGCCCAAACAACATGAGGGTTACCCTTGTAGTGACACTCTTAGAGCTGCACGCCAAAACGTGGTGGAAGTACCTCATGGGCTCCACTTTTCAAGGATGGGTGTACACAGATATCAGTTGGAGCGAATTCTCTGAAGCCTTTTTAGAGCATTTCATCCCCTCAGCCGCTCGGGATAATCTTGAAGAGAGATTTTTGCAACTGAGTCAAGGGTCCAAGTCGGTGACAGAATACCAACGGGAGTTTCAGTATTTGGCTAGATTTGCTGACTATTATGAGTTAGATTATAGAGGATACGCAAAATGATTCTACAATGGCTTGCGAGACCCCCTGAGGCAAGACCTTTTATTTACAACGGACTCTAGTCTAACCGAGATTATTGACATGGCGAAGAGGTAGGAAGCGGACCACTTAGAAAGTGGTAAGAGGCCAGCTGAAGGCGTGATGGAAGTCGGCCCCAGCAATAGAAGGAGATTTGATAATAGAGGAGGAAGAGGATATCAAAGAGGTGGCAGACGTTTCCCCTAGAATTTTAGAATGGAGCGCCCGATTCCGCAACCGCCAACATTGCCTCCACCTCAACAATTTCAACAACCCGGTGGGCGGCAGGAGCGAGTGTGTTTTGAATGCAACCAACCGGGCCACATTCGACGCTACTGCCCGCAACTATTTTGAAATGCGCCTCTCGCTTTCCCTCTAGCAGCACCTTGATGGCGAGGGCACATGCATGGTCAAGGACGAGGACCACGAAGAGGAAACCCTGGGCCCGCTCAGGATCAGATGTATGCGTTGGACATGACTCAAGAGCGGAACCCTCAGGAGGTGATTGCAGGTATGATTACAGTTAATCATTTTATTTTCATTAATACCCTCAAGTTGCTTAAGATATACTAGATGCCTAGCTTGAGAATTATTATTGACACTTAGGCACCATAATGGTCGGTGAGAAACCGGCCTATACGTTATTCGATACCGGTTCCTCGAACTCTTTTGTGTCTAAATACTTCATCAAAGATATAGATGGAGTGCAATACTTCACTGGTATTGCTCGAAGGGTGCGCCTTCCAAACGAATCGAAGATAACGACAACCACGAAGTGCGAGTTTGAGGTTCTCCTTGAAGGAAAGCTCTTCGATACCCCTGCCACAGTCTTGGGAATGCCAGAGTTTGACCTCATTTTGGGCATGGTATGGCTGGATCAGCACTATACAAAGATTTACTGTGCGCAGAAGAGGATCTCGTTGAGACATGGAGATTCGGAGGTCATCTTTCAAGGTATTAACTTCGTGCCCCATATGATGTTATCTTCAGTCCAGGCTTTAAAAGCCCACATGAAGGGGGATGAAGTTTTCATGATTTACTTCGAGCTTAAGGAGTTGGCGTTGGATATCAAGGATGTGCGGATGGTTCACGATTTCCCCAAAGTATTTTCGGAGAAATTGCCAGGATTAGCCCCACACAAAGAAGTAGATTTTCAAATCAAGTTATTACCGGGTGCCAAGCCTGTCTCCAGGACTCCTTACCGAATGTCCCCGAAGGAACTCGCCGAGTTTAGAGTTCAGTTGCAAGAGTTGGTAGAATCAGGGTTTGTTCTCCCCAGCTCATCACCTTGGGATTATGCATAGACTATCGGGAGCTCAACCGACTGACGGTACGGAACACCTATCCGTTACCTCGGATCGATGAGTTGTTCGATCAACTGGTGGGAGTTCATTGGTTTTCCAAGCTAGATTTACGCTCGGGGTATTATCAATTGAGAATACAAGAGGATGATATTCAAAAAATGGCTTTCAACTCAAGTTACGACTTGTATGAGTTCACAGTGATGCTGTTTGGGCTCACAAATGCCCTATCAGCTTTCATGAGCTTGATGAACAAAGTTTTCGAGCCCTATCTAGATGTTTTCGTCATTGTTTTCATCGATGACATCTTGGTTCACTCCAAGACAGAGGAAGAACATGTCGGGCATCTGGCCTTGGTACTGAAGAAGTTAAAAGAGCACGCCCTGTTCGCCAAGTTCAGCAAGTGCGAATTCTGGCTTAAGGAGGTTGCTTTCTTGGGTCATGTGATTAGTGGGGCTAGACTAGCTGTGGATCCGGCCAAAGTGCGTGCTGTGACGGAGTGGTCGCCTTTGAAGTCAGCGGCCGACGTGCAGAGCTTCCTTGGACTTGCTGGGTACTTCTGCAAGTTTGTAAAGGGATTCTCAAAGATTGCTCTTCACCTTACTTCCCTAACAAAGAAAGGTGTGCCGTATAAGTGGACACCCCAATGTGATGCTGCATTCCAAGAAATAAAGGACAGACTTACATCCGTACCCATCCTAGCCCTTCCATCCGGGAAGGAAGGATTTTAAGTTTATACGGACGCATCATATCAAGGAATGGGAGCGGTATTGATGCAGCACGGGCATGTGATCTCTTATGCTTCAAGACAACTGAAGTAGCACGAAATCAACTATCTAGTACATGATTTGGAGCTGGGAGCAGTAGTGGTCGCCTTGAAGATTTGGAGGCACTACATATACGGCATACACTGCGAAATATTCTCGGATCATAAAAACTTAAAGTACGTCCATACCCAGAAGGAATTGAATATGTTCGCTTTGAGAAGGAAGGTACCAGAAATAAGCCACGAGTCCTGGTTGATACATATGGAGTCAGCTCGGATGCTTGAGGAGATGGAGATCACTTTGGTGTATAAGGATCAACCGAACGGGTATACAGAGTACTTGACCACGATGAGCATAGTGTGCGATGTTTGAGACCAGATCCGGGCGGAGCAGGGAAGGGATGAGGTTCTGGCCCAGGCAATAAAGTCAATTGAAGATGGGACAACCAACGAGTACTCTCTAAAGGATGACCTTGTTCATTTCCGTGGCCTGCTTTACATTCCCAAGGGAGGTAAAATTCGAGAAGATATCTTGAGAGAGGCACACTGCTCTCAGTATTCTGTGCATCCTGAAATTGCTAAGATGTACGCCAACTTGCGGAAGACCATGTGTTGGCCGGGGATGAAGAAAGACATCAGGTATTTTATTACGCATTGTGAGACCTGTTAAAGAGTCACTACTAGAAAACTGACTTTTAGCCACGGCAGATTGCCATGGCTAAAAGTCCAAAACCGTGGCTAAAGACTTTTAGCCACGGTCTACCCACAGAAATTGGGCGTGGGCAATGCGAGCGTGGCTAAAAGTCCAAACCGTGGCTAAAAGTCCAAAACCGTGGCTAATACTGGACTTTTAGCCACGGTTTGATTGTCGTGGCTAATACTGGACTTTTAGCCACGGTTTAATTGCGGTGGTTAAAGGGCCACTCATAACATAAAAAATTCAGGCCAACCGCCGCTGCCGGCCGGCCGGCGCTCCGCCCCCGCGACGCCGGGCCGCCGCCGCCGCCACCGCTCGCCCCCCGCCGCCGCCATATTTATTTCAAATACTAATTGAAATAAATTCTTTATAAACCCAAAATTTCGTTTTGTTTTGGCGGTGTGGGACTAAATGTAACCACGACCTTTTGCCACGGTTCAGGCAAACCGTGGCTAATACTAGACTTTTAGCCACGGTTCAGGCAAACCGTGGCTAAAAGTCCAATATTAGCCACGGATTAGTCAACCGTGGCTAATACTAGACTTTTAGCCACGGAATAAAAACAGTGGCTAATACTCACTATTAGCCACGATTTTTCCCCCGTGGCAAAAGAATTCGTGGCTAAAAGCCATTTTTCTAGTAGTGAGTGAAGGCAGAATGCAGGAGCCCCGGTGTATTGTTGCAGTCATTTCCCATCCCCGAGTGGAAGTTTGAGGATGTATCCATAGACTTCATCCATGATTTGCCTCGCTCCCTCTCAGGTAATGATTCGATATGGGTAATCGTTGATCGCTTGACAAAGGTAGCCCGGTTCATACCTATGAATAAAGAAGCACACGTGGATGTTTTAGTACGACTTTTTGTGGAACAACTCCTATGGTATCATGTCATGCCAAAGACAATCGTTTCTGACCGGGATGGTCAGTTTACCTCTAGGGAATGGAAATCTATGCAGGCATATTTTGGTTCGCGTCTTACCTTCAGCACAGCGTTTCACCCTCAGACCGAAGGGGAATCTGAGAGGACTATCCGGACAATGGAAGACTTATTGAGGTTATGTGTGTTGGATAGAGGAGAGCCATGGGAAAGGCTCCTACCCTTGATAGAATTCTCATACAACAACAACCATCAAGCTAGCATCGGGATGGCGCCACATGAAGCCCTTTATGGAAGAAGGTATAGAACACCTTGTCTTCGGTGCAGGATGAAGACCAAAGGCTTTGGGAGTTAAATACATAGATGATACTTATGCGACTGTGAGACTAATACAGGACCGCATGCTCGAGGCTCAAAGTCGTCAGGCAAAGTATTATGATGCAAAGCACCGAATGGTGGAATTTCTAGTGGGTTACAACGTATTTCTCAAGATCAGGCTGATGCATGGAGTATCTCGGGTACGCGGCGTGAAGAAGCTCAACCCAAGGTATGTTGGGCCCTACACCATATTGGAAAGGATTGGCCCTTTGGCCTATCGGTTGGAGTTACCGCCGGAGCTAGAGAACCTTCATGATGTATTCCATGTGTCGTCGCTCCGGAAGGCGTTGTTGCGGCCCGAACAATATGTCCCAACCACTGACAGAGAAGTTGCGACTGATAGGTCGGTGCAACTAGAGCCTGTGCAGATAGTAGACAATAAGACGAGGATTTTGCACCGAAAAAGTGTTCCTCTAGTAAAAGTGATGTGGTCCAATCATGGGAAAGAGGAGTTTATGTGGGAGCTGGTGGACTTGATGCAAAAGCGCTACCCAGAGCTATTTCATCAAGGTATCCTTTAAAAGCATGTTTTAATTTATGTTTATTTTATGTTTTTCTATCCCCGTAGCCTTAACCTGATTTCGTGGATGAAATATTTTATTTTGTTTATAGGATTTGTAATGACTCGATTCGCGCTAGGCCCCTTGTGTGCGCTTTTGAAGTTAGGAGAGCTGATTTAGGCTCAGGAGGTGCATGCAATCAGGCGCGCACTCGTGGGGAAAAGGAAATAAGTTGAGTGACCGTGGCGTTGAGTGATTTTGGCACGGCGTTGAGTGGACTGTCCCAAGGAGGACACGGGTAGAGACACGGGCGTGTCCCTACCTGTGTGCCATGGAGTTGAGTGACATGGCTTTGAGTGGAATGGCTTTGAGTGGCAGACATGGCTGACCAGAGAAGGACACGGTTAGAGACACGGGCGTGTCCCTGCCCGTGTGCTCCAAGGCAAGCAAAACAAGAAGTGTCCCGAGCAGGACACGGGTATCGACACGGCCAAAACCGCGGTCGTGTCACCTGGACACGGGTACAGACACGGGCGTGTCAGTACCCGTGTATGAGCACGAAATGGCAGTCAAACCATTTATGACGTTTCTCTAGAGCAGAACATGGGTAAGGACACGGCCGTGTCCCTACCCGTGTCACTTCTGTATAAAAGAGAAAAATGAAACCCTAGCCATCTTATTCTCTTCCAAACCGTATTTTCTGGAGAGGAACTTCTGAAGGAGATATATCTTGCTGGGGCAAACCAACCCCGTGAGGAAACGCCACCGCTGTCAAAAGAAAAACGATGCCAACGAGAAGGATGACAAGATCCATGGCCGGAAATGGCGGAACCGCTGGAAATGAGGTGATCTTCCTCCCCTCTCCCTTGGTGCTAGATCCATATTTATCCTAAGGCGAGACATCGACTCAAATGAGTCTTGATGTGTGAGATGAAGGTTTCTAGGAGGGCCTTTCTAGAACTTGTGTTTTAATGTTTAGTCATCTTCAACCTCCCCTTCTTCAAAGTGATGATGGGGGTGGATTCGTGAAGAGGAATGGCATTAAGAGGGTGAATAAGGGTGGAGGAAATTCTGGTTGTGATTTGGGGAGGATTGTCTTGAGGAAAAAGATGAACCGATGCCGTTCATTTCGCCTCAAGATGTGTGCAGAAATCTGTGTTCTGCACGGAGCGACCTTCTTGGCTATCTTCAGGCAAGATATGGTCAGATCTGGGCTTTTGACTAAACACGAGAGTCGTTGCCCTTGAAATTACCTTTCCGACGAGTGATTACATGCCTTCGGGTGAAGTCTGTAGCCACGGGAATGTCTGATCGATGTAGAGGGCTGTCGGACTAAGCATGCAGAAATTGTATTATGTACGCAGCAGGCTTTGAAGCCAATTTCATGTGGGATACAGTCCAATCTGGGTTGCGGACTGAACATGAAAGTTGTAGCCCATGAAAAGACCTTTCCATCGAGGCATTACACGCACTCACCGGATTCTTGTAGCCACGAAAACCTGAGGTTGAAGTTGCTATCCAGCAGGATTCTGCACTGAATTCCTGGGTTAGTTATATAAATGAATTGGGACTCGGAGGAGGTCTTGTAATAATCTGACATTAAGCTGTAGGCGAATCATTATATGTACACCGTGATAATTCAATGCATGATGATAGTATTGGAATAGACCCCACGTAAATAAAGGGTGAATGATATGCGGTTGAGCGAAACAACTTGGTGGGGATTAGTGAACGAATGCTATTTAGTCATTTAATAACAATAATTACTAGAGCTTGGGGAATTACTCTGTGTTGATTGATATGAACTTGCGTGTTGATTATCGGATAAGTAACTTATATGCTCACGAGTAATTAGGTTGGTAGAATAAATGTTGTTGGTGTCGTGAGAAGAGTCATAAATTGGACGGTTGGGCTTGGTCCTCGGTGTTCATGTCCCGAGTCTCCTTTCGTGCCATGTGGTCGGTTGGGCTTGGTCCTCGTGCTTGTTTCTGAGGCTCCTTCCATATCACGATGTGTATATAATGCATGTGGTGTAAGTCTACATGCGGTGTTGTAATCCCGAGTTAAGGATGGTGTGGCAGGTCTACAGGCTCGCCAATCGTCATAGTGATGGGAGTTGACAGCTAGACCTTGGGCGGATGGGCTTGGTCCTCGGTGTTCACGTCCCAAGGCTCCTTCCGTGCCAAATGAAAGGTTGGGATTGTTCCTTTGCTCATTTCAGAGGCTCCTTTCGTATCACACCTTAGGCCAGCTCGGGGCTAGGATCTCGGTGCACATCTACCCTAGACACCCGCTGAGCCATAGTATGCATGTGAGCTCCACTGTTATGTTCTTTGCGTTGAGGCATACAAAGACCTAGGCCAGGTAGTGTGGAGACCAGCTTTGTAGTGGAGATGCCCGCTCTACTGTCACGTATGTCCACGATGGAGGACGCCTGAGAGGTTAACTACCTGCTCGAAAAGTGGGAACTGCAAGTCTTTGTCGACATAGCGATTGCATGTGCGTGACCATGGGTGAGTCATTGCATTGCATTCATGTAATTACAATTCATTGTATACACAAGATCCTCATCGTATAAGTTTGTATGGGCACTCCTATACGATGAGTTACTTACTACTGAATGATCCTCAACTTATAAGTTTGTATGGGCATTCATATAAGTTGAATTACCTTCTGTTATATCATTATTCATATGTTGTGGTTGATGGTAGAAATGTTAGAACTACATGTTACTTGTTTATACACTGCTTTACATACATAGTGATATACCACCTGCTTGAACCTATGATTTATAAATATTATACCCTGTTCCTTTTTCTGCCCGGTGCTGAGGAGTATCTGGGGGAGCGGATGTGAAGCCACTTAGTCTTTATGACTAACGGTTTCTACATCTTCCTTTTTAGGAGGAAACCATGCAAGTGGAGCAGTAGGATATGCAGCCAGACAGCCAGGACAGGACGACAGGGCCTGAGGGGACGATACCGTCGCTACCGTCAGTTACTTATATGAGTGTGAGAGCCTTTTATTTTTCCCTTTTTGGGAAAACTATTTACGTACTCTGACATTAGAAGCTTGTTGTAGCTTCTCTACTATTGTTATATTATGGACTATATGCTTGGTGGGGATTTGACTTCTATTCTATATTCTGGTTGGGTTGGCAATGTATGATATTGGTTATAGCCGGCAGAATAGGCGTCTTGTGGTACAGACTAGCTCGAGTGTTAGTGCTACCGCAAGGTGACTGTTCTGGGCATAAGACCCCTCTCATGCCATGTTCTGTGTTCTGGGAGGGTTATCTTACTGTATCGGCCCAGGAATCGAGTGGACTCAAAGCTTTTGTTTAGGCATCGAGTGAACTCAGAGCCTGTATTATTGGCATCGAGTGATCTCAGAGCTGGTGTTTTTGGCAATTTTGATGTTTCCATTGAGTGACTTTGAGTTCGTCAAGTCATATTCGTCAAGTTTACTTTTGTAACTTCTACTTTGCTCTCATTTGCATTGTCATGAAAATCTGATACTAAGGCTTGGTTTTCATTCTGTTGGTTTATATAATGCATGGTTATTGGTTGCCTTGGTTATTTATATTTTGCATGGTGATACAATGCATGGTTATTTGTGGCCCTGGGCTGGCAGTGGATAAAGGACAACCACCATATGGGTATATATTGCATGGTTATTTGTGGCTTGGTTAGCAGTGGATAAAGGACCACCAACTTGATGTTGGTTTGTGAATCATTACACCTGGTGGGTTTTCCTTCTCTTCTTATGGACTATTGGTTTGTGTTGGACAATGTGGCCGCCACCACAGTGCCTTTTTGAGATGTTTGGTTTGAAGGTTGGTGTTGGACAATGTGGCACCCAACTTAATACCGTTTTACCAGTGTTAATGATTCATGTGTTTTGAGCTGATCAGTCTCTTGTATATATATATACACATATGTTCTTATGCACACACTTACAGATATTAATAAAACATGACTTCATATCGCACTTGGTGTAATTTATTATACTTAAAACTTGTAAATCCTTCTTTTGCTTATTACCTTACGATTTTGATGTCGTGGTTTGGCAGCTACTTTTGTTTTGGGCTGGTAACCCTTTAACCTATCGTGTTAATTACCTTTGGTTTGTTTTGCCACTTGTACAATCCTGCTGAGGTATTCTTTTCTTATGAATGCCTCAGGCTCGGAGCTGTAGCAGGTTGGTTGACTAGAGTTGGTGGTTTTAGGCTTTCAGCAAGACTAGCTATGGTTCTTACCTCCCCTTTGTGAGGTATATTTTTTGTTTTGATTTTAGTTCAGACATACATGCTTTTTGGTGGGTTCTTGTCAGGTTGTTGGTGCCCAACTGATGCTTTGGTAGATTGTTAAGTTACTTGCTTGCTGCTAACATTCTTCTAGATGATTTGATGGTTTTACTTGCTCTCTAGGAAGGTTTTATGTTAGGAATGCATGTTAGTTATTTTAAGTATGAAAGTATCATTTGACTATCTTATGCATAGCATTGTTTTAAACCAAAGTCACTATATTTTAACTAACGTAAAAGTTATATCTATATTAGTATTAAATCTAGAAGTATGCATTCATAAGTTGTCCCGTTTGGATGTTTATGCTCATATAGAATATTAATCTATATAAACAAAGTATTTTCTGCAGCGTATATTCATATTTTCATGTGTAGACTAGTTGATCCACTTTGCCAAGGGATACGACCATCAAAACATAACTTAAATTACAGCTTTCTCTAAGATAAATTTGAGAACCTCATGATAAGTGTTTGGATTAGGTTCTTGCCTAAGTGTCGGCAGTTATCCCCTGTTTGGTGTGGTATCACGACACGTGTTTTCTCTTACTCTGATATATCGTTTACATGCGAAGAAAATGCGGATTGTAATAGTTTGCAGCTCAATTAGTGATGAGATGTGAAGGAACTTGATAGTTAAGCGTGCTTGGGGGAGAGTAGTACTGGGATGGGTGGCCTCCTGGGACGTCCCCGTATGGCCCAACTTAACTGTCGAGTTCTCTCATCAAAGGCAGATTGTGGCCACCAACAACCTGCTAGTTGGCTGGAGAGGGGTTGAGGTGTTTGGGCTACAGTCCGGTAATGTTGCCTAGAGTGGAGCCGTGACATTGTCACGTTGGATCGGCTAGGGTCGTTATAATAAAAAGTGCACTTTTTATTATAACGACCCTAGCTGATCCAACGTGACAAAGGCACGTCTCTGCTCTAGGAAACAATACTGGGTTGTAGCCCAAGCACGCCAACCCCTCTCGATGGATTGCCTCAATCAGCACCTTTCCCACTAGCGTATTGTTGGTGGACACAATCTCCCTTTGATGAGTAAAACTCTCTGTTTAAGCGGACAGTACGGGGACTTCCTAGGAGGTCACCTATCCCAGTACTACTCCAGCCCAGGCACGCTTAACTAAAGATTTTTTTCCACTTCTCATCACCAATTGAGTTGTTGCGCGGTACCATTGCCTAGAGCAGAGCCATGGCTTTGTCATGTTGGATCGGCTAGGGTCGTTACAAAAGGCTTGAGCCTTGAGTTATATAAAAGTGTACGATCACTTGACTTAAATTCTTTTGGGATGATATGCCTGATAGCTAATAGGATAGTAGTCTAAATCACCTAGAGGGGGGGGGGGGGGTAAATAGGTTGTTTGTTACTTTCTTCATTTTTACTGGATTGTTTTTTGTTTAACCACACAAATACAGAAAGCACACAATTGTTTATAGTGGTTTTCCAAGGTATGGGTACATCTACTCTCCCTCCCATCTTTATAACAGTGAGTTAGATAAGGCAAAATTCCTCAAACTTTGCCAAAAAGCTTATAATACAGATCCCTCAGGATCTCCCAAGCTTTCTCCAAACCCTACCTCAGGCCACTACCCAACACACTGAGAGTAAACTTTACTCCAACAGCTTAATAAACCTCTAGGTCACCTACCTCAGGCCTATCAAGTAGCCCTACAACCCGAGCTAGGAGGATAACCCTACCTCAGGCACAAATGTCCTACAATCTCAGGCACTCAGACCCTACACTCGGAACACAAATGTTCTTATAGAGATATAAAGTTTAGTTTAGAACTGAAGACACTAATGATTTTAACCTTCAGCTTTTTGGTGTTTTGTTAAGAATGAACATCAGAAAGATGTCCTGGAGCAGGGAAGGAGATTTGATCTTCAGCTTTATCCCTTGCTCTATCGTGATCTTTTGCCTTCAGTAGAAAGGAGAGAAGATCAACCTCTGATCTCAAATGGAATCAACTTCTTCTTAGATCCGATCTGGGAGCATTTACTGGAAGCACGAAGCTTTTAACTCATTCACAACACTTCCAGTTCTCAACAGCAGCTCTAGCACTTCACATCACTTAGCAACAACTCTTACTTTGATCCAACCCTTCTTCGTGTTGTCCATTGACATAGAAGATGCTTTTTATATGTCCCACCAATTTGTAATGGCTCTTTAGTTGATTTGACATCACATGGTTGAGAATAGAATGGGCTATCCTGTTTTATTAGCTTTTCGCCAAAAATGGATCGCTCCAATTCAACGGTTAGATTTGAATTTTTCTCTATGGTGAGCTGAGATACGCTTCTGTCTCAGCGGCAGATTAGCTGTCTCAGTGGTTCTGCTGAGACTATTCTGCTTTCTCAACAGGGCTAATACAGGCATTTGTCTCAATGGCAGATGGCTGCGTCCCAGCGGCTCTACTGAGACCAGACAGTATTCATAACGGTTTTTCACAAAAGAGCTGAGATAATTACAGTAACTTCTAGGAAAGTTCTAACCATGTTTAAAATAACTTAAACTTGTAAATAATTAAAGTAGAAGGTTTATCAAATACACTATGCACTTAGCATTGATGGTGATCCAAGGAACATTGAGGGGCAATATTCCCAACAATCTCCCATATTTGAAGTAGGCAGAACACACAACAATGCTAAGAAGTATTAACACATAAAACATATCATGATGAAATGGAAAACTAGATTCATCAATATCATGACAACATTACAGTGAACTGGCTAACAAATATTAGTAGTAAGCAATTGTATTTAACCACCCATATATCAAACTAAGCTATTTCATGATAGTTTAACAAATATAACTTGTACAAAGTTTCCAGTTTAATACAATGAACCATCATATTAAGGTTAACATATAATTTTCAACAAAAGTTAACTGTTATATAATTGAAAGTTTTAACAGATAATGTTCAAAATAAGAATTAAAAGAACTACAACTAAGATTCAGATTTTCTCTTCTTGGTTGCAGAGCTTGAGCCTTCATCTTGAACAACACCTAGCAGGTTTGCACTCTGGGCTTTATTCTCCTTCCTTTTGATGTATAGAAAAAGTTTAGGTACGCATTTGGGAGGCATCTTTCTAGGATTATTCCTCCTCACAAAAATTTCTTTTAAAATCCTCTCTTAGAGAGTTCCTTCCTAGATGCTTAATCCATTCTTCAGAGGAGTATACACTGTCAATATGCTTGAGTAGTTGACCATTGCTCAACCAAACATTAATATTGATCTTCTTTAAATCATACTTAAGTATTCATAATCAGGATCATCTGCATTATCAGATCTCCTCTTAGCCATGAACTCTTCAGCTAATAGAGTTCCATCTCTTTTCCTCCTTGTAGCACGTTGTGCATCCTGTGTCACTCTAGCGTGAGCAAGGAAATCCAGATCTTCTGTCCTAGACTTTTCCAGTAAAGGAAGGTGCAGAACAATCCTTATTTCTTGAATCATTTTGAAGGCTTGCTCATCAATGAGTTTGGACATCTTTGCATTGCTCTCCTCCCCCTTTATGTCTTCTTTAATAAGCTTGTTTTCCAGCATGAGGGTGTTGGCTTCAATCTTGCTGGAAAAAGTTTAGAAACAACTTTCATTGTCAGCTAGCAATTCATCTTTGAGCAGAATTGCTTCCTCCATTATTTTGATGGCAGTAATAGTGATGTGGTTGTTGATATGATCTGTTGCACCCCTGATAACATCATCAGTTTTACTCACAAAGTTCTTTGCATAGCCCATATCAATTATAGATAATTTTAGGCTTTTATCCATGGATCTGAGAATGGAAGATTGGGCCTTGATAGATTGAGCAGCTTTGTCAAACCAGCTGGTCACTTGGTTATTCTGGTGAATAGTTTCATTCTTAGTAGCCATGATCTCTATCATCCGCTCATCTTTGACTTTAGAAATGGATTGGTCTATGTAAGCCTTCAATTATGTGGTTTGTTCATCCAATAGATCTTTTATAGTTCTGAGGAGGGATTCATCTAGATTTGTTGATCTATCCGTCAATAGGGTGGATGGAATGACCTCACCATGTGTAGGGACTTGTGAATGCTCCCCCTCAACTTCAACAATGTCTTTTGTAAGAATATTATTCTTGTCCAACTCTATATCTACAGCAATATCTGACTCACTATCTTTAACTAAGTTAACATCATCCCCTATTGAGGCATGAAATTATTTTAAATAACCAATGTATCAGTATAAATGATAGTTGTATCAGCATCAATTCTTGTAACCATGTGATTAAGAGCAGTGGCATCTGTAGTAGCCACAATTCTTGTAACCATGTGATTAAGAGCTGGATCATCTATTAGCCCAGGCTCCCCCTCAGAAGGTGCATTCACCACTTCTGGTATAGATCATTCTAAGTAATCTTCAAGGTCTGGTGCTGGCCCAATGAACTCTTCTTTGTCATTGGCGCATCTGGTGCAGCACATTCTGTAGGAATGTTCTTAGACTCATGAGCAACATGGATTTCGTCAACATGCTCTCTACCAATTTGACTCCTCTCTGAATCTAGAGGAACATGTATACTAGAAGAAGATTGACTGGGGTCAATATCAACCTGAAGCCCAACATCTGCATGAAAAGAAGAATCTGTCTCATAACCTGAACTGGAAGAACTGGCATACCCAACTATATCAGTTTCTGTGTCCTTAGACCTGGCCTTCACCTCAGAAGGTTGACTCATCGAAAGAATTCTTGTAAATCTATCCAAGGTCTTTTTGTCCATCCTTTTGAGATAGTGGATTTTAACACATTGCTTTTGGTGGAAGCTATGGGGACAGGTGTTGATCAGGAATAGAGATAGAATTCTTTCCATATTAGGTGTTAGTAGACAGTCAACTAATATTTAGAAGATGATGTTTTTTTATGAGGTCTGCTTGTGCAGAATTATCCTTGTGACAATCTCAAACATTAGTTTGGAGATTGTGTCATGAGACCCAAGTTTGCACAATATGGATTTCCCAACAATGTCAGCCAGTAACTTGGCTCTTTGGTTAAAGAATTTCCTTCTTAGTCATCCAACTTTAGCATCACTGTACTCACACCATTTCAATGCTTTATCTCTGTTCTGGTTAGAGATGGCTTCTTTATTACTCAATTTTCTTGGAGTAATCTTTATCTTCATCCCTCCAATCTTAGATTGTAGTGATGTCTTGGAAGTGGAAAGCTTAACATTGCAGAAGAATTCCAAGCACTCATTTCTCAGAATCGTGGTCAGTTCAGTTAGAACATATTCCACACCTACGACATCCAACATCCTTATCACTTCTCGAATTTCTATTGAGGCATATACGAAGCCATTCCAGATTATCCAATAACCTTATTGCAGATCTTTTGATGATTTTTGTGCCATTAAAGATGGAAGTCGAGACGCTGAGAAGAGTTTTGGTCTCGACTGCTAGGAAAGAGATTAGGGTTTAATGACTTTTGTTTTACTGTGTCTTTATATATAAGTGATTTTGAACTTGAAGGGATGAACTAGATTATTAAATCGACTAATTTGATAGCTAAAATGTTTGATTTGATAGCTAAATTGACTGATTTGAGTCCAATTCATCGAGTTTGGCCTTAGGGTGATTTTTGGGATTTTGTTTCCCATTTTGCCATTGGAGTAATCATGTGTTTCAGTTAGGGTTTTATTAGTGTTTTATGGATGTTTTGGTATGGCCCATGGTTGGTAGTGGATAAAGGACCACCAACTTAAGGCCAGCTTATGAATCTTTGCCTTAGTGGGTTTACCCGGTGTGGTTTTGTGACTGGGTGTGGAAGGGTAGGTTCCTACCACCTTAAGTGCTGGTTATTCCCCGGTTTTGTTTGTGTCAAGTTATCGGATCACCTTACCTTGGGCCCTTGTGAAGTTTTTACTGTTAGTGTGTTGGGTAGGTTCCCACCACCGCAGGTGTCAGATTTTGCCGGTGTTTATGCTCATTCTATGATGAGCTTACCACTCTTGTGTATATATACGCATACTTATATAAATGTTTTATAAAACATAGATCTTTATCGCACTTGGTGCAGCTTGCGATATCTAACCCTTATGAGTTCTTTCTTACTTATTACCTTGTGGTTGAGTGTTGATGTTTTCATTTCAGCTATTCATGTTTGTGTTGGTAACCCTTTGACTCTTTTACATTCATTTGAAATTGATCTTTTATTTGTCACTTGTATATTCTTGCTGAGATATTCTTTTCTTAGGAATGCCTCAGGTTTGGAGTAGTAGTCGGTTTAGCGGCTAGGGTTGGCGGTTGCTGGGTTTCTGTAGTTGTTGTAGTCATCCATTCCTCACCATTTGTGAGGTAGTGTTGTTGTTTTGTTGATTAATTCATACATACATGTTATTTTGTTGGTTCGTGTCAGGTTGTTGATGCTCATTGGAGTTTTTATATTGTTAAGTTACTTGCTAGCTGTCTAGTCTCTTCTCTTGTGATTTAATTACTCTCTGGGAAAGTTTTATGTTAGGATTGCATGTTAGTTATTTTAAGTATAAAAGTATCATTATGGATATCTCATTCATAGCATATTTCAAGCCAAAGTTAATCTATTTTAACAACAAATAAGGCTCTTTTTATACTAGTATTAAATCTAGAGGTATACCTATCATGAGTTGTCCTATTTGGATATTTATTATAATGTAGGATGTTAATCGATATAAACAAAGTATTTTTTGCAACGTATATTCATGTTTTCACTTGTGGACTTGTTGATCCACTGAGCCGAGGGATATGACCATCAAAGCTTAACTTAAATTACAGTTTTCTTCATAATAAACTTGAGGATTTTATATGTAGTGTTAGGTTCGAGTTCTTTCCTAAGTGCCTGCATTATCCCCTGCATGGAGTGGCATCATGACGCATGTTTTCTCTTACTCTGATATATCGTTTTTATGCGGAGAAAATGCGGGTTGTGACAGTTGGTATCAGAGGTGTAGTTTTAGCAGTCTTGTTCCATTTCATACACACACATATGTATCATCAGTATGTCTCGGCTAAAGCATGAACACTACACTCGTAAGCATGATAAGAAGTATACGAGGCATATTATGTAGTATGGGATGAATAATATATGTTTTTATATGGATCGTCATAGGAAGCAACATTTTATTGTTATGCAGTATGACATGCATAACAATCATCACATGAATGCACATTAGATTTTGCTTTTTTGTTACATGTGATATTACATAGTATGGGATACATAATATTCCATGTGCATACCACTCATAACATCCATTAAGGTCTTTATTAGATTGCATAACACAACATGCATGACATAACATGGCATTAGAACACGTGCCAAGCTAAGATCTACATGATGACATACGTACACATATGGATTTAAAAAGAAAAGAATGATAATTTATGCATTCATAAGTTTATGCACAAGAGTTAATAGGATGACGATATATCATCCTAAGTTTAAGAATGACATCATTAATGACAATTCAAGAGAAAGTTAGCAGCATGAGCACGTTTCTAAACATCTATGGTCTGAACTAAGTTGAGTAGTTTTAGCGTTAAGCTAGGTTTTGATTAGTCATTCAATGTATTATTAGGGTGCTGCCTAAGCATATTGAGACAAGGTCCACTCCCCATTCTAAGGGCGAGTCATCAGGTGCACAGAGTGAACTTGTGATTTAAGGGTTGTGGTAGAGCAATGAGGCTCTATTTAGGCAAGAAGGTTGAGATGCAATCACAAATTCAGGCATTGTTGTCTGTCATTTCAGGACAGCAACCTAGAGTGAGGACCCTGCTGTGGGTCAAGCCATTCCTATTCCTCCTACTCCTTTGGTTCCCCCAGTTTTGCTACCACTAGAGATGAATTTCATTTCCCATTTCCAGCTATTAGGGCCTCCTACCTATGATGGTAGAGCTGACTTTATGGCATTGGACGATTGGATTATTGCGATCGATGAGATGTTCTTGTATTCAGGATTTTCTGCGAACCAGAGAGTGATGGTCGCCGCTTACCAGCTTAAGGGTCTTGCAAAGAGCTGGTGGTTAATAGAAAAAGAAAACCTCACTGATGGATGTTCGTGGGGATCATTTAAGGAGTTGTTGCTTAGGAAATTTCTATCATTGGTCGAGCAAGACCATTTGCTGAAAACTTCCTACATCTGAAACAGAGACAACTCACGGTCAGTGAGTATGAGGTAGAGTTCAACAAGTTGATCCAGTTTGCCCCGGATTTAGTAGCCTCTTAAGCTAGCAGAGTCAAGCGATTTTTTGGGTGGTCTTAGGAGTGACATCCAGTTGCTGGCAAGCGCTTTTAGATCTGAGAACTATGTTGAGGCAGTGGAAGCTGCTCTTAAAGTCGAAGCTATCGATAATGCCAAAAATCGAGGCATGCAAATGAGGAAGAACTAGAGGATGTCTGGTGATGGTAAGAACTCTCTAGAGTCTGGTCCCGCTTCGAAGAAAAGAAGCAAGGAGGTGTACAGTTTCTATGGCCGGTCGGGCCATCCATTCAAAAAGTGTTTCAAGAGGCTGGGAGCTAAAAAGCAGCAGCAAGTGCATGCAATTCAGAGCACTCCCAAAGGAGAAATGGTTTGTGCTTCATGCAAGCGGAAAGGGAACGATGCTGCCCAATGTTTGGGTAAGGATAAGGTATGCTTCCAGTGTGGATAAAAAGGGCATTTTAAGTCAGAGTGCCCGCGGTCTCATTCCCCGCTGCAGCCAGTTCCACTCCAAGCCTTATCGCTGCCGCAATATTTGGATAAAGGGAAGGGCAAGTTAAATATGGTGACTTTGGAAGAAGCACACACTTCCGCCCAAGTGATCTCAGGTTAGATTCTAATCTAATTTCTAGCTTTTAGCTTTAGTTTTGATGTTTGTTCATATAGTTATGCATGCGATTTTATAGGGAAATTTAAGGTAAAAACTGTTGGGCATGCGTTCTTTTCAATTCTGGTGCTACCCATTCATTCTTGGCTAGGACTTTTATAGACTGTCATCGTCTGACTCTCGATCTAGTTTGTGATTCGTTTTGTATTAACTTTCCTTCTGGTGATTCAGTGGTGTCGAACCAAGGTATCCAGAGTTGTCTGATCCTTTTAGGAGACTTCCTAGCTTTTACTGATCTGAAGGTATTAGACCTGGAAGACTTCGATGTAAACTTGGGCATGGACTTGTTGTCCAGATATGATGCTTATCCAATGTAAGGTTAAGTGTTTGGACTTCAATATGTACAACGACCACCCTAGAAGTGTGTATGGTTTTCGGTGCCAGGATTCCCCGATTATTTTTGCGGTATGTGCTCAGAAGCTTTTAGATTCCGGCTATTGTGCTTATTTGGTTTTTGTTTTAGGAATCGTTGGTAGTTTATCGCGTGTCGAGGATGTTCTTGTGGTGCGTGAGTTTCCTAATGTTTTCCTAGTTAGTATTTCTGGTCTTCCGCCTGAGAGGGATGTGGAGTTTGTTATAGATTTGGAGATGGGTACTCGCCCGATTGCTAAGGCACAGTACCAGATGGACCCGCGTGAGCTGGAAGAGTTGCGTACCAAGCTGGATGAGTTGTTGCAATGTGGTTTCATTATGTACAACCCCGTACCCGGCCGAGTGGGATCCTCCCCAGGGAGCGGGCTCGGGACGTACTACGGGCGACGAGTTGGTGCAGCCCCGCCCGAAGACGTGCGGGTGCTCGTGCGTGCGCGCGAAGGTTTCATGTGCATAGGTATTAATATAACATATATATTATATTGAATATATTATGTTATATATATATTATGTTATATAATATATATTTTATATTTTGTATATTATATATATTATATATATTATATATATTATAGATATATGATAGGAGAAAGGGGGAGGGCAGCAGGAATCGGGAGGGGGAACAAAAAGAAAAAGCAAAAAGGCAAAAGGAGGAAGAGGGAGCAGAGCTCGGGAAGAAGAAATGGAGGAGGAAGAAGCCCTAAGCCCCATGGCCGCCCCTCCCCCCTCTCTCGATCTCTCTCTCGTCGGCCGCCTGCAGCACCCCCGACGCCAGCCCGGCCTCCTCTTCCTCTCCCATCGTCGATCGGCTGGAGCCCGACGCCGCCATCCGCTCCACTTCCCTCTCTCTCTCGGCCATGGCCGCCGCCTCCAGCGTGGCCGAGCTCCTCTCGGCCCCCCACTTCCAGTCCAGGCCGTCTCTGGGAAGCAGCAGGCCGAGCTCCTCTCGACCCCCTTTTTCGTGGCCGCCTCCAGCGGGGCCGAGCTCCTCTCAGCCCTTTCTTCCCGTCGCCGCCAAAGCATGGCCCAAGCTCGACCCCCTTCCTCGACTCCGCCTGCGGCAAGGTCGAGCTCGGCCACCTCCTCGAAGCCGGCTGCATCTAGGTCAGTCCGGCCCTTTTCTTATCGCCGCCAACAATGAGGCCGACCACCGCCAGCGCCGCCTCGAGCAAGGATCGGCCTAAAAGGGAGATCGGCCACCGGCACCTTCGTCAAGACACGCGTCAAGGGTAACGAAGTCTCTTCTTGGGCAGGTGAAGCCCTTATTTTACATATCTGCATGGAGGCCCCTCTTCACCAATGGGTGGAGGAAGGGTGCTCTCCGACGGGTTGACGTATACGTCCCCATAGTTAATTGCATTAGCACCCAGAAGCGTGAGTACGGGTTTAGGCATGCTGTGTGAAGCCCATCCGGACGTGTGAGCCGGATTGGTGATGTTCTGGGGTTCCCGGAGAAGACTCCGAGGAAGTTGTGCATTCTTTATGTAGCGGAAAGCAGCGGGCTTAAGCCCAAGTTTGTGCTGGCCCTAGAAGGCCTTTTTTGTTTATGTTGCCGGCCTGCGTGCCGAGGTATGGAACGTGCGTTCCTGTAATTTGAGATGCCCGCGATGTTTTTGCTAGTCCTTTAAGGTTTATGTTACGTTGGTGGTGGCCCAAAGGGGGCTATGGAAAAATAGAACTGCTAGGCGAGGTTTTGCTACTAGGAGGGCAGTTAAGGGGCGTTTTGCACAAACCTGAGGTGGCATCTTTGGTTAAGAGGGAGTGGATTTTGAGATCCTCCCTAGAGGTTCTGGTCGGCCAAGAGAGCCTTCCAAAGGTGCCCAATTAGCTCAGCTTTTGGCTTAGGAGGGGAAGAGTTCGTTAGTCTTCCGGGTGTGTGGTGGGACCTCCACGCTGAGACCTTGGGTCTGTCCCTTACGTTCCTAGTCTAGAGCCTCGATTGTTCACTTGAGTATAGTAGGTGCGTGGTCACCCCTTCTTTTGGGACCTCGAACTCCACGGAGACCGGTTTCCGGTTTCAACACATTAGGCCAAGTTCTTCGTCGTGGGGTGATCCCATGTTATTTATGAAGAAGAAGGATGGATTTATGAGGCTGTCTAGTGATTATAGGGAATTGAATAAGGTAACCATCATGAACAGGTATACCTTGCTGAAAATAGATGATTTGTTTGATTGGTTGCATGGTAGTACAGTGTTTTCGAAGATTGACCATCATACAAGCTACCATTAGTTTAGGATTCGTGAGATGGATATTTTGCAGACCGCTTTTCGTTTTCGGCATGGACATTTTGAGTTCTTTGGTATTGTCTTTTGGATTGACGAATGCACCCTCTGCCTTCATGGACATGATGAACATAGTGCACAAAGATTTTCTAGACCATTTTGTGGTCATTTTTATTGATGATGTCCTGATTTATCCCGGAGTGCTGAGGAGCATGCCCAGCACTTGCGTTTAGTTATATTTTCTTTAAGAGAACATAAGTTGTATGCAAAGTTGAGTAAGTGCGATTTTTGGCTACCTCAGGTTTCATTTTTGGGTCATGTTGTGAACAAATAATGAATTTTTGTTGACCCAGAAAAGATAACTGTCGTAATGCATTGGAAAATACCTACCACACCCAAAGAGATAAGAAGCTTCTTAGGGTTGGCAAGCTATTATAGAAGGTTTGTCGAAGGATTTTCTACGTTGTATGTGTCGGTAACTAAGCTTACGCAGAAGATCGCGACATTTGTGTGGAGCAATAAGTGCGAAGGAGCCTTTCAGGAACTGAAAAAGAGGTTATGCACTACTCCAGCATTGTCTTTGCCTACCAAAGGGGTGGAGTATGTTGTTTATTTGGATGCATCACACGTCGTACTTGGTTGTGTATTGATGCAAGAAGGCAAGGTAATTACGTATGGGTCGAGGTAACTAAAGATTCATGAAAGGAACTACCCTACTCATGACATGGAGTTTGCGGTAGTGATTTATTCCCTAAAGTTGTGGAGGCATCTGTTGTATGGCGTATTGTGCAAGATTTACATGGACCATAAGAGCTTGAAGAATGTCTTCACTCAGAAGGAGTTGAATCTCCGCCATCATAGATGGTTAGAGTATGTCACGAATTATGATGTTGATATTCTATATCATCTGGGCAAAGACAATGTAGTAGTCGATGCTTTGATTAGAAAGACCGTGCAGATCATTAATCTTTTGGTGGAATCCTTAGTGGAAGATTTTTGTTAATGGGTATTTCTGTTGGGTGTAATGATTCGACAAGGAGCCTAGAAGTGGCATATCCTTCTTGGATTATGATTATGAGGCTACATCAATAGGACAATACTGATTTACAGCACCTTCATAGTAGAACTGAGGAAGGGGAATTACCAGACTTTTCAATTGATGATGCGGGTACTTTGAAGTACCGCGGTAGATATTGTATCCCCATTATTGAGGATATTTGAGCTAAGATATGCAATGAGGCGCATGGTTCTAGTGTTGCCTACCACTCTGGTTCTACTAAGATGTATAGAGATCTGAAGCAGATCATTTGGTGGTATGGAATGAAGAATGATATAGCCAAGTTTGTGTCAGAATATTTCACCTGCAAGCGTGTTAAAGCAGATCATGGACGGCCTGGTGGAAAGCTGGCGCCTTTGGATATTCTAAGTTAGAAGTGGGAGAGTATTTCTATGGACTTTATTGTTGGTTTGTCGAGATCTCCCTGAGAACATGATTCGGTGTGGGTCATAGTTGACAGATTGACAAAGTGTGCTCACTTCGTGTCGTTCAAGATTTATTACTCCGTGAAGAAAATAACAGAGTTATATTTGGAGGAGGTAATTAGACTACATGGAGTACCGGTAAGTATCATGTCAGATCGAGATTCCAAGTTTATGTCTCGTTTTTGGAAGAGTTTACAGGAAGGGTTGGGTACCGATCTCAGGTATTCCACTGCTTATCATCCACAAAACAATGGTCAAACGGAGAAAATTAATCAGATTTTGGAATATATAATTAGATGCTACATCTTGGACCATAAAGGGGCGTGGGGCAGTGGTTGATGGGATTCGCCTATAATAAAAGTTATCAGGAGAGTTTTCCAATGGCCCCATTTGAGGCTTTGTATGGGAGACGTTGTAGAACACTCTTATTTTTGGCCGAAGTTGTTGAAGGACCATTGTTGGGTCCGGAATCCTTGGAAGAGATGAATACTTCTGTGATGCATATTCAATAGAAGCTTTGTATAGCTCGGGAGCGTTATGAGACGAACGCTAATCGGCGAAGGATTGATTTGGAATTTGCAGTTAGGGACATGGTTTTTCTCAAGATTTATCTGATGTGTGGTGTTAAGAGGTTTGGAAGGAACCACAAGTTGGATCCCAGGTATGTGGGACCTTTCAAAGTTATTGAACACATCAGAATGTCAGCCTATAGGATGGATTTGCCCGCAAATTTCCTTGGTGTGCACGATGTGTTTCATGTGAGCCAGTTGCGAAAATGTGTGCTTAGTGACCGGCATGTTCTCGACTAGGTGCCCCAGTTGCAGCCTAATCTTTCTTATGTCGAAGTGCCTATTCACATTCTAGATACTCAAGATCGGATGTTTCGAAGGAAGACAATACCCATGGTCAAAGTTTTGTGGTAAAACCAAGACGTGGAGAGCACGACTTATGAGTTGGAGTTAGATATGAGGGATGCTCGTCCTCATCTATTCTCCTAGTTTTTTTGGTAAGTGTTTCTTTTCAATAACCCTTGGTTATTTTACTTTTTTAGCAGATTCAGTTTTGTATCAAGTTTCAGGATGAAACTTTCTTTAAGGGGAGTGGTTGTAACACCCCTGATTTTTTATGTATATTTTAATTCAATTAGCAGCATATTTCTGACCTCATGGAATTACGTTGACGTATAGTTGATAAGTATCATTGTTGGAGCGTGACTTTTCCTCATTGGTATCCGAGGTTTTGACTTAGAATATTAGTATGGCTAATTTCTAGTGTGTTTTTAAAATTTCCCTTGCGAACCGAGTTTATTTTGGAACTCGGTGGAGCCTTTTAGGGATATTTGGTGTTTTGACGTCAGGGAGTTTTACCCAAGTTTGGTTTGTCGGATTCTGATTTCGACTTCGCCATTAGTTTTGTAGCATCGGTATTTAGCTTCGGTGCAAATTTTGTTGAAATCTTTGTTGATTTGAGTTTTTGGTCGTTTGGACGTTTAATTAATAATATTATATTATATTATATATACATATATATAAGCGTGTACGTTTTGGCGGAACCCTATTCATCATCTTCTTTCCAAGCCGATAGACCGATTCACGGAAGAGAGAAAGCGGCAGAGATCGCAAGCTTTCGGTCGTCGACTATAGGAGTCCTAGTGCGCGAAATTGTCGTCAGAGGGTATATTCGGAAAGCTCTCACAAAGATCTACACGTGTGCGGTGAGTTTTCCCCGTTTTGTGGATTTTTGACGTTAGGATTTTTGATCTTGAACCTTGTTTTTCCCAAGAAGTTTCAGGAATCATTTACTAGGAGTTCTTGTGGCCGATCCTTGGAGTAGAGCGCACGTGGGGCCGCAGTTTGGAGGATCTTTATTCAAGTGGTGAATCTTCCCCTTGCTACTTTCTTTCTTTTCATTCTTTTCTTTTTCTTCCCTCCTTAGAATGTAGGAGTAGTGTAAGTTTCGGCCAAGATTGATCTGCTGAGTAGTATAGGATTTCCTGCCAAGCAAATTTCATCGGATAAGGTCTAAGTCGAGTTAGAGGAAATCCATCGATTATAGGGGAGCCAACCTAAGTTTAATTCGTCGTATACGGTGGGGTCAGACTGAGTGAAATTCGCCAAATATGAGGTTTGGGGCTAAGTCAGATTCGTCGGGTATTATTGACGAATTCGTTGAGCATCAGCATTGGTGTCGAGTGATTCTGCATTCGTTGAGTTTAGGCATCGAGTTCGTGGAGTATCAATCTTGGCATTACATGAATTTTGTTTTGGCACTAAGAACGTCTAGTGAACTGTGAGTCTAAGTCTTTTTCGTCATTTAAGACTATTTGGCATCGAGTGCGTCGAGTGAAACTGTATGCCATCGAGTGATTTGAGTATAAGTGCCTTTGCCATCGAGAGCGTTGAGTAAACTCAGCTAGGTGTCGAGTGAAGTAAAGTTTGTGGAGTCAAGTCCAGGCGTTGAGTGAAACTTCCTTGGCATTGAGTGCATTGAGTGAACTCCAAATTCGTTGAGTGTACTTGACGAATTCTTATAGACTTGGTGATTTTCATTAATTCGTCGAGTGTCTACTGCATTTGTCAGGTATACTCGAATCAGTGTGGACTTAGACTTTTCTTTCCGAATTGAGTCCAATTCGTTGAGTTTGTCCTTAGGGTGATTTTCAGGAAAAAAAATCTTCCTTTTTGCCATTGGATTAATCTTGTGTTTCAGTTATGGTTTTATCCGTGTTTTATGGATGTTTTGGTGTGGCTCATGGTTGGATGTGGATAAAGGACCACCAAACTAAGGCCAGCTTATGAATCTTTGCCCTAGTGGGTTTACCTGGCGTGGGTTTGTGACTGGGTGTGGAAGGGTAGTGTTGAGACTGGGAAGTCTGGCGAGTTGAGACCGGGCGGTCTGGCGGCATAGCAGTCTGGCGGCTTGTCCCAGCAGTTTGGTTGCCGGGTTGGAGACCGGGCGGTCTGGCGGTTTGTTTGGCGGTATGGAGGCTTCTCCCAGTGGCTTGGTGCTGAGATGTTGTTGGCTGGTGTCTGGCGGTCAAAGTGATCTGGTGGCTTGTCTATGGCAACTTGGAGATATTGGCCGCTTGTCCTCCACATTGTAGTGGTCGTGCGTTTAGTCTAACCACGTGGCTTGTGCGGCTTGTATAGTTTTGTGTTCATGTAATTATTTATCCCATATTGCTTATTTGTAATCTCTCTTCTCTCCTCCATTCTATAAAAGGGAGGTCATACCTTTGTAATAGATACCTTTTTGGATAATAAAAATTTTGTTACTCTAATTTTTCGGTCTCTTGTTTTTTGTTCGCACATGGTATCAGAGGGCTTGATCTTTTCTTACTGATTTTTGAGCCCTCTCTGTCCACGCGGCTTGTTCCTCTTCTCGCGACCTGTTCTCGCGACCTATTTCTTGTCTTGTTGTGCCCTGTTCATGCGGTTTCTTTCTTCCCTTGTGTGAGCGACCTCTTTGCCCCTCCTTTCTAGCCACTCCTGCTCTTTAGTCGTCATGACCTATTCTCCTTGGCGCAACCTCCTTTTCTAGCCGATCCTACTCTTTAGTCACTGTGACCTGCTCCTAAGTTGTCGCGACCTATTCTCCTTTTACGGCCTCCTTTTTCTAGCTGCTCCTTCTAGTTAGTTACTGCGACCTCTTCTTTAGCCGCGCGACTTGTTCTTCTCTCTGCTCTCTTCTATGACAACCTCCAATATCTCTACCTCCACCACTCCCGCTGCCACTCCTCCTCCCACTGCTCCTACTCTTTCGGGCAACCTTGGCACCGTTTCCAAACTCGTCGGTCCCAACTACCCGGATTGGAGTATCTCCTTCACCTTCCTTCTCTGCTCTCAACGCAAATACCATCATCTCACCGATGACCCTCCTCTGCAAGATTCCCTTCTTTTTGATGATTGGGATGCCAGTGATGCCCTTATCCTTACATGGCTGGCTAACAGTCTTTCTGATGAATGCCTACCCGTCATCTGTCATGATGAGACGGTCAAGGTTGCATGGCTTTCCCTTGTCGCTCTCTACTCAAAGGGGTCTCAGACGTCTCGCATCTATACTTTGTATGCGGACCTCTTTTCCTGTCCCTCCATGTCTCCTACTACTGCATACCAACAAGTTCAGGCTCTTGGAGCTGAAATTATCCAGAATTGCCCCTTCTCCGCGGATCTGGCCGAGCAACACAAACACTTCTAGGAGCTGCTGGTTGTGTGCTACCTTCTACGACTTCCTGAGTCCTATGATATGATCCGTCAACAAATCCTTGGCGAGGCGGAGTATCCCACCTTAGATGCAACTGCTGCCTGCATAACCGTTGTTACTACTCTACTATAACATCCGCTATTATCCTCCCCTCCTACACTAGACAACTATGCTCACTACACTCAGTGGACTAGATTTGGTGGCCGCAGCCATCAATCGGGCGAACGCGGTGCTACCAAAATTCTCTGCTCTCACTGTGGCCTCACCGGCCATACGGCTGATCACTGCTGGAAGAAACATCCTCATCTTCGACCAACGGGTGACGCTTCAACCTCCTCTTCGAAGTCATCTGCTTTGGTGGTCATGTCTTCAGGTAGTGCTCATGTCGCTACTCAAGGTAAATGGCTGATCGACTCTGGTGCTACCAATCACATGACTGGCAATCCTCAATGTTTTTCTCTCCTAAAAAAGCATGATTTGTTGCCCACTATCTTTATTGCGGATGGCTCTCCCTCACCGGTCAATGGGACGGGAGTGGTTCAAGTCACTCCGTCTCTTCTCTTAGAGGATACCCTCTACTTGCCCATGTTCCCTTGCAATTTACTATCTGTCACTTCTCTATGCAAGAAACTACAGTATTCTGCCACATTCACTCCTACCTCTTATTCTTTTCAGGATTCGGGCTCCCAACGGACGATTACTACTGGGACTGAGAGCGGCGGCCTCTACTTCCTCGACAACATTTTCGCATTATCTGCTTCCTCCTCTACTGATCTTCTCCAGTGCCACCTTTGTCTTGCTCATGCTCCTCCATGACTTCTACGTCATCTTATGCCTCATCTTCCTCTGTAGAGTCCTTCCCTCAACTGTGACGCATGTCATCTTGGCAAGCATCACCGCTCCTCCTTCACACCTAAGCAAGTTTGTGGATCTTCCCGACCGTTTGATCTGGTTCACTCTGATGTCTGGGGACCCGCTCGTACCCTAACCATAGGTCGGGGTAGTTCATATTTTGTAACTTTTATTGACGATTTCTCCCGATCTACTTAGGTATATCTCTTACGAGATCGCTCTGAATTATTTCATGTATGGACATCTTTTTATTATATGATTAAGAATCAATTTGATGTCTCTATTAAAATCTTTCGCTCTGATATTACAAAAGAATAACTTAGTCATGAGTTTTCCTCCTTCAGTATGAAACATGGTATTATTCATCAAACTAGCTGTGTCTATACCTCAAAGCAAAATGGCGTGGCCGAACGCAAAAACGGTCACCTCCTTGATGTCGCGCGCACTCTGTTGACTCAAATGCAGGTTCCTTGCTCTTATTGGGGCTATGCTATTCTCATCTCCTGCTATCTTATCAATCGCCTTCCCTCCACCGTTCTCCACGGCAAATCGCCCTTCTCCATTCTCTATCCAGGGAAGGATCCGTTTCCTCTCCCTCTAAGAATCTTTGGGTGCACAGCCTTTATGCACTCTCCTTTATCCACTCGTGACAAACTCTCACCACGGGCCACCAAGTGTGTCTTTCTGGGATACTCTACCACTCAAAAAGGCTATTGTTGCCTTGACCCGGTTGCCCGCAAGCAGTTTGTCTCTACGGACGTCACCTTCTTTGAAAATGCATCCTACTTCTCTCCTGACTCCTCTTCCTCTCCTCATATTCCTCCTTCTCCACCACCCCTTTCATTCCCTTTATACCTATCGAGACTCCACCCCTCCTTCCTCTCCACCATCTCCTCCACCATTTCCACCTACCGAGATATCTCCCTCTTCTCCGCAGTTGTCTCTCTACTCCCAGGCCCACGCTCTTCGCCACAGATGCCCCGAAAACTGAGGAACTCGCCAACCTGGATATTCCCATTGCTCTTCACAAAGGGGTGAGGACGTGTACTCAACACTCGCTTGCTGTTGTTGTTTTATATTATCGTCTAACTCCTTCTCGCAGGACGTTTACCTTGGCTATCTGTACAACTGCCACTCCCCGCACCTACCAGGAAGCTCTTACTATTCCTTATTGGAAGACTGACATGGATGAGGATACTACTACCCTCACTGAAAGGGTTACATGGACCCTTGTTCCTTCCCCTTTGGGCACTGATGTGGTTGGATGTCGATGGGTATTCATTATGAAGTTCCGTCCGGACGGCAGCGTGGATCAATACAAGGCCCGCTTAGTCACCAAAGGCTTCACTCAGACTTATGGGGTTGATTACTTTGACACCTTCTCTCTTGTTGCTTGTCTCAGTACAATTCGGGTTCTTCTCTCTGTGGCTGTCAACAGGGATTGGCCCATTTCCCAGCTGGATATCAAGAATGCCTTCCTCTATAGTGATCTTTAGGAGGACATATACATGGAGCAACCTCTCGGGTCTCAGGGGGAGACACGGGTATACCATCTGAAGAAGGCCATCTATGGCCTAAAGCAAAGCCCTCGGGCTTGGTTTGACAAGTTCAGCGGCATTATTGTGTCCATTGGTTTTGCAAGAAGTTCGGTCGATCACTCTTTATTCATTCGCAAAAACTCCTCTGGAATGGTGGTTCTTGCTGTATATGTGGATGATATTCTTCTAACTGGCGATGACCAGCCAGGGGTAGCTTTGACAAAGAAATACCTCCGGCAACACTTGGTCACTAAGGATATGGGCTACCCAAAATACTTTCTGGGGAATGAAATCTCTCGGAAGCACAACTCTTTAGTTCTCTCCCATTAGAAGTATGCTCTGGATTTGCTAAAAGAGGCAAGGTTGACTGGTGCTAAACCTGTCAAATGTCCCATGGCTATTGGGGAAGATAAAACTTGGACAGATAACTCACATCCTCTATCTGATTCTTCGAGGTATCGGCGTCTTGTGGGCAAACTCATTTATCTCATAGTGACACGACCCGACATCTCCTATGATGTAGGCAAGGTTAGCCAATTTATGCAAGCTCCTAAGGAGTGCCATCTACAGTATGCCCTGAGGATATTGGAGTATGTTAAAGCAGCTCCATGGAAAGGATTGCTTTTTTAGAAGAATGGTCACTTGAGGGTTGAAGCGTACTCAGATTTGAGTTATGCTAATTATAAAGGAGATCGCAAGTCAACATCGGGTTTTTGCACATTTGTTGGAGGAAATCTTGTAGGCTGGAAGAGCAAGAAACAGTCTGTTGTCTCCAGGTCTAGTGCAGAAGCGGAATATCGTAGTATGGCATCAACCACATGTGTGTTAAAGTGGTTACGAGCTCTCATGCTTGACCTAGGAGAGGTCTACAACTATCCTCTTCCTATATTCTGCGACAAAAGGCTGTTATATACATTTCCAAAAATTCGGTCTTTCATGATAGAACAAAACACATAGAGGTCGACTGTCACTTTATTCGAGAAGAGATTTTGAAGAAACAGATTTGTACTCTATTCGTCACTTCTGACAACGAGTTGGCAGATATCTTCACCAAGCCGGTGTCTGCTTCCTTGTTTCACATTTGTGACGAGCTGGGCATGATTGATATCTATGCTCCATCTTGAGGGGGAGTATTGAGACCGGGCAGTCTGGCGAGTTGAGACCGGACGGTCTGGCTGTCTAGCAGTCTAGCGGCTTGTCCCAGCAATTTGGTAGCCCGATTGGAGACCGGGCGGTCTGGTAGTTTTTCCAGCAGTCTGGAGGCTTCTCCCAGCGGCTTGGTGCCGAGATGTTGTTGGCTAGTGTCTGGCAGTCTGAGCGATCTGGCAGACTCGTCTATGGCGGCTTGGGGATATTGGTCGCGTGTCCTCCACATTGTAGTGGTCGTGCAGTTAGGCTAACCACGCTGCTTGTGCGGCTTATGCAGCTTGTATAGTTTTGTGTTAATGTAATTATTAGTCTCACATTACTTTTTTTTTTTATCTCTCTTCTCTCCTCCATTCTATAAAAGGGAGGTCATACCTTTGTAATAGATACATTTTTGGATAATAAAAATTTTATTACTCCAATTTTTCGGTCTCTTGTTTTCTGTTCATACAGGTAGGTTCCCACAACCTCGGGTGTCATTTATTACCCGATTTTGGATGTGCCGAGTTATCGGACAACTTTCCCTTGGACCCTTGTGAAGTTTTACTATTGGTGTGTTGTGTAGGTCCCCACCACCATATGTGCTGGATTTTGCCGGTGTTTATGCTCATTCTATGATGATCTTGCCACTCTTGTGTATATATACACATACTTATATAAATGTTTTATAAAGCATAGATCTTTATCACACTTGGTGCAGCTTGGGATATCTAACCCTTGTGAGTTCTTTCTTACTTATTACCTTGTGGTTGAGTGTTGATGTTTTCATTTCAGCTATTCCTGTTTGGGTTTGTAACCCTTTGACTCCTTTGCTTTCATTTGAAATTAATCTTTTATTTGCCACTTGTATATTCTTGCTGAGATATTCTTTTCTTAGGAATACCTCAGGTTTGGAGTAGTAGCTGGTTGAGCGGCTAGGGTTGGTGGTTGCTGGTGTTCTATAGTTGTTATAGCCATCCTTTCCTCGCTATTGTGAGGTAGTGTTCTTGTTTTGTTGATTAATTCAGACATACATGCTATTTGGTGGGTTCGTGCCAGGTTGTTGATGCTCACTGGAGTTTTTATATTGTTAAGTTACTTGCTAGCTGCCTAGTCTCTTCTAAATGAATTGTGTTTTACTTACTCTCTATGAAGGTTTTATGGTAGGATTGCATGTTAGTTATTTTAAATATAAAAGTATCATTATGACTATCTCATTCATACCATATTTCAAGCCAAAGTTAAAATATTTTATCTACGAAAAAGGCTCTTTCTATACTAGTATTAAATCTAAAGGTATACCTATCATGAGTTGTTCTATTTGGATGTTTATGCTCATGTAGGATGTTAATCGATATAAACAATGTATTTTCTATAGCATATATTCATGTTTTCACTTGTGGACTAGTTGATCCACTGAGCTGGGTGATACGGCCATCAAAGCTTAACTTAAATTACAATTTTCTTCATAATAATCTTGAGGATTTCATATATAGTGTTAGGTTCGAATTCTTGCCTAAGCACCTATAGTTATCCCCTGCACGGTGTGGAATCATGACACGTGTTTTCTCTTACTCTAATATATCGTTTTAATGCGGAGAAAATTCGTGTTGTGACATTCCTAGGAATTGACAAGTTCCACTTATGCTTTTCCTATCTTCTTTGCAACCTACAAAGTCTGTATCTAAATAGCCAATTAGTTCAAAATCATTGTTTCTATGGTACCAAAGGCCAAGGTGTTTGCTGCCCTTAAGATATCTCAAAATCCTACTTAATATATGTCCAACTAGCAGTCAAATATAGCAAGGTCCAATGATATATCTGTACACGGATTCATCAAAGGGCTTTCCCTTCTCATCCTTGTCAAGGGAAAAATTGGACCACATGGGAGTTCTCATAGTGGAAGCTGATTCCATCCCAAATTTCTTAATAAGTTCCCTAGTGTACTTGGTCTGAGAGATAAAAATCTCGTCATCAGACTGTTTCACTTGGATGCCTAAGAAATACTTGAGCTCCCACATACTGCTCATCTCAAACTCCCCCTGCATTAGGTTAGCAAACCTTTTGCAAAGGTTGTCATCAGTAGAACCAAATATTTTGTCATCCACATAAATTTGGACTAGGAGACACTTGCCCTTTGTTTCCCTAAGAAATAATGTGTTATCTATCTTTCCCCTCAAGAATTTGTTCTTGATGAGAAAGGTGGACAAGGTTTAATACCAAGCTCTAGGAGCTTGTTTTAACCCATATAAAGCTTTATTTAATTTGTAAACATGATCTATAAGAGTTGGATGTACATATACCTCTTCCTTGAGATTGTCATTCAAGAATGCAAACTTGACATTCATCTGGTAGACTTTGAATCTCTTGTGTGAAACATAGGCAAGGAACATCCTTATGGCCTCTAACCATGCAATTGGGGCAAAGGTTTGGTAAAAGTATATTCCCTCTTCTTCCCTATAGCCTTTGGATACCAGGCTTGTTTTGTTTTTGATGACTATCTCATTCTCATCAAGCTTGTTTCTGTAAATCAACTTGGTGCCAATAATGTTATGTCCAGGTGGCTTTGGCACCAACTTCCATACCTTGTATCTTTTGAATTGTTGCAACTGTTCTTGCATGGCATTGATCCAAAAGTTGTCCTTGTTTACATCTTAATACTTCTTAGGCTCATTCTTAGACAGGAAGCTTAGGAACAATGCTTTATTGTGAGTCCTGCTCCTTGTGATTATACCTTGATGTTCATCTCCAATGACGAGATTTCTTAGGTGATCTCTCAGGAGCTTGGTTGCAGCAGGCAACCTATCTTCATCCTACAGAACATCATCTATAGCATATGCATCTCCTTCAATCTGAACACCTATAGCCTCATCTGTGAGTGCCTCAACTTCTGAAGTGACTATGCTAGGGTTGGGTGTGTCCTCAACAATTAGCTTTTGCAACTATTGGTAAATACATGCAATAACATGAGTGTTGGACTAGCCCTTATAAACTAGGCTAGTCTCATCAAAAACTATATGCATTGATTCTTTAACTATATGAGTCTTCTTGTTGAATACTCTATAGGCTTTACTATGTGAGTTATTGTTGGGTCCATTGATCTCAATGGCCCTGATTTTATGATGTCAAACGTGTCAATGAGATAGATATAGTTGTATTTGAAGTATGGTTAAAATCATTCATACAGGTTAGTTTTTGTCACAATGATTGGATAGCTAGTTCAAGAGACAATGACAGGTGGACTCCAGGTGGAGTTTGAAACTCAGAAAACTACCTAAGTCCAAAAGCGTGGAGTGAGGCAAGCTTACTCAATGCCATTCAGATAATAGTGTTGAGAAAAGACAGGCAGTCAAAACTGACAGTATTGCAAAGGCAGAAATCGGGCTAAGTCCAGAAGCGTTGAGTGAGTTCAACTCACTCAACGCCATACAGCTAGAAGAGTTGAGTCAAGGTTATCCTGTCATAGCCTTACTGTGAAGAATCCAGAAAATCGGCTAAGTCCAGAATCGTTGAGTGAGGAAAGCTCACTGAACGCTCTCAACGCCATCAAGCAAAGCTGAAGAAATTTCTAAGTCCAGAATCGCTGAGTCTACCATTCGTCGATCTGAGCTTAGCTTTCATAGACCGGAGTTCAGAGTTCATCGATCTCATCTTTTACCTATAAGAAGGACTCAGCTATCAGAATTGTCGACCGAAGTTTAGTTTTCATCAACCGGAGTTCGAATTTCGTCGACCGGAGTTCAAATTTTGTCGACCTCATCCCTCACCTGAAGAAAGAACTGGGCTGAGAGAATTCGTCGATCTCATCTTCACTATTTCATCAAGCTGAGCTCAGGTTTCGTCGAACTGAGCTCGTAGTTCGTCGACCTCATCCTTCACCTAAAGAAAGAACTGGGCTGAGAGAATTCGTCGATCTCAACTTCACTGTTTCGTCAAGCTGAGCTCAGGTTTCGTCGAACTGAGCTCAAAGTTCGTCGATCTCAGCTTGAAGTTCGTCGAATGCAGGATTTCAAAAAAGTTAGTTGATTTTTGCTAAGTCCAGAATGATGCTGACTCAGCAAAGTCAACAAGTCAACAAAGTTCAGATTCAATGCAAATCGACATTAACATCGTCGTCAGTCTACAGTGGATCTCAAGTTAATAAAGCTGAGGTTTTAACCACCGTTAAAACTGAGACATGTGTCGATCATCTTGCCAATGTGATAGGATTATAAATAGTAAAAGAAATTGAGATCTAAGAATGTTTTGATTGGATTAATTTTTGATTAACTCTCTGAAAAAACGAGAAGCGGAGTTCGTCGTCTTCATCCGCCATTATTGTAAAAGCCAAGAACCTCAAGTTCAAATCTGAATGGCTTTAGAGTTTGTTGGTGAAATCAACATCCACTCCAGTAGGTTCAGAGTAATCCTCTTAGAGAGATGAATAAGCCTAGGTGTGCCCTAGCTGAAGTTATCTTCTCGATCCAAGACGAGCAAGAATTTGAAGATCAATTCGCTGGATCAAAGAAGAAGGAAGGGATAAAATTTGCTCAGTCCAGATCGGGAGATATTCCTGAAGAAGAAGAAGCAGATTCATCTTCTAGTTGATTCCAGAACAAGCCGGGCATCATTTCAAGGTCATGGTGTCATCTTGTTGCTGTGAAGACGAAGTTAAGACTGACATCTGCTCGGTCCAGGCAGACAGGCATGGAGAATTTTCTCTAGTATTTTTAATTCATTATCTTGAATATTTCTTTGTAAGATTCATTTTGAATCTAAGTGGTAAGGCTAAGGCCTGATTTGTAAGCCTGTGTTATTAAGGATGAGGTAGGGTAGGAGTTTCCTGAGTTATAGGTATGTGGATTCACATTGAGGTAGGGATGGATTGCCTGAGCTGTAGGAGTGTGGAGTCACTCTAATGTAGAGCTCTTGGAAAGAACTTGAGTTGTAGGATATTGGTGATCTGAGTGGTAGGTCTTGCGTCTGAGTTGTAGGAGTCGGTTGGGCTCTGAGTTGTAGGATCTGAGGATCTGAGAAAGGTAGAAGGAAGTTTGGCCCAATCTAGTATACTACTAGATAGGCGAAGGGGGGAAAGTGGATGTACCCATCAATTGGGTAACCACTATAAATCTCTGTGTAGTGTGTTGTGTACTGTGTTGTGTACTATGCTAGTATTGATTGTGATAAGATTGATGTGATGTGATTTTAATCGATAAGTTGCCTAAGTTTTTAAATTGGACCTATTCACCCCCCCCCCTCTAAGTGATTAGTTGTTCTTGAAATTATGTCTTTCAAGTTGTATCAGAGGGAGGTTCTTCAAGATAGACTTAAAAGTCTGAGTTGATCTCCAGGGGCAGCTATCAGAAGGCCAAAATGGGTTCAAGTGAGAATCATAAAGAACTTGTATCCATGAAACTTCCTCTTTGCAGGAAGGACACCTTTGGCATCTGGAAGGAAAGGGTCAGACTTTTCATGGAAGCATCGGATCCTAGGATATACATCATAGTACAAGAAGGACCCTTCTTCCCAATGAAGACATCAGTACTTGACGCAAATATGAAGACTCCAAAGCAGTATTCTGAGATGACTAAAGATGAAATCATCTTAGCTACATTGGATAAGAGGGCACAAAACATTATTGTTAGTGCCATAGATGACTCAACCTTCCAAAACCTAGTCCACTGCAAGAAATCTAAGGAGATGTCGGACACACTAGTTGTCTACATGGAGGGGACTGAAGAAGTGAGGGAGGACAGGAAGTCCATGCTCAATCAAGAGTATGAAAGCTTTAGGAAGGACAAGTTAGATGACATTGCTGAGTGCTATGAAAGTGAAGGGATAGATACTACTCTAGAGGGGGGGTGAATAGAGTTATCAAATTTTGCACTAGACAAAACTTAATAGTCTACCCAACTCCCTTGGAGTGAAATGAGGAATGAAAAGATTATAGATAAGGAGCTAACCCTAAAGCCTAACACAAGTGTTGTGCACAAACTCAAGCTAACTGTAATTACAGTTAAGACTTGGAAATCCTAATCAGCAACTAGCAACCTAGTTATATCTAATCACAGTTACAATGCAAGTAATTAAATTAAGCAAGCCAGACGACACAAGGAATTTATAGTGGTTCCCCAAACAACTTGGGTACGTCCACTCTTCTACCAACAAGGTAGGAATCCACTACAGGTTTTTGATCAGGTGCCCTACCACCACAAGATCTGCTTCAAGTAGATCTAGAAACCCTTTAGACTTTTGATCAGGTATCTAAAAACCAAACACAGGTTTTTGATCAGGTGCCCTGCCACCAAGAGATACTTTTGAAGGGAGTAATAACCCTGTACAGGAGGGGGAAAGAAGGTTAAAAAGTCTTCTCTATTTTACAATAGATTAGAGAAGCACAAAGACTTGCACTGAGCTAGAAAGCTCAAAAGAATCAAGGCTCCCCCCGGCTCAAAGAATGTCCAGGTGAATTCTTGCTTCAGTGCAGAAACTCTTCAGTAAAAACTGAAGGAAAAAAACTACAAGAAGATAAAAAATATAAAATAGAAATCTTCTAGCAGCTATCTTCTACTTCTTCTTCTTCAAAATAACTCTGAGTTTGAACTTCCTGGAAGCAGGAGAGCTCGGGTTGAAGAAGATCAGAAGAGCTTAACACTTCTCAGTTGAATGAATATTGCTGAGAGCAGTTAAACTTGGTCTTGATGAAAGCTTGAATGCTAATTGAATAACTCTTAGAATAACTGGTTAGCTAGCTGAAATCCTTCTCCAAAGGATTCCTTTTATAGCAGCAACAAGCAACGACTCTTTTCAATTTGAACTGTTTGTCTTCTTCTGAAACTTGAAACCTGGGCTGCAAATATCACAAAGACAAACAAACTCTGCAGCAAAATATTCTATAAAAGGGATAAACCTTTTTCAAGGAAGCTGAAGGAAGCAATCTGATAATACAGGTACTAAATAAAATCACATCAGAGAAAAACTCTTTATAGCAGAAGGAAGACTTTTCAGTCTAACGGCTATAAAGGACTGACAGCAGATAAAGTAAAATACACTGTCAACTAATAAGACAAACAACTTTATCTGAAAAGATTTGACTCAGGCAAAATAGATGGAGCAGATATAGCCTGGAGATATTATCATAAAACAACTGAAATAAAATGCCAGATAATATATTAATTTATTAAATAGAATAAATAAATACAAAATAAAAAGGCAAACAGAAAACGTCGAACGACCCTCGGAGATCGTCGACCGAAGAACGGAGATCGTCGAACTATCGGACAGATAGTCGAACGATCCAGATAGTCGAACTATCAAAGGAGATAGTCGAACTATCACAACAGATAGTCGAACTATCAGAAGATAGTCGAGCTATCAGATAGTCGACCTATCAACAGATAGTCGAACTATCAAAGCAAAAACCGATAGTCGACCTATCAACAGATAGTCGAACTATCAGAAGAGAAACAGATAGTCGATCTATCAACAGATAGTCGAACTATCAAAGAACGACAGATAGTCGAACTATCAACAGATAGTCGAGCTATCAGATAGTTGAACTATCAAAGCAGATAGTCGAACTACCAAGGGAAAACAGATAGTCGACCTATCAACAGATAGTCGAACTATCAGAAGAAAGCAGATAGTCGACCTATCAAACAGATAGTCGAACTATCACAGCATACAGATAGTCAAACTATCAACAGATAGTCGAACTATCCTCGCAGACAAAACGTCGAGCAACTGATAGACGATCGTCGAACAGTTAGTCGACGATAGTCGAGCGGCGTTCGACCATAGTCGAACGAACAAACTACTTAACCAAATTCTTATCTGGATAAGCTGGGAACTCTACAGCTAGACAACTAACCTTGACCATAGATAATTCATGGGTCAAGAGACTAAGAAGACAAGACTAAACTCAAATCAAACTAGGGTACCAACAATCTCCTCCTATTTGAGTTAAGTCTCTCAAAAACTAAAACACAGAGCTAGCTATAGAACAATAAAAACAATACAGGAAATAGTTAAACAACTAACTGGCAATTAACAATCAGTCAGATATATAAAACAGTCAATCAAAATTAAGGATCTACAGAATCAGGTTTGGGATCAGAAGAACTAGGAACAAAAGATACTTTCCTCAAGAGATCTATGGCTTCTTTCTTAGACATCTTCAGATCTTGTACACCAATAATTTTTATTTCTGACGCCCTTGGGACGACTGCTTCTGGATGCTTTTCCATGTATTTAGAAGGGTCAAATACCTCAGGACTAACCTGGATTTTATCAAGTTCCTTCATTCTGAATTTTGACATTGTAGTAAATCCTGCAGAATCTTTTCCTTCAGCCTTAGCTTTCTTTATCTGGGCTGAGCCAACAAGCTCTAGAAAACGAGCCATCCTGAAATCAGGATCTAACTCTTGACTTTCATACTTATTTTCAGATGCAGTATCTATTTTCTTCACAGCTTTAAACTTGGTAGACAGATCTAATAAACTTTCAGCTGGATCTTTAACTTCTTGAATAACAAGAGATGTCGGCGGAGCAAACTCTGCAAATTTCTTACTGGATTTTTCTGAGAAAACAGTTCTTTTACTCTTTGAAGTATCTTTAGCAGCAGGTGAAATTTTTCTCTTGGGCGAAGGAGGGGGTGAAAATGTTGGCTTTTGATATACCACCTCCTTTACTTGCTCTTTTGTCTCAGCATCGAGCCTTTGATATCCAGAATATGATTTACCTTGATGGCTTTGAGAACTTCTCCTTGAAGGAGGCTGAGAAGGTGCAGACTTGTCAGAAGGGGCAGATAGATTTGCTGAAATATTGCCAGAGGCTCCTGCACCGGGAGGTGGAGGAGGAGGACCTCTGGGAGTCCATCTGGGAGCAGGACTATCATACCTCTTTGATTTCTTCCTCTCCTTTTGCTGATTCTTTGAGAACCACATCCAGTGCTGGAACTCTTTGGATTTAGGATCAATCCCTTTCAGAATGTAGTAAGGAGTGTCATCATCGGGATTGGGAGGAGGAAGAGATACACTTTTTCTTTTCCTCTTTGCAGCTTTCTTTTTCTTAGAATCTTCAGAAAGATCTGAATCATCTTCATCCTCAGAATGAGATGAGGGAGGATGATCATATGGATCATAGGCTTCTGATACAGCCTTTTCCTTTTCTTTCAGGACAGCTTTCTCTTTCTCTTCTTCCATGGCATCCTGTGCCAGAAGAGTATCCAAGTCTAAGCCAGGGGAATCATCCCATACTATAGATTTTTCAGCTTGCCTTCCTTTTTCTTTTTCTTCCAAATCAGCCTTTACTCTTTGTTGCCAAGCAGCTTTTGCTTTCTCTTCTTCCAAACTCAGTTTTGGGGTGACATCTTTATTTTCAACTTGGCTTTCAGGATTCAATTCTTGACGCTCAGGAACTGTCGTAGGGACCAGTTTAGATAGCACAGCTTGCTCTACAGCCGTTTGGACATCAGGAGCTGATACAGATTCAGGCTCTTGGACAACAACTGCTTCTTCCATTAAATCTGTAGGATTAGGAGTAAAATCTTGCTAAATGATATCTAGTCATCCCTTCCAGATATTCTCATACTAACTTATCAATTAAGTAATCTATAAGTTGGGAAAGAGACATACCTTCATGATTTTCTTCAGGATGACCTAACTCCCATAAATCATCTAGAAAGGAAGTGATTATTCCTTCTAGGAACAGGGCAACTAAAGGAGTTGAGGCTTCTTCCAGATAAACTTTTACAACAAATTCAGACAACATTATTGCATCAGATATTTCTTTTTCTTTGTCAGATGGAGGAGGGGCTGAAACTTCTGCAACTTTTTCTGATACTGCAAGTTGAGCTGCTGGAGGGGAGGCTGGGAGCTGCTCAGAGACATCTTCATTGAACATCTCCCCCTACCTGATTTCAGTGGGAACTAAACCAGGCCCCTGGATGAAGAGGGCTCAGCAGAGTTGGAGAGAATTTTGATGGCATCAGTCAAAGCAGCTGCTGGAGAATATCCACGATATCTGGTTCACAACAACTGAATGCATCAAAATCCACGCTGAAACCTGCTTCAAACTTGACTACTGCGAGGAACGCTGGAGAAATCGCCATCGATTTGCTGGAGAAAGCGCGAGAGGAACGGAGAAGACGAATCGGCAGAGAAAATCGCAAGACACAGAGCAAGCGGGAAGACGGAATGCGAAAGGACGCTCTCCGTCGACGATATAAGCAAAGATCTTTTAACCTAGGTCGACTATCGGCTTTTTATTAGACCGGAGATAGTCGATCTATTTAAAAGATACTGGACACGATGGTCGAACGGTCGTTCGACGATCGGTCCAGAAGCAGAGTAGTCGATCAATCGTTCGACTATTTCTGGCTTCTCAAACAACAAGTTGTCGTCATCCAGAGATCGACGATGAGCTCGACTTGTTCGACGATGGTCGAACGCCGGTCGACGATCTTCAAACAGATAAGCTATCATCAACCAGAGGTCGACGATAGGCTTGATCCGTTCGACGATCTTCGATCATCGTTCGACTATCTTCAAACAAGTTTCAACATTGGCAGATATAGTCACACTTAGTCTCTTCCATTGATCATGCCTAGTTGAACCAAAAAGAACAGATGCTTCTGTTCATCTAAGGGCTTGGTGAATATATCACCTCTCTGAAACTCAGTGGATATGAACTCAAGACAAATCTTGTTCTTTTCCACACAATCTCTCAGGAAATGGTGCCGAATCTCAATGTGCTTCGTTCTAGAGTGGTGCACTGGATTGTGTGCAATTGAGATAGCACTAGTACTATCACACATGATTTTGGTGTTCTTGTGTGAGTAACCATAATCCACAAGCTAGTTTTGAATCCACAGGATCTGTGAACAACAACTGGCAGCTGCTATATATTCAGCCTCTGCAGTTGAAGTTGAGACAGAAGCCTGCTTCTTACAGAACCAAGAGACCAATCTCTCTCCCAGGAACTGACAAGTTCCTGAGGTGCTCTTCCTGCCAACTCTGCAACCAGCATAGTCAGAGTCAGAGTATCCAATTAACTCAAATTCTGATTCTGCTGGGTACCAATGTCCTAGATTTGGACATCCCTTCAGGTATCTCAAGATTCTCTTTAGAAGAATCAGATGAGATTCCTTGGGGTTGACCTGGAATCTAGCACAAAGGCATGTAGCAAACATTATATCTGGCCTACTTGCAGTTAAATATAATAGGGAACCAACAATGGCCCTATAATTCTTTTGATCAACTGGCTTGCCGTGATCATCAGAATCAATAACTACACTAGTAGCCATAGGTGTAGGCATTGCTGAAGCATCAGCCATCCCAAATTTCTTTACCAATTCCTTGGCATATTTGGATTGGGAGATGAAGATACCATCAGCATCTTGCTTAACTTGGAGACCAAGAAAGTAAGACAGCACACCCATACTACTCATCTCAAACTTAGAGTGCATCAGGTCAGAAAACCTTTTGCAAAGTTTGGGATCAGTAGAGCCAAATATAATATCATCCACATACACTTGAACTAACAGGATTGTTTCATTGTGGTGCTTGACGAAAAGGGTTCTATCAACTACTCCCCTAGTAAAGTTGTGCTCTAAAAGGAAACTAGCTAGAGTCTCATACCAGACTCTGGGTGCTTGCTTTAGTCCATAAAGAGCTTTCTGCAACTTAAACACATGTGAGGGCTGAGTTGAAGAAACAAACCCTGGTGGTTGTTCAACAAACACCTCTTCCTTAAGCTCACCATTCAGGAATGCACTTTTGACATCCATTTGAAAGACCTTAAACTTCATGTAGGCTGCATAGGCCAAGAAGATCCTTATTGCTTCCAGCCTTGCAACAGGAGCAAAGGTTTGGTCATAATCTATACCTTTCTCCTGTCTGTAGCCCTGAGCTACAAGCCTAGCTTTGTTCCTTACAATAATTCCATTTGCATCCAACTTGTTTCTATACACCCACTTGGTGCCTATGATCAGTTGGCCTTTAGGTCTTGGAACCAAAGTCCAAACTTTATATCTCTCAAACTGATTGAGTTGCTCTTGCATAGCAATGATCCAGTGGGGATCTAGCTCAGCATCTTTAAAGGTGAGGGGCTCAATCTATGAGAGGAAACAAGCGTGCATCACATCCTGTCTTAACTGATGTCTTGTTTGAACACCAGCTGATATGTCTCCTATCACTTGAGATGTGGGGTGATCTCTAAGTGTGACAATATCAGCAGGTGGGATGTGATCTTCAGCAACAGTTGGGATTAATTCCTCAGGAGGAATTTGATCTACTGTTGGTGGAACAACAACAGCTTCTGCAGTGTCTTCATCACTGTCTGATTCAGTGATCTGAAGAGTTGATAGTTGAAGAATCTCTTTAGTAGCATCAGGTACCTGCAATGAACTAGAGGAAGGAGAATTTTCCTTCTCCTTGTAAAATATCTGAGACTCATCAAAAGATACATGCACAGATTCTTCAATTTTACAGGTTGATTTGTTATAAACCCTATAAGCTTTGCTTACTTGGGAATATCCAAGCATAATTCCCATTGAAGCTTTTGCTTCAAACTTTCTAAGGTATTCTTTATTGTTATTATGAATGTACACTACACAGCCAAATACTCTAAAATAATTAATTTTAGGTTTCTTTCCTTTAAGCAACTCATAAGGAGTTTTACACTTAAGCTTGTGTATCAGACTTCTATTCAAGACATAATTGGTTGTACTAACAGCTTCTGCTCAATAGGAGAGAGGCATATTAGCATCTGCCAACAATGTACTAGCAGCTTCAATGAGTGTTCGATTTTTCCTTTCAACTACCCCATTTTGTTGGGGAGTTCTAGGAGCTGAGAAGCTATGTTTGATACCTTCTCTCTCACAGAATTCTTGCATGAGAAGAGAGTCAAACTCAGTACCATGATCACTTCTGATCAAGGCCACATGAGTAGAGTACTCAGTCTGCACACATAATAGAAAGTCTGTAAGTGCTTTGAAGTTATCAGCCTTACTTCTCAAAAAGAAAACCCAACTGAACCTAGAGAAGTCATCTACAATGACTAAGGTGTAATACTTCCCTCCTAAACTCTGTACATTTATTGGGCCAAAAAGTTCCAAATGTAATAAGTACAAGATTCTAGGAGAATCACTTTTATTTACTGATTTAAAAGAATTCTTGGTTTGCTTGCCTAGCTGACAAGCCTTGCATAGGCTCTCCTTCTTGTAGGGGCAAGAAGATAAACCTCTAACAAGGTTGTGTTTAGATAACCTAGATATATTTTTAAGGTTAACATGACTAAGCCTCTTATGCCACAAAGAATTATTATTAATTGTTACTTCATTAAATAAACAGATTTCAGAATGAGTTGAATTGAAATCTACTAAATAAATATTACCTAATCTAATGCCTACTAAAACAATATTATTATTTAAAGTAATATTACAAGAAGAGTTAGAAAATGAATCCTGGTAGCCAGCATCACATAGCTGGCTGACTGAGATCAAATTGTGCTTCAGTCCTGTCACATATGAAACTCTCTTGAAAGTAACATCTCCAATTGTGATCCTGCCATAGCCTTCTGTCTGACCACAACTTGAATCTCCAAAGATAACCTTTGGGCCGAGCTTAGCTTTGAATTTTGACAGATGATTTTTATTTCCTGTCATATGCTTGGAGCATCCACTATCCAAATACCACTTATTTTGAGTGATAGGATAGGCCTTCACCTGCAAGACATTCATTTAGACATTGTGGACCCAGGTAACCTTGGGTCCCTTGTTTTTCACATAAGAAAAGCTAGAAATAAATGAAAATGCAGACTGAGGGTGATAGCCTAATGGGTGAGATCTCCTAGGTGGGATTCTCCATGCAGATGATGGGTCAACAAACCTAGGGTTTCTATTTTCATTTAGGTTTCTACGGGTTTGATGATGATTTTGAAAATCATATTGAAAACGTCGATCGACGTTCGACGATGGGCGCTCAGATCGTCGAGCTTCGTTCGACCATTGAGCTTCCGATCATCGAGCAGCGTTCGACGCTCTTTGTATTTCTTTAAAAAAATTCTTCCGCTTTTCTCTCTTAGCTTTATTTAAAGTTTTATTAACTTGGTTTACTTTCTCAGTGTTCTTCATTCCACTAGCTGAAAAGAAGTTCACTGGAGTTGAAAGATTATTTTTAAGAATAACTGGGGGTTCACTGGGAGAAGCTCCTAAGCCTTGTTTGTTATTGCCTGACCTAGTGTTAGTCATGCTGGTTATTTCTAATAACTTAAGGCTTCTACCATTTAGAGATTCTTCTAACCTCTTAGATTTAGCTAACTCAATTTTAAGAAACTTAATTTCTTCACTATAATTAGTGAGATCTTCCTTTAACCTAATATTTTCAGTAGATATGATTTCTGATTCAGCTAGCCTATGTCTAAGTTCTTTAATCTCTTTTTCAGAACTAATTAATTCTAAGCATAAAGATTTAAACTCTAATTTGAATTCTGCTGAAGTAAAATCATAAGACGATAGTACCTCATCTTCTGTTGGCATTTCTTCCTCTGAATCTGAAATCTCTGCAGCAGAATGATTGCTGCAGGCATCTATTGCCATCAGGCAAACTTCCTTTGCCTTCTTCTCTTCCTCATCCTCACTGGAGCTGGAGGAGGAAGATTCTTCATCAGAATCACTCCAGGTTTCAGCAATGAAACCTCTCTCCTTCTTCTTGTTCTTGTAGGAGGATGGCTTGGAGTGCTTCCTGTGCTGTTCCTTTTCTTTCCTCTTATCTTTGTTCTTCTCCTCTGGACAATCTGGTAAGATATGTCCAGGCTTCCTGCAACCATAGCAGATAATTTCTTTAGCAGGAGAACGGTCATACCTTGGTTTGTCTTCATAGCGTGAAGACTTCTTTCTGAATTCCTTTCTCCCCATCTTGAGAAACCTCTTGGCAAATAATGCCATTAGCTCTTCATTGGATTGGCTGCCTTCAGAAGCATCTGCAGCCTTAAGAGCTAGAGATTGCTCTTTTCTTGTTGGAGTAGGGGTCTTTGCTTCAGCTTCTGCTTCCCTTGTCTTCAGCACTTGCTCAAAAGACTTGAGCTAGCCGAGAAGGGCTTCTGTTGGGATCTCTGTTGTACTTCTAGCTTCCTTGATGGGACAGATCCTTAGATCCCATGTGCTAGGGAAGCACATAAGAATCTTATCATTGACCTCTGTCAATGATATGTCCTTGTCAAGGGTCCTCAGCTCATTGATGATTGAGCTGAGCCTTGTATACATGGCTTCAACTGATTCAGCATCAGTTTTCTTGAAGTTCTCATATTGTGAGATAAGGTTGGACCTTCTGTCCTTCCTTTCATCAGCTGAACCAGCTACAATCTGGTTCAGTGTATCCCACATAGCTTTTGCTGAAGAGCAGTCAGCAACCTTCTGGAATACCTCATCAGACATTGTCTGAGCCAGAATGTTCATCGCCTTGGCATCTGCTATCTTTGCCTTCTTGTACTCATCATTGTAATCTGGAGGAGGCACTGCACTCATATCAGATGATGAGGCAGTAGCAGCAGCAGGTGCTCTTGGGGGTCCTGACAAAATAGAAGCAAAGATACATTCATCAATAGAATTCATATATAATTTGATCCTTGCCTTCCAGATGCCAAACTTAGCTAAGTTGCATGCTGGAGGTCTGGTGCTAAAATAATCCTTGGACTGGGCCATGATAGTGACAGTGAATATCTATAAACTTTGGTATCTATCAGGATCTTGTGACTTAGGTGTTAGCCTATACAGTCAGTCAACCTCCCTCTGATACCAATTGAAAGTGAAGGGATAGATACTACTCTAGAGGGGGGGTGAATAGAGTTATCAAATTTTGCACTAGACAAAACTTAATAGTCTACCCAACTCCCTTGGAGTGAAATGCGGAATGAAAAGATAATAGATAAGGAGATAACCCTAAAGCCTAACACAAGTGTTGTGCACAAACTCAAGCTAACTGTAATTACAGTTAAGACTTGGAAATCCTAATCAGCAACTAGCAACCTAGTTATATCTAATCACAGCCACAATGCAAGTAATTAAATTAAGCAAGCCAGACGACACAAGGAATTTATAGTGGTTCCCCAAACAACTTGGGTACGTCCACTCTTCTACCAACAAGGTAGGAATCCACTATAGGTTTTTGATCAGGTGCCCTGCCACCACAAGATCTGCTTCAGGTAGATCTAGAAACCCTTTAGACTTTTGATTAGGTGTCTAAAAACCAAATACAGGTTTTTGATCAGATGCCCTGCCACCAAGGGATACTTTTGAAGGGAGTAATAACCCTGTACAGGAGGGGGAAAGAAGGTTAAAAAGTCTTCTCTATTTTACAATAGATTAGAGAAGCACAAAGACTTGCACTGAGCTAGAAAGCTCAAAAGAATCAAGGCTCCCCCTGGCTCAAAGAATGTCCAGGTGAAGTCTTGCTTTAGTGCAGAAACTCTTCAGTAAAAACTGAAGGAAAAAAACTACAGGAAGATATAAAATATAAAATAGAAATCTTCTAGCAGCTATCTTCTTCTTCTTCTTCTTCAAAATAACTCTGAGTTTGAACTTCCTGGAAGCAGGAGAGCTTAGGTTGAAGAAGATCAGAAGAGCTTAACACTTCTCAGTTGAATGAATATTGCTGAGAGCAGTTAAACTTGGTCTTGATGAAAGCTTGAATGCTAATTGAATAACTCTTAGAATAACTGGTTAGCTAGCTGAAATCCTTCTCCAAAGGATTCCTTTTATAGCAGCAACAAGCAACGGCTCTTTTCAATTTGAACTGTTTGTCTTCTTCTGAAACTTGAAACCTGGGCTACAAATATCACAAAGACAAACAAACTCTGCAGCAAAATATTCTATAAAAGGGATAAACCTTTTTCAAGGAAGCTGCAGGAAGCAATCATATAATACAGGTACTAAATAAAATCACATCAGAGATAAACTCTTTATAGCAGAAGGAAGACTTTTCAGTCTAACGGCTATAAAGGACTGACAGCAGATAAAGTAAAATACAGTGTCAACTAATAAGACAAACAACTTTATCTGAAAAGATTTGACTCAGGCAAAATAGATGGAGCAGATATAGCCTGGAAATATTATCATAAAACAATTGAAATAAAATGCCAGATAATATATTAATTTATTAAATAGAATAAATAAATACAAAATAAAAAGGCAAACAGAAAACGTCGAACGACCCTCGGAGATCGTCGACCGAAGAACGGAGATCGTCAAACTATCGGACAGATAGTCAACGATCCAGATAGTCGAACTATCAAAGGAGATAGTCGAACTATCACAACAGATAGTCGAACTATCAGAAGATAGTCGAGCTATCAGATAGTCGACCTATCAACAGATAGTCGAACTATCAAAGCAAAAACCGATAGTCGACCTATCAACAGATAGTCGAACTATCAGAAGAGAAACAGATAGTCGATCTATCAATAGATAGTCGAACTATCAAAGAACGACAGATAGTCGAACTATCAACAGATAGTCGAGCTATCAGATAGTTGAACTATCAAAGCAGATAGTCGAACTACCAAGGGAAAACAGATAGTCGACCTATCAACAGATAGTCGAACTATCAGAAGAAAGCAGATAGTCGACCTATCAAACAGATAGTCGAACTATCACAGCACACAGATAGTCGAACTATCAACAAATTGTTGAACTATCCTCGCAGACAGAACATCGAGCAACTGATAGACGATCGTCGAATAGTTAGTCGACGATAGTCGAGCGGCGTTCGACCATAGTCGAACGAACAAACTACTTAACCAAATTCTTATCTGGATAAGCTGGGAACTCTACAGCTAGACAACTAACCTTGACCATAGATAATTCATGGGTCAAGAGACTAAGAAGACAAGACTAAACTCAAATCAAACTAGGGTACCAACATGCTATGAGAAGTTTTCAGAATTATGAATGAGCTGATAGTACATGGCAGAGTCTTCAGTACTTATGAATTGAATGACAAGTTCCTTAGGTCTTAAACTAAAGACTGGGACACAAAAATCTGTGCCATCAGAGAAGTGGGCAGACTTGTAGACACTCCACCACCAACCCTATTTGGAAAGCTACTGTCTTATGAAATGCAGCTGACTGCTAGAAAGGAGGAGGAGAAAATCAGCAAGCCTACAGTCAAAGACAAGTCAGCGGCCTTCAAAGCTGAAGCCACAAGGAAGAGCAGGAGAAAGATTCCTTATCCACCAAGGAGAGTTGTTGATTCTGAGTCAGAAAGCTCAGAAACCAGCACATCAGACTGCCACATTTTTGATGAAGACTTTGCTGCCTTCTCTAGGAAATTTCAGAAATTTATGAAGAAGAAGCACTGAAGAAGCAGACCATCCTCTTCTTCTAATCCCAAGGAAGGTTACTACAAGGGCAAGAAGAAATCCTCTAAAGAGGACAGGTATGGCTTTAAACCAAGTAAATATACTTCTTCTAAAGTGGTGTGTTATTATTGCAGTAAGCCAGGGCATGTCATAGTTGATTGCCCTGTCAAAAGAAAGGATGCTAGTGGAAAGAAGGAATATCAGCAGAAGGGCAAGAAGGAGAAGTCCTTTATTTTCAAGAAGCAAAAGAGCTGGGCTGACTCCTCATCATCAGAGTCAGAAGAGGTAGATGAAGCTGAAGCATTCATTGGGCTATTTACTGATGAAGAAGAATTTGTAGAAGCACTTTTTAGAGATGCTGGCTGCAATCACTGGAGAAGCTTATGATGATGCCAGATCTGAATAAGGAGAAAAAGTCAGCCATTTCCTTAGGCTGATGGCTTTGACTGAGGAATTACCCAGCAAGGAGCAGTCTGGCCCTAGTAAGGTACATTCTACACCTTCTATGTCAGATTATGCAACTAGTCCAGAATTAGAAGCATCTGCATCAAAATATGAAGATGGTTCTGAATCATAAGGAAATGTTAGTCAATTGATTGATGATTATGGTGAACTCCTATAAGCACTAAAGAGAAGCAGACTCCTAGATAAAAAAAATAGGCTAAGGAGATTGCCTCTCTGATGCTGGCTCTTTCAAACTCAACAAACATGCTTAACCTGAAGATAAAAGAAGTCAGCAAGCTAAAAAGCATCACTATTATTCAGATGGGCACAATCATCTTCAAAAATGACCACATTAGAAATCTTGAAGGTAAACTCTAGAAGGAGAAGGAGTTAGTGGCTAAGTTCTCAAAGCCATGTTCATTATTGCCTTTGATTGATTCCTTTTCCTCCCAAAAGGGTAAGAAGAGGTTAAGATTCAAAGGGAGAACTAGAGTTACATATTCCAAAAGGAAGGGCAAAGCTCTAGTGTAGCCACTAGCCTCCAAGCCTCTAATTCCATTCAGGAAAGTGGTACTACCATCTAACAGGCATGATCATGAGAGCATTTATGGTCACTGGGAGTATGGTGTTAGGAATGGCAAGGGTGCTAGTGCCTACAAGGCAGCCCATGAAGAAATCCAAATGGCCCATCCTGGACTATTTGTGTTTGGTGTACCAGCCCCAACACTCAAAAATAAGGCTACAGCCCATTCTCAAAGTCTGCTAGTCCACAATCAGACTAAAGGAAAGTATGTATGTACACTAGACTTGGGTATATCTGAAGCTATCAGGAGCTTGCACTCTGAAAAGAAGGCAGTTGTTGATAGGGTCCAAGATATCCCTAGTACCTCTGCTGCCAGACAAATCCCAAATCAGGCTGTGGCTGGAAGACTTAAGAAAATGGCTATTGTACCTGCTGGAATGAGAGTTGCTGACTGTTATACTGTAAAGCCAGCCCTTAAAAGAAGGTATAACATTTATGAGTGTTGGTGTTGTGTCAAAGTGGGCCACTATATTATTGATTGTTGGCACAATAAGAGTGTCTAGAGAGATAATGCTAGCTTACCAGTCAGAAGAGCTACAGGTAGGCATGTTTAATTTCAGTCTAACCTTCACCTAGGACCAAATAAGAATTGGTGTCCTAGGAAAGTTGATTTATTTATTGCAGGTAAGTCCAAGTGGTCATACCCCTATATTGTACTTGGATAGTGGATGTTCCAGGCACATGACTGGAATAAGGAGTATGTTGAAGGAGTACACTCCAGTTGAAAATGGACCCAAAGTCATCTTTGGTTGTTCAGAAAGAGGAGTAACCAAAGGGTTTGGTAAGATATCTAATGGCATAATCAATATCATACAAGTAGCTTATGTGAAAGGTTTGACCCATAAAATGATAAGCATAAACCAACTATGTGATTTTGGCTATGACATTTCTTTCCTCAAGGATGAGTGCCAAATTAGGAGGTCAAGTGACCAAGGGGTCATCTTGACCGGCACTAGGAGAGGAAATGTCTATTGTCTCAATTTTGTTTGTGAGAGTAAGGACTCTACTATATGCCTAGTTGCAGATGAGAAAGCTTCACATTGTGTCTAATGGCACAAGCGGCTAGCTCATATGAATTACTAGACAATAGGCAAACTTTTTAGTGAAGAGTTGGTGAGAAATGGTCCTAAGGTAAAGTGCATCAAGGAGGGTATCTGCTAAGCATGCAAAAAAGGCATGAAGAATAGGACCTCCTTCCAAAGCATTGATACCAAAGACTCAGTGAGGTATTTATACCTCCTGTATTTGGAAATATTTTGTCCTATGCCAGTTCATAGTCTAGGTAGGAAATCTACACCCTTGTGGTTGTTGATGACTTTCCAGATTTTCCTGGGTGTTCTTTCTAAGGAAGAAATCTGAAACCCCTGATGTCTTCTAGACATTTATTAGGCAAATTCAGAATGAACTTAACAGTACTGTGGTCAAAATCATAAGTGACCATGGGACTAAGTTTCAGTATGAATGCATGACAAGATTCTGTGAAGGGCTTGGGATTCTTCAAGAGTTCTCCACTCCTAGAACACCCCAACAAAATGGGATTACTGAGAGGGAAAACAGAACTCTCATATAGGCTGGTAGAACCTTGTTAAGTGACGCATGCCTCCCAGAATATTTTTGGGCTGAGGCAGTAAACACTGTGTGTCATGTCCTTAACAGGGCTTCCATCACCAAAAGCCACAAGAACACTCTCTATGAGATTCTGAAAGGCAGAAAACCAAACTTATCCTACTTCAGGATTTTTAGTAGCAAGTGCTATGTTCTAAACAATGGTAAGTCCTATGTGACTAAGTTTGCTCCAAGTCCCAAGAAGTGATATTTGTTGGGTACAACAACAATAGTAGGGCATATAGGATCTATAACTTGACTACTCAAGTTGTAGAAGAATAAGTACATGTTGTATTTGATGAATCAAACCTAATTAACTGTTAGCTGCCAAGCACGTCTTCTAGTTCTGTAGGTTTAAAGGATCTGATGGGCAAGCTTACCATCAGGGAAATGGATCCAGCAGGACAAGATAAGGAAGAAGATGGGTGATGTCCAGTGGGAGCTCAAGAATCACAAGCTGAGGATGACGAATAGTCAGCTGAAAACAATCCAGTGCATCTAGCTAAAGACAATGAAGTTCAGCCAGCTGAGAACAATGCAGAACAACAAGTTGAAGAAAGAATGCCTCCAGTTGAGAGACATCTGAGGGACCATCCAGCACACCAAATCATTGGTAATGCAAGACATGGTGTCCAGACAAGGAGAAAGAGCATCAACACAGCTCTATGTTCAAGCTTCCTATCACAAATAGAGCCCAAGAAGCTTGAAGAGGATATCAAAGACTCTTACTGTATTGGAGCTATACATGAAGAGCTAAACTAGTTCAAAAGGTGCAGAGTCTGGAAGCTGGTTCCCAGACCAAAGGGACATAATGTCATAGGAATAAAGTGGTTCTACAGGAACAAGCAAGATGAGAATGGCATTATTGTCAAAAATAAGGCCAGATTGGTGGCAAAAGGATATAGGAAAGAAGAAGGAATAGATTCTGACAAGACCTTTACCATAGTAGCAAGGCTGGAAGCAATAAGATTATTCCTTTCTTTTGCTGCCTATCAAGGATTCAAAGTCTTCCAGATGAATGTGAAGTTAGCATTCCTGAATGGAGACTTAAAAGAGGAAGTATATGTGGATAAGCCACCAGGTTTTGTAGATCCTCACTTTTTAATTTTGTTTGTAAGCTTAAGAAAGCTCTATATGGGTTGAAGCAAGCCCCTAGAGCATGGTATAAAACATTGTCTACTTTCCTCATTAAGAACAAATTCTCAAGGGGGAAAATAGATAAGACTCTATTCCTAAGGGAATCTAAGGGCAAGGTCATCCTAGCCCAGATATATGTCGATGACATTATCTTTGGATCTACTGAAAACAACATTTGTAGGAAGTTTTCCAAACTTATGCAAGGAAAGTTTGAGATGAGCAGCATGGGGTGAGCTAAAATTCTTCTTGGGACTCCAAGTAAGACAAACTGATGATGGCTTGTCCATATCCCAGTCTAAGTTCACAAGAGAGTTAATTAAGAAATATGGTATAGAGAATGCCTCCACCTTGAGAACTCCAATGGGGTCAAGTATGCATGTCGGCAAAGATGAGGCAGGAAAACCTGTTGATGAGTCTTTGTATAGAGGGATAATTGTCACCCTTCTATACTTGACAGCTAGTAGGCCTGACATCATGTATGTTACATGTGTCTGTGCTAGGTATCAGGCATGCCCTAAAGAATCCCATTATGCTGATGCAAAGAGAATTTTAATATATCTTAAGGGGACACCAGATCTTGGTCTATGGTACCCTAGGAAAAGAGATTTTGAGCTAACTGAATTTTCAAATGCAGATTTTGCAGACTGCAAGGAAGACAGGAAAAGTATCACTGGTACATGTCAATTCCTAGGTGGAAGACTGGTGTCATAGAGCAGCAAGAAGCAGACTAGTGTTGTTATCTCCACTGCAGAGACAGAGTACATTGCAACAGGTAGCTGCTGCGCTCAATTGATGTGGATACAGCATCAGCTTGAAGACTATGACATTAAGATAAGTAGAAATCCTCTATATTTTTATTCTACTAGTGCAATTTCTATTGCTAGGAATCTCATTTCACATAGCAAGACTAAGCACATAGAAATTAAGTATCATTTTATTAGGGAGCATGTTGAGAAAGAATACATTTTTCTAGAGTTTGTCTCCACTGACAAGCAAGTGGTTGATATCTTCACTAAGTCACTAGATGAAGCCAAGTTCAACACCTTCAAAATTGATTTGGGTATGTTGAACTTATAATAGCTTCAGGTACTCCCTAAGGTATTATGCTTGGTACAGGTTTGTTCTTTTTGTAGGTGCTGCAGACCTAGTAGAAAGCAATATGAGAGAAGATGCTTCTTCTCAAGTGGTATCAGCAGCTGCAGGACTAGAGACTTTCTAGTAGTCTTTTCAAGTGGTGTAGAGAATTTCCAGTGATACTGAATTTCAAGTGTTGTCATGTGCTATCAAGTGATATACATGTCAGCCTTGTATAAGGGGCATGTTGGTATGTGCAATCCTGGCTTCATCTACATCAGCTAGGGGAGAACACAAAGGGAGAAAAAAAGACCTGATGCTCCTTCCTGACTATCTGAAGAGGTCAAAAAGGGGGAGAGATATAGGTCATGTTTTCCTTTGGTTGATCAAGCTCAAGGGGGAGAGATAGAAGATGACTATTATAAAGGATCAAGCTCCTTCATGGCAGAAACACAAGGAGAGAAAGTCATGGGGAGACGAGGTTGATCAAGCACAAAAGGATCAAGCTAAGAGGTAATCCTCTAAGGTGTAACTCACCCTGCAGCAATCCAGGGGGAGTAGGTAAAATTCATTTCACTGAATATAATATGAATATGCTTTTATTTCCTATGTAATGTGTATCTCATTGACTAAGGTAATTAATCAGTGGTTTTTGTTGGGTACATTGGAAAATGTGTACCTAATTTGAAGAAGCCCAACCTAGCTCAATGATATACATCAAGGTGTATTTGATGTTTTTTTTTAGTTGACATGTGCAGGTGAAGGATTGATAAAGTATGCAGCAAAATTCTAAGTCCAAGTGTCGACACAGAGGAAGCAGTGTCGACACATAGAAGAAAATAGTCGACACATCACTGGGAAAAAGTGTCGACACAAAGGAAGCAGTGTCGACACATAGAAGAAAATAGTCGACACATCACTGGGAAAAAGTGTCGACACAGAGGAAGCAGTGTCGACACATAGCAGTTAGTCTACAACTACACTGGGAAAAAGTGTCGACACAGAAGAAGTAAGTCGACACAACACTGGGAAGCAGTGTCGACATATAGCAGTTAGTCTACAACTTCACAAGGAAAAAAAAAGTGTCGACACAGAAGAAAAGCGTCGACCTCAACATTGGGAAAATGTGTCGACACAGAAGAGTAAAGTCGATCTCAAGATTGTCGACACCAGCTGGATGTGTCAACACAAAAGAATATAGTCAATTTCAAGTTTGTCGACACCTGAAGGCTAAGTCGACACTTACTAAGTTATGATTCTACAACAACTGTGTCGACACACAGGACTTGTGTCGACACACTGAAGAGTCAAGACCAAGTTATTTTCAGAAGGAGCTGTGTCGACTCAAAGGCAACTTAGTCGACATCACTGAAGACTGTGTCGACACCAAAGTCAATTGTGTCGACACAAATAAACAGATGGTCTCGACACTTTCTGACAGACTGTCTCAACAACTTATGGTTCAAGACTAAGGCACATGACTTGTTTGGAGACTTGACAGCTGAGGATTGCCACCAGTTAACTGAAGCTGTCAGACTTGTCAGAAAATGGTTAGAAACCGGATCAGCCGGTTACTATAAAGAAAGTCTATAAATAGACGGATTCAGAAGGAGAAAGTAACTGTTGGAAAACATTGTTAGGAATCAAAAAGTTGAGAAGGATTACGATCCAATTCATTTCAAGAAAGTGCTAGGCACTTAAGAAAATCTTCTCCGGGAGATCTAAGAAGACTATCTAAGGATAGATCAAAGAAGAGTTCTAATCAGAATTCAGAAGAATCATTCAAAGTGCTGGATAGAGAGAGATCAAGCCAGAATTTGAAGAAGAAGAAAGAAACCACCAGTGGATTCTCAAGAAGCTGTTTGGAAATCAACTCAGCTAAGTTCTTATTCAAGAAGCTTTGAAGAAAGCTCAGATATAGTTGATTTCATCAGCTGATCAAGAATTGTCTTGGCCTTTTCTCTCTCAATTTTAGGCAAGACAGTTAGATAATATTTTCCATATTTCTGTAGGATCTGTTTACACAGATCTGAGTTGTAAGCCTATGTTATAAAGGCTGAGTGTAGGAGTGTTGAACTCTGAGTGGTAGGGCTGTTTGCCTGAGTGTAGGAGAAGGATCTTCTCTGAGTTGTAGGCCTTGGGGCAAGGCTGAGGTAGGGCTATTGTGCCTGAGTTGTAGGATCTATTGATCTGAGATTAGTGGAAGTTTGGCCAAATCTAGCATACTGCTAGATAGGTGAAGGGGGAAAGTGGATGTACCCAGACCTTGGGGAACCACTATAAAATATTGTGCAATCTGTGATGTTTTATTTTCTGTGATTGCTGTGATTCTTTTGTCAGTCATTGAATTGAATTCTGCCTAGAAGTTTTTATAAATAAGCAGAACCTATTCACCCCCCCCCCTCTAGGTGTCTAGGCTGTCTTGAAAGTTAAACTATCAAGTGGTATCAGAGGGAGGTTCCTCAAAAAGGACTTAACAGTCTGAGGTAGATCTGAAAGGCAGATTCAAGATTCAAGAAGATGGGTTCTGGAGAGAATCATAAGGAGCTAGGGTCTATGAAATTACCCATATGCAAGAAGGAAATCTTTGGGATCTGGAAAGAAAGAGTCAGATTGTTTATGGAAGCATCTGACCCAAGGATTTACATCACAGTACAGGAAGGGCCCTTCATTCCAATGAAGATATCTGTTCTTGATGCAAATATCCAAATACCAAAGACTTATTCAGAAATGACCAAGGATGAAATCATCTTGGCAACCATGGACAAAAGGGCAAAGAACATCATTGTTAGTGCCATAGATGATTCAACATTTCAAAATCTGATTCACTGCAAGACCTCCAAGGAGATGTGGGACACATTGATTGTCTACATGGAGGGATCTGAAGAAGTAAGGCTGGACAGAAAGTCTATGCTAAATCAGGAGTATGAAAGCTTTAGACAAGGAAAATCTGATAGCATAACTGAGTGCTATAAAAAATTCTATAGAATTGTGAATGAGCTAATCTCCTATAGGAAGAGTCTTCAGTACCTATGAACTGAATGACAAATTCTTAAGAACCTTATCAAAGGACTGGGATACAAAGATCTGTGCCATAAGAGAAGTGGCTAAATTGGCAGAGATATCTCCTCCAACCCTGTTTGGAAAGTTACTATCCTATGAAATGCAACTTATGGTAAGGAAGGAGGAGGAAAGAAACTCAAGAGGAGAGCATAGAGAAAAGACTGTGGCATTTAATGCTGAAGCCACTAGAAAGAGTAGGAGGAAATCACCATCTCCTCCTAAAGAAGTTGAAGAAGATAGTTCTGAAAATTCAAATAAGGGTTCAGAAAGCTGTGATTCAGATGCAAACTTTGCTGCATTCACAAGGCAATTCCAAAGGTTCTTGAAAAAGAAGCAATGGAAGTCTAGGCCTTCCACATCACAGCAAGTTGATGACTATTATCAGAAGAGAAGGTCATCAAGGAAAGAGAAAAGCAGATCAAAGCCCAGCAAAGCCACTACTTCAAAGATTGTCTGCTATTGTTGCAATAGGCCTGGACATGTAGTGGCTGATTGTCCTGACAAAAGGAAGGAATCTTCAGAAAAGAAGAAGACTTATCAGAAAGGCAAGAAGGAGAAATCCTTTGTAGCAAAGAAAGATAAAAGTCTGTCAGACCAGTCAACTTCAGAATCAGGATCTGAAGCTGAAGCATATATTGGACTATATGCTGCATCTGAGGAAGAGGAGTTTATGCAGTTGCTAGACTCCATCAATGAACATCAATGCATGGGTTTGATGACAAGATCAGAAGAGGACATATGCCAGAATCAGTCTGGTCCTAATGAGGTAAACTGTCCTTCCTGTACATCTGTTTGTAGTACAAGTGAAGAATCAGCTACATCTGCATCAAGTGATGAAGATGCATCTGGATCTGAAGGAGATGTCTATCAATTGATAGACAAGTATGGGGACTTGTTGCAGGCCCTTAAGAAAAGCAAGAACCTGGTTAAAACACAGGCTCAGGAAATTGCTGAACTAAGGGTAGCAACAACTGAGTTAGAAAAAGTCCTTGATCAAAAATTAAATGAAATTGCCAAGCTGAAGAATATAACTATTATTCAGATGGGCACAATTAATTATACTAATGATCAAGTAAAGAGTCTGGAGGCCAGACTTAGAATTGAAAGGGATTTAGTGGCTAGTTACTCTAAGCCAAAATCTGTCTTACCCTTGATAGATGAATTTGTCACTCAGAAGGGTAAGGCTGGATTAGGATTTAAAGGTAACTCCAGGGCTGGCAGATTCAAAGGAAAGGCAAAGCCCCTATTCAGCCACTAAACCTTTCAGTCCCCATAAAGTTTAGTAAGGAGAAAGTGCCTTCTAACATATATGATCATGAAGACATTCAAGGTCATATTAAGACAAATGTTCTGAAGAACAAGGGTGTTAAGGCAAGCAGGCCTACCTATGGTCATAAACCCAATGGTTTTAAGAAATCAGTAGGTGAAGTTGCAACAGCACCAGCAATGAACAGAAATTCTTCTGACAAGGATGTATCTAGATCTAGATACAATAAGTTTGAATGTTGGTGCTGTGGCAAGAGGGGCCATTTTGCATTGGACTGCTGGTATAACACAAGTGTTATAAAGAATAAGAGTCTACCTGTTAGAAGAGGTTATGATAACTTTATTAATGCTAACCTGAACCAAGGACCCAAGACTTACTTGGGTTCTAAGGGTAAGTAATTCTGTATTGCAGGTGAATCCAAGTAACCATGCCCCTATATGGTACTTGGATAGTGGTTGTTCCAGGCACATGACTGGAACAAAGGGGCTGCTGAAGGAGTATTCATCTGTCAAAGATGGACATAAAGTGATCTTTGGTGGATCTGAAAAAGGAGTCATCAAAGGGTTTGGTAACATTTCTTCTAACCTAATTACTATCACCCAAGTGGCCTATGTAAAAGGTTTGAAACATAATCTAATAAGCATAAGCCAGCTGAGTGATCTAGGATATGACATTTCATTTGGTAAGGATGGATGTCATATCAAAAGGTCAAGTGATCAAGAGATCATTTTGACTGGGTATAGGAAGAGAAATGTATATTGCCTTAATTTTGAATGTGAAAATAAGGCTTCCCCCATTTGTCTTGTAGCTGATGACAATGCTTCCCATTGTGTTAAGTGGCACAAGAGATTGGCTCATCTAAACTACAAGACAATTGGCCAACTCATTAGTAAAGAACTAGTGAGGAATGGGCCTCAAGTTAAGTGTATAAAGGAAGGGGTATGCTCAGCTTGTCAAAAGGGCAAGCAGACAAAATTCCTCATTTCAAAGCCTTGAAAACAAGGATTCTGTGAGGTGCTTATACCTCTTGCATATGGATCTTTTTGGTCCTATGCCAGTTCATAGTCTAGGTAGGAAGGTCTACACTTTTGTGGTTGTAGATGACTATTCTAGATTTACATGGGTGTTCTTTCTAAGACAAAAATCTGAAACCCCAAGTGTACTACTTAATTTTGTAAAGCAAATTCAGAATGAACTGAATAGTACAGTGGTCAAAATCAGAAGTGATCATGGTACTGAGTTTCATTCTGAAAGCATAACAAATTTGTGTAAAGACTTTGGGATTTTCCAAGAGTTCTCCTCACCAAGAACACCTCAGCAAAATAGGAATTGCTGAAAGAAAGAATAGAACATTAATTGAAGCTGGTAGAACTCTATTGAGTGACACCTCTCTCCCAGAATATTTTTGGGCTGAGGCAGTTAACACTGCTTGTCATGTCATCAATAGGGCTTCTATCACCAAAAGCCACAGAAAGACTCCCTATGAGATTGTGAAAGGCAGAAAACCAAATCTATCCTATTTTAGGATCTTTGGTTGCAAGTGCTATATACTTAACAATGGCAAGTCATATTTGACTAAGTTTGCTGCCAAATCCCAGGATGGGATATTTGTTGGGTACAGCACAAATAGTAAGGCCTATAGAGTCTTCAACTTAATTACTCAAGTTGTTGAAGAATCTGTGCATGTTGTATTTGATGAAACAAGATTAATCAATTGTGAGTTGTCTTGTAGATCAAATGACTCAACAGGTATAAGCAAGAAGATGGACAAGCTCTCCATTTCTGAAGCTTCAAAGGAAGATGGAGCATTGGAAAATGAAGGCTGCTGTCCAGGGGGAGTACAAGAGATAATGGAAACTGATGAAAACCAAGAGGCTCAGCAGAATGAAGAAGCTGGAGATGCTCAACCTGAAGGGAATCTTCCTCCAGCTATAAGATATCTAAGAGATCATCCAACTGATCAGATAATTGGTGATCCAAGACAAGGAGTTCAAACTAGAAGCAGAAATCAAAGCACAGTTTTGCATTCAAGTTTCTTGTCCCAGATGGAACCTAAGAAGTTTGAAGAAGCTATCCAAGACCAGCACTGGATTGATGCTATGCAAGAGGAGCTGAATCAATTTAGAAGATGCAAAGTCTGGGAGCTTGTTCCTAAACCAAGAGGCCACAACATAATTGGCACTAAGTGGATCTATAGGAACAAGCTAGATGAAAGTGGGATAATAGTGAAGAATAAAGCAAGGTTAGTTGCAAAAGGATACAGGCAGGAAGAAGGAATTGACTTTGATCAAACCTTTGCTCCAGTAGCAAGGCTGGAGGCAATCAGAATGTTCCTTGCCTATGCAGCCTACCAAGACTTCAAAGTATACCAGATGGATGTGAAGTCAGCATTTCTGAATGGTGATCTTAAAGAAGAAGTATATGTAGAGCAGCCATCAGGTTTTATAGATCCTCTTAAACCTGATTATGTGTATAAGCTTAGGAAAGCTTTGTATGGGTTAAAACAAGCTCCAAGGGCTTGGTATGAAACCCTGTCTACCTTCCTCATTGAGAATAAATTCTCAAGAGGAAAGATAGACAAAACTCTATTCCTTAGGGAATCCAAAGGAAAGATCATCTTAGTCCAGATCTATGTTGATGACATAATCTTTGGATCTACTGAAAACAACCTTTGTAAAAAGTTTGCCAAACTTATGCAAGGGAAGTTTGAGATGAGCAGTATGGGAGAACTTAAGTTCTTCTTGGGACTCCAAGTAAGACAGACTGATGATGGATTGTCCATATCCCAGTCTAAGTTCACCAAAGAATTAATTAAGAAGTATGGTATGGAGTCATCCTCCACCATGAGAACTCCTATGGGAACTAGTATGCCTATATGCAAAGATGAGACAGGTAAACCTGTTGATGAATCATTGTATAGAGGAATAGTTGGGTCTCTACTATATCTCACTGCTAGTAGACCTGACATTATGTATGCAACATGTGTCTGTGCTAGGTACCAAGCCTGCCCTAAAGAATCTCATTATACTGCAGTCAAAAGGATTCTGAGATATCTAAAGGGCACTCCTACTCTAGGTCTTTGGTACCCTAGGAATAGAGATTTTCTACTAACAGGCTATTCAGATGCAGATTTTGCAGGATGTAGAGAGGATAGAAAGAGTACTACAGGTACTTGTCAATTCCTGGGAGGAAGACTAATATCTTGGAGTAGTAAGAAGCAGACCAGTGTGGCAATTTCCACAGCTGAGTCAGAGTATGTTGCTGCTGGAAGCTGCTGTGCACAGCTATTGTGGATGCAGCATCAGCTTAAGGATTATGGTATTCAGGTAAGTAGAACACCCCTTTTATGTGATTCAAAGAGTGCTATTTCTATTGCTAATAATCCAGTTTCTCATAGTAGAACTAAGCATATAGAAATCAAATACCATTTTCTTAGAGAACATGTAGAAAGAGGAGACATCTCATTGGAATTTGTAAAAACAGATTATCAAATAGCAGATGTATTTACTAAGCCTTTAGATGAAACCAAATTCAATAAATTCAAAATTGAATTAGGTATGTTAACCATTGATTAATGTATTAACAAAATCATTAACAATGCAATTGAAGTGGTATATAAGTAAGTAAAGGTAATAACAACATAATCAAGTGTTAAAAAGGACACATTGAAGTTACAGAAATTGGCTAAGTAAGAATGTGTCGACACATTCAGTAGTAATGTGTCGACTCAGAGAAATTATGTCGACAAGTCAGAAATATTGTGTCGACACAGAGAATATGTGTCGACACTTGAGAGTTATATTGTCGACTTAACCAGAAATGTAATGTCGACTCAACCAGGAAAATGGTGTCGACACTTACAGAATATGTGTCGACACTTATCCTTAGAGTCGACACAGAATTTCTGTCTATCTAAGGTATCGACATAACCACAAATTGGTGTCGACACATAGTAGGCTGAAGTAATGTCGAGACAATAGAAGTTTGTGTCGACACATTCCGTCTGTGTCGACACATTTTGACTGTTTTTGGCGCCTTTTGAACTTCTTTCAACTGAGGCTATAAATAGGTCAAAAACTCATTCTGTCGACACGCTTCCAAGGTTTTCGAGACTAAAACCCTGTGTCGACAGTCTATCTTTCTCTCTTCTCTCAAGCTTTCTCAACGAACCGATGGCGCCAAGGATTGAAGACAACATTAATGAAGGGTATGAGTTGGTGCGCCAGGCCTTTGCAGAGGCGCCGCCAGATGTTCAAGGAGTTATCACCCTCCTCTCTGAGTCAGGGTTAGAATTTCTCATCTCAGAACCAACAAAAATCTGGAAGAAGGAGGTGCACGAGTTCTTTATCTCTGCATCAGTTCACTCGACTGGCCTCAAGATTAGGTCCACAGTTCAAGGGACTAAGGTGAAGATTAATCAAAGAAGTTTAAGAAAGATCTTTCAATTACAAGTAGTTGAGAATGAAGAGCAAGTACCTAGTTCTAAAACAAGGGAAGCCCTTCAATGGTGTGGACTGGACTCAGGCTTGAAGATTGGAGCTGCATTCAATAGGAAGGGTATGAATCAGCAAGGGAAGTTCTTATCTGAAATAGTTGGGAAAGTGATCCTCTGCAAGACAGGTGGACATGATAGGATTTCTGCCTATATGTTCAGCCTGATGACCAGGATTGTTTTTACAATTCCTACTGATTGGTCAGGAGTGATCTTTGACAAGATCAAAGAAGGAATCAAGAAGCCTAACATGGCCAGGATCATGAGCCTATACCTAACTGGAATGATTCCTGAAGTGATGCAGCAAGTGCCAGGGACAAAGATTAATCATATGAGAAGAATGGATATGAGACTGTTCTCAAGGTGGGATAGGGTACTGTCCAAGGATGTGCCTGAAGAGAGCAGGCCAGACACCCCTGTGAAATCCCCTACTCAAAACCAAGAACCTGAACAACTACAGGACAACCCACTCAGGACACAGGTTGAAGATCAGCCAGACTCAACTGTTGTCCAGCAAGTGTCAACACCTGCACAAATGCAGGGGGAGCCAGTTTCCACTCCTGCTCAAAAGGTATCTACTCCTGATCAGGTACAAGTATAGGAGAAGCTAATGTATTTTACTATAAAAGACATTGCTCATATTCTTATTAATGCACAGGTTCAGGAAGAGCTAGTGTCCACTCCTCCTCTAAATACTGAAGTACAAGTGCAAGAGGAAGCACAGTTAAACTTATCTCAAGATTTAACTGCTGCAGAAGTTACAGCTCAACTGGAATTTACTCTGGAGGAGTTATTCCCTGATGATGATACTACTACTGATAAAGTAGGAGGTGGACAAGAAATTGAGAAGTCAATAGATATGGACATTGATCAGGAAGCTGAAGTTGAGACACAAGTTGAGGGGGAGCCATTGGCTGTTGAAGCTGAGCAACAGGTCACTAGGACAGATACAATTAATCCTCCTCAAGAGAGAATTCAATTAGATACTTCATCTGAAACTGAAACTGAAGATGCCAGGATGGCAAAGAAAAGAAAACTTGTTGTATTTAAGAGAAGAAGCAAGAATTATAAGCAGGCTTTACAGACCACACCTCTACAGGTATCTCCAGCTTTTGATTATAACAAATTTATGGTAGATCTACAGGTAAAATTGGATGAACAAAGGATGGTTCTGGAAAAGTATGTTGATGAAAATAGCAAGTCACTTCAGTTTGACTTAGCTCAGGATATAAAGTCCATCCAGTTTCAAGTCAACATGCATAAAAAGGAAATGACAGATTGCTTCCACAAGGGTGGCAATGCTGTGGTTTATCTAGCTAAACAACAGGAGGCTATTACTACAAAGGTGGATGACATTGCTTTGAAGCAAAGCTATATTTTGGAAAACCAGCTAAGAATGAATGATAATTTAACTGAATCTCATAATGAGATCATTGAGGAAGTAAAGAAGATTGGTCCAGGTCTGCCTGCAGATAGAGCCAAAGAAAGGGACGAATTTGATAAGAATTTTCAAGCTGTCATTGCTTCTGTTAAGACAGCCATCTCAACCTCTCAAAAAGAAATATCTGAAAAGCTTAACAAGTTAAAACCATTTTTTAGAGAAGGTGTGAATTATTTGGATGGCCAAATCAGATTTCAGAAGGAAGATCTAAGAGATCATGTATCTAGAGAAGCCATAAAGGGGGAGAGGATGCTAATTCATGCAGGCTCAGAGCACTCCAAATGGGTGACCAATAGTATCCGAGCCACTTTGGGATATCCCCCATTGTGTGATGATGCTATGGTGGCTGAATCAGGAATACAATCAAATCTACTTGAAGGCAATCAACCTGAGGTTGCCCAAGTCATTTACCCCCCTCCAGATTTTGACATGATTGATCAGAAGGTTCAAGGAATGTATAGTCCTCCAAAGGAGGTTACTAATATTGTCTTTGGGAAGGTTGATAAGCCTGAGGCTACTCTGAAAGAATAGCAAGAAGCTCTATTAGCAAAGAAAAGATTCAGAGAGCAGGCTGTACTTAAGCCAGATTATGAGCAGTGGAGTCCTACTTCAAGGAACATAATACTCACTGCATGGAAAGCTGTACAAGATAAAGTTCATGAGAGAGGGAAGTGGTACAATGAGACAGAATGGCAGAAATATGAGGCAAGACAGGAAGCAATAGTCCAATTTAGAAGGAAAGCTAAGCTGGGGAGGCTGCCATCTGATGCTAAGGAGCCAAGCAAGTACTTTCCAAAGCCTTTTCACTACTTTGAAAGGCAAAGGATCAAGGAAGAAGCTCAGAAGAAAGCTGATCTAAAAGGAAAGAAGATAGCTGAAGAATCAGAAGCTCCTGTGACAGCTACAATTCAATCTGGAAAAGGGATTATCATTAAAGAGCCTGATCAATCCTGATTATGTTTTTTAATTCCTTCATAGTGTTTTGTAATGTTGTGATGTAATCATTAAATGAAAAACAATGTAATCAAACATTACCCAGTTATAAACAAAATGTTGTTTGGCATATTATAATGTGCATTCTGTGATGGATTATTTTGTTTATGTTTTGTTTATATTAAGTATTCCTGTCATATCATATATCATCATTTAGTACTGTTTATAAATGGTGTATATCATTGGCTAGAAGGGTTATGACTTCTCCAAATAGGGGTAGATTGTTGGGTACATTGGAAAATGTGTAACTAATTTGAAGAAGCCCAACCTAGCTCAATGATATACATCAAGGTGTATTTGATGTTTTTTTTTAGTTGACATGTGCAGGTGAAGGATTGATAAAGTATGCAGCAAAATTCTAAGTCCAAGTGTCGACACAGAGGAAGCAGTGTCGACACATAGAAGAAAATAGTCGACACATCACTGGGAAAAAGTGTCGACACAAAGGAAGCAGTGTCGACACATAGAAGAAAATAGTCGACACATCACTGGGAAAAAGTGTCGACACAGAGGAAGCAGTGTCGACACATAGCAGTTAGTCTACAACTACACTGGGAAAAAGTGTCGACACAGAAGAAGTAAGTCGACACAACACTGGGAAGCAGTGTCGACACATAGCAGTTAGTCTACAACTTCACAAGGAAAAAAAAGTGTCGACACAGAAGAAAAGCGTCGACCTCAACATTGGGAAAATGTGTCGACACAGAAGAGTAAAGTCGATCTCAAGATTGTCGACACCAGCTGGATGTGTCAACACAAAAGAATATAGTCAATTTCAAGTTTGTCGACACCTGAAGGCTAAGTCGACACTTACTAAGTTATGATTCTACAACAACTGTGTCGACACACAGGACTTGTGTAGACACACTGAAGAGTCAAGACCAAGTTATTTTCAGAAGGAGCTGTGTCGACTCAAAGGCAACTTAGTCGACATCACTGAAGACTGTGTCGACACCAAAGTCAATTGTGTCGACACAAATAAACAGATGGTCTCGACACTTTCTGACAGACTGTCTCGACAACTTATGGTTCAAGACTAAGGCACAGGACTTGTTTGGAGACTTGACAGCTGAGGATTGCCACCAGTTAACTGAAGCTGTCAGACTTGTCAGAAAACGGTTAGAAACCGGATCAGCCGGTTACCATAAAGAAAGTCTATAAATAGACGGATTCAGAAGGAGAAAGTAACTGTTGGAAAACATTGTTGAGAATCAAAAAGTTGAGAAGGATTACGATCCAATTCATTTCAAGAAAGTGCTAGGCACTTAAGAAGATCTTCTCCGGGAGATCTAAGAAGACTATCTAAGGATAGATCAAAGAAGAGTTCTAATCAGAATTCAGAAGAATCATTCAAAGTGCTGGATAGAGAGAGATCAAGCCAGAATTTGAAGAAGAAGAAGAAAGAAACCACCAGTGGATTCTCAAGAAGCTGTTTGGAAATCAACTCAGCTAAGTTCTTATTCAAGAAGCTTTGAAGAAAGCTCAGATACAGTTGATTTCATCAGCTGATCAAGAATTGTCTTGGCCTTTTCTCTCTCAATTTTAGGCAAGACAGTTAGATAATATTTTCCATATTTCTGTAGGATCTGTTTACACAGATCTGAGTTGTAAGCCTATGTTATAAAGGCTGAGTGTAGGAGTGTTGAACTCTGAGTGGTAGGGCTGTTTGCCTGAGTGTAGGAGAAGGATCTTCTCTGAGTTGTAGGCCTTGGGGCAAGGCTGAGGTAGGGCTGTTGTGCCTGAGTTGTAGGATCTATTGATCTGAGATTAGTGGAAGTTTGGCCAAATCTAGCATACTGCTAGATAGGTGAAGGGGGAAAGTGGATGTACCCAGACCTTGGGGAACCACTATAAAATATTGTGCAATCTGTGATGTTTTATTTTCTGTGATTGCTGTGAATCTTTTGTCAGTCATTGAATTGAATTCTGCCTAGAAGTTTTTATAAATAAGCAGAACCTATTCACCCCCCCCTCTAGGTGTCTAGGCTGTCTTGAAAGTTAAACAATCAGTTTTGACATCTTCAAATAGGGGGAGAATGTTGGGTCCATTGATCCCAATGGCCCTGATTTGATGATATCAAACGTGTCAATGAGATAGACATAGTTATATTTGATGTATGGTTAAGTTCATGCATACAGTTTATTCTTTGTCACAATGATTGGACACCTAGTTCAAGAAATAATGATAGGTGGACTCCAGGTGGAGCTGGAAACTCAGAAAACTACCTAAGTCCAAAAGCGTTGAGTGAGGCAATCTCACTCAATGCCATTCAAATAATAGTGCTGAGAGAAGGCAGGCTGTAACGCCCCTATCCGTCGCATAACACATAGCAGTAGGTCCGGCCAGGGTCCGACGCCATATACCACGGACAGACCAGTGGTTACTCATTGAAACCACTCAACCAATACACACGTCCTACACAGAGCATCTAGCAGAAGCAATTTATTAAGTTGCAACAATAAGAACCCTGCCAACAAGCATGAATGTCCACTAACAGAAAACCTAGTAGGAATGAAGTACAAAATACAAAAAAAAGTACTGGTCTTAAGGCCTTACAATTGTTCACTTGAATAAAATTGTGTTTTACAAACTTCGGCTCGTAGGCCGACCACACATGAACTAATAAAGTAAACACACAAGGACTTCAAGGTCCGGCTCAGCAACTTGGGCTTTGGCCCACTATTTACCGCTCGGCTCCGCAGCACCTGCAAGCACAAATCACTGCAACGGTGGCAAATAAGAATAACGGTCAGCTAAAGCTGACCAAATTATAACGATTCCGCCCCCAAACTAGGGCGGCAAAGCTTCTTACCTACACTTGTTAGCAAAACAAGCAACATAGCGAATAAACATCACATCACAGGTGCATGCACACATGGCCATACACCCCATGCTCTCAGGGCACTTACTCGGCGAAGCCAGTCCGAACCCAGTCCGATCCTTGACTCCACCACCACCCTAAGGGCGGTAAACCTCGTGAGCATTTATTCCTTTCAGCCGTAGCCTAGACTCGATCTCCAAATCATCGGTAAGTGTCACGTAGCTTTAGGTCTCTTTAACCGAAACAGATGGAGCAGGTAGGGTTCCACCAGCCCGTTGCTCACCCCGTCATGGCCATTTGGCCTTTGATGCGAGCCAAGCTTCCCCAGTCCCAACTATCGATAAAACACGGTACATAGCCCCGCTATATACCTGGATGGCTCCCAGGCCCCCAAAACGGCAGAACTTCACTTCCGCCCAGATTTCCGGGTGTGCCTTGGGGTTAATCCCCAAGGATTCCTGCTGCAATCTACCACGTAGAAACTCGAAAATAACAAAAGGGCACAGAGTGTTCTCTGGCTATCAATGCATAGTAAATCCTCACCGATCAAGACCAACATGTCCGGGTAGGCTTCACACATATTGCCTATGTCTGTACTACGATTCTGGACTCTAACAAGGGGGACTTTAAATATCTACCCCAAGGAATACCGCAAACTCACTGCACACTCGCGGGAGCGGGTTTTCCCATGTAAACGAAGAAGAGCTTCACATGCTCAAGTTGAAAATCGTTACCCTAGCATTTCTCCTCGGCGCCATGGAAAACAAAGCGGATGAACAGCACCGCAACGATATTGCCTCCGCGGATCTGGGCTCGTTTTGCGGTTTGGCGCTCCAAATCTCCTCCGGCGGGCGGATCTTCCTCTTCCTCCAAACTCCTTGCTCTCCCTACTCTCTAGGTTTTATAAAGAGAATGGCTAAGTGAAAGTGAAGGTTAAAACCCCCAATCCCGGCCTTAACCCTAGCATGGAGAGCCCTGGGCCGTTAAATCAAAAAAAAGGAAACGAACGGTTGCGATTCAACCCAAAATTAAACTTCCCGTGCCGAACACGGCTTGTGACACGCCCGTGTCCAAGGCCGTGTCACTCATTCGCCGTCGAAACCGTCGCGACCCAAAAAGAACACGGGCACTCGACACGCTCGTGTCATACAGTACACGCCCGTGTAGCTGGGTGTGTTCCTCCATCAACACAGGTCCAAAATGAACAGAGCAAGACACGGCCATGTGACACGCATGTGTCACATGCCGTATGCTAGACACGCCCTGGGACATGCTCGTGTCCCAGACCATGTAGCTTCCTTAGCACAACACACCAAATGACCCGAGTAGGACACGAGTATTCGACACGCCCGTGTCGGACCCGAACACGCCTCTCAGGTCATGCGTCCTCACTCAATGATCATTGAGTGAAAGGCTTTGAGTGACTGACATGCCCTGGGACACGCCCGTGTCCTAGGCCGTGTTCACTACCCCCAATGACCGTTGACTACAATTTTGTTGACCACGCGACCATCGTCGAACCCGAGCACGACACGCCCGTGTCCCAGGCCGTGTCACCTCTACCAAATCCCATATTTGGCTCAAAACACCACCTGTCACTCTTTTGAGTTTCAGGGCGTTACACAGGCAGTCAAAACTGATAGTATTGCAAAGGAAAAAATCGGGCTAAGTCCAGAAGTGTTGAGTGAGCTCAACTCACTCAATGCTATACAGCAAGAAGCATTGAGTCAAGTTTATCCTGTCATAGCCTTACTGTGAAGACTCTAGAAAATCGGCTAAGTCCAGAATCGTTGAGTGAGGCAAGCTCACTCAATGCTCTCAACGCCATCAAGCAAAGTTGAAGAAATTTCTATGTCCAGAATCACTGAGTCTACCATTCATCGAGCTGAGCTTAACTTTCATCGACAGGAGATCAGAGTTCGTCGATCTCAGCTTTTACCTATAAGAAGGACTCAACTATCAGAATCGTCGACCGAAGTTCAGTTTTCATCGATCGGAGTTTGGATTTCATCGACTAGGAGTCAGATTTTGTCGACCTCAGCCTTCACCTGAAGAAAGAACTTGGCTTAGAGAATTCATCGATCTTAGCTTCACTATTTCGTTAAGCTGAGCTCGGGTTTCGTCGAACTGAGCTCGAAATTCGTCGACCTCAGCCTTCACCTAAAGAAAGAACTGGGCTGAGAGAATTCGTCGATCTCAGCTTCACTATTTTGTCAAGTTGAGCTCAGGTTTCGTCGAACTGAGCTCGAAGATCGTCGACCTCAGCCTTCACCTAAAGAAAGAACTGAGCTTAGAGAATTCATTGATCTCAACTTCACTGTTTCATCAATCTGAGCTCATATTTTGTCGAGCTGAGCTTGAAGTTCGTCGAATGCAGGATTTCATAAAAGTTAGTTGATTTTGGCTAAGTCAAGAATGATGTTGACTCAGCAAAGTCAACAAACTTCAGATTCGATACAAATCGACATTAACGTCGCCGTCAGTCTACAGTGGATCTCAAGTTAATAAAGCTGAGGTTTTAACCACCGTTAAAACTGAGACACGTGTCGATCATCTCACCAATGTGACGGGATTATAAATAGCAGAAGAGATCGAGATATAAGAATGTTTTGATTGGATTAATTTCTGATTAACTTTCTGAAAAAACGAGAAGCGGAGTTCGTTGTCTTAATCCGCCATTATTGCAGAAGCCAAGAACCTCAAGTTCAAATCTGAATGTCTTCTAAGTTTGCTGGTGCAATCAACATCCACTCCAGTAGGTTCAGAGTAATCCTCTAAGAGAGATGAATCAGCCTAGGCATGCCCTTGCTGAAGTTATCTTATCGATCTAAGCCAAGCCAGAATCTGAAGATCAATTCGCTGGATCAAAGAAGAAGAAAGGGCTGAAATCTACTATGTCCAGATCGGGAGATATTCCTAACGAAGAAGAAGCAGATTCATCTACTAGTTGATTCTAGAATAAGTCGGGCATCATTTCAAGATCGTTGTATCATCTTGTTGCTGTGAAGACGAAGTTAGGGCTAACATCTGCTCGGTCTAGGTAGACAGGCCCAGAGAATTTTCTCTGGTGTCTGTAATTCATTATCTTGAATATTTCTGTATAAGTTTTATTTTTAATCTGAGTGGTAAGTCTAAGGCCTGAGTTGTTAGCCTGTGTTATAAAGGCTGAAGTATGTTGAATATTTCTGTATAAGATTCATTATCTTGAATATCTCATTGGACTGTAGACTGAGCAACACGGCTTGGGACTCGGGTGTGTCCAAGGCCGTGTCCTACTCTGTGTACTCAAGTGAGTCTCGAGTGGGTCTCGAGTGGGTCTCGAGTTGGCCTCGAGTGGGGTACACGACCTATGACACTGGCATGTCCAGGACCGTGTCCTATGAGTTCGACGGAGTGATCTCGATGAAATGCACTTGACAATCCTCGAGAGGCAAGTCGAGTTGGGCACAAGGCCTATGACACATGCGTTTCAATGGTCGTGTCCTTCTCTGGTTGTGGCTAGGTCTCTGAGGGCTATTGAGCACGGGCTGGATACAGACGTCCGAAGCCGTGTCTGGCACACGGCATGTGACACGGGCGTGTCACAGGGCCGTATCCTGGTCTGGCAAAGTTGGTTTCTTTGCCGCTTAGAGCACACGACCAGTGACATGGGTGTGCCACAAGCCGTGTTTAGCCCAGGAAATTGATTTTCAGGGCGATTCTTGGCCGTTCATTTCCTTCAATTAGGATCTGATGATCCAGAGATCTTCCTGCTGTTATAAGGCCGAAATTTGAGGGATAAACTCTCATTTATATCAACTCTTTCTCTTTCTAAGGTGTTAGAGAGTGGGGAGAGCAAGGAAGAAGATGGAGGAGGAATCCGGCCACCGGTGGAGCTTCAAAGCCCCGAATCACATATCGAGTCCAGATCTGAGGAGGTAAGGTCATTGCGATGCTTTTCATCCGGCTAGTTTTCCATGGCTCAAAATAAATCGTCAAGGGTAACGATCTCCTTCTTGGACAAGTGAAGTCCTCCTTTATGCATGTGCATGGAATCCTCAACCAAGAGGTGGAAAGCGTAAGTGATTCCAGCGGGTTGATAGTTTATATCCCCAGTTAAGTCTGCATCTAGATCCATAAATATATAGTACGGAATAGGCATGCTGTGTGAAGCTTATCCGGACGGTTGGTCTGGATTGGTGATGTTTATGTTGCGAACCGGAGAAGACTCTGTGTATGAAATGAGTAGTTTATGGAGTTTGTGAGGTGCCTGTGAATTGTGAGTAATTCTAAAATACACAGGAAGCTTTGTGTGAGCTCCTTGTGTCGTGCGCTCTGCGTGAGTTGTATGCTCTGTGAGCTGTGTGCTAGAAAGGAAAGGGAAAGCCGACCAGCGCCAAGATGTGCGCTATTGATGAGTTGAGCAACGGGAAAGTGTTGACCTGTATCTGCATTATGAGAGATTGATTGGTGGAAATGCAATGGGGGGGCTGCGGGCCAAATCCAAGGTTGTTACACCACTGTGGTGGGTCGATCTAAAATACTCAATTATTGTTGTGAGGTTAACACCTCTGATTGGTATGGGAAAGGGAATCTCCAGCATGCGTGTTGTAGTAGACTAATGCCCCATAGCCAACAAGTTAAGAACCTCTAATCGGTGGTGTTACCAAGGATAATTCGGTACACCGTAAGCGTTCCCTGAGTGCACGGAGCGTCTGGCTCTAAGGCCGACATTTGTGATGATATTGTATATGAGAGTACTTGAAAGTGCGGAAGAGAGATCTACCTTCACTCTAGAGGGGGGGGGGGTGAATAGAGTATTTTAAAATAATTTTCAGTTTAAAAGAAATAAGGCAGATAAAGATTTAATTTATGTTTAAGTGTATATGTGCTTGCTATGAAACAAAGATAAAATAAAAACTAAAGAAACACACAGCACAAAGCAAAGATAAACACACAGCAAACCAGACGACACAAGGAGCTATAGTGGTTCCCCAACAACTTGGGTACATCCACTCTTCTACCACCCTTGGTAGGAATCCACTCAGGAAGAGTTGATCAGGTGTCCTGACACTAAAGAGCTTTTGACAAGGTGCTCAAAAACCAAAACTAGATTTTTTGATCAGGTGTCTTGCCACCATTGAGTTTTGACAAGGCTCTCAGAACCACACTCAAAACTTTTGAAGGGAGTCTTGATAACCCTTTTACAGCAGTAAAATAAAAAGGAGTTGAAGGTGTCTTCTCTGTTCTCAATCAAATGAGAGAAGCACAAGTGGATTTGATGAAGATGTCAAAGCTCCACCTGAGATGTAGAATGGTTCAGGAGTGGAAGCTTTGCACAGGGTGATAGGCCTTCAATGAGACTTCTCCAGCAAATGATGATTTCAGCAAGGCTGAAATGTGAGTTGTCTTGGAGAGTTGAATGATGAAGCCTTTTAGCACTTGAAGAAGATCTTTTAGTCACAGAAGATGAAAACTTGATTAGAGAATTTTTGCTGTTCTTCTTCTGTAATGCAATTCTTGTGTCTCTTAGTGTTGGTGTTGAATGGTCTGCCTTCTTTTGTCTCTCTTTTCTTCAGCTCTAAAATCTCCAAGAGAACTGAGAGAATAATAATGAATTCTTGACTTGAATGACCGAATAAACAGTCTTGAATGATTTCCAAAAACATCATTTGTCTCTAGGGAAAGTCCATTAGCAATATTCCATTTTTACCTTCCTTGACATTTGCATCAGATAGCTTGAAACGCCTAGGAAATCTTTTGCCATTAATGCAGCAATTAACTCTGAAAGAATTTGAAATAATTCCATAACTGATATTGACTTGATAGCAGAAAACGTCGACCTCATCAAGAAATAGTCGATCGGAGATCGACTATGGTCGACCAGAGCTCAGAGTTAATGAAATTGAACTGGAACAGAAATAGTCGATCTGAGCTCGGAGAAAATGGAGATAAGCAACAGACAGAAGGCGTCGACCTGATTTGGACATAAATCGTCGACCTTAGCTTCAACAGAAAACGTCGATCGAAACTCAGGGAAAAAGCGTCGACCTGAGCTCACCAGAAAATGTCGACCTGGCTAAGGCAGAAATCGTCGACCTTGCTAAATCAGAAATAGTCGATCTTGAGCTTGGCAGAAATCGTCGACCTTCTCTTAGACAGAAATAGTCGACCTAAGCTTGACGACAAAGCGTCGATCTAAGCTTGACGACAAAGCGTCGATCTAAGCTCAGCAACAGAGCGTCGATCTAAGCTTGACGACAAAGCATCGATCCAAGCTTGACGACAAAGAGTCGATCTAAGCTCAGCAACAGAGCGTCGATCTAAGCTTGACGACAAAGCGTCGATCCAAGCTCAGCAACAGAGCATCGATCTAAGCTTGACGACAAAGCGTCAATCCAAGCTCAGCAATAGAGCGACGACCTAAGCTTGAAGACAAAGCGTCGATCTAAGCTTGACGACAAAGCGTCGATCTAAGATTGACGACAAAGCGTCGATCTAAGCTCCACGATAGTCGACCTAAGCTCGACTAATTTTAACATTTGTCTCATCTTTGATTCCTGATCTTGAATGGTCCTGGGGGAAGCTTCAAACCTAAGTTCTAAGCCCTAGACACATTCTAACTTGACCTTTTCAACTATACAACTAGGTCAAACAGATATCCTAAATACATAGTGATCCTTGCCCAAATTAGTAATAGGGTGTTCCAACAATCTCCCCCTATTTGGGTTAGGATTACTATTTACAGGACTTAGAATAAAATACAATCATCAAATGCAATCAAGCAATAAAAATTAAAGCAACAAACAGCATAGCAGCAATCTGATAGAACCTCAGCAAGAGATTTAAGAAATGAATAAGCCATCTGCATACAAAAATCATTCCTTTTTACTTCCTTTCTTGAACAGAATTTCCCTGTTGGGATTGAGGGATTCCTTCTTTGATCTCCTGTCATCTTCTGCACCTAAGGAGGTTTGAGCTTTTGCTCTGGGAACCACAGCCTCAGTATACAGCTTCATATAATCTACAGGATCAAAGAATTTCCTTGAAGAATACCTTTCCAACTCTTTTTTTCTTTGCTCAGATAGAGTGGAGATGTTTGAGGTGTCCTTGCCTTGCTCTCTTGCCTTCTTCAGCTGGTCCAAGGCAGCAAGTTCTTTCATCCTGGCAGTCCAGGAATTAGGATTATTTTCAGGATCCTCAAAAGGAATAGGAGCTTCATATCTGTTAATGGTTTCAGGAGCAGTAACAGTTCTTGATTCAACAATTTCTCTGAACTTATATGGGTAAGGACCTTGAGATGAGTCAAGTTGCCTTTGTCCTTCCCTTTGAGTTCTGTAGTCTCTTTGATTACCTCTATACTGTCCTCTTCTGGACTGATTGCCTCTTTGATAATGCCCTCTGGGAGGATATCTTTGAGATGGTTGAGAAGGGCTTTGCTTTGGAGCCGAAGGTAGAGAAGCTGAGCCTCCACCTGATCCAGAATTTGGAGGAGGAGGAGGAGGCTGAAACTTAGAGGAGCCTTTCTCATACCTGTCAAATTTTCTCTTTTTCTTTAATGCCTTCAATTTATTTTTGGAGTATTGCATCCACGGCTCAGTAATTTGGTAATCATGCAATATATAGTAGGGTACATCATTTGAATCCTTGGCTTTTTCGAGAGGAACTCTTTTCAGAGCTTTGCTTCTTGCTTTTCTTTTCCATACAATAGTACCATAAGAGTCATCAGATTCTGTTTGGAACTGATCACATTCAGAACTTTGAGGTTGATCATACAGATCGTCGATCCTTTTGATATAATCTTCTTGATCTTTGAGCTTTTCAGAGACAACAGGAGCAGGAGGAGAAGGTATAGCAGCAGAACAAACAGTATCAGCAGGAGAAGAAACATCAACAATCATATCATCAGCAGCAGAAATCTCAGCAGACAAAACAACAGTCATAACTTCATCATCATCAGCAGCAGCAGCACAAACCAAACCAACATCCACAGCTTTAAGAGAATTGACATAAGATTCAATTATACTGGGATCACATATTGAAAGAGGCACAATGGCCTTAGTAAAATCTTCAGCTTTCTGAACAGGAATTGGTGCAATTTGATGGTAGATAGAATCAAAACTACTCAGCAGTGACCTGAGGTCCACTGTAAATAAAAGCACTGGAGCAGCAGTATCAGCAACAGGCAATATAGCTGGAGGAGCAGCAACAGCTTCAATAGCTTCATAAGGCATCTCCCCCGGGCTTGATGCAGACGGAGCTGGATCAAGGCACCTAAGTGAAGGATTGGCCTGCGGAGAAGAGAGAGCGAAGAGTTTGGAGGATAGCTCCTGAATGGACTTCTGGATTGGAGCCAAGGAGGTCTCCAGCAAAGCCACTAGCTTGGGAGCCAGTAGCTCATATAGCCTATCGGCCAGACTCGGGAGATCCACTTGCTCAAGAGAGACTTGAGTAGAGGTGAATGAAGATGTGGATGGGACTGAAGAAGTGGCTGCACGACTTGAAGGTGAGAAAGGAGGGATGGATGGCTGGGATATAGGGATGGTGGATATGGATGGTATCGGAATGGAGGTGGATGGTAAGAAAGTGGGTTGATCCAAAATGTCATACAACAATTGTTGGTAAGAGTAGGAGGATGGAGGATCAAGAGAGGAGGAGGGAGAATCATCCATGAAGGAATCATCCAGAATGGAAGAGTCAATTGATGGATAATAGAAAAGAGGGTGGAATGATTCTGAAATGGTGGCTGGAGGAGATGAAGAAGGTAATGAAGTGGTGATGGGGGAGGAGATGACAGGCTGAATGAGAGAAGAGGAAAGCAATGAAGAGACAAGGGGAGGAGGAGAAATAGGAGCAGAGGAGGAGGCAGGCAATCCCTCAAGAGATGCTGCAGGGGAAGAGACTGATAAAGTCCTTGTGCCTGAAGCAATTGTTACAGCAGCAGCCCTGCTGGGTCTGAGGATCTGCCTGTCCCACTTGCTGAATAGGGCACAAGATAGCCTCTTTGAAGCATTTATGTGCATCCCAGTTGAAATCAGCAATTCTGGGCACCTGGAGTGCAGAAATACTCCTAAAATCCTACCAAAATTCACAGAAGACTTGCTAATCTTCTTCTTGATTGAGTTAAAGACGATTGTTCCCCAATCCACTTTCTTCCTATCAAAATTGCACCCATCAAGTTCAACTGATACTGCGTGATTGTATCATGCGCCGAGTGCTTTGCCAAAAGCACTTTTCCTGTAATGTCGGCGAGAAATTGAAACTCAATAGCCAAATCCTTCTTCAATAACCTGTTATGGTTCGCGGCAGAATAACCCATTCGTTCTAACAACGAATTAACTTCCTCTCCAGACAAAGCGAAGGAATCAATTCCAGAACTGAGAGCGAACACTTCCGTCAGGAGATTTGGGGATAGCGGTACCTTCATTCCACTGATTGTTCTGACAACAGTAGTCTCGTTCTCAACTGTTGCTGAAAACACCCATTCTTTAATCTCATTTGCTGCAATCTTAATTCTGGTTGACATCAACCGTACTAGCTGCTGGTCGCGGCAAAGATTCAGAATGTCCTTGAAGCGCTGATCGCTTCCGTCGAAAGAGTCCATGTCGATGTCAAATCCTGTATCAAACTTCATTTTGGAGAGAATAGCGACTGTCGCTGCCATCTATACCTGCAAAAGTTCAACAAACAAGACCAAGTGTAGAGAGTTTTGGAGGGAAGAAGAAAATTTGCAGAGAGAATGAAGGCGAAAGCGACGAACGGCGGCCGAAAAATGATTTTATATTAGGGTTAGACACAGAAAAGAAAAAAACCGTCAAACTCCGTTCGAAGTTTTCGGCTGACGGGGAAACTGAAGAGTCTTTAATGACGTTGAACTCTGTTCAACGCTATTAAATAGCGTCGAGCTCAGCTCGACGATGACTAGTCAGAAAAAAGAAACTAGCGCTAACTAAGGAAGCTGAACTTCGATCGACGTTTTTGTAAAACGTCGATCTCCGGTCGACGTTTTTTTTTTAAAAACGTTGATCTCAGTTCAGAGACAAGATATATATTATAGACACTGGAAAATATAATATTATTTAGCCTAGTCTTGGTCTGTTTTTAGCTTTTGAAATCTTGGGATTTAATTTAAACTTCCTCCATCTAGCATTCCTAACAGATTCAGGAAGAAGGTATGCTTCTTTTCATCCAATGGTTTGGTTAAAATATCTCCCCTTTGCAAATCAGTTGGGATATATTGAAGTTCAATTTTATTTTTCTCTACATTATCCCTTAAAAAGTGATGCCTAATCTCTATATGTTTTGTCCTACTATGGAGGACTGGATTTTGTGCTATAGAGATAGCACTAGTATTATCACAAAAAATTTTAGACATCTCTAAGTTGTAGCCATAGTCTATGAGCTGATTTTGTATCCACAATATTTGTGAACAGCAACTGCCTGCAGCCATATATTCAGCTTCAGCAGTTGAGGTTGACACAGATGTTTGCTTCTTACAAAACCAGGAGACAAGTCTGTCACCAAGGAACTGACAAGTTCCACTAGTGCTTTTTCCTGTCTACTCTGCATCCAGCATAATCAGCTTCTGAAAATCCAGTTAATTCAAATCCTGAGTCTTTTGGATACCAGAGTCCTACATTTGGACAACTTTTTACATATCTAAGAATCCTTTTAACTAGAGTTAGGTGTGACTCTCTAGGGCTTACTTGGAATCTAGCACATATGCATGTAGCAAACATTATATCTGGTCTACTAGCTGTAAGGTACAATAGAGAGCCAATCATTGCTCTATATGTTATCTGATCAACATGTTTGCCATGCTCATCAGCATCCAATACAGCATTGGTAGGCATGGGTGTTTTCATACAGGATGCCTCAGACATACCAAATTTCTTAACCAATTCTTTAGCATACTTGGTTTGGGAAATAAATATGCCTTCAGCATGTTGTTTTACTTACAATCCTAAGAAGAAGGAGAGCTCACCCATGCTACTCATTTCAAATTTAGAATGCATCAGGTTAGAAAACCTTCTGCACAAATTTGAATCAGTAAATCCAAATATGATATCATCTACATAAATTTGTACTAGTAGGGTATGGGACTTATGGGTTCTAATAAAAAGACTTTGGTCTACTCTACCCCTTATAAAATCATTTTCCAGAAGAAAGCATGCTAGGGTCTCATACCATGCTCTAGGAGCTTGCTTGAGACCATATAATGCTTTATGCAATTTGAAAACATGATCAGGATAAGTTGAAGAGATAAAACCTGGAGGTTGTCTAACCTAGACTTCCTCTTTGATGTCTCCATTGAGAAAAGCACTCTTTACATCCATCTAGTAGACCTTGAATCCCTTGTGAGCAGCATAAGCTAGGAATATTCTAATGGCCTCTAACCTTGCAACTGGTGCAAAGGTCTGGTCATAGTCTATTCCTTCTTGTTGAGAGTAGCCTTGAGCAACTAGCCTTGCCTTGTTTCTGACAATAACTCCTTGATCATCCAGCTTATTTCTGAACACCCACTTTGTTCCAACAATGGAGTGATCCTTTGGCTTAGGCACTAGTTCCCAAACTTTATTTCTTTCAAATTGATGCAACTCCTCTTGCATTGCAATGATCCAGTGTGGATCTTGCTCTGCATCTTGAATTGATTGAGGCTCAACTTGAGATAGAAAACAAGTGTGCATCAGGTTCTGGTTGACCTGATTTCGGGTTTGCACACCAGTTGAGATGTCTCCAATCACTTGGGAGATTGGATGATCTCTTGTTGTTACTAGATCAACAGGGGATGTTGATTGTTCACCAACCTGTGTTGTTGTTTCCTCTTGTGGAATAACAACTGGCTCTTCAGGATGATTTTCTTCAAGAGGTTGAACTTCTTCTTCATCATCACTGCTCTCATTCTTTTGCTGAATAGGTTGAGTGGCTGTATCCTCTTCTTTAACCTGTAATTTGTCCATACTTTCTGAAATAGAGTGTACCTGCAAAGGTTCTATGGTAGAAGTAGACTTCTCCTTATAACACGTGTTAGTCTCATCAAAAGTAACATGAACAGATTCTTCAATTTTACAAGAAGATTTATTATATACCCTATAAGCCTTGCTGATCATGGAGTATCCCAGAAACACTCCTTCATCATCTTTAGCTTGGAATTTTGCTAAATACTACTTGTCATTATTATGAATATAACAAGCACAGCCAAAATTTTTAAAATAATCTACTTTAGGTTTCTTCCCTTTGAGCAATTCATAGGGAGTCTTACCCTTCAGTTTATGTATTAAACTTCTATTCAACACATAGTTGGAGGTGTTCACTGCCTCAGCCCAAAAGGATAGAGGTAGTTGAGCATCTGTCAACAATGTAGTAGCAGATTCAATTAGGGTTCTATTTTTCCTTTCAGCTACCCCATTTTGTTGAGGAGTTCTAGGGGCTGAGAAAGTGTGCCTGATCCCTTCACTTTGACAGAACTCTTGCATAAGAAGAGAATCAAACTCTGTCCCATGATCACTTCTGATCAGGGCAATGTGAGTGTTGAACTCAATCTGTATGCATTTGAGAAACTCTGTCAAACACTTAAAGTTATCAGACTTCTTCCTCAGAAAGAATACCCAAGTGAATCTAGAGAAGTCATCTACAATCACTAAAGCATAAGATTTCCCTCCTAAGCTTTGTACTGTAATGGGTTCAAAAAGGTCCATGTGTAGCAGATACAAAATCCTAGGTGAATCACTCTTATTAAGTGACTTAAAGCTATTTTTAGTTTGCTTGCCTAATTGACAAGCCCTGCAGAGTCCTTCCTTCTTGTAGGGGCCAGAAGGTAGTCCTCTAACAAGGTTGTCCTTAGAGAGCCTAGCAATGGTTCTAAGGTTTAAATGTCCTAATCTTTTATGCTATAAATCATTTGGCTTGCATACTGAATTGAATAAACAAATGTCTGTATGGGTTGAAAGAAAATTTACTAGATAGATGTTACCTTTCCTTTTACCTGTTAACACAGTTGTGTTATTTTCTGACTTGATATTGCATAGGGATTTGTTGAAGGTCACTTTATATCCTTCATCACATAGTTGACTGATGCTTATCAGGTTATGCTTCAGTCCTTCAACATATGCCACTTTCTTGAAAGTGACTGAGCCTATCTGAACAGTACCATATCCTTTGGTTTGGCCAAAATTTGAATCACCAAAAATCACTTTGGGTCCAAGTTTGGTTATGAAGGATGATAGGTTCTCCCTGTTCCTTGTCATGTGCTTTGAGCACCCACTATCCAGATACCATTGTTGGTTAGATACTGGATAGGTCTTCACCTGCATATAAACATTTTATTTGTTTTTGACCCAGTTTACCTTGGGCCTAGGTTGATAGCCTTTAAAATCTGAAATGAAAGACATCCCCGGTTGACTCTTATAACCCTCAGGATGATATCTCCTAGGAGGTACTATCCATTCAGTATAAGGGTTGAAACATTAGGATGCAGGACTTCTAGGATTTAATTTAGATTTGCTTCTGAAGGCATGTTCATGGCTCTGAGCTCCGTTCAGAGATCGTCGAGCGGAGGTCGACGTTCCTGGGTAGGATCGTCGAGCTCCGTTCGAAGATCGCCAGTGCTGAGCTTCAGAGTCCAGAAAGCATTGAGCTGAGTTCGACGTTTCAGCCTTATATCGTCGAGCTCTGTTCGAAGCTCGTCGACCTCTGCTCGACGCTTTCTGCTGAACCATGATTTTCTTTGGCAGTTCAGCATTCTTCCTAGCTACCTCTACTACTCCCTTCCCTTTATCAGAGACAAATTTGATTGGAGTTGTTAATATTGTAGGTTGGCTGGATGAAGCACCCAAGCCCAGTGTACTATTGAATCTAGAGTTCACTGTGCTTGTGATGTCCATTAGTCTGATACTTCTCCCATTGAGGGATTCTTCAAACTTTTTGGCTTTTGACAGTTCACTTTTTAGTGAAGCTATCTCCTCCCTATAACATTCCAACTCCTCAGAGAGTTTGAGGTTATTTGAGTTTAGGACACTTTATTCAGATAATTGATTTCTGAGAGAGATTATCTCTTTCTCAGATTTTAGTAAATCTAAGCACAGTGTCTTAAATTCAATTATAAAGTCCTCAGAAGTAAAATCAAAAGAGCTGATTACCTGATCTTCTTCTGGTTGAGCTTCTGAATCTGATTCTGACTCTTCTGCTTCTGAGTCTGTTTGAGAGGCATTGATAGCCATCATGCAGAATTCCTTTTCATCAGCATCATCCTCATCATCACTGGAGCTGGATGAGGCTTCAGAGTCCTCTTCAGTTTCACTCCATGTCTCAACAACAAATCCCTTCCTTGTATGTTTGTTCTTGCTGAAGGAGGGTTTGTCTGAGCTGTTCTTTCTGAAGTCTTTTTCCTTTCTTCTTTCTATTCTATCTTTCTTGTCCTTGTTCTTATTTTCTGGACAGTCAGGCACAAATTGGCCTGGTTTCCTACAACCAAAACATATGATTTTTTTATTGTTATTTGATTTATCATACCTTGGTTTATCATGACCCTTCTCTTTCTGAAGTCTTTTCTGGCCATCTTGTAGAATCTTTTGGCCAGTAGACTTAGGAGCTCATCATTTCCTGTAGCTTTATCTTCAGGCTCCTCTTCTGCAGCTTTGAAGGCTATGGTCTTTTCTTTCCTTGTGACTGGAGAAGTAGCCTTTTGTTCTTCTTCTCTATTTTTAATGAGCAGCTCATAGGATTTGAGCTTGCCCAGGAGAGCTTCAGTGGTAATCTCATTTAGACCTCTGGCATCTTTGATTGGCCAAATTCTTGAATCCCAAGTGCTGGGGAAGCACATTTGGATCTTGTCATTAAGCTCAGTTAATGAGATGTCTTTATCCAAGGTCTTTAACTCATTGACAATCAGACTCAATCTGTTGTACATATCTGCTACTGACTCAGTCTCTCCTTTCTTAAAATTCTCATATTGGGTTATGAGGTGAGATCTTCTGTCTTTTCTTTCGTCAGCAGATCCTGAGACAATATCTGAAAGTTTGTCCCCATATTTCCTTAGCTGAATTGCATTCAGCTACCTTCTGAAAAATCTCATCAGACATTGTCTGGGCTAAGATGTTCATAGCCTTGGCATCTACAGTCTTCCACTTCTTTATATCTGCATCTGTTCCAGAAGGAGGTGGAACAGCATTTGTACTTGAGCTTGCTGGTGGACTTGGACAAACTGTCAACACAGAATTGAAAATATCTTCATCAATAGAATTCATGTATAATTTAATCCTTGCCTTCCAGAGTGCAAACTTTGAAAGATTGTACACTGGTGGTCTGGTGCTAGCATAATCTGTATTCTGTGCCATGGTTTTATAAAAATAAATATAATACAACTAATAACAAGCCTCTATAGAAGGTTGATCTTTTTCAGAGATCTTTTGGTTCAGGTGTTAGCCTGTACAAGCAACCAAACTAGTGATGGTTTAGTTGTTGTATAACCAACCTCCCTCTGATACCAATTGAAAGTGCGGAAGAGAGATCTACCTTCACTCTAAAGGGGGGGGTGAATAGAGTATTTTAAAATAATTTTCAGTTTAAAAGAAATAAGGCAGATTAAGATTTAATTTATGTTTAAGTGTATATATGCTTGCTATGAAACAAAGATAAAATAAAAACTAAAGAAACACACAGCACAAAGCAAAGATAAACACACAGCAAACCAGACGATACAAGGAGCTATAGTGGTTCCCCAACAACTTAGGTACGTCCACTCTTCTACCACCCTTGGTAGGAATCCACTCAGGAAGAGTTGATCAGGTGTCCTGACACCAAAGAGCTTTTGACAAGGTGCTCAAAAACCAAAACTAGATTTTTTGATCAGGTGTCTTGCCACCACTGAGTTTTGACAAGGCTCTCAGAACCACACTCAAAACTTTTGAAGGGAGTCTTGATAACCCTTTTACAGCAGTAAAATAAAAAGGAGTTGAAGGTGTCTTCTCTGTTCTCAATCAAATGAGAGAAGCACAAGTGGATTTGATGAAGATGTCAAAGCTCCCCCTGAGATGTAGAATGGTTCAGGAGTGGAAGCTTTGCACAGGGTGATAGGCCTTCAATGAGACTTCTCCAGCAAATGATGATTTCAGCAAGGCTGAAATGTGAGTTGTCTTGGAGAGTTGAATGATGAAGCCTTTTAGCACTTGAAGTAGATCTTTTAGTCACAGAAGATGAAAACTTGATTAGAGAATTTTTGCTGTTCTTCTTCTGTAATGCAATTCTTGTGTCTCTTGGTGTTGGTGTTGAATGGTCTGTCTTATTTTGTCTCTCTTTTCTTCAGCTCTAAAATTTCCAAGAGAACAGAGAGAATAATAATGAATTCTTGACTTGAGTGGCCGAATAAACAGTCTTGAATGATTTCCAAAAACATCATTTGTCTCTAGGGAAAGTCCATTAGCAATATTCCATTTTTACCTTCCTTGAAATTTGCATCAGATAGCTTGAAACGGCTAGGAAATCTTTTGCCATTAATGCAACAATTAACTCTGAAAGAATTTGAAATAATTCCATAACTGATATTGATTTGATAGCAGAAAACGTCGACCTCATCAAGAAATAGTCGATCGGAGATCGACTATGGTTGACCAGAGCTCAGAGTTAATGAAATTGAACTGGAACAGAAATAGACGATCTGAGCTCGGAGAAAATGGAGATAAGCAACAGACAGAAGGCGTCGACCTGATTTGGACATAAATCATCGACCTTAGCTTCAACAGAAAACGTCGATCGGAACTCAGGGAAAAAGCGTCGACCTGAGCTCACCAGAAAACGTCGACCTGGCTAAGGCAGAAATCGTCGACCTTGCTAAATCAGAAATAGTCGATCTTGAGCTTGGCAGAAATCATCGACCTTCTCTTAGACAGAAATAGTCGACCTAAGCTTGACGACAAAGCGTCGATCTAAGCTTGACGACAAAGCGTCGATCTAAGCTCAGCAACAGAGCGTCGATCTAAGCTTGACGACAAAGCATCCATCCAAGCTTGACGACAAAGCGTCGATCTAAGCTCAGCAACAGAGCGTCGATCTAAGCTTGACGACAAAGCGTCGATCCAAGCTCAGCAACAGAGCGTCGATCTAAGCTTGACGACAAAGCGTCGATCCAAGCTCAGCAACAGAGCGTCGACCTAAGCTTGAAGACAAAGCATCGATCTAAGCTTGACGACAAAGCGTCGATCTAAGCTTGACGACAAAGCGTCGATCTAAGCTCCACGATAGTCGACCTGAGCTCGACTAATTTTAACATTTGTCTCAGCTTTGATTCCTGATCTTGAATGGTCCTGGGGGCAGCTTCAAACCTAAGTTCTAAGCCCTAGACACATTCTAACTTGACCTTTTCAACTATACAACTAGGTCAAACAGATATCCTAAATACATAATGATCCTTGCCCAAATTAGTAATAGGGTGTTCCAACAGTACTTGTGTGATATATAAATATATATGTTGTGATTGCGATGCATGCAGGGAAGGAACCACTACCCCGGGTAAGGGGTAGGGTCATTATAATTGGTCAGCTGAATGCTGACTGTTGCTTTGTTTATCACCCTTGAGGTGGATGTCCATATGCAGGTATTAATGGACTGAATTGGATTGAGCAGGCTGAATACCTTGCTGGTTGTAGGCCCTTTAAGGTCGTGCAAAGAATTATATTTTCATGTGTGGTCGGCCTACGTGTCGATGTATGAAACCACATCTGTTAAGAGAAACATGTAAAGCCTTAAGGCCTTGAGCGTTTGTGCTTTTATACATTCTTGGTGATATATATAAATGTGTTGTTTATATATTTTGTGGACATTCAATGTGATAAGTTCTTGCAAGTTAAAAGCTTTCACTAGAATGCTCTGAGTTAAGATGCGAGTAGAAAGTAATTTTGATATTCATACGTGATTTCGCCGTTTGTCTGTGAAATATGGCGTAGTGCCCCGGTCGGACCCTCTGTTATATTCCATGTGACGGATGGAGGCGTTACAAATTGGTATCAGAGGATAGGGTTTAGTTAGGATAACATAATTGAACTCAAGAATTTCCAAAAGGAATGCAATACATGTGATTGAGAAGCATGAGCGCGTATACTAGGTATGTTTGCCTTTATGGAATGGACGTTAATGGTGTTTTGTACACATATAGGTGACGAGGAGTGGTGTGAGGCAATCGGAGCCCCAACAATCTATAGAGAGTTAGGCCCCAGTTGAGGCGCCCATACCTCCTCCCTCGGCGGAGACCATATGTTTACCTACTAAGGCGGTGCTCGCAGCACTAAATGCACAGCCTATTTGGCAGGCAAGGCCTGTAGTGGTGCCAGTACGGCTTGGTCTGAGGCAAGAGCCTGTTGAGGCTCTAATTGACGAGCAAGCAGCTGACGAGCAACTGAAATGTTTTATGGATTTTCTTCCACCTACGTTTATAGGGGCGGGTTACCCAACGCAGGTCGAGGACTGGCTCGCAAGAGTGAAGAGGATCCTAACAGCAATCAGGACTGAGGAGGGGCGAAAAGTTACCTTAGCCACTTTCTTGCTGGAAGGAGAGGCGAGACTTTAGTGGGATGAAGTGGAATTGCACAACTTGGTAGGAAGAGACCTAGGGGAGATATCGATAGAGGAATTCTCAAAGTTATTTTGGGCAAAGTATTTGCTAGTGTCGGATCGAATTGCAATGGAAAATGAGTTCCAATGTCTGGTGCAGGGTGAGAGTAGTGTTTATACTTACCTGCATGAGTTTACCAGGCTGGGGCACTATGGGGGTATACTTTTGCTAAGGAGGAGCGAAAGACGAATAGGTTCTATGAGAGACTTCGTGATGAGCTGAGGTTGGCGCTTCCGAGTTCGGAGAACAAAGGCCTCTAAGCGTTAGTAGATACATCACGTGCGCTGAAGAAGGATTTGAAACAGGTGTAGGACAAGAGGAACTTGGCGGTGGAAAAGCCGAAGTTCAAAGTGTCGCAGCCAGAACAATCAGAATTTCAGAAACAAGACAAGAAGAGGTTCAGGCCTGTTGAACAAACTTCTTCGAATTTTGCTTCGGGAGCAACATATGGGCAAGGACTTGTTGAGACACGTATTTGTTCTAATTGTGTGAAGCAAGGACATTTAGCCCATGCTTGTTGGAGTGGCCCTCCAAACCGTGAGAAAAAGACAGGTGCGTCTTATTAGGAAAAGGGCAAGGCAGTGGCAGAGTCATCTGCATCCCGGGCGCAACCTTGAGTGTACAATCTCGAATTACAGGAGCCGCAAATCTCAAATAGTGAAGAGCAGTAGCCTCGTATGTATCATCTAGAATTATAGGAGGCCATAAAGCGGAGTATGAGGGATGCAGATGAGCGGAAATAAAACAAAGAGTGCACTTTACTGTCTTCGTGATGTAATAAAGTACATGTTGTATGTATGTCTGATAATATGTTTGTTAAAGACTTGTCTTTGTGCGATGCCGTAGGGAGAGACAAGCTTCGGCATCTGAGCTCTAAACCCGGGTTGTTCTATAAAAGGTGCAACAAAGGCATGGTTGTGTTGATGTCTACTATTGAGCTAAATTTCGGGATGAAATTTTTTTAAGTGGGGGAGGATTGTAACACCCCAAAATCTCATTGGACTGTAGACGGAGCAACACGGCCTGGGACACAGGTGTGTCTAAGGCCGTGCCCTACTCTGTGTACTCGAGTGGGTCTCGAGTGGGCCTCGAGTAGGGCACACGTCCTGTGACATGGGCGTGTCCAGTCCGTGTCCTATGAGTTTGATGGATTAATCTCGACGAAATGCACTCGACGATCCTCGAAAGACAAGTCGAGTTAGGCACACGGCCTGTGACACGGGCATGTCAATGGCCGTGTCCTTCTCTGGTAGTGTCCAAGTTTGTTAGGGTTGTTGAACACGGACTGGACATGGGCGTGTCTGAAGCCGTGTCTTGCACACGGACTGTGATACGGGCGTGTCACGGGACTGTGTCCTGGTCTTGCAGAGTCGGTTTCTTTGCCGCTTAAGGCACACGGCCTATGACACGGGCGTGTCACAAGCCGTGTTCAGCCTAGGAAATTGATTTATAGGGCGATTCGTGGCCATTCATTTCTTTTAATTAGGATCCGATGGTCCAAAGATCTTCCTGCTATTATAAGGCCTAGAGTTGAGGTATAAACTCTCATTTATCTCAAGTCTTTCTCTTTCTAAAGTGTTTGAGAGTGGGGAGAGCAAGGAAGAATGTGGAGGAGGAATCTGGCTGCCGGTTGAGCTTCAGAGCCCCGAACCACGTGGCGATTCCAGATCTGTAGAGGCAAGGCCGTTGCGGTGCTTTTCATCCGGCTAGTTTTCCATGGCTCTAAAGAAATCGTCAAGGGTAACGATCTCCTTCTTGGACAAGTGAAGTCCTCCTTTATGCATGTGCATGGTATCCTCCACCAAGAGGTGGAAAGCGTAAGTGATTCCAGCGGGTTGATAGTTGATATCCCCGATTGAGTTTTCATTTAGATCTGGAAATGTGTAGTAAGGAATAGGCATGTTGTGTGAACCCCATCCAAACGGTTGGTCTGGATTGGTGTTGTTTATGTTGCGAACCGGAGAAGACTCCGTTTATGAAACGAGTAGTTTACGGAGTTTGTGAGGTGCATGTGAATTGTGAGTACTTCCAAAATACCCAGGAAGCTCTGTGTGCGCTCCTTGTGTCGTGTGCTCTACGTGAGCTATATACTCTGAGTGAGCTATGTGATGAATAGGAAAGGGAAAGCCGATTCACGTCAAGATGTGTGCTATTGACGAGTTGAGCAACGGGAAAGTGCATACCTATACCTGCATTATGAGAGATTGATTGGTGGCAATGCAATGGGGGCTACGGGCCAAATCTCGGTTTGTTACACCACTGTGGTGGCTCGATCTAAAATGCTATATTGTTGTCGTGAGGTTAACACCTCTGATTGGGATGGGAGAGGGAGTCTCCAGCATGCGTGTGGTAGTAGACTAATGCCCCATAGCCAACAAGTTAAGAACCTCTAATCGGTGGTGGTACCGAGGATAATTCAGTACATCGTAAGCGTGCCCTGAGTGCACAGAGCGTCTGGCTCTAAGGACAGTATTTGTTATGATATTTTACGTGAGAGCACTTGTGTGATATATAAATATATATGTTGTGATTGCGATGCATGCAGGGAAGGAACCACAGCCCCGGGTAAGGGGTATGGTAATTATAATTGGTCAACTGAATGCTGACCGTTGCTTTGTTTATCACCCTTGGGGTGGATGTCCATATGCAGGTGCTGACGGACTGAATTGGATTGAGCGGGCTGAAGCCCTTGCTTCTTGTAGGCCCTTGAAGGTCATGCTAAGAATTATATTTTCATGTGTGGTCGGCCTGCATGCCAATGTATGAAACCACATCTGTTAAGAGAAACATGTAAAGCCTTAAGGCTTTGAGCGTTTGTGTTTGTATACATTCCTGGTGATATATATAAATATGTTGTTTATATATTTAGTGGAAATTCAATGTGATGAGTTCTTGCAAGTTAAAAGCTCCTGCTAGAATGCTCTGAGTTAAGATGCGAGTAGAAAGTAATTTTGAAATTCATATGTGATTTTGCTGTTTGTCTGTAAAATATGGCGTGTGGCCCCGGTTGTAACGCCCCAAAACTTGGAAGAGGAACCGATGGAGTTGTTTTTGGCCAAGTTGGGTTCTAGGTAGGCTGAAACGGCCTGTGATACGGGCGTCTCACTGGGCGTGTCATGCTCGGGTATGACGTTTTGCCGAGAGGTCGATAATTTTTCGGTCGACAAGCGTTGAGTGAGAACACGGCCTATGAAACGGGCGTGTCACTTGAGACACGGGCGTGTCACTTGAGACACGGGCGTGTCCTAGGGTGTGTCGAGCACTCAACGATTTTGCGGCGTTGAATGAGCATACGGTCTGGGACACGGGCGTGTCCCAGGGCATGTCGAGCACTCAACGATTTTGTTGTGGCATTGAGTGAGGGCACACGGCCAGAGACACGGGGGTGTCAATGGTCGTGTCCCGCTCAGGTTGTTTGTGCGGAGGAAGTTACATGGCCTGGGACACGGGCATGTCCCTAGGATTGTTTAGCACATGTCATGTGACACGGGCGTGCCACATGGTCGTGTGCCTCTCGGGACATTTTTGGTCCTGTTTTGTTTGGGGGGACATGGGCCGTGACACAATCCTTGACACGGGCGTGTCACCTGAGATACGGGCGTGTCCGAAGCCGTGTCAAAGGTCGTGTCCTGTTCGGGATTTCTGGTTTGACGGCGAGTAAGAGAACACGGCCTTGGACACGGGTGTGTCACAACCTGTGTTCGGCCCAGGAAGTTTATTTTTTAGGGCGAATCTTGGTCGTTCGTTTCCTTCTTTTGGGATCCAAGGGTTGTGTTAGGTCATTGCTAAGTTTAAGGCTGGGAATAAGGGTTTTCAAACCCTTATTTCTCATCTTCTTCCTCTTTCTAAAGCTTTAGAGAGAGGGGAGAGCTAGGAGGAAGGAGGAGATCAACTCTGGCGGCCGGTGAAGCTTCGGAGCCCCGTTTCAAAAGCGGAGTTCAGATCCGCGAAGGCAAGACCATTGCGGTGGTGTTCATCCGGCCAAGCTTTCTCCATGGCTAGGAAGAGGGGTCATAAGGTAACGACACTTCTCCTCTTGGTTTTAGGATGTATGCTTATTATCTTTTCTTTTCATATTTGGGCTCCGGATCTCTCAAATGAGAGGGGTTTGGGTCGTCATGGTTCAAGAGGAACCTCCGGGTCAATTGAGTCCGTCCCTGGCATATTTTTGTATTAGAGATCCACTCTGTTAGTGGATTAGGCATTATGGGTGAAGCCGTAGTCACGACCGTTAGTCCGACTCGGTGATGTTGCATAGCGAGCCTTTAGGATTCGGTAGAAATCTGTTGCAGTAAGATGTCGTTGTGATGTGTGCGTTTTCCCCCTTTTCTTGAGTGAGTACTCGTAGCCAGAACCGGACAAGGTTAGCTCCGCATTGGCGGTAGATGTTTTCCTTGGTGCACGGGGACGTTACAGTATAAATGGTGGATTAGGGTGGGAAAGTTATGGTTGTGCTATGCTAAGGCGTGGCTATGTATTTGTGGTCGGCTGGCTATCCCGTGACATGCAAGTCATGTGGGGTGTGTGTCCCGGTGAGACTAGTCCCCTTCTGTTAGTCTGACGAGAACGCCAATCATAGGGCAATCCCGGGCAATGAGGCCATGAGCGGGTGGGGTCCAGCGAGTGTTCATAGAATTGGTTGGTGTATGAAACGGAATCCTGACGTGTGAAGTAAGAATGTGCAGGCAAGCCCGGGGTTTAAGACCCATGCGTGGGTGGGGCCTTTGCAAGATTTCCGTGTAACGGTGTTTTGGCCGTTGGGGACATGGTTGTTCCCTTATGTTGTGGGGCTTTATGCCAATGGGGAAACGGAAGTACCCGAATTGTTTGATGATGTTTTAGATGTATACGAGTTAGGGTGCCTTGGGCGAAGCTCGGGTTTGTATACATGCTGCATAGTAGGCCCCTTTTACACTGTTCTCAACATAGAAACGTGTTTGTAGCTTGAGACATCCAAAACTGTTTTAAGCTTTATTTATTTATAATATGGTATACGAAGTGCTGACTTGCAGGTTGGAGGGGTACCCCAGGGTCCGTTAGGGCGACCGGAAGGAGATGTGTTGGTTAAACAGTAGAGGTCAGCCTTTGCTGACCCACGTTACTTAAAATCTTTACATGGCAAGGGTCGCAAGTGGGAGCTAGTGCGCCGGGAAAAAAGCCCTAAGCCTCATGAAGTGTTGTTGTACTCTAGTTTGTTTCCTTTTCTTGTATTGTTTGATCTATGATTTGGACAATGTCCGGCTTGCACGCTGAGGTAGCCTAGGAGTGCTTTTGCACGTTCATGTATTGACTTGTGGTTTATTATTTGATGGACACTATTTTGTAAGGCCTTAAGGCCTCTGGATACTCTTGTGTGTAGTGGATAAATTCTAGTGGTTTTGCTTTGTTTCCGCTGTGTTTAATCCTGAGTTTTGAGGTGGGGAATCAATATCATCTTATAATGCTGAAGCTGTGGCGATTGTATGTCGTGGGGCCCCAGCCGGACCCTTACCATATAGTCATTACAGGGGAGGTATTACAATTTGGTATCAGAGGGAGGTTAGCGTTCCAAGGAGAGAATTCGTGGTCAAAAGTCAAAATCGAGTCGCGTATAAGAAGTTATCCACATAGGAGTATTGAGGGATCCTGAGTATCCCTGTGTTTGAGTTTTGCGATTAGAGACTGATTTGTGTTTTTCTTTGCTTGTGTTAAGAGTGCAAGTAACGAGGCAGGGACGTCGAGGCCAGGAGAAGAGCTCTCGGCGAGTAGCGCTACGGCTCAAGGTCTTTTAGGCTTGGGGGTGACCCCTGCCGACTTTTGCTGCATGCTTGTCGAAGCGATGGTGGCAGCCCAAGCCATAGCTGTAGTGCAAGTAGCAGCCCCCGTTTCTCAGGTAGCAACTCCTGCTACCCCGGATACGGCAACTACCGTGCCGGGTGAGGAAGCCAGGCGGGCAGAGCCGCTGGCCAAAATGGTGATTGTCGGGCATGGAGACCGTCAAATGAAGTATTTACTAAGCTTCCATCCTCCAACCTTTAAGGGAATCGGCACGCCTACAGATGCGGAAGATTGGTGGGCTCAGATTCAGGAGCTGTTGAGAGCGGCTGAGACACCGGACGAGAAGAAAGCGGAGTTTACAGCATTCATGTTGGAAGGGGATGCCAAGTTGTGGTGGGCGGGCTATAGTGGCCGGCAGTTTCCTGGACGTACACCGTCCATTGAGGAGTTTGGGAATGTTTTCCTAAAGAAGTACATTCCCGCATCAACAAGGTTAGCCCTCCAAAGGCAATTTCTGCACTTGGTGCAGCGAGACAAAACCGTGGATGAATATGTTCAGGAGTTCACTCGATTGGGTCGTTATGCGGGAACGACCATGGCAGATGATGAGGAGAGGGATAACCTCTTCTACCACGGGTTGAGGGAAAACCTGAGGCAGCCACTCATATCCATGAAACGCGCGGGTTTCAATGAATTGGTTGAGGCAGCCAGGATTTTGGAAAGTGATATGGAGAGAACCCAGCGCCGCAAGGGTTTCACACCCAAGCAGGGAGAAGGGAAGCCTTCTCAGTCCCACGGGAAGTCAGAAGGGAGCAGATGGAAGAACAAGCCTCACCCATACAAGTCTGGTGAGAAGAGTAATTGGACGTCCGGAGGGTCTCGCTCTAAGGGATCTCTGGCGTGCTATACTTGTGGCAAGGCTGGTCATATAGAAAGATTTTGTACTCAAGGAGGCACAGAACAAGAGCCAAGGCAGGAGCAGACTGTGCGCTCCGGCCCCAGTGCCACACCAAAAGGGAAGATGGCAGAATTGAGCGCTTCTCGGTTTCAACCGATGCAGCCCAGGGCCTATAACCTTGGGCAATAGGAAGCAATCTGTTAACCCGATGTGGTGAAAAGTATGAGAGTTTAAGCTGCACCTTAGATTCCTGTTTTCAAGCCACTTATGTTTGTTGCATGTGTTTAGGCTTTACGATGATTTCCGGGTACCCCGCTAGGGTACTGTTTTATATGGGAGCGTCGCACTCCTTTCTTGCGAAAAACTTTATCCGGAGGATCGGAGTTGAGTCTATCTATACGGACTCAGAGTTGAAAGTGCGCATACCCAATGGGTCATCTATGACTACCAGGGCTAAAGGGCGTATTTGTTTGAGTCTAGATAGAGTCGACTTCATGTTGATGGCAGCAGTCTTACCGTTGGCCGAGTTTGATGTAATTTTGGGGATGGACTGGCTAACGGAGCTGCATGCCAGTATCAATTGCCTGTCCAAGGTGGTAACCCTGAGGGGCGAGGGGCAAGCAGAAGTCAAGTTTGAGGGTCTTCATGGGGTAGCCGATACCCTAGTTTCGGCCATGCAATTAGTACGGGCAGTTAACCAAGGAGGGGTAGCCCTAGTAGCACTATTGGAGGTTAGCCTTTTCAGGTTATCTCTTGGAGGAAGTACCCATGGTGGCAGAATTCGTAGACATGTTTCCTGAGGAGCTGTCGGGATCGCCTCCTCGGCGGGAGATTGATTTATCTATCGAGCTAATGCTAGAGGCTAGACCGGTGTCGCGTCCTCCCTTTAGGATGTCACCAAAGCAGTTGGCCGAACTTAAATTCCAATTGCAAGAGCTTTTGGAGAAGGGATATATCAGACCCAGTTCTTCACCGTGGAGTGCGTCGGTGTTGTTCGTAAAGAAGAAGGACGGTAGTATGCGGTTGTGCATAGACTACCGAGAGTTGAATAAACTAACTATCAAGAATAAGTACCCGATTCCTCGGATAGACGATCTGTTCGATCAATTAGTGGGGATGGGGTGGCAGTAGATCCAATGAAAGTGGAAGCCATCATAGATTGGCCAGTATTGATGACCGTGGCGGAAGTTTGGAGTTTTCTTTGACTAGCCGGGTACTATCGAAGGTTTGTGGAAAACTTTTCGCGGATAGCTCTACCCCTCACTTCACTAACTCGTAAGGGTCATAAATTCATGTGGACACAGGAGTGCAATCAGGCGTTTGATACCCTGAAGGAAAGGCTTATGACGACGCCAATCCAAAGTCTGCCGAAGGGGACCGAAGGATTTCAGATTTTCAGCGACGCATCCGGATGCGGTTTGGGGTGCGTTCTGGTGTAGTGTGGTAGTGATATCGCCTTTGGGTCTAGGCAGTATAAGCCACACAAGAGAAACTACCCCGTCCACGATTTGGAATTGGCGGCGGTAATCTTTGCGTTGAAATTGTGGCGGCACTACGTTTATGGTGTGAAAGTGGAGATCTTCATGGACCACAAAAGTCTGAAGTATCTCCTAGATCAGAAGGAATTAAATATGCGGCAGCGTAGGTGGGTCGAGTTCCTTGGGGACTACAAAGTGGCGATTCAGTACATACCAGGCAAAGCCAATGTGGTGGCTGATGCTTTGAGTAAAAAATACTCGGGGCAAGGAAATTGGATTGAAGCTCATGATGAATGATTGAGACGGGACTGGGAGTCCCTCGGCATGGAATGTGTAGCCAGAGGCGAGTCTAGCGTGGCTCGGTTAAACTGGATTGAAATGCAGAACGATTTGTGCGATCGTATTCGGGAAGCGACCTGTTTGGATGTAGAGTTCCAACCATACGTGGAGAAACTCAAAAGGGCGAGGGTAGCGCCTGGGAGATGATTGATGGGATTCTGAGGAAGGGCAGGAGGATTTGTTTATCGCAGTTCGGCAAGCTCCGTGAGGAGTTGATGTTTGAGGCCCACTTCTCAAAGTACTCCATTCACCCGGGTAGTACAAAGATGTACTTGGATATGTAGAAATCCTATTGGTGTCCTGGTCTGAAGCGAGATGTAGCTTTGTATGTGAGTCTTTGCCAAGCCTGTGCCTTGGTGAAGGCCGAGTGTCAAAAGTCGGGCGGGTTTTTGAAGCCTCTTCCTATCCCAGAGTGGAAATTCGATGACATCTCCATGGATTTTGTACATGGGTTACCTAGATCGCATCATGGCAACGATGCCATTTGGGTGATCGTGGACCGCTTGACCAAAGTGGCACACTTCATCCCTAATCGGAAGGAGGATAACGTGGAAAAGCTGGTGGAATTGTATATTCGCAACATTGTGCGACTACATGGGATTCCAAAGATCATAGTTAGTGATCGTGACGGGCGTTTCACGTCTAAGGATTGGAGGTTGGTATAGAAAAGCCGGGCACAAAAATCATGTTCAGTACGGTCTTCCATCCTCAGACTGACAGGCAGACCGAGAGACTGAACTGTACTCTGGAGGATATGCTGAGGATGTGCACTCTCGACTTCGGCAAGAAATGGGAGGATCATATCTTCATGGTATAGTTCGCATATAATAATAGTTACCAAGCAAATATCAAGATGGCGCCAAACGAAGCTTTGTATGAGAGGTGGTGTCGAACACCGATGTCTTGGATAGAGGCGGGAGACACCAAGTTGTTGGGGAAAGAAGTGGTAGCTGACGCTAGTGAGTTGGTGCGAACCATTCAAGAGCGTATGAAGGTAGCTTAAGATCGGCAAGCGAAATATTTTAACGCACGCCACAGGAATGTGGAGTTCGCGGTGGGCGACTGGGTTTATCTAAAGATCAAGCCGTTCAAAGGCATTTCACTTATTCGCCGACTCAAGAAGTTGAGTCCGAGGTTTTTGGGACCGTTCGAGGTTATAGAACGAGTAGGAGAAGCAGCTTACCGATTGGCGTTATCCCCGAGACTAAGTGGATTACACGATGTCTTCCATGTCTCCGTCTTGAGGAAAGCTCTGTTAGAAGCTGGCGTGGTGATCGAATCGACAGCAGTGCCGATAGAAGAGGACTTGAGGACGCGAGTTCGTCCAATCGGTATAGAAGATTCAGAGGTTCGGCAATTGCGGAACAAGGAGGTTAAACTTATAAAAGTTCATTGGGACAACTGCGGCCGCGAGGAGCTTTATTGGGAACGATAGCAGGCCATGCTTGAGGAGTACCCCGAGCTTTTCTGTTCAGGCACCGTTTATGTTTTGTTTACCTTCTATAGTTAAATTTCGGGACGAAATTCTTTTAAGGGGTGAGTAATTTTAACGCCCCAAAACTTGGAAGAGGAACCGATGGCGTTGTTTTTGGCCAAGTTGGGTTCTTGGTAGGCTGGCACAGCCTGTGACACGGGTGTGTCGAAGGGCGTATCGTGCTTAGGTTCGACGTTTTTGCCAAGAGGTCGATGATTTTTCGGTCGACAAGCATTGAGTGAGAACACGGCCTATGACACGAGCGTGTCACTTGAGATACAGGCGTGTCCTAGGGCGTGTTGAGCACTCAACGATTTTGCGGCATTGAATGAGCACATGGTCTGGGACACGGGCGTGTCCCAGGGCATGTCAAGCACTCAATGATTTTGTTGTGGCGTTGAGTGAGGGCACACGGCCAGAGACACGGCCGTGTCAATGGTCGTGTCTCGCTCGGGTGGTTTGTGCGGAGGAAGTTACTTGGCCTAGGACACGGGCATGTCTCTGGGCGTGTTTAGCACACGGCATGTGACACGGGCATGTCACATGGTTGTGTGCCTCTCGGGACATTTTTTGGTCCTGTGTCGTTTGGGGGGACACGGGCCATGACACGGGCCTTGACACGGGCTTTGACACGGGCATGCCCGAAGCCATGTCAAAGGTCGTGTCCTGTTCGGGATTTCTGGTTTGACGGCAAGTAAGAGAACAGGGCCTTGGACACGGGTGTGTCACAACCCGTGTTCGGCCCAGGAAGTTTATTTTTCAGGGCGAATCTTGGTCGTTCATTTCCTTCTTTTGGGATCCAAGGGTTGTGTTAGGTCATTCCTAAGTTTAAGGCTGGGAATAAGGGTTTTCAAACCCTTATTTCTCATCTTCTTCCTCTTTCTAAAGCTTTAGAGAGAGGGGAGAGCTAGGAGGAGATCAACTCTAGCGGTCGGTGAAGCTTCGGAGCCCCGTTTCGCAAGCGGAGTTCAGATCCGCGAAGGCAAGATCGTTGCGGTGGTGTTCATCCGGCCAAGCTTACTCCATGGCTAGGAAGAGGGGTCGTAAGGTAATGACACTTCTCCTCTTAGTTTTAGGATGTATGCTTATAATCTTTTCTTTTCATCTTTGGGCTCCGGATCTCTCAAATGAGAGGGGTTTGGGTCGTCATGGTTCAAGAGGAACCTCCGGGTCGATTGAGTCCGTCCCCGACATATTTTTGCATTAGAGATCCGCTCCGTTAGTTGATTAGGGATTGTGGGTGAAGCCATAGTCGCGACCATTAGTCCGACTCGGTGATGTTGCATTGCGAGCCTTTAGGATTCGGTAGAAATCTGTTGCGGTAAGATGCCGTTGTGATGTGTGCATTTTCCCCCTTTTCTTTGGTGAGTACTCGTAGCCGGAACCAGACAAGGTTTGCTCCGCATTGGCGGTAAAAGTTTTCCTTGGTGCACGGGGACGGTACAATATAAATGGTGGATTAGGGTGGGAAAAGTTATGGTTGTGCTATGCTAAGGCGTGGCTATGTCTCTGTGGTCGGCTGGCTATCCCGTGTCGTGCAAGTCATGTGGGGTGTGTGTCCCGGTGAGACTAGTCCCCTTCTGTGAGACAGACGAGAACGTCGAGAGTAGGGCAAGCCGGGGCAATGAGGCCATGAGCGGGTGGGGTCCAGCAAGGGGTTCTTAGAATCGGTTGGTGTGTGAGATGGAATCCATACGTGTGAAGTCAGAATGTGCGGGCAAGCCCGCAGTTTAAGACCCATTCGTGGGTGGGGCCTTTGCAAGATTTCCGTGTAACGGCGCTTGGGCCATTAGGGACATGGTAGTTCCCTTATGTTGTGCGGCTTTATGCCAATGGGAAAACGGAAGTACCCGAATTATTTGATGATGTGTTAGATGCATACGAGTAAGGGTGCCTTAGGCGAAGCCCGGGTTTGCATACATGCTGCATAGTAGGCCCCTTTTTCACTGTTCTCAACATAGAAACGTGTTTGTTGCTTGAGACATCCAAAATTGTTTTAAGCTTTATTTATTTATACATATGGTATACGAAGTGCTGACTTGCAGGTTGGAGGGGTACCCTAGGGTCCGTTAGGGCGGCCGGGAGGAGATGTGTTGGTTACACAGTAGAGGTCAGCCTTTGCTGACCGACGTTACTTAAAATCTTTACAGGGCAAGGGTCGCAAGCGGGAGCTAGTGCGCCGGGCGAAAAGTACTAAGACTCATGAAGTGTTGTTGTACTCTAGTCTGTTTCATTTTCTTGTATTGTTTGATCTATGATTTGGAAAATGTCCGGCTTGCACGCTGAGGTAGCCTAGGAGTGCTTTTGCACGTTCCTGTATTGACTTGTGGTTTATTATTTGATGGACACTATTTTGTAAGGCCTTAAGGCCTTTGGATACTCCTGTGTGTAGTGGATAACTTCTAGTGGTTTTGCTTTGTTTCCGATGTGTTTAATCCTGAGTTTTGAGGTTGGGCATCAATATCATCTTATAATGCTGAAGCTGTGGCGATTGTATGTCGTGGGGCCCTGGCCGGACCCATACAATACAGTCATTACAGGGGAGGTGTTACATCGGTCGGACCCTCTATTATATTCCATGTGATGGATGGAGGCGTTGCATATACCTAGAGTGATCATCTACAATCACTACGGTATACAAATTCCCACCTAGTATTTGAATGAGCAAAGGACCAAATAAGTCCATATGCAACATATAGAGACATCTTTCAATATCTTTGGAGCTAACACTTTTAAAGGCGGACCTTGTTTGCTTTCCTATTTGGCATGCATGACATGGACCACTTTTAACACATTTTAAATTTGGGCTATTATTAATAAAAATTTTAGAAAATAATTTTTTCATTATCTTGTAGTTAATATGGACAAGTCTCTTGTACTATTTAATACAAAGAGACTCTCTCTCATTAGCTACAAGACACACATGAGATATGAAATTATTGCAAATAAAATCTATGTAATATTCATTTCCACTCCTAGTGCCTAAGAGGATGGCCTTTAAGTCAACAAACTTCTTGTTCAAGCACTTGTCATTGTGGAATTCCATGGCATAGCCCAAGTCACATAATTGACATATGCTTATAAGGTTGTGTTGCAACCCTTCCACATAAGCTACCCTTGTTATTGAGACTATGGCATTGGTAATCAAATAATAGCCTCTAGTGATGCCCTTATCAGAGCCACCAAAGATAACTTTGGGTTCATAATTTATAGGAACATAGTATGTAAGTAAGCTCCTTGTTCAAGTTATATGTCTGCAGCATCCACTATCTAAGTACTAAATCTGATCTAGGAAGGTACTTGGACTATCCTACAAAATATAATTTACTTAACCTTAGGAGCCCAATTAATTTTGGGTGCTTGGTACATGTTAGTAGTATAAGATTTTCTAACAAAACCTTGCTTGGGCTGAATGCCTTTCTTTGTATTAGGTACATTGGGATTGTACCAGCAATTTATGGCAAAGTGTCCCACTTTTTCATAGCATCAACAATCATGAATGTTGTATCTTCTTTTCTGAACGAATCTTGAAGTAAATGCTTCAGATTTCTGCTCATGAAGGAGGACTGTAGCATTCTTCCTATTCCTCTCAGCAATGATTTGGCATTTCACCTGCCAATAAATAGTCTTAGCAGGCAATATCTGATGGGTATCAGCATGACTCATCTTGGAGTCTGAGCACAAGTTGATGGCTTTTGAGATTGTCCTGTGAGATTTAGCTTTAGGCTGGACAGCAGTTAATTGTTTAGCTGGTAGGGACTTGGAAGTTGATGCTACCTTATCCTTGAGTGAGAGGTCTGAGGTACCCAATATAAATGGTCCAGGATGGGCCATCTATATTTCCTCATATGGGTCCTTAAAGGCACTCAAGCCCATGCTCTTCCTTTCACTATAGTTGTGAAGATTTTTGTTCACACTATTGGATATTCCATTCAACCAATGACCATACATACTCTCTTGGTCATACATGTTGGATGGCAATAGAATTTTCTCAAAAGAGATAGCAGGCTGGATTGGAGCCTTTCCCTTACTCCTATTCCTTCTTCTAGTATTCCTCTCAATGTACCCAAGCCCCTTCTTATTAGTTTGAAAGGTGAAGGTATCAATGAGTGGCATTACTGATTTGGGTTTGGAGTATTAAGCCACTAGCATCCTCTCTTTTAGGAGATTATCTTTCAAATCTTTAATTAAAGAATTTTTACTGTTTATGGTAGAAACTTGTATGGTGATTATTTTAAGTTGGGATATCTCTTTGCTCATTCAAATCAGCTGTGAGGCTGACTCAGTGTGCAAGGAGATATCTTCTCTTAAGGAGGTAATATCCTTAGCTTGTCTTTTGACAATCAACTTGCTCTTCTTTAGAGCTTCCAAGATTAAACCATAATTTTCAATCAATTGTTTGACATCTTCCTCAGATTCTGAACCATCTTTATCACAAAATGAAGGTGCTTCAGAATCTGGACTTGTTTCATAATCAGATTTAGAAGAGGAGATGGAATGAATTGATACCTCATCTGTATCAGACTGATCCTAGCTGGATTCTTCTTATGTCATGTTCATAAGTCCATAACAGCCACTAACATCTTCATCCACCTCATTATCACTATCTGAGTGTGATAGAGGGTCCCTGATTCCTATCCTTACACTTGGATAGTCCTCATCCTCTTCAGCAGTAACAACAACAAATAACCTTATATAGGCTTCATCTTCTTCTTCAGAATCGGAAGATGTTGAGTCAGTTTGACTCCAACTCTTCTAGTTCTTGGCAAAGAAGGTCTATTTCTTCTTGCCCTTATGATGGTGGTTCTTCTTCTCACCTTTCTTTTCTCCTATATCCTTTATTTTGACTAGGCAGTCAGCAATGGCATACCCAGACTTGCTACAACAATAACATATTATGTTAGAAGAAATATGTTTACTTGATTTAGCATCATACCTGTCTCCTTTGGAGAACTTATTCCTAGATTTGTTGTGATCCTTCTTGTAATATGAGGAGGAGTAAGGTTTGCTCTTCCACTGCTTCCGCTTCATCATCTTCTAGAATTGTCTTAAGAAGGCAGCAAACTCCCCATCTGACATGCTGCTATCAGATGAGCTGGACTCAGAGCTTTTTGAATCAGTTGGCCTGCTTGGGTGAGAGGAAATTCTCTCTTTGCTCTTCTTAGAGCTCTCATCCTTGAGAGCCACTATCCTCTCATTGGTATGGGACCTGATGGTGGTCTACTCATCCTTCCTGGCAGATAGCTGCATCTCATAGGAAAACAACTTTCCAAACTAAGCATGAGGAGTTTCAGCAAGCTTGGCCACATCCCTGATAGCACAAATTTTTGTGTCACAATCTCTGGTTAGAGATCTTAGGAACTTATCATTCAGCCCATAATTGCTGAAGACCCTCCCATAGGTACTTATCTCATTTACCACTCTGAAATATCTTTCATAGAACTCAACTATGTTGTCCTTGTTACTTTGACTGAAGGCCTCATATTCCTGATTAAGTAGGGATTTCCTATTATCCTTAACTTTTTCAGTACCCTCCATATTCATAATCAGGGTATCCCACATCTCCTTAGTTTTCTTACAGTGCACTAAGTTTTGGAATATGGAATCATTAATAGCACTTACTATGATATTTTTTGCTCTTTTATCCATAGTAGCAAGTGTTAAATTATCCCTAATCATTTTTGTATAAGTCTTGGGCACTCTTAGGTTGGGATCAATGGTGAAGGACTTTTTGGGGATAAAAGGTCACTTCTGAACTGTAATAGAAATCCTAAGGTTAGAGGCTTCCATAAATAACCTTACCCATCTCTTTCATATGACGAAGGTCTCCTTCCTGCATATAGGTAGTTTCATAGAGCTCATCTCTTTATGAGCCTCTTCAGCAGACATCTTTGAATAACTAAACTACCCTTTATAGGATCTGGTCAGATTGTTAAGTCCTTTTTGACCAACCTACCTCTAATGCCACTTGATAGTTAATAGGGTAGTAGTCTAAATCACCTAGAGGGGATGAATAGGTTGTTTGCTACATTCTTAATTTTTACTTGATTGTTTTAGGCTTAACCACACAAGCACATAAAGCATACAACTGTTTATAGTGGTTCCCCAAGGTATGAGTACATCCACTTGTTGAAACCGAAAAATCGATCTCTATGGAGTTCACCCTTGGGTAAGGGGTGATCGCGCACCTACTTCTCTCCTACAAGCAAAATGACAAGGAAAAAGAATGAAAAACTGACCCAAGGGCTCGGTGTGGATGTCCCACCATACACCCGGAAGATCTTAGAGCGCTTCCACTCCTTAGCTAAGATACGAGCTAAGGCAACCTCAGAAAGCGCTAGAAGACTGGGAGACAAGTAAGCCTGCCTCATGAGGTGCCCCTTTGGTTTATTTATAGATTTCTGAAATTGTCCTGCAAGTAGCCAACCTCTGTTGTTCTGAATAGCTATGTGCATCCCAGTTGTGTCTGCCAACAGCGTAACTCCACTGTTCTAGCAGGCTATAGGCAGGCCAACGGGGGAAAAATAGTAAAGATACATCACAAAAAAACTAAGCGAGTGGCCCTCTAAAACCTCCACTCTCCTGGGGCGAGCAGTGCTCGATGGTGTTGGCACTCGCCTGGGGAGGTGAGTGCTTGATGGAGCTGGCACTCACCATCTTCCCCGAACCTTGGTGGACATGGGCCCGATAGGTCCTGCTCGTCTATTGTCTACTGAGCTCCCTGGGGAGAGTGCGAGATGGCGGATGCCGAGGAATTCCTCGGCGCCCGAGGAGGATGCAACCTAGTTTTCCCCCTGCCTTCCTTTTGTAGGCGAGCATGCGACATGTCGCTCTGAGATTGTTACTTCTGAAGCCTAGAGATATTGAGTTCGACAAACTCTAGGCGGGCGCGAGGCTTAGTGAAATACTATGTTTGAAGAGCCTAAACACCTAGAGGGGGGTGAATATGTTCTAATCTTTTAAAGTCCTTTTTAGGCAAACAGATAGATAATTGTTCAACACAGATTAATCAAATCACAGAACATAAATACATCACAGCAGACACCAGATCTATAGTGGTTTCCCAAGATATGGGTACATCCACTTTCCCCCTTCGCCTATCTAGAAGATAACTGGATTCAGCCTAACTTCCTTCCACTGGCTTTTATCCTCAGATCTTACAATTCTCAGAACCAAAATGGTTCCTACAGCTCAGACATAACAAGTTCTACCTCAGATTCTTCAGTTGAATCCTACATCAGGCCTCAGCCCTACCTCAGCCTTTATAACTAGGCTTACAACTCAGACTTTCCACAAGTCCTACCTCAGATTCTTCCCCAGAATCCTATCTCAGGCCATAACCCTACCTCAACCTTTATAACTAGGCTTACAACTCAAATCTGATAATAAATCTTAAAAGAAATAGAATATAATAAGAAACAACCAAATTCACCAGCCAGATTCCTCTATTTGTGTAGCCTTCTTGATCAGTTCTTGACTGAATTGATCCTTCTGATCCAGCCTGACTTAGCTTCTAAAAGCTTCTTGATAGAACAAAATAAGGTTGATCTTCTTGCTGTTTAAGTTGATCTTCAGTCAGCTTCTTCCTTAAATTCAAATTGAAGTCTAAATATTTCTTGCAGAACAATTCTGAATCTGTTTCTCTTCACAAAATTTTCTTTTTCCTTTTTCTCAACTCTCTTTCTCAGTTTCCGATTTGTCTATTATATAGAGTTTGCTTCATGGTTACCGGCTGATCCGGTTTCTAGCAAACTACTGACAGATCTGTCAGAGGTGTCAGACAGGTTGGATATGACAGTTATCAAGTCACCAGACATGTCAGTAGATACGTCAGAGTCATTCCAACTCAGTACAAATCACTCAGCAGGCTGCTTTATATGTGTCGGCACATATTGGCCAAGTGTCGACACAAGTCTTCATGGTTTCGACACAATACTCCAAGTGTCGACAAAGACAAACTTCTGCTTCTCGACACATCTTTTGTTGAATGTGTCGACACAAGTCCTGTGTGTCGACACAAATGCTTCCGGTGTCGATACAGCTGTTGCTGGAAAATGGCGTTGAGTATGTGTCGACACAAGTCCTGTGTGTCTACACAGATACTTCTGGTCTCGACATAGCTGTTGTCTACAGTCGGCGTTGAATGAATGTCGACAGTGTTGAAAGTATCCAGACGTCATTGAGTGTGTGTCGACACAATTCCTGTGTGTCGACACAAGTCCTGTGTGTCGACACAATTACTTCTGGTGTCGACATAACTCCTGGCTCAGGTGTCAACACAATTTGAGTGTCGACACAGCTTCTTCAGAATTGTCGACTTATCTTGAGTGTCGACACAACTTATTAATAAGAGTCGACACAACACCTTCAAAAGTGTCGACAGAACTTCAGAGTGTCGACACAAGTTCTTCATAAGTGTCGACACAGCTTCTAGGTGTCGACATAGTTTTTTCACAAGTGTCGACACTTGTACTTAGAAAATTCCCTTCAAATGCTTTAACCTGCATAATGTAACTTAAACATCTATTAAATACAAATTGATGCATATCATTGACTAAGATGAGGCTTCTCCAAATCCGGTACACATTTTCCAATGTACCCAACAATCTCCCCCTATTTGGAGAAGTCATAACCCTTAGTCAAAGACATACATCTCTCATAATAAAATAGAAATAGAAATAGATTAACATTCAGTTTTCAGTAGGTAAACACATAATCATTATAAACAACAAAGAAATTAAAACTGAACTGATTTCATTCAATTTTTAGAAAAGAAATAAAAATGTCAAGTTTACAAGGATTTCTTTCAAGATCAAAACACAAAATTTTACATTGTTCTAACACATTAGCCTATCTATCTTTTTATTTACTAGGCTCCTAAATGAAAATTCCTTTCTCAGGCTTGATCTTTGCCAATACAGAAGGTTCAGCATCTTCAGCAAGCTTCTTCTTTTTTAGGGATTTCTTCTTTAGTTCTTCAGCCTTAATTTTCTGCCTTTCAAAATAGTGGAATGGCTTTGGGAAGTACTTGCTTGGCTCCTGAGCATTAGCAGGTAGCTTCCCAGCCTTAGCTCTTCTTCTATGTTGAAGAATGGCTTCTTGTCTAGCTTGATATTTATTCCATTCCTATTCTGAATACCATTTACTACTATCATGGGTTTTATCCTTTACAGCTTTCCAGGCAGTAAGTATAATGTTTCTAGAAGTTGGGCTCCACTGCTCAAAGTCTGGCTTCAGCTCAGCCTGCTCTTTGAATCTCTTCTTGGATAGTTGAGCTTCCTTTTGAGCTTTTAATGCAGCTTCTGACATCTCTAATTTTTCCAGAATTACATTTTGAGCCTCTTGTGGAGGACTATACATTTTATGTACTTCTTCTTGAACCATTTCAAAGTCTGCTGGGGGGTAGATCACCTGAGCAACTTCAGGCTGATCTCCTTCAAGATAGGCAGGTTGTATCCCAGATTCTGCTACATTATCATCATCACAAAGAGGATGATATCCAAGAGTTTCTCTGATGCTATTGGAAATCCAGTTAGTATGGTCAGAGCTAGCTTTGACTAGTAATCTCTCCCCCTTAATAACTTCTATTTCAATATGACTTCTCAAATCATCCTTTTGAAACCTGACTTGATTAACAACATGGTCAGTTCCATCCTTAAAGTAATCTCTGAATTTTATCAAGAAATCAGATATATTCTTTTGAGAAGCCTGAAAGGTGGCCTGAACTGCAACTATATCTTCCTTGATTTGCTTTGAAACTTCATCTTTCACAACAGTTGATAAATCATTTATCTTTGTCATTATTGCAAAGTGTGAATCTTTAAAATTATCATTCATTCTTATCTGTTTTTCAAGTACATATCCTTGTTTTACTTCAAGTTCATCCTCCTTATCTTTAACATCTTGTTGTTGCTCGGCCAGGAACACCACATCATTACCTCCTTTATGGAAGCAATCTGTCATCTCCTTCTTATTTTGATTCACCTCAAATCTAATAGATTTGATGTCCTGGGCCAATTGAAACTGCAACTCTTTATGAATTTCATCCACATATTTTTCTAGAGATTGTCTTTGTTCATCCAATTTAATCTGCATCTGGACCAGTAAAGAACTGAAGTCTAAGCTTGGTGTAGATGGTGTTATGCTCATTTGCAATGCCTTTTTATATCCAGAACTCTTTTTCTTCAAAGCAGCTAGTTTCCTTTTGTTATCCATTGTGGCTTCTTCATCTTCAGAAGATTCATTTGTACTTTCAATATCAACTGTATTCTTTTCAGCTGGGGCATCCTTAGATAACTCCCTCTCAGTCCTTAGAATATCTTTTTCTTGTGCAATCAGCTCCCCCTCAGTCCTTGTAGGAGGAAGATCAGAGAATAGGTCATCCATGGTGAATTCCTGGTGAATTGGCTCATTTTGATCTTCTGTTTCAACAGATTCTTGAGCTGCAATGTTGATTTCAGATGCTATGTTCATGACAGTATCTACAGCCAAGTAACTTTCTAAGACTGCATCATCAATACCTCCCCCTTGGGCAGGCAACTCAGTTGCTTGTACTATGTGTTCTCCCCTTGGAGTTGTGTCAATTTGTTGTTCTTGGGGCACACTGCCCTGCACTTGTTCTTTTGCATCCTTTTGTTGCTAGTCTTCATCAAAACTGAAGACCACTTCCTCCTCAGAATCACTGGAGGATCCAGCCTATGGAATTACTTTCTTCTTTTTCTTATCTTTCTTAGTTTGCTCCTGGGGAGCAGGGACTTCCTTGGTCAGAACTCTATCGCACCTTGATAGAATTCTTACATCCATCCTCCTCATGTGATTTATTTTTGATCCAACCACTTATTTTAGTACATCTGGTATTACAGCAGATAAGCATAAACTCAGAATTCTTCCCATGTTTGGTTTCTTAGTTCCTTCACGAACTTTATCAAACACTACTGCTGCCAAGTCTGTCTTTATCTTGAATATGATCCTTACCATAAGATTGAACATGTGGACAGAGATTCTATCATCTCCACCAGTTTTGCAAAGAATCACTTTGCCAACTACTTCAGATAGGAATTTTCCTTGGGAATTCATCCCTTTTCTGTTAATAGATGATCCAATCTTTATATTGGGGCTCAGCCCACACAAGCTTAAAGCTTCTGTAATCTAGGAAGGGGTTATGTCTTCTGCATCCTTGACTGATGGAAGTTGAAGTGATTTCCTGATAGTTTTTAGTGTGAGTTTCACTAAGGAATTTTGAACAGTCCCTTTAATTTTCATTCCTGCAGAATCCGCTATAATAGTTGAATAAAACTCAAGAATTTCTTTCTTCCATATCTTTGTTGGTTCAAAAACCAAGTACTCCAATCCATTTTCTGAAATGAGGGCAATAACACCTTGAATTTTATCTGAAGCTATTGTGAAACCATCATGAACCAGTTCATAACCTTCATTGACTTTGTCTTCTGGATGAGCCGCCATTGACATAAGAGTTGAAAGAGAAGAGAAGAGAAATGAAAAGCTTTGTCGACAGAAGGTGGAAAGTCAAGAATACTGAAAGCATAGTCGACCAGATTATGGTTTCACCTATTTATAGTATAAGTGTAAGGGCAGGTCAAGATACGTGCCAAAGTCGACAAGTATTTATACGTGTCGACAGAAATGACCTAGGTCTCGACAATACGTGTTTTAAGTTGACACGACTAAGTGTCGACAAACTAATGTCAGAGTCGACAACTTATGTTAAGTCGACACATTTATGTGTCGACAAACTTGTGTCTGTGTCGACACTTACTACTTAAGTTTCGACTGACTTGTGTCAACACATGATTTTGTGTTACGACACATGAATCCTCTCGACATATGATCTCGACAAAGTTGTGTTGACAACAATTCTTCTATCGACACAGATACTATTTTTGTGTCGACACTTCTTTTTATTTATTCGACACAACATATTGATTGTGTCGACACAGCTTGTTTGTGTCGACACAAATATTGTACTTAGACAAATTTCTAGAGAAATTTGATGCTTACTTATTCACCTTAGGGATACTTATGCTAACCTATTCTAGGTTCAACATTCTTAATTCAATTTTAAAATAATTGAATTTAGTTTCATCTAGAGGTTTTGTAAAAATATCAGCTATTTGATTATCAGTTTTCACAAATTCTAGGCTAATATTTTCCTTCTCTACATGTTCTCTGATGAAATGAAACTTAATTTCTATATGCTTGTTCCTACTATGTGATACAGGATTCTTAGCAATAGAAATAGCACTTTCAGAATCACAAAATAGAGGAATTCTACTTACCTGGATGTCATAATATTCTAGTTGATGCTTTATCCACATCAATTGTGCACAGCAGCTACGTGCAGCTATATACTCCAATTCAACTATTGATATTGCTACACTAGTTTGATCCTTGCTGCTCCATGACACTAGCCTCCCACCAATGAATTGACAAGTTCCTGTGGTACTCTTCCTGATTTCTTTGCATCCAGCAAAGTTTGCATCTGAGAAACCAGTTAGTAGGAAATCTTTATTCTTAGGATACAAAAGGCCTAGATTAGGTGTACCCTTAAGATATCTCAGAATTCTCTTTACTACAGTATAATGAGATTCCTTAGGGCATGCTTGATACCTAGCACAGACACATGTTGAATACATGATGTCAGGTCTACTAGCAGTCAAATAGAGTAGAGAGCCAATTACCCCTCTATACAAAGACTCATCAACAGGTTTCCCTGCCTCATCTTTGCCTATAGGCATATTTGTTCCCATTGGAGTTTTCATAGTAGAAGCTGAGTCCAAACCATACTTCTTAATTAACTCTTTGGTGAACTTAGACTGGGATATAGACAATCCATTTTCAGTCTGTCTAACTTGAAGTCCCAAGAAGAACTTCAGCTCACCCAAATTGCTCATCTCAAACTTCCCTTGCATAAGTTTGGCAAACTTCCTACAAAGGTTGTTTTCAATAGAACCAAAGATAATGTCATCCACATATATTTGGACTAGTATTATCTTGCCTTTCGATTCCCTATAGAATAGAGTTTTATCTATCTTTCCTCTAGAGAATTTATTCTCAATAAGGAAGGCAGACAAGGTTTCATACCAAGCCCTTGGAGCTTGTTTCAAACCATATAGAGCTTTCCTAAGCTTATATACATAATCAGGAAAGTGAGAGTATACAAAACCTGAGGGTTGTTCAACATAGACTTCTTCTTTTAAATCACAATTCAGAAATGTTGATTTCACATCCATCTGGTATACCTTGAACCCTTGATAGGCAGCATAGGCCAAGAACATCCTTATAGCCTCTAGCCTTTCCACTGGAGCAAAGGTTTGATCAAAATTAATACCTTCCTCTTGCCTGTAGCCTTTTGCTACCAGTCTAGCCTTGTTCTTGACTATGGTGTCATTTTCATCAAGCTTGTTCCTGTAGATCCATTTAGTTCCTATTATGTTGTTATCCTTAGTTTTTGACACCAGTTCCCAGACTTTACACCTTTTGAACTGACTGAGCTCTTCTTGCATTGCATCAATCAAGTTGGTGTATTGCATTGCTTCTTCAATCTTCCTAGGTTCTATTTGAGATAGGAAGCTAGAACATAGAACTGTATTCATGCTCCTGCTTCTTGTTAGAACACCTTGACTTGCATCACCAATGATTTGGTGAACTGGATGATCCTTCAGGTGTCTCCTTACTGGAGGAAATCTGTCAGCATTATGGCCTTCTCTAGTTTCCTCAACTTGATGCTCCACACTTTCTTCTTCATCCAGAGAGACTTGTTCTCCCCCTGAATAACTAGCATCTTTATCTTCATCCAACCTAGCAGGAACATCTTCATTGATGGTCAGCTTGTCCATCCTATCTGTAAGATCTGTAGAGCTAACAGAACAACTATACAATTCATTGTTAATAAATTTTGACTCATCAAATACAATATGCACAGATTCTTCTACAACTTGGGTAGTCAAGTTGTAGATTCTGTATGCTCTACTATGGTTATTGTACCCACAAATATCCCTTCTAGGGATTTGGCAGCAAACTTTATTTGGTAGTGCTTACCATTGACTAGTACAAAACACTTGCTACTAAAGATTCTGAAGTAAGATATGTTTGGTTTTCTTCCTTTCAAAATCTGGTAGGGAGTCATCTTGTGTTTCTTGTTGATGGAGGCTCTATTGAGCACATGACATGCAGTAATAACTACCTCAGCCCAGAAGTTTTCAGGGAGAGTAGTATCATTTAGTTGAGTTCTACTAGCCTCAATTAGAGTCCTATTCTTTCTTTCAGCAACACCATTTTGCTGAGGAGTTCTAGGTGAAGAGAATTCATGATGAATCCCAAGTTCTTCATAGAATCTTGTCATACATTCAGACTGAAATTCAGTCTCATGGTCACTTCTAATTTTGACCACTGAACTATTGTATTCATTCTGTATTTGTCTAACAAAAGTCTGAAAAACAAATGGGGTTTCAGCAGATCCATATGAATGAGATACAAACATCTCATTGAATCTTTGATGTCAAGTGCTTGGAAAGAGTACTTAGTCTGCTTGCCTTTTTGGCAAGCTGAACACACACCCTCTTTGATGCACTTAATTTGAGGACCATTCCTCACTAATCCCATGTTGAATAACAGTCCTATAGATTTATAGTTCAGATGAGCTAGTCTCTTATGTCATTTGACACAAAGAGAAGCTTTCTCTCCTACAACCAGACAAATCGGTGAGTTGTTAAACTCACAATCTAGGTTAAGGCAATACACATTTCCTTTCCTAGTGCCAGTCAAAATGATCTCTTGATCACTTGACCTTCTTATCTAGCACTCCCCTTTGAGAAAAGAAATGACATAACCTAGATCACTAAGTTGACTTATGCTAATTAGGTTATGTTTTAAACCCTTCACATAAGCCATTTTAGTGATAATAATTGAATCACTAGTAATGTTACCAAATCCTTTGATGATACCATTTTCTGATCCACCAAAGATAACTTTGGGTCCATTCTCTTTGGGCACATAGTCCCTTAACATTCTCCTTGTTCCTGTCATATGTTTGGAACAGCCACTATCCAAGTACCATATGTATGATCACTTGGATTCACCTGCAACATATAAAGAATTACTTACCCTTAGAACCCAACTTGTTATTGGGTCCTAGGTCCTTTTTTGCTTGAAATCCTGCAACTATTCTAATAGGAAAACTGCTCTTGGTTTTAACACTAGTGTTAAACCAGCAATCCATGGCAAAGTGCCCCACCTTGCCACAACACCAACACTCAAACCTATTATACCTTTTCTTAGGTAAAGACTTTACTGCTTTGTTGTCAGCAGTCTTGTTGTATGGTTGTGCTGGAGCATCACTCTTCAAGAAATCCTCTTGAACCTGATGGGTATGCCTATAGTGTGGTCTATAAGCATTTTCACCCTTGCCCATGTGATTTCCATGCTCACAGTGACCATGTGTAGTGTCATGATCATACATGTTAGTAGGATTCACCACCTTCCTAAAGAAAATAGGGGGGTGTTCAACAACTAGAGGCTGAACTGGGCCCTTACCTTTTCTATGTGAATTGAAAGCCCTTGTTCTTCCCTTAAAGCCTAGACCAGTCTTCCCTTTTTGTGAAATAAAATTGTCTATTAGGGGTAAGATAGATTTTGGCTTGGAGAATTTAGCCACTAGCTCTCTCTCTTGCTAAAGTTTTGCCTCCAGTTTTTTAATATGATTCTCTTTGAAAGAGATTGTGCCCATTTGAATAATTGTAATGTTCTTCAATTTGGCAACCTAATTCTGTTTTAGATCCAACATCTTAGCTAAATCTGCTGCAGCCAGCTTAAGAGACTCAATCTCTTTGGCCTGCACTTTAACAAGAAACTTTCTCTTCTTCAGAGCTTGCAACAACCCACCATACTCATCAATGAGTTGGTGTACACCCCCTTCAGACTAAGATCCATCCACTTCTATTGAAGCAACTGTTTCTGATTCTGATATTGTAAAGTAATCTGAAACTAAGGGAGAATAGTTTACCTTACTTGGTCCAAGCTAATCCTGGCACTGATCATCTTCAGATTGAGCCATCAGCCCTCTACAACAATGTTCTTCAACTCCATTTATGGAGTCCAGCATCTGTAGGAATTCTAGTTTCCTAGACTCCTCTTCTGTTGAGAATAGCCCAACATATGCTTCTGCTTCTTCTTCTCCAGATTCTGAAGATGAATAGTCTATCCAACTCTTCTCCTTCTGAGCAACTAGAGACTTCTCCTTCTTACCTTTGATCTGCTACTTCTTCTTGTCCTTTTACTCCTTTCTTTTGTCAAGACAGTCAGCTATGACATGTCTAGTCCTATTGCAGCAATAATACACAATCTTAGTATTAGATTGTTTACCAAGTTTAGAGGCATACATGTCCTCCTTGGGTGTCTTCTTCTTCCTATAGTACTCATCCTTGGAATAGGATGAAGATGATGGTCTGGTTCTCCACTTCTTTTTCTTCATAAACCTTTGTAATTGCCTTATAAAGGCAGCAAAGTCCTCATCAGAAGTATGACTATCTGATGTGTTATTGTCAAAAATTCCTTTTCTCCCTTAACACTCCTTCTGGGTTGAGAAGGAGATTTTCTCCTACCCTTTCTTGAGCCTTCAGCTTTGAAGGCCACTGACTTTTCCTTAAACTTAGATCTGCTACCCTTCTCCTCTTCTTTTCTAACAGTAAGCTGCATTTCATATGATAGCAACTTTCCAAACAGTGGAGGTGGAGGTGTATAAGCCAGCCTGGCCACTTCTCTGATGGCACATATGTTAGTGTCCCAATCCTTAGTTAGAGACCTAAGAAACTTATCATTCAGTTCATAAGTGCAGAAGACCCTTCCATAGGTCATCAGCGCATTCACTATTCTAAAAAACTTCTTATAGCATTCAGCTATGCTGTCAGATTTAGCTTGTCTAAACCTCTCATACTCTCGGTTCAGTATTGACTTCATGTCCTCTCTGACTTCTTCTGTGCCTCCATGTAGACAATCAATGTGTCCCACATTTCTTTGGAGGTTTTACAATGCACCAGATTCTGAAAAGTGGCATCAACTATAGCACTTACAGTAATGTTCTGTGCTCTTTTATCTAGTGTTGCCAAGATGATTTCATCCTTGGTCATTTCAGAATAGCTCTTTGGAGTTTGAATGTTTGCATCAAGAACTGATACCTTCATTGGAATGAAGGGGCCTTCCTGTATTGGGATATAAATTCTTGGATCTGATTCTTCCATAAACAACCTGACCCTTTCCTTCCAAATGCCAAAGGATTCTTTCCTACATATAGGTAATTTTATATATCCAAATTCCTTTTGATTCTCATTTGAACCCATTCTTGATATCTGTTATTTTCCTTGGAGAATAACTCTGACTGTTAAGTCAATCTTTGAGGAACCTCACTCTGATACCACTTGAAAGACTTTGTTTGAAGAGCCTAAACACCTAGAGGGGGGTGAATAGGTTCTAATTTTTTAAAGTCCTTTTTAGGCAAACAGATAGATAATTGTTCAACACAGATTAATCAAATCACAGAACATAAACACATCATAGTAGCCACCAGATCTATAGTGGTTCCCCAAGATATGAGTACTTCCACTTTCCCCCTTCGCTTATCCAGTAGATAACTGGATTCCGCCAAACTTCCTTCCACTGGCACAGATCCTCAGATCTTACAATTCTCAGAACCAAAATGGTTCCTACAGCTCAGACATAACAAGTCCTACCTCAGATTCTTCCTAAGAATCCTACCTCCGGCCTCAGCCCTAACTCAGCCTTTATAACTAGGCTTACAACTCAGACTTTCCACAAGTCCTACCTCAGATTCTTCCACAGAATCCTACCTCAGGCCTCAGCCCTACCTCAGCCTTTATAACTAGGTTTATAACAAAGATCTGATAATAGATCTTACAAGAAATAGAATGTAATAAGAAACAACCAAATTCACCAGCTAGATTCCCTTATTAGTGTAGCCTTCTTGATCAGTTCTTGACTGAACTGATCCTTCTGATCCAGCCTGACTTAGCTTCTCAAAGCTTCTTGATAGAACAAAATAAGGTAGATCTTCTTGTTGTTGAAGTTGAACTTCAGTCAGCTTCTTCCTTAAATTCAGATTGAAATATGAATCTTTCTTGCAGAACAATTCTGAATCTGTTTCTTTTCACAAAATTTTCTTTTTCCTTTTTCTCAACTCTCTTTCTTAGTTTCCGATCTATATCTTATATAGAGTTTGCTTCATGATTACTGGCTGATCCGATTTCTAACAAACTACTAACAGATCTATTAGAGGTGTCAGACCGGTTGGATATGACAGTTGTCAAGTCACCAGACATGTCAGTAGATATGTCAGTGTCATTCCAACTCAGTACAAATCACTCAGCAGGCTGCTTCATATGTGTCGATACATATTGGCCAAGTGTCGACACAAGTCTTCATGGTGTCGACACAATACTCCAAGTGTCGACAAAGACAAACTTCTGCTTCTCGACACATCTTCTGTTGAATGTGTCGACACAAGTCCTGTGTGTCGACACAAATGCTTCCGGTGTCGATACAGCTGTTACTGGCAAATAGAATTGAGAATGTATCGACATAAGTCTTGTGTGTCGACACAGCTACTTCTAGTCTCGACATAGCTGTTGTCGACAGTCGGCGTTGAATGAATGTCGACAGTGTTGAAAGTATCCAGACGACGTTGAGTGTGCGTCGACACAAGTCTTGTGTATCGACACAATTACTTCTGGTATCGACATAACTCCTGGCTCAGGTGTCGACACAATTTGAGTGTCGACACAGCTTCTTCAGAATTGTCGACTTAGCTTGAGTGTCGACACAACTTCTTCATAAGAGTCGACATAACTTGAGTTTCGACACAACACCTTCAGAAGTGTCGACACAATTTCAGAGTGTCGACACAAGTTCTTCATAAGTGTCGACAAAGCTTCTGGGTGTCGACATAGTTTCTTCACAAGTGTCGACACTTGTACTTTGAAAATTCCCTTCAAATGCTTAAACCTGCACAATGAAACTTAAACATCTATTAAATACAAATTGATGCATATCATTGACTAAGATGAGGCTTCTCCAAATCTGGTACACATTTTCCAATGTACCCAACACTTAGGTCGACGAAAGCTAAGCTCAACTCAAAGAACTCCAAGCGGGCACGAGCTGGGTGGAGATATTGAGTTCGACGAACTCCAGCCGGGCGCAGGCTACGTGGACCAGCTTGCGCAGCTTGTCCGCCTAGCTTTGGCGAGAGCGAGTTGGTCGTTCTGAGTTTGCCTGCTTATTGTTCTGATGCGGGCGGGCTCTCCTGGTCTTCTCTCCTGGGGTTGTGGGCCCACTCGGCGAACACGGGGTTGTACATAATCCCCGCTCTATTTGAGCTTGGCCAAGCTCAGAAAGAATAATCCAACCTACGTGTTCGGTGAGTGCTTTGCTGAGCTAGAGAGAATCTTTTGAGGGGCCCAACCCTCATGCTATAAATATATCATCGGACCTTTGGAAAAATTTCCCCTCCTTCCACCCATCTCTATGAACTATAGCCGACCGATGTCTATATCCGAGGAGATCCAGGCTCGCCTAGTGGCCACGAGGGAGGGGACTCAGAACCTTGCCCTTAGTGCCTCCCGGTGGCTGGCGCGCGGATTGTCTGGCCCCCTCTTTAGGCTGAAAAAAGGAAAAAGGGGTGGGCGGTACCCCTCGAACGATCCCCCTACATCGAGTTCGGCGGCCGGTGATGAAATCGCCCCTGAGGTATGCGAACCCCTCGGTCTGACTCATGACTCTGCTTCTTATTTCACTTTTCTGCAGGAATCGGTTCGCGATGATGGAGAGGATATAGGAGAACCGGGGTGTTTTCCCCTACTGATAACTGAGTGGGTTGCTAGCCCCTCTGCCCAGAAGCATATCCCTCCTACGAAGCCTCCGTCTCTGATGCCTCCCGGCCTTGGGAAAACCTTTGCTGCCCTTGGAGGTGAACCCTTCCAAGTTCGGCAAGGTACCTCCCGACTGGCTACCGGTGCGGGCGACGTACCGACCCCAGGTGAGCTTTGCACTTTTGCCTATTTTCAACTGCTCACTCCTTCTGATTCCTCCCTGCATGTTTAAATGCGATCTCCTCCTCCTACATAGAGATGAGCGAGGGGTATTCGCCTCCTCCTGACATAGATCACATTTCTGAGTACCTGGGTGACCTGCTGAATGTTGAGATGATGAACAAGCAAGTGACACGGCTATTTCAAAAACACACGTTATAGCTGCAGGATGTTTTCAATAGGGTGGACAAGGACAAGGCCAAGGCGGAGGAGCGGTTCGCAGTTCTGGAGGGGGCAAGGCATCCAGCTAATGGGGACAGAGTTACCTCTCCAGGGGTACACATCACGCGAGCCGAGGAGCGGCTTAGGCATGCCTTGGAGCAGGTCGACTGGCCCAGAAGGAACTATTGGTCGTCCGCGAGTACCATTACCCTTGTGTACCGCCCGATTTGCACACAGGGGCGAGGCAGGTGGAAGTGGGTCCAGTACTGAGCCGCCTGCCCCTTCCCCGCTATTGGTTGCCTTACCCAGGTCGCATCCGTATCCTGGGTCGGTTCGCGGAGTAGGGTCGCGAAACGACTTCATTCGGGACATTTTAATATGTTTGTAATAATTTGAGACTTGTTTTGCCTATTAATGGGCGATTGTTTGCGGTGTGTTACTTTTACTCTGTTGATGCTTAGTTTCCTTGGGGAGTGGATGGGGCGCTCTAGCTCGTCTATTACTTCTTCAAGCAGGCATGACGTTATTGAGCCGGCTCGCCAAACCCACATATTTACTTCAGGCGGGAGCGAGCCGACCGCCCGCAGATTGCGAGTCAGAGTGACTCGCCCACTATTTGGGGCGGGCTCGAGTCGCGACTCGCCTGTCTCTTATACGAACACAGATGAGAGCTACTCATGGCCATTTAGTCTTCGCAGCACATCAGCGAACTGATAGAAGTCCAGGGCGGGTCTATAAGACGAAACGTCGTAGCGCATTTTTCTATTCACATTTTCTTGCCGGCGGAATGTTTTCCCACCCTTTTCATTCTATAAATAGGCCCTGAAAGTGGAGGATAAGATCAGTCTGACTCTAGAGGGGGGTGAATAGAGTTTGTTAAAATAATTTTTCAAAATAAAACTTTGCAGAGGAAGAGTTAAGTTAATATAGTATGTGTATTGTGCTGCAGCAATAAAACAGAAGTAATAATAAAAAGAAAACAAAAGATTCACAGCACACAACAAAGAATACACACAAGCAACCAAACACAAGAAGCTATAGTGGTTCCCCAATCAACCTGGGTACATCCACTCTTCTACCACCCTTGGAAGGAATCCACTCAGGATGAGTTGATCAGGTGTCCTGGCACCAATGAGCTTTTGATAAGGTGCTCAAAAACCAGATCTAGATTTTTTGATAAGGTGTCTTGCCACCACTGAGTTTTGACAAGGCTCTCAGAACTAGATTCAGAACTTTTGAAGGGAGTTTTGATAACCCTTTTATAGCAGGAAAAGAAAAATGAAGAGGTGAATTTGTCTTCTCTATCTCAATCACTGAGAGAAGACTTAGTGGATTGATTGTGTTGTCAAATCTCCCCCCCTGAGATATAGATGGTTCAGGAGTGAGAGCTTTGCTAGGGTGATAGGCCTTCTGAAGCTTCAGATCTCCAGTAGAAAATGATTTCAGCAGAGGTTGAAATATGAATTGTCTGGAGTCTTTGATGTTGAAGCTATGAACACTTTTCAGTATGCTAATTTTCAATCTAACTCTTCAGGATTGATCACTTCATTTTTCTCTGAGTTGATCTCTCTATCTGTGTATGTCTGTATTGAGTGTTGTATTTCTCTTGATCTGCTGTTGTGTATTTTATTCTCTAATGATCCTCTGTCAAAGATAGCCGTTAGCAATCATAAATGTCTTCCATAAATATTTTCACTTCTGGAGGAAAGTCCAATAAACATTCTCTGAGAAATCCCTTGAAACTTGCTCCAGAATAAATGAAAATGGCTAACAAATCTCTTGAAATAAATGCTGAGAGAATTTGAAAAACATTCCAAAGGCCGACTGAATTTGAATCCTTAAAGTCGTCGATCTCTCAGAAAAATGTCGATCTGAGCTCTACGATCGTTGAACTGAGCTCAGAGATTGGATTGAACATCAGACAGAAAACGTCGAATTGAGCTCTACGATCGTCAAACTGAGCTCAGCGACCTAAAGAATAAGTGAGGATAGATCGTCGAACTGAGCTCAGTGACTTAGAAACAAGCTGAAGGCAGAGTGTCGATCTGAGCTCGAAGATCGTCGACCGGAGGTCGACGACTTAACAGAGTTGAGATCAGAGATCGTCGAATGGAGTTCGACGTTTCGTCAACCTGAGCTCGACGAAAATTGTCTTTGTCTCAGCTCTAAGTCTTGATCCTTGAATGGTCCTGGGGGCAGCTTCAAACCTAAGTTCTAAGCCCTAGACTCATTCTAACTTGACCTTTTCAACTATACATCTAGGTCAAACTGATTTCCTAAAAACATAGTTTTCCTTGCCCAAATTAGTAATAGGGTGTTCCAACAATCTCCCCCTATTTGGGTTAGGATTACTATTTATAGAGCTCAGTAATAAATACAAAAGCAAATACAGAAAAGCAAAATATTAAATCAACAGAGCAGAACATGCAGCATAGCAGCATTCAGATAGAATATTAGCAAGTGTTTTAAAATGAATGTATTGTCTGCTTACAGAGATCACTTCTTTTCACTTCCTTTCTTAAATAAGATTTCCCTGTTGGGATTGAGAGCCTCTTTCTTTGACCTTCTGTCATCTTCTGCACCTAAGGAGGTTTGAGGTCTTGGCCTGGGAACCACATCCTCAGGATGCAGTTTCATGTAATCCACTGGGTCAAAGAACTTCCTTGAAGCATATCTTTCCAGTTCTGCCTTCCTTTGCTCTGACAAGGTAGTGATGTTGGAAGTGTCTTTTCCTTGCTCTCTGGCCTTCTTCAACTGATCTAAGGCAGTAAGTTCTTTCATCCTAGCAGTCCATGATAAAGGATTATTCTCTGGATCTTCAAAAGGAATTGCAGGTTCATATCTATTAATAGTTTCTGAAGCAGTAGAAGTCTTTGTATCAACAGTTTCTCTGAGTTTGTAAGGGAAAGGACCTTGAGTTGAGTCCATATGTCTTTGTCCTTCCCTTTGTTGTCTTGATTGAATCCTGTGTTCTCACTGATTACCTCTGTATTGTCCCCTTCTGGACTGATAACCTCTTTGATATTGCCCTCTGGGATGATATCTTTGTGAAGATTGGGAGGAGCTTTGCTTTGGAGCAGAGGTTTGAGAAGCTGAGCCTCCACCTGATCCTGAATCTGGAGGAGGAGGAGGAGGAGGAGGCTGAAACTGGGATGATCCTTTCTCATACTTATCCAACTTTCTTCTTTTCCTCATGGTCTTTAGCTGGTTTTTAGAATACTGCATCCAAGATTCAGTTATCTGGCAGTCATGTAGAATATAATAGGGTATGTCATTAACCTCCTTGGTCGTTGCAGGAGGAACCTTCATCATGGCCTTACTTCTAGCTTTCCTTTTCCTAACAATAGTGCCAGCAGAGTCATCAGATTCTGTATTGAATTGATCACCTTCAGAACTTTGTGGTCTATCATACAAATTATCTATACTTTTGATGTATTCCTCTTGAACTTTTGACTTCTTAGTATCAACAGGGGCAGGAGGTGTTGATACAACAGTAGTAATCACAGTAGTACTCTCAGCAGGAGCAGATACATAACCTATTGAAGCAGCAACAAGAGCAGAAGGAATTGGAGCAGCAAGTTCTTCCAGATAAGTAGCAAGATCTTTATCAGCAACAACATTAGCATCAGCAGACAGCATTTCAATGTCAGTAGATCCAACAGATATAACAGCAGTACAAACAGAGGCAACAACATCCTCAGCCTTAAAAGAGTTGACATATGATGCAATCAGACTGGGATCACATTCTGAAATAGGCACAATGGGCTTAGTAAGGTCTTCAACTTGCTGAACTGGTAAATATCTTTTGTGAAGAGAATCAAAAGCACTCAACAGTGACCTGAGGTCCACTGTAAACACTGGAACTGGAGCAGTAGCAGGCACTTCATCAGCTTCATGAGGCATCTCCCCCTGCCTTGATTCAGTAGGAACTGGATCAAGGCACCCAGAGGAAGGGATTGCCTGAGAAGAGAGGAAAGAAGATAGCCTGTCAGACAGCTCCTGAACATATTTCAGAAGTGGAGCCATTATGGTCTCCAGCAATGAGGATAGCCTGGGGGCTAGTAGCTCATACAGCCTATCTGTCAGTGCAGGAAGATCTACATGCTCAAGATGGTCTTGAGTAGAGGTAGGAGTTGATGTTGCTGGCATAATGGTGGATGGTGTGGTGGTAGGAGGTATAGGGATGGATGGTTGAGATATTGGAATTGTGGAGATAGATGATACAGGTGTGGAGATGGATGGTGAGAAAGAGGGTTGATCAAGGATGTCATGGAGGAGCTGTTGGTATGAGGAGGATGAAGGAGGCTCAAGAGGTGAGGAGGGGGAATCATCCATGAAGGAGTCATCCAAGATGTTGAAAGATGGAATGGAAGAATCAATGGGTGGATAGTAGTACAGAGGGTGTAATGGTTCTGAGGTGGTGGCTGGAGGAGGTGAAATAGGTGATGAAATTGTGATGGGGGAGGAGATGGCTGTTTGGATGGTTGATGAGGAAGGTAAGGCAGAAACAATAGGAGGAGGAGAAGGAGGAGCAGAGGAGGAAGAGACTGAAACAGTCCTTGTGCCTGAAGCAGATGGTGTTGCTGTAGCCCTATTGGGGTTGATAATCTGCTTGTCCCACTTGCTGAAAAGGGCATAGGTGAGCCTTTTGGATGCATTGATGTGCATCCCATTTGAAACTAGTAATTCAGGGCACCTGGAATGCAGGAAAACCCCTAGAATCCTCCCAAAAAAATACACAACTTTTGTTAATTTTCTTCTTGATCAAGTCAAAGAAGATAGTTCCCCAATCCAGATGTTTCTTGTCAACTATTGCTCCCATTAAACAGAGCTGATACCTTGAGATGGTATCATGAGCTGAGTGCTTTGCCAGAAGCACTTTCCCCACAACATCAGCCAAAAATTGAAATTCAATTGATAGATTCTTTTTCAACAGCTTATTAGGGTGTACAGCAGAGTGACCAGTTCTATCTAACATGGAATCAAATTCTTCTCCAGACAAATCAATAGAGTCATCTCCAGTACTTAAGGTGAATACTTCAGTCAGAAGAATAGGGGACAATTGTACCTGAGTCCCGTTGATCGTGCCGACTATAGTATTTTCATTCTCATTGGTTGCAGTAAAAACCCATTCCTTGATTTCATCTGCCGCAATCTTTATTCTTGTGGTCATAAACTGAACTAACTGCTATTCTCGGAAAAGATTCAGAATATCTTTGAACCTCTGATCGCTGCCATCGAAGGAGTTCATATCTATGTCAAAACCTATATCAAATATCATTTTGGAAAGAGCGGCAACCGACACCGCCATTTGTACCTGCAAAGATTGAACAAACAAGACCAAGTGTAGAGAGTTTGGAGGGAAAAAGAGTTTTTCTGCAGAAACTATGAACGAGCAAAAGAGTACGACGGCCGAAAAATGATTTTTATATTAGGGTTCGACGCCGAAATGAAAAATCGTTGAACTCTGTTCGACGATTTTGGCTTCTAATGGAATACGAAGAGGTTTCAATGTCATCGATATCCGTTCGATGACATTGACGAGCGTCGAGCTCGGCTTGACGACCGCTTAACAGAAGGAAGGATAGCTTAGAGCTATCAAGTGGCGCTGAACTCAGGTCAACGATTCAGGAAACGTCGATCTGCGTTCGACGATTTTTGGGAAACCGTCGATCGCCGTTCGACGATTTCTGAGGAAAACGTCGAGCGCAGTTCAGAGAAAGAAACTATCCTACAGACACAAAGAGAAATGAGTTTTTAGCCTAATCTTGGTTTGTTTTTAGATTTTCAAAATCTTGGAATTTATTTTAGGCTTCCTCCATCTAACATTCCTAACTGATTGAGGAAGAAGTTATGTTTCTTTTCATCCAAAGGCTTGGTGAAAATATCTCCTCTTTGCAAATCAGTTGGGATATATTGAAGTTCAATTTTATTTTTCTCAACATTATCCCTTAGAAAATGATGCCTAATTTCTATGTGTTTTGTCCTACTATGGAGGACTGGATTTTGTGCAATGGAAATAACACTGGTGTTATCACAAAATATTTTAGACTTCTCTAAGTTGTAACCATAGTCTAGGAGTTGATTTTGTATCCACAAGATTTGTGAACAACAACTACCTGCAGCCATATATTCAGCTTCAGCAGTTGAAGTTGACACAGATGTTTGTTTCTTACAAAACCATGAGACAAGTCTATCACCAAGAAACTGATAAGTTCCACTGGTGCTTTTCCTATCTATTCTGCATCCAGCATAATCAGCATCTGAAAATCCAGTTAAGTCAAATGCTGAATCTTTTGGATACCAGAGACCTAGATTTGGAGAGCTTTTAACATACCTAAGAATTCTCTTTACTAAAGTTAAGTGTGACTCTCTAGGGCTAACTTGGAATCTTGCACATATACATGTAGCAAACATTATATCAGGCCTACTAGCTGTAAGGTACAATAAATACCCAATCATTGCTCTGTATGTTGTCTGATCAACTGGTTTCCCATGTTCATTAGCATCCAATACAACATTGGTAGGCATGGGTGTTTTCATACATGATGCATCAGACATACCAAATTTCTTAACCAGCTCTTTTGCATACTTGGTTTGAGAAATAAATATGCCTTCAGCATGTTGTTTGACTTGCAATCCTAAGAAAAAGGATAGCTCACCCATACTACTCATTTCAAATTTAGAGTGCATCACCTTGGAAAACTTTTTGCACAAGTTTGAATCAGTAAAACCAAAGATGATGTCATCTACATATATTTGTACTAGTAGGGTATGGGACTTATGGGTTCTAATAAAAAGAGTTTTGTCTACTCTCCCCCTAATAAAATCATTTTCAAGAAGAAAGCATGCTAGGGTCTTATAGCATGCTCTAGGAGCTTGCTTTATACCATATAATGCTTTATGTAGTTTGAAAACATAGTCAGGGTGAGTTGGAGAGACAAAACCTGGGGGTTGTCTGACATAGACTTCTTCTTTGATCTCCCCATTGAGAAAAGCACTCTTCACATCCATTTGGTAGACTTTGAATCCCTTGTGAGCAGCATAAGCCAGGAAGATTCTTATGGCCTCTAACCTTCCAACTGGTCCAAAGGTCTGGTCATAGTCTATCCCCTCTTCTTGAGAATATCCTTGAGCAACTAGCCTTGCCTTGTTCCTTACAATAATTCCTTGATCATCCAATTTGTTTCTGAACACCCATTTTGTTCCAACAATGGAAGATCCTTTGGCTTAGGCACTAGTTCCCAAACTTTGTTTCTTTCAAATTGATGCAACTCCTCTTGCATTGCAATGATCCAATGTGGATCTTGCTCTACATCTTGAATGGATTGAGGTTCAATTTGAGAGAGAAAGCAAGTGTGCATCAGGTTTTGGTTGACCTGATTTCTGGTTTGCACACCAGCTGAGATGTTTCCAATCACTTGGGAGATTGGATGATCTCTTGATGTTACTAAATCAATAGGGGTTGTTGATTGTTCACCAACCTGTGTTATTGTTTCCTCTTGTGGAACAACAACTGGCTCTTCAAGAAGATTTTCTTACAGATGTTGAGCAGCTTCTTCATCTTCACTACTTTCATCCTTTTGAGTAACTTGCAATCTGTCCAAGTCTTCAGCTAGAGAATGTACCTGCAAATGTTCTATGGTAGAAGCATTCTTCTCCTTGAAAGACATATTAGTTTCATCAAAGGAAATATGGACAGATTCTTCTATTTTTTGAGTAGTTTTATTATAAACCCTATAAGCTTTACAGATCATGGAGTATCCCAGAAACACTCCTTCATCAGCTTTTGCTTGAAATTTTGCTATATATCTCTTGTCATTGTTGTGAATATAACAAATGCAACCAAAAATTTTGAAGTAATCTACTTTAGGTTTCTTCCCTTTGAGTAATTCATAGGGAGTCTTGCCCTTCAGTTTATGTATCAAACTTCTATTCAGTACATAGTTGGAGGTGTTCACTGCCTCAGCCCAAAAGGATAGAGGAAGGTGAGCATCTGACAACAATGTAGTTGAAGATTCAATTAGGGTTCTATTTTTCCTTTCTGCTACCCAATTTTGTTGAGGAGTTCTAGGAGCTGAGAATGTATGTCTGATCCCTTCACTCTGACAGAACTCTTGCATAAGAAGAGAATCAAACTCTGTCCCATGATCACTTCTGATCAGGGCAATATGAGTATTGAACTCACTCTGTATACATTTGAGAAACTCTGTCAAACACTTAAAGTTATCAGACTTCTTCCTCAGAAAGAACACCCATGTGAATCTTGAGAAGTCATCTACAACCACTAAAGTGTAGGATTTCCCTCCTAAGCTTTGAACTGTAATGGGTCCAAAAAGATCCATGTGTAACAGATACAAAATCCTAGGTGAATCACTCTTGTTAAGTGTCTTAAAACTGTTTTTAGTTTGCTTGCCTAATTGACAAGCCTTGCAAAGTCCTTCCTTCTTGTATGGGCCAGAAGGTAGTCCTCTAACAAGGTTGTCCTTGGATAGCCTAGCAATAGTTCTAAGGTTAATATGCCCTAGTATCTTATGCCACAGTATATTAGGTATAGATATGGAATTGAACAGGCAAATATCTACTTTAGATGAATGAAAATCTACTAAGTAAATGTTACCTTTTCTGTTACCTGTCAAAACAGTTGTGTTGTCTTCTGACTTGACCTTGCATATAGCTTTGTTGAAAGTCACTTGATATCCTTCATCACAAAGTTGACTGATACTTATCAAGTTGTGCTTGAGTCCTTCAACATAAGCTACTTTCTTGAAGGTGACTGTTTTAATTTGGACTGCACCATATCCTTTTGTTGTTCTAAAGTTTGAATCACCAAAAATTGCTTTGGGTCCAAGCTTGGCTTTAAAGGATGTGAAGTTGTCCTTGTTCCCTGTCATGTGCTTTGAGCACCCACTATCCAGATACCATAGCTGGTTTGATGTTGGATAGGTCTTCACCTGTACATACAAGAATTTACATGTTTTTGACCCAGTTTACCTTGGGCCTAGGTTGATATCCTTTAAATTCAGAAATGAAAGACATCCCAGGTTGACTCTTATAACCTTCAGGATGGTATCTCCTAGAAGGTACTATCCATTCAGTATAGGGGTTGAAACCTTGGGATGTAGGACTTCTAGGATTGAATCTAGATGTACCTTTGAAAGATTGTACAAAGCCCTGATCTCTGTTCGACGATCGTCGAGCTGAGGTCGTCGATCTTGGGTCAGATCGTCGAGCTCTGTTCGAAGATCGACTGTCCTGGAGTTTTGAGTTCAGGTGTCGTCGAGCTGAGTTCGACGATTTTTCTTGGATCGTCGAGCGCCGTTCGACGATCGTCGAGCTCTGTTCGACGCATTCTGTTGAACTATAACTTTCTTTGGCAAATCTGCATTCTTCCTAGCTACCTCTACAACTTCCTTCCCTTTATCAGAGATAAATTTGATTGGAGTTGTCAGAACTATAGGCTAGCTAGATGAAGCTCCTAAGCCCAGTGTACTATTAATTCTAGAGTTCACTGTGCTCGTGATATCCATTAGTTTGATGCTTCTCCCATTAAGGGATTCTTCAAACTGCTTGGCCTTGGATAGTTCACTTTTCAGTGAAGCTATCTCCTCTCTATAGTATTCTAACTCTTCAGAGAGTTTGAGGTTCTCTGATTTTAAAGTGCTATACTCAGACAGTTGTTTTCTGAGGGAAATGATTTCCTTCTCAGACTCTAATAGATCTAGGCATAGTACTTTAAACTCGTGTTTAAAGTCCTCAGAACTGAAATCAAATGAGCTGATTACCTGATCTTCTTCTGGTTGAGCTTCTGAATCTGATTCTGACTCTTCTGCTTCTGAGTCTGTTTGAGAGGCATTGATAGCCATCATGCAAAATTCCTTTTCATCAGCATCATCCTCATCATCACTAGAGCTGGATGAAGCTTCAGAATCCTCTTCAGTTTCACTCCATGTCTCAGCAATAAATCCCTTCCTTGTATGTTTGCTCTTGCTGGAGGAGGGTTTGTCTGATCTGTTCTTCTTAAAGTCTTTCTCCTTTCTTCTTTCTCTTCTATCTTTCTTGTCCTTGTTTTTGTTTTCAGGACAGTCAGGCACAATATGGTCTGGTTTCCTGCAACCAAAACATATAACTTCCTTGTTGTTATTTGATTTATCATACCTTGGCTTATCATGTCCCTTGTATGATCTCTTTCTGAAGTCTTTTCTGGCCATTTTGTAGAATCTTTTGGCCAATAAGCTGAGTAGCTCCTCATTGTCTGTGACCTTTTCTTCAGGCAGGTCCTAAACAGCTTTGAAGGCTATTGTCTTCTCTTTCCTTGTGGCTGTTGAGGCAGCCTTCTGTTCTTCTTCTCTATTTTTAATGAGCAGCTCATAAGATTTGAGCTTGTCCAGGAGAGCTTCAGTGGTAATCTCATTTAGACTTCTGGCATCTTTGATTGGCCAGATTCTTGAATCCCAAGTGCTGGGGAAACACCTTAGGATTTTTTCATTCACCTCAGTCAATGAGATTTCTTTATCCAGAGTCTTTAACTCATTGACAATCAGACTTAATCTGTTGTACATGTCTGCAACTGACTCAGCTTCTCCTTTCTTGAAGTTCTCATATTGGGATATGAGATGGGATCTTCTATCTTTTCTATCATCAGCAGATCCTGAGACAATCTCAGAAAGTTTGTCCCAAATTCCTTTGGCTGAGTTGTATTCAGCTACCTTCTGAAATATCTCATCAGACATTGTCTGAGCTAAGATATTCATGGCCTTGGCATCTGCAGTCTTCCACTTCTTTATTTCAGCATCTGTTCCTGAAGGAGGTGGAACAACATTTATACTTGAGCTTGCTGGTGGACTTGGGCACACTGTCAAAATAGAATTAAATATGTCTTTATCAATAGAATTCATATAAAGTCTAATCCTTGCTTTCCAAAGTGCAAACTTGGATAGATTGCACACTGGAGGCCTGGTGCTTGCATAATCTTTGTTCTGTGCCATGTCTTTATATAAAATTAAATATAATGAAAATAACCCTCTTACAAGATTGATCTTATCAAGGATCTTTTGGTTCAGGTGTTAGCCTGTATGAACAACCAACCTCCCTCTGATACCAATTGAAGTATCAAGCGCATACCCAACTGCACCAAAAGCCCGGACTGTTGGAGGGGGCGCTACTTAATTTTTTTATATAAGTAGCAGAGCGCCACGGGTCAAGTGAAGGAACGCCAGACCCAATAATCCCCCCCCCCCCGGCGTCCAGCACAACCTGTCGGCTCAGAGGTGGGGTTATCACATGGCCCACACGGCTCAGAGGTGGGGTTACCACATGTCCACGGTTGCCTGACCCACCGGACCCACACAGGTAGAAGGGAAAAATCAGGATTTAATAGCACCCCCCCCAGTCTTGAACCCGTAACCTCCCTCTGATACCAATTGAAGGATCAAGCGCATACCCAACTGCACCAAAATCCCGGACTGTTGGAGGGGGCGCTACTTAATTTTTTTTATAAGTAGCAGAGCGCCACGGGTCAAGTGAAGGAACGCCGGACCCAACAGGCTCTATCGACCCCTTCTCACCTACCGCATTTAAGACTTCCCCTTCTTTCTACTTCTTGTGACTCCCGACTCACCAGCTTCCTGCAAGAACTTCCTCATCCCACTCAGAGAGTTTCCCGTGAGATGGGTGGTGGCAGCGGCGATGCGGATAGGCCGAGAAAGTGCGCCTGGACTTCTCCGAGCATGATTTTTTACATGATGCCATCACCGAATGTGAGTTCCTTGATGCCGTAGGCAACTTCGTACCACCAGGCTTCGTGGCGAGGCGACCTGGGAAGGGGGAGAAGATAAACGACCTCTCAGTAGAAGAGCTCGCCATACCTACGGTGTATTTTGAGGCGGGTCTCCGGCTTCCTCTATGCCCAGAGGTCCGCCAAACATTCAAATTCTTTGGGGTCGTCCCCAGGCAGATAACCCCCAATTCCATCGCGGTGGTGGTCGGGTTCGCCTGCTTCCTGCGGGAAGAGCGGATCGAGTTCAGCCATGCTGTCTTCCGCAAGCTGTTCTCCTTCTGGGAAAACAAGGATGGGACCGCCCACTTCTCCAGTAACCATGTCAAGGTGAGGGAGACTGTCAAAAATAGCCATAACTGGCTAAAGAATTTTGTTTTTTGTCAAAGAGGACTTCGGCAACGTCCCCTTCTCGCCGATCCAGCTCAGCAAGGCGAGTTACCGCCCCTAGCCTGGGCGGCCATGAAGCAGAACTGTGTGGGTTCTTCACTGGGAAGAACTTCGAAGTCACCATTCTGCGTAGGAACCGCCATTATTCTACTTCCAGCGAGCTCGCTCGCGCCGAGGTTACGGCAGCTGCGCATCACGAGACCGCAGACCCTGCTATCTAGAAGCGCCCTAGCCGTGAATAGCCTCTATCGCCGCCGCCGCACAAGAAGCCAAAAACCACGAGTGGTGCGCCCCCCACGAGTCAGGAGAAGGGTAAGGCCCTAGTAGATCAACCAGCTGGGTATCTTTCTCTCACGACCGCCCTGACCAGCGGCTCCCCTAGCAGGGCGGCTGGTACTTCCAGGCCTCAAAAGGAGACCCAGCCAGCCGTGAAGTTGGTGCCGAGGGCGCACCGCAACTTTGGCCTTGGCAAGCGACCTCTCGATGAACTCGAAAACCCCCTCCTCTAGTGGGATAGGGAGTCGAACCAGGCCATCTTCTCCACTCTACTGCCGAGCTGGCTGGAGCAGAATACCATCAATGGGGAGGCTTACAACTTATCGTTCGGCCTTTATGCACGGGAGGACGCTACGGTCTATGACGAGGAGGCCACGCGGGTCCTCGTGCACAAAAGTGCGCGGGCCCAACTCTACAGCCTGGAGCTGGCCCACATAACGGGCAGGTGGCTAACCTAGCTGGAGAAGAATGCCCCTTTGCTCAAAAAACGGGTCTACGAGAAGGAGGAATCTCGCCGGCTCTCCAAGGAGGAGGCGGATTTCCAGAGAAAGCGGGGAGACGTGGCCGTTGCTATTCTTGCCCAATACCTCAGGGGAGTGGTACGTCTCTTGACTCGCACTTATTACCTACAGGTTGCCTTTTACCCTTCTCAAGCTCATCCTTATCATGTCCCTTTTTGCAGGGTGCGGCAACGGCTAGCCGCCTGGACATCCAGATCACCTCCCTTGAAAAGGAAAGAGAGGCATCACAGGCGCTGGTGCGCGAATTGGAGGCCACAGCGGTTCTCCCACCGCCCTCTAGTAGCGGCTGCCAGCTCGCGCACTACACCGAGTACGAGCTAGAGGTCATGATACAAAATAATGTTGTTGGTACAGCGAAGTACACCCTCCAGACATTACGGCATCTGACTATATCAAGAACGAGGTCAAGGGCCTTTCCGTGAGCGATGCGGTGCCATCCTTATTCCTTCTAGTACCGAAGCCGGGTGACGCGTCCTACCAACCCATTTTGGAGGACTCTTCGCTCGAGGGTTTGCCTCGCTGGATACCCGTGCCTTGCCTCACTGACCTCATTATATTCTTACTGAAATATTAGAACGGGCCGAGCCCTAGAACTTGTAATTTTGTTGATCAATAAAGTGTACTTTCTGAAATTATTCACTAATGTTACTTCTCTGCGATGCAAATGCAAATCAGTCTTTTTTTCTTTTCTGTGTTCGCGGCCTGTTTTGATTCTTCTATTCACTGTTCCCCTTCCCGCAGCTTGCGAGCTAGGTCGCGTGTTTATTCGGGATTTAGCTTAGGAAATATAGGAGCGTAATTTAGCCAAACCGCGAATGGCGATCGGTGTTCTTTGTCCGGATTCTTTGCGCCATTTGAGAGATAGAGGAGGGGAGACGACTTGGCTCGCGCCCGAGCCACCTGACTCCACGCGAGCTGGGCTCCGTGAGGTCGCGATGCAATCTGAGCTCTCACTGCCTAGGTCGCTTTCCGGGCGCTCGCCGATCCATAGGCTCGAGCCAGCACTTCTTGCTCACCGACCTGCTAAGGTCATCCCGACAACCATGTTATTTTCGCTTCCATAGTTAAAGTGCCTGGGTCCCGGCTTTAGACGATGCGTTCATCAAGAATTTTTGTCCTGCTGGCTAGTTGGGGGCCTAAGTTGATTCCCACAAGTGACATCCAGCTCTACCAGCTAGGTGAGAGCCTAACAACGGGATTTTCTTGGGGTCTGGGTAGACTCCTCTTAGTTACAGCCAGCCCTGCCAGCTAAGTGAGAGCCTAGCAGCGGGATCTGCTCGGGGTCTGGGTAGACTCCTTCGAGTGACATTCAGCTTTGCCAGCTAGGTGGGAGCCTGACAGTGGGATCTTCTCGGGGTCTGGGTAGACTCCTTTTAGTGACATTCAGCCCTGCCAGCTAGGTGAGAGCCTGACAGCGAGATCTGCTCGGAATCTGGGAAGACTCCTCCGAGTGACATCCAGCCTTGCCAGCTAGGTGAGAGCCTGACAGCGGGATAAATAGGAGTTTGGATAGACTCCTCTGAGTGATATCCAGCCCTGCCAGCTAAGTGACATCCTGACAGCGGGATATGCTTGGTGTCTGGGTAGACACCTTTGAGTGACATCCAACCCTGCAAGCTAGGTGGGAACCTGACAGCGGGATCTGCTTGGGGTTTGGGTATACTCCTCCGGGTGACATCCAGCCTTGCCAGCTATGTGAGAGCCTGGCAGCGGGATCTGCTCGGGGTCTGGGTAGACTCCTCCGAGTGACATCAAGCCCTACCAGCTAGGTGGGAGCCTAACAGTGGGATCTGCTTCGAGTTTGGGTAGACTCCTCCGAGTGACATCCAGCCCTGCTAACTAGGTGGGAGCCTGACAACGGGATCTGCTTGGGGTCTAGGTAGACTCCTCCGAGTGACATCCAGCCCTGCCAGCTAGGTAGGAACCTGTGTTGGACCCCTAGTTTGGATTTGGGCTTGGTTCACTAATATAGGATGTATCAGACCCACATTGTATAGCCAGGGTCTAGTCTAGTGTCTTATGTGTTAGTTAGGTCAACATCTCAGCAAGACAAGATCAAGACATCAGAGACTTAGAAGATAGCAGAGACTGAACTAGGTAGAAATTGACTAAGTGAAAAGAGATCGACGATCTTCGTTCTACGTTCAGCGATCTCAGAGTTAATCTCTTAATGCTGAGATCGACGATTGCTGAACTTAGTTCGACGATCTCTGATCTACTTTCAGGATTGAGATCGACGATCAACCATCTAAGTTCGACAATCTTGAAGCCCAGTTTTGAAAGCAGAATTTCTGTTCAACGATCACAGGGCTCAGCTCATACAGAGAACAAAAGACTGAAAAAGAAGAACAGTTTTTCAGTTCTTCACACAAGTGTTCTTCCAGGAAGCAAGAAGAGACATTCTTCACAATCAGCTTAAGATTTCAGGAAATCAAGACCTACACCCTGAGCAAGGCTTTGGATTCCTGAACCATTTAAGATCACAGGACAAGCCATGACATCATCAGGATCACTCTCAAGTCTTCACTCATTTGTTTGAGAACAGAGAAGACAACTCAACTTTTACTTTCCCCCACTGTATACAGGGTTCTTACTCACTTCAAAAGTAATTCTTGGTTGTGAGGCCTCCTGATCAAAAGACTTCAGTTATTTTCAGGCACCTGATCAAAAGACAGAGGGGTTGCAATATCTCCCTGGAAATATATATTATTTGGTGGCAGTCACCTGATCAAAAACCTGAGAGTGATTCCTACCAGGGTGGTAAAAGAGTGGATGTACCCAGATTTGGAGAACCACTATAAATTTCTTGTGTCATCTGGTTGCTCATTTTCTTCTTACTCTTGCTGATTGCCGTGAAAATTAGAATAGCTTGTCTATTTTCTTTTATTTATTTATTATTGGTATCACTTATATTTTAACTCTAATATAAAAGTAAAAAACTGCCAAAAAGTTTTAATACTCTATTTACCCCCCCCCCCCTCTAGAGTAGATCTGAATAACCTATCCCTTTCAATTTGTATCAGAGGGGATGTACCCAAGTTTGTTGGGGAACCACTATAATCATGTGTCGTCTGTGCTTGCTTGTTTATTTCTTTATTTGTGTGCTCTGATTTCTTTTTCTCCTTATATATATTTATCTCTAGAGTAAATATAAGATCTATCTCCTATCTTTTAGCCTGACATCGAGATCTGCTCGGGGTCTGGGTAGACTCTTCTGAGTGACATCCAGCCCTGTATGCTAGGTGAGCGCCTGACAGCGGGATCTGCTTGGGGTTTTGGTAGACTCCTCTGAGAGGCATCCCGCCCTGCCAGCTAGGTGAGAGGCTGACAACGGGATCTTCTCATAGTCTGGGGAATGAACACTTCTACTTGCACAAATCATGGCAAGGGCACAGGCATATCGAGAAGCTTTTATTAGAAAATGGAGCACTACTTACAAGACTCAGGGTAAAAATGTTTCAAGTTATCACCACTCCAGGTGAGACTTAGGGTCTCGCCTTCCACATTTCGGAGGCGGTACCCTCCTGACCTCAATGCTTCCTATAAAATGTTTGGACCTTCCTAGTTGGGGTTGAGCTTCCCCACAGTGGTCGATCTCCCCACGGCATCAACCTTTCTCAGGACCAAGTCCCCTTCCACGAACTATTTGACCCTGACGTGCTAGTCAAAGTACTTGGCCATTCTTCTCTTCACTTCTTCTTGTCGGATGGAGGAGAGGTCACTTAGCTCCTCCACCATGTCTAGAGAGAGCTGTAGTTTCTCTTCATTTTCGGCTCTCCATTCTTCCCTTCCTTCCTCCGCCTCAACCTCCCGAAACGTCCGGACCTCGAACTATACCGGGAGTACTGCCTCGCATCCATGGGAGAGCTTGAAGGGGGTTTCTCCCGTGGCAGTGTTGGGGGTGGTTCTAAGGGCCCAAAGGACCGAGGGGAGTTGCTCCACCCAGCTACCCTTAAATATTTTCAACTTTTTTGTTCAGGAGGTTCACTATGATTTTTTTTTGCTGCCTCCACCTGCCCGTTGTTACTAGGGTGATGGACCGAGGAAAATCTGAGATCGATCCCGAGTTGCCCACAGAAGCTGACGAACTCTGAACTTGTGAACTGAGGCCCATTATCCGTGACAATGGACTGGGGTAGCCCATTTTGACAGATGATCTATCCCCACAGAAAATTCCTGATAACCTGGGAGGTCACCTTAGTCAGCACCTTCACCTCTAACCACTTAGAAAAATAATCTATCATGACGAGTAAGAACCTCCTCTTCCCGGTGGCCTAGGTGAAAGGTCCCACCAAGTCCATTCCCCAGATGGTGAAGGGCCAGGGGGCCGTGATACTTCTGAGGCATTGGGCTGGTTGCAACTAGAGTGGGGCATACAACTGGCACTTGTGGCACTTTTTTTGTAAATTTCGCCGCATCGTGGCCCAAGGTATGCCAGAAATACCCTTGCCTAACAATCCTTTCCTCCAGGGTCTGACTCCCAGAATGGCTCCCACACTTCCCAGATGGACCTCCTCCAAGATCCTCTGGACCTCCCTTTCGGTCACGCAACGCCAACATCCTCGAGAGGGTCTTTCAGTACAGCTGCCCATTGCGCATGAGATAGTACGCCGACTTGTACTTGAACTTCTTCTTATCTATCCCCTCTGGGTACTCCCCTGTGGAAAGGAAGGTCATGAACGGATCCATTCACGAGGGGTGTTTATCCACCTCCATCAGCTCTCCTTCTCCGATGGAAGGGCAGGATAGGTCGGAAATGGTTCCTCTCACCCGGGGACCATGCTTTGCGAGTCGATCCACCTGCTCGCTCTCCTCCCGGGGAACATGCTGGATGGAGAACGTTTGGAACGTGACAATGACCCCCTTTACTTTTGCTAAGTATAATTGGAGGGTAGGCTCCCTTACCTCAAACTTCCCGTTGATCTGGGAAGCCACCACCATGGAGTCAGTGAGGACCTCCACATCAGCTCCATGGCCAAGCATAGACCTGCGATCATCGCCTCATACTCGGCCTGGTTTTTTGTGATGGGCAAGTGCATGACCACCGTTTGCTCGATCTCAATTCCCTGAGGGCTCTCTAAGATCACCCCCACCCCCAGGGAATGCTTCCCTGAAGCGCCATCTACCATAACCTTCCAGGGAACTGGGTGAGTGAGTTCCGCCTCCGTCACTTCGACCACATACTCAGCCAGGAAATCGGCCATTGTTTGGGCCTTGATCGAGAGACGTGGGACAAAAGAGATTTTGAAATCGCTCAAATCCACCGACCACTTAGCCAACCTGCTCGAATGCTCCACCCCCTCGAAGATGTTGCAGAGCGGGTGGTCAGTCACCACTCGGATTGAGTGTGCTTGGAAGTCGGGCCTGAGTCTCCGAGCTGAGATGACCAGAGCGAAGGCCAGCTTCTCCAAGATGTGATATCGGAGTTCTGCCTTCCTTAGGACCCGACTCACATAATATATGGGGAGTTTCTTCTTCCCCTCTTACCGAACTAGGACGGAGCTCAAGGCCTCTGCTCCGACCCCTAGATTTAAAGATAGGTCCTCCCCATACTTTGTCCCTTGGAGCAGGGGGCCTGAGTCAACTGCCTATTCAAGTCCTGAAATGCCTCTTTGCACTCCCTAGTCCATTCGAACTTCTCCCCCCCCCCCCCTCAAAGTTTTAAAGAAGGGGAAGCACTTCTCTCCGGCCTAGGAAAGGAACCTACTTAATCCTGCGAGCCTCCTTGTTGGTTATTGTATCCACAATTACCTGGATTTGAGGAAGCCTCTTATCAAAGCTAAGATGAATTCACTATGTATTTGATGAATTTCTTCTAGTTGTGCTTGCAGTTATTCCATGCTAAGTACACACCAATGTCAGGGTGCAGTGGGTCAATATATACGGGTCTGTGCAACGTAATCCCTCATTGAGCAGATCAGTGTGTTGGCCTACGTGTACTCTCTCTATTGGGGTGTACTTTATTTCAAGTACAGGGCTATGATAAAGCAAGAGCAGACAAGGAGCAAGGATGGGCCAATGACCATCTCACGGGTTGAAAGACGAGAATCGTCTAAGTATAAATTGTCGAGAATCACTAGGTGATTCTCACCGATTCGTCGAGAATCACCAGTGATTCTCGATGAGTCGTCGAGAATCACTAGTTGATTCTTGCCGGGTTGGGCCGGCTGTCTCGACGCAGTCAGAAAAATCATCTAAGGCAGAATCGTCGAGAATCACCAAGTGATTCTCGCCGATTCGTCGAGAATGACTTTGTATTCTCGTCGAGTCGGCGAGAATCCAAGGTGATTCCCACTGATTCTCCCCGGCCTCTGTAACATGTGCTGCCAGAATTCTCTAAGTAGAATTCGGCGAGAATCGTAAGTGATTCTCGCCGATTCGTCGAGAATCACCCACGATTCTCGCCGAATTTGACTTGGGTATTTTTCCGACTCTGCCTGGACCGGTCCACGACATCTGCGGGATTTTGAACCCGACTTTGGTCTTACTGCTGGTGGGGCCCACAACGGTAATCTCTTGACCTAGTGTATAAATACTCTGTATTTGTGAACAGTAAAAGACACGGATTACAGATCAAAGAAAAAGAAGCCGCCGTCAAGCCCTAGATCGGAAGCGAGCTCGACCGACCTCCTCCGCCTCTCGCTAGTTGCTCGCCACTGTTGATCGGACTTTTAGTTACCTCTCCCGGCGACAGAAGCCTAGTCGGGCACAGCGTCTCACGTGTCTATCCAGAGATCTTTTGTCTCTTGATTTGTGATCGGGAAACCTTCCCCATCCGAATCGATGGAGACGATCAATCCTAGTGTGACCGTTGGAAGACCTTGCCGACTTTGCTAAGAAGATTGGATCTACATAGCATCACCGCCTCTCTTGTTGAAGCCGTCGATCTAGAGAAGATTCTCTCCAAGAAAGATCTAGGGTTGTGAACTTTTCGTTGCCTACAAGAACAAATAGTCTAACGAAAAGGGACACCTGGATCTTCACGTTGTTTGTATTTCTTACAAGCTATTTTCATTTTCTCTTTCATTGTTAAGGACCGATTGGTCTCTAGTTGTAGGGTTGGGTGCAACCCGTGTTGTGGGAGTGTTGACTCCTACGTGTGGAAGGGTTCCTTCCGTTAGTGCAAGGATTGGATTTCAATCCTGTTGGTGAAGTGACCGAGTCGTCCCTGGTTGGGAGATAGGTCGAAGGGGGAAAGTGGACGTACCCAAATCGGGGAACCACTATAAATTGCTTGTGTACTTTCTGTGCTGTGTGGTTTTGTTTTCTTGTGCAGGTAAAACTTTAATTCCGCACATACGCTGCAAAGACACCTATCCCCCCCCCCATAGGTGTAAGTAGTTGACACTAGGTGGACTTTCAAGTGGTATCAGAGGGAGGTTACTCATCAAAGGGGTTAACACCTCGAGTAAGTTCCTGCATCTAGTGTCAACAAGAAGATCAGACTCAAGCATGGAGTTGGATTATGATGTCCTTCCTCTAAGACTCCCCTCTTGTACAAAGGAGTACTATCCTGTATGGAAGATGAGAATACTATTTCATCTGGAGGCCATCGACCCTCGAGCTTCACTCATTTTGGAAGAGGGCCCCTTCATTCCCATGAAGGCCTCCTGCTCTAGAAAGGATATGCAGATCCCCAAGGAGACTACTGAAATGTCTGAGATTGAATTCTCTCTTTTCAACTTGGATAAAATGATTCGTAAAATCATCCTGGATTTCTGGACTGGACCTTCCCGGTCAAGACTTGAAAAGTGTAAGACGGCCAAGTCCTTGTGGCAAACTGTATCAGACCTCATGGAGGGATCAAACAGAACAGGGATAAGTCGTCAGCAAGAGGATGAGGCATATATGGGGGTCAGTATTTCTGAAGAAGAAATTGATGACCAATTTCTCAGTATCAGGGCTCCTGTGTCCTTATCAGAGACTGAGGAGGAAGTTGATGAAGACTGCACAGCTTAAGATGACTCAGCTGCCCCGGTCAGTCCTAACACAATTCCTGATCAGCTAAGTCAGGACCAGGTAACTTCTTCACCTTGCCCCTCTCTTCCCCATGTTCCTGAAGATAGGAATATTTTGGATGATTGCCCTCAAGAAAATCCTGATGCCCTGAAGAGTGTCCTTCAGAAAAGCAACCTGATTGTTGAGGAGCAAGCTCAGGAGATTGCTCGGCTGAAGATCTTATTGGTTCTCCAATTGGCATCCAATAAGGTTAAGGACTCTAAAATCTCAGATCTAGAGAGTCGTCTAGAGACCGAGAAGAGGATTGTTTCTAACTTTTCCAAGATAGATGCTATCAAAAGAAAAGCAGAAAATGGGTGGATCTCCCAAATCGTCAATTCATGGAGAAATGGGGAAACTGTGTTCAGACCCCCCACCCCAAGCAGGAAGGGCACACATCATGCATTCAGGTATGACCATAGGAACAACCATGGTCACTGCAAGAATGATCAGCCCTCTTGTGGAAGCACCCAGAATGCAAGGGCTGTTATGGCCACCCAGAAGAGGATACCTCAGGCTTCCACCAAGCCTTTTGTATTCTCGGCCACTGCCCCTACTCGTCATGAGTCTGCCAGCTTCAGCTCACAATGCGCCTCTCACCTCCCTAGGACTCAGGAAAGGGGGGTTAGAAATCATGTTAGTGGCACACATGGGGACCTTGGAAGGGGGCTGACTGAAAGGAAGGCACCACCTCCCAGGCCTCATGACGCCTACCATATGCATTCTTTCCACCCTTCCATGAGTCACGGTGGAAGAGACAATTCGGTTAGCAAATTCGGCACTATCCCGTTTAGACCTAGGACTATGACTACCTCAGTCACCAGTTCAGGTCACAAACGGCGGTACAACATTCATGAGTGTTGGTGTTGTGGCAAAGTGGGTCATTTTGCCATAGATTGTTGGCACAACCCTTCTGTGTCAAAGGCAAGGGGACTTCCACATCCTTGAGGCAATGTTAGTCCTCCCTCCAGGATCCCTGAGGGGAGGCATCCCAATTATTATGCTGACAGGAACCTAGGACCCAATACTTATTGGGTTCCTAAGGCAAGATAACTCTTTTGCAGGGTAGTCTAGGTTCCCGTAAACCTCATGGGAACCAGACAGGAGATGTTCCAAAAATGACGTGGAACAAGTATCTGGAAAAGGAGCAGTGCCATCAACACGGGCACGTTCAAGTTGACCACCTGGTGTGCCTTGAGCAGAAGTTCTAAATAATACATCTTTTAATCTCAGGTAATTGCAATCAGCTTCAATATATGAGCTATAGTGCATCAATTTTTACATATATGTATATATGTATGTCTACATATCCACACTAAGTCATGAATTCCCTCTCTCGAAAGTAAATGGTCATGTATAGACTTACATTTATATGCTTGTTCATCTAAGGAAAGATTAAGATTGTAAAAATAACCTTTAGATACATTGTTAAAGATTTATCTGTAAATACACTGGTAGATTCGAGAATGAACCTCAACAGGCCTAAGTCATCCCACTGAAAATTAATGAAGATATGCCATTGGAAGTCACTAAAACTTACAACTGACATCAAGAAGATTGTGTATATCTCGATCGAGAAATAATCCATTAAAGTTGCTTGCCACGGTTATTGTCTTGGATATACCAAAGTTGATATGCCTCCTAACTCTGTGTGGAAAACTCCTTCCAAACCCTCTATAGATTCATGTATTAAAAATACTTAAAGTTCCTTGTCACGGAACATATCAACTTGATGCCACGGTTTAGTACATATCCATTAAAGTTTCTTAATCTTCGGAACATATACATGTATTCCGAAGATTAAGAAATATATATATTTAGAAGATTTCTCAACCCTTTGATAACAGAAGATTCTGAGAATCCGGTATGCCTCCAATCCCGTCGATTTCTATCTAGAAAAACTCCCGCCGACTCTTCATCTTCCGCATTTCGCAGAGAAACCCGTCAATATTTCTCAAGAATCCCGCCGACCCTTCCTTCCCTCCTCTCGGCGACTTCCCGCATCTTAGGTTCCAAATCTCGTCGACCTCGTTCCGGATTCCGTAGACCTCTCCTCTCGCGTCCAGGGCACTCGTCCAAGTTTTCAGTCTCCGCGGTTTCGATCAAACAAGGGCATGAGCTCCTCCAGGCTTTCCGTCGTCTCCGTAGACTTTAGCTTCCTCCGCATTTGGGTAACCATTTCCTCTCCCTTTTAGTGACTCACTGTTAGTATAGCTTCCCTTTTGATTTCTGAGTAGGCATAAACTTGGGATTCCCTCCCTAGGTTTGCTATGGCTCCAAGGACCACCGCCGGCCTGGTCACTGGATGTGAGTTGGTTCGAACCGGGTTCTCACATGCCTCGGATGAGTTCAGAAACATCATCATCATGCTGGAGGAGGCTGGACTCACGTTTGTACTGGAGCACCCCTGCAAAATTCTGGATAAGGAAGTGATGGAGTTCTTCGCAACCGCCAAACTTCAGAATGAAGACTCTATCATCAAGAGTAAGGTGGCAGGTGCAAGGATCAAGATGTCTGGAAGAAAACTGACTTAATGCTTGCAGCTCTCCAGTTCTGAGCACAAGGATTATCTGGAGGAACATGATAGAGCCAGGACCCTATTATTCTGTGGGCTAGCTAGGGGAACCAGATCGATAAAGAGAAAAGAAATGAATGAGGAGGGGAAACTCTTGTCTGACATCATTGGGAAAGTACTGATATGCAAACCCGGCTCACACGACCACATCTCAGCTGACATGTTCAAGATTCTTGTGGTGATAGTCTGCCGAAAGAGATTCAACTGGGGGGCCATGCTTTTTGAGAAGATTAAGGACACTCTCAGATCTCCAAGTTTTGGAAGAATCATCAGCCTATTTCTCAATCAGTTGAACGGAGATAGGTTCGACATGAGCAAAGGAGTTCCTTTGCATTATTTGAAGAAAATGGACTCCAACGTATTTGACAGATGGGAGCGACTCATAGGGCAAGTTGCAGTGGTAGTAGAACAAGAAGAATCTCCTGCCGAGGACAACAGAACTTCAGAAGCTTTCGTGGCAACACCCAGTGAAGTTCCTGACGCCCTGATTGCAGGAACTGAGGGGGAGCCTGTAACCGGTTCTGCAAACATCTTATCTGACATTTCTCTGATAGCCAAAGATACTGTGGAAATGGTGGCAGATGAAGTAGCAGATGATGAGGAGGTTGAGAACGATGAGGAAGCTCTTATCGACGATGATCTGGGAAATGAGGTAGCTGATGAGGAGGAGGAGGAAGAAGTAGAAGAAGATGTGCACAACTCTGCCGATAAGCATGATCACTTGGAGACTGAGATAGAGGAAGAAGTATCAGAGAATGAGAAAGCAGCAGATCCTTAGGAGGATGCTGAGGTTCCATCTGAGGAACAAGCTCCTAAGCGGTCAGATGCAAGGATGGAGGGGGAGCAATCCTTTGTTCCCCCTGTGGACTCCATACTACTATCCAGCTCTCCCAGTGCTTCTGCGGGGGAGCCTGACCAGGGTCTGCCTGCAGCTCCTCCACTTCAAGCAAACCTAGCAAACCTCACTGTTAATTTTGTCCAAGGAATGCTTGATGAGCTCAAGGATACGTTTGAGAAATCGCACAACAAAGTGCTAAAAAGACTGCGGGAGTTTGAGGATCTCATGCTTAAGAATGTGGTTCAGATCAACCATAAACTAGATGTGATGGAAAAGAAATTTGATGAAAAATATATAGAGGCAGGCACAGCCGTATCTCTTTTCATGCAAGGACTGAAGAAGAATACTGACGATCTGGCTGTAGTCAATAAAAATGCACATATTGTGGCAAACAACATACAAAAATTCGATGCCAACATGGTAACGCTGAACGCAAATCAGAAATCTCTGCTGGACGAATTCAGTAAAACCGTGAAGCACATTGATGCGTCTCTGCACTCCTAGACAAACTCTATAGCCGCCGAAGCCAAAAAGGGGGAGGAAGCGTATAACGCTAAGATGGCAGGGCTTCAAGAGTTAGTACTTCTAAACTTCGATCAGACCAATAGGTATGCCTTTCAAAACTACCACATCATAACTGCACATTTAATCAACTTAATAAATAATAATTAACAAATACAAATTCGATAATTCGAATAGGTACATATTTGAAACGTCCCACTGACTGGTAACAGAAGCATCGGGAATATATGTCCCTGTTGCTCCACCTGAGGATGAAGGCTATGCTGGTACTACTAAGGGTGATATAAGGACTGAAGAAGTACAACTGGGCGAAGTCGAGTTGAAGAAAGCTGCGGAGAGGGCTGATAGAAGAAGCTGGTTTGACCAAGATGCCTTAGCAAAGGCCAAAGGAAAAAGGCAAATCAAAGAAGGAACTTCAAAGGAAACACCAGCTGAAAAGAAGATCAGGTTGTCGGAGGAGGATGTGAGAAACGAAATATGGAGTCCTGTATCAAAAAGTATCATCTTGGACACCTTTGCATTACTACAAGGAGGGCAAGTAAAAAGGAATGACGTATATAGCCAATACGAGTGGGAGCAGCACAAAATGTATGAAGCCAAAAGAAACTTGTTCTTCAGAAGCAACGCTGTGGCAAACAAAGCTCCCCCTCCGAGATATTATCCTAAGCCCAAGGAGTATTTTGAGCGACAAAGCAAAAAATTCTTAGCTCAGCAACTCAAAGAAGGCATAGCTAAGGACAAAGATCTGTAGGATGTTAGCTCTTGTGGTTATCTCATTTAAACTTTTGATTAAGTAAACTGTAAACATTTATGTGTGGATTTTCACATTTATATATTCATGTGTGTGGTTTATTAATTGACTCTCACATTGGCATGATTACGTTTGTTATTCACTCTTCTCGTTTATGCATATTTTATCTGGAATGTTGAAATTCATCTTAGCTTAGTAGGATTTTGGCTTCGTCAAATAGGGGGAGATTGTTGGGTATTGTATCCACAATTACCTGGATTTAAGGAAGCCTCCTATCAAAGCTAAGATGAATTCACTATGTATTTGATGAATTTCTTCTAGTTGTGCTTGCAGTTATTCCATGCTAAGTACACACCAATGTCAGGGTGAAGTGGGTCAATATACACGGGTCTGTGCAACGTAATCCCTCGTTGAGCAGATCAGTGCGTTGGCCTACGTGTACTCTCTCTATTGGGGTGTACTTTATTTCAAGTACAGGGCTATGATAAAGCAAGAGCAGACAAGGAGCAAGGATGGGCCAATGACCATCTCACGGGTTGAAAGACGAGAATCGTCTAAGTATAAATCGTCGAGAATCACTAGGTGATTCTCACCGATTCGTCGAGAATCACCAGTGATTCTCGACGAGTCGTCGAGAATCACTAGTTGATTCTTGCCGGGTTGGGTCGGCTGTCTCGACGCAGTCAGAAAAATCATCTAAGGCAGAATCGTCGAGAATCACCAAGTGATTCTCGCCGATTCGTCGAGAATGACTTTGCATTCTCGACGAGTCGGCGAGAATCCAAGGTGATTCCCACCGATTCTCCCCGGCCTCTGTAACCTGTGCTGCCAGAATTCTTTAAGTAGAATTCGGCGAGAATCGTAAGTGATTCTCGCCGATTCGTCGAGAATCACCCACGATTCTCGCCGAATTTGACTTGGGTATTTTTCTGACTCTGCCTGGACCGGTCCACGACATCTGCAGGATTTTGAACCGGACTTTGGTCTTACTGCTGGTGGGGCCCACAACAGTCATCTCTTGACCTAGTGTATAAATGCTCTGTATTTGTGAACAGTAAAAGACACGGATTACAGATCAAAGAAAAAGAAGCCGTCGTCAAGCCCTAGATCGGAAGCGAGCTCGGCCGACCTCCTACGCCTCTCGCTAGTTGCTCACCACCGTTGATCGGACTTTTAGTTACCTCTCCCGGCGACAGAAGCCTAGTCGGGCACAGCGTCTCACGTGTCTATCCAGAGATCTTTTGTCTCTTGATTTGTGATCGGGAAACCTTCCCCATCCGAATCGATCGAGACGATCGATCCTAGTGTGACCGTTGGAAGACCTTGCCGACTTTGCTAAGAAGATTAGATCTACATAGCATCACCGTCTCTCTTGTTGAAGCCGTCGATCTAGAGAAGATTCACTCCAAGAAAGATCTAGGGTTGTGAACTTTTCGTTGCCTACAAGAACAAATAGTCTAACGAAAAGGGACACCTGGATCTTCACGTTGTTTGTATTTCTTACAAGCTATTTCCATTTTCTCTTTCATTGTTAAGGACTGATTGGTCTCTAGTTGTAGGGTTGGGTGCAACCCGTGTTGTGGGAGTGTTGACTCCTACGTGTGGAAGGTTTCCTTCCGTTAGTGCAAGGATTGGATTTCAATCCTGTTGGTGAAGTGACCGAGTCGTCCCTGGTTGGGAGATAGGTCGAAGGGGGAAAGTAGACGTACCCAAATCGGGGAACCACTATAAATTGCTTGTGTACTTTCTGTGCTGTGTGGTTTTGTTTTCTTGTGCAGGTAAAACTTTAATTCCGCACATACGCTGCAAAGACACCTATCCCCCCCCCATAGGTGTAAGTAGTTGACACTAGGTGGACTTTCACTCCCTATAAACTGTTGCACCTCCTTAGTGTTTCGAGGTGATCCCAAATACATGATTTCCCTCACCTTGTTAGGGTTGGGCTCTACACCTGCAGGGGGAAGGAGATGTCCTAGGAACTTACCCCTGCTTGCCCCGAAGACAAACTTTAGGGGGTTCAACCATATCTTATATTTGCATAAGGTGGTGAAGGTCTCCTCCAGGTCTCGGAGATGAGAATCCACGTATCGACTCTTGATCATGAGGTCATCCACATACACCTCAAGGTTCCTTCCCTTCTGCTCTCGGAAGACCCTATCCACCTTTTTTTGGTACGTTTCCCCTACATTCTTTAGCCCAAAGGGCATCATTTTATAGAAGTAATACCCATACCCTATGATGAAGGAGACATCCTTGATGTTTGGGGGGTGCATCCTGATCTAGTGGTAACCGGAAAATGCATCTAGAAAACTCATTACAGGAAAACTAATGGCTGAGTCAACCAGTGCGTCGATCCGAGGCAAAGGATAACATTCCTTAGGACATGATTTATTAAGTAAAGAAAAATCAATACACATATGCCACCGATCGTCTCCTTTTTTGACCATTACTACATTAGAGACCCAGCCGGGGTATTGGATCTCAGATACAAAGCTAGCCTTGAGGATCTTGGCCACTTCCTCACGAATTGGCTCGGCTAGCTTGTCCGCAAAAGACCTCTCCTTTTGCTAGATGGGGCGAGCCTCCAGGTCCAAGTTGAGGTGGTGGCAGGTGACGTCTGTATCGATCCCTGGCATCTCCGCGGCGCTCCAGGCAAAGACATCCATGTTCTTTTGGATGCACACCAGCATCCTCTCCTGTTCTGCTAGGGTAAGCCCCCTACAGATGCGGACCATCTCCACCCTACCTCCGAGGGTGAGAACCTCCATCTCCACCACCACTTCCGCAGTCTCCAGACGAGAGTGCTCTCCCCATTCTCCAGCATCCTCCCCTCCTGGGGCAAGAATCTCCTCCTTTGTCTCCTCCACGGCCATTGCCTTGGACGGCTCTAGGACTTCCTCCGCCACCTCCACCAGGGTGCGGTCTTCCTCCTCCTCCATCTCCACCCATGCCTCCTGATCCGCCTCCTCCATCCTTTGTTCCATCTCCTCAGCCCTCTGCTGCTATGAGATGGAGTTAACTGCCATGACATAGCACTCCATTGCCACCTTAGGGTCACCCCAAACTCGGACCTGGATCCCCTCGACGTTGAACTTTAGTCATTGGTGGAAGGATGACAGAACACAGCGGAAGGCGCTGATGAGTGGTTGCCCGAAGATGGTGTTGTAGCTGCTGGGGGCATCAAAAATGATGAACCTGCAGGTGCGGGACTGCCCCCCCCAGAGTGACATGTAGGCACACTCTTCCTTCAACCTCCTTCCTCTCCCCCAAGAACCTGAACAAGGGTCCATCTGAGGCCAACACCCTCTTGGCCTTGTTGGGTACATTGGAAAATGTGTACATGATTTGGAGAAGCCTCACTTAGCTCAATGATATACATCAAGGTGTATTTGATGTTATTTTGAGTTTATATGTGCAGGTTAAGTATTGGCTAAAATACAGAAAAAAGTGTCTAAGTCTATATGTCGACACTTAAGGAAGTCTGTGTCAACACTTGGAAAAGCTGTGTCGACACCTGAAGCAACTTTGTCGACACATAGAATTTATTAGTCGACATCGACTGTGTCGACACCGGGAGGCAGTGTCGACACACAGAAATATTAGTCGACATCAACTGTGTCGACACCGGGAGGCAGTGTAGACACACAGGAGTATTAGTCGACATCAACTGTGTCGACACCTGGAGGCAGTGTCGACACACAAATTCTGAGACTATATCAACTGTATTGACACACAGGACTTGTGTCGACACTCAGCAGAGTTTCAACAATGTTTATTGTTGTGTAGTGAAGAAGTGTCTATGTCGACACATAGAGGCAGTGTCGACACATTCTATAGATACAGTGTCAAGAAGCTGTGTCGACAGCAAAGGAGTTATGTCGACATCACCAAAGCTTGTGTCGAAACTTAATCTACTTGTGTCGACACATAATGACAATCAGTCTTGACGCTTTGCTGACAAAGACAAAGGTTCAAGAACTGACTGGAGACTTGACAATTGTGCATTCCAACAACTTTAATGAAGCTGTCAGACTTGTCAGAAGTTGGTTAGAAACCAGATCAGCCGGTTACAATGGATGAAGTCTATATATATAGATTGATTCTGTCAAATAAAGATGATGAACAACAACAACAGGCATAACTATTGAAGTATTGATCATTGATCAAGAAAGTGCACGTCACACTGAAGAAGATTTTCGTGAGAAGATCAAAAGAGAATTCATGCAAGGATTCTGAAGAAACTTTATAAGTTCTGAAGAGTGAGAGAGATCTTCAGCTGTTGAAGTAAAGGAGGAGACATTTACAAGTCTCCTGAGAAGCAGATCTTGAACCAATCTGCTAAGAAGGATTCAGATTTATTTCTGGATTCTAAGAAGGAAGCTGGCAGTCAGTCGACTTCAAAGGAGATCAACCCTACTGAGTTCAGAATCAAGAAGCTTTGAAGTGACACTTTCTCAATTTAGGACATGATTCGTGTCTCCACACTATTAAAGAACTCTTGAAAAATTCTATACACACAACTCAAAACTTGTATCAAAGAGAGAAAAAATCACCCATGAAGAACTCCAAAATATTGCCCACCATATTGTGAAAAATTGCAAGCATGCACCGCTTAAATGTTGTAAGGACATTGCATAATCCAAAGGGCATGTATTTGAATGTGAAAGTACTTGATGAGCATGTGAAAGTTGTTTTTCCCTCATCCTCCAAATCAATAAAATTTTGATTGCACCCGAAATAGCCATTGAGAAAACAATAATAATCTTGTCCCGCCCATTTCTCCACCATTTGATCAATGAAATGCAATGGGAAATGGTCATTGCGAGTTGCTTCATTGAGTTTTTTGTAGTCAATGCAAAATCTCCAACCAGTAATAACTTGAGTCACTAAAAAATTATTGCACTCATTGGGCACAATAATGATACTCCCCTTTTACGTATCAACTGAACGGGACTCACCCAGTTACCATCTTGGATGGGGTAGATGATTCCTGCATCAAGGAGCTTGATCAACTCATCCTTCACTATTTCCTGCATCATCGGATTTAGACAATGTTTGTTGGGGTTGTGGAACACTTCCGGTCCTCTTATTTCTCACACCGGGTTAGCCCACGTGAGCTTAGAGGAATCGAAGTGTGATCCCCCTCCGACATTTCTGGCGCCGACGACAGCGGGGGTCCGGGGGCAGCCGCCCCCGACGGAGGTCCCGCTGACCGGACAGCTCGACATTTTGGAGAGATGTTTTCTCCAGTCGTCGAACTGGGTTCGACGTCAAACCCAGCTCGACGATCGTCGAACTAGGTTCGACGTCGAACGTCGAACCCAGCTCGGCGTTCGACGCGTCGAACCCAGCTCGACGTTCGACGTTTGGGCCGAGTTCGATGATCGTCGAATGCCGTTCGGCGTTCGACGATCCTGTCATGCTGAAGCCTATTTAAGGCGTATTCAGGTTCTTTTTTTTAGGAATACGGATGAAACGACGGCGGACGGCTGGTGTACCTTTTGGAGGCGCATATGAGGTTTTGTCGGCGGCGATCTAGAAGGGGTTCTTCCTTTGTTTCTTGTCCAGAAGAAGGAGTTAAGGTAGGATCGGTTTAGATCCTTGCAACCTTTTGTAATCTGTATTTTCTTTTGGTGATTACAAGAACTGAGAAGGGAAGGGGAGAGAGGACGTAGCCCTGCTTTTGGGTGAACCTCTGAAATCTGTGTGTTTGTGTGCTTGCTCTGTGTTTTCTTTTGTTTACTGCTTTATTCGGATTTCTGCTTCTCGGCGCTCCGATTTTCCTACAATGTTGAGGTTAAGCCGCAAGTTTGATACTTTCCTCAAGAAATATCTTATACATACAAATGGTTGGGCTAATCCCCTTTATATCAGTGATTTTCCAACCAAACGCGTCCATATACCTTCGTAGAAGGTAGGTCAGGGTGTGTTCATGTTATACTGGAAGCAATGCAGATATGATTACCAGATGACTCTGATTTTCTCTCAATAATACGTACTTAAGAGTGCCAGGAAGAGGCTTTAGTGGAGGAGTAGGAGACGGTGAAAAATATTATGTAGAAGAATATGAATAATCAGGTTTCGTTGGTGGTTCTGTAACCGCTAAAACAACATCACTCTCATCATCATGTGTTCAGATGATCTCACTGTCACTTCCATCATAAGGATTAAGAGTTGTTGATAACTGTAATTTTAAGGTAATTTTAATGTTTTTTTTAATATTTAGTTCTATTATAGTTTTTTTTTTGTTTAAATAGCATCTGATCATTTTCTTTTTACACTTCAGGATAATTTGGACTGCAAATATCGAACTAAATCTTTTTTGAGTTTATTTGGCACATTTCGGTGGAATTTTGGAGAACTTTAATTGAACACACCCCAGTCATGGGTGTGACCAGGGGGCGTGTCAATCCTCACGCACCATGATGTTTTCCAGTGTTGTGAAATTGGGTCCGATCCGCGACTACGAGACTCGTCGCGGATTATGCAACGGAAGACTTGAGCAATTTGCAATAGCGCGCAATAAATAACGGAAGAAATTTCACAAATACAAACACAGACGACAAAATAATATACGTGGTTCGGAGATGAGCTCCTACGTCCACGGAGAGAGCGCGCCGGAGAAATCCACTATAATCAATGAGGTTATAAGTTACAACCAGAGAACGTTAACACAGTCGAACAACAAGAGAAAAGAAAAAACTGAAGAAGAGCGTTGTCGCCACTACTGTCGCCGCCGATATCGCCTAGCGATATCGCCCTGTCTTCTTCCTCCTGGATCCGCCGCCTCCTGCAACTGCTGTCGCTGCCTGGATCCACCACTACACAGCCGGCCGGCGGGATGAGCCGGCCAGATGTCGATCCATCATGATCGCCCGAACACCGCTGCCTCTCTATTGCGGCCGGAGCCTGAAACTGCCGCCTCTGCCTGGAGTTGTCTGTCGCCGTTGGACAGAACAAGAAGCCGCCTGAAGCTTTCACTGCTCCCTCTAATGGCTCTAACGGATTTCTCTCTGGTTGCACAAATGAAACGGCTGGGGGTGGGCTCCTATTTATAGGATCAAGATCCAATATCAAATTAGGAAGATGATCTCTAATTTAGGAGATTGCCTTATTTATCCTCATAAAGATATTCTAAATATAGGAATCCTCCAAAAATAGGAATTATTGAGGCACACGGATTGATGAGGTGTCAAAATCCAATAATTATATATTCTCCTATTAATGATCATCCTAAATAATATTCCTAAAAAAGGTTTAGCCCGGATTAGGAATCGTGGCCTCCCATGGATCGATGACGTGTCGCGATCCTGACGATCCGGGCACATGGATCGCGGAGGTGTCATAATCTCAACAATCTCCACCTTGACGCCTCACGCGATGAACTCCACCTCGAAGCCTAACGAACGTAACTCTACCTCCAGCTTAGATCCCCCCTACCGGCGACTACGAGCCCCCTCTCCCTGGGTCCCTGCGATCAACATACATCAATATGAGCCAAGTCAAGACCATTCTTGAACTTGACTCCTGTCACTGATTTCGTCAGCATGTTCGCACCGTTATCCTCCGTAGAGATCTTCCGCAACTTCTTGCCTCCACCTCCAGCGAACTCTCTTGACTCATGGTAGCGCACACTGATGTGCTTTCTCCTTGCACGATAGACCGGGTCTTTTGCAAGACAACTTGCACTCGGACTTCCACTGTGCAGCTTCACCGCCTTCTGAGTAATCCTGAGTTCTTTGGTGAGACTTTTGAGCCAGATGACTCCCCTTGCGGTGTTTGGGCACTCCTGAGATGACTCTCTGCCATTTTCCTTTACGGCTGCGAAGATTTTACCCTTGCCACGGTCCTTTCTCTACGCATACTCCCTCTCCACGAGTCTTGCCCTGCTCCTCCGCTGGTCCTTCCTAGCTTTCCACTGAGAGGGATCTCTGCCCTCTAGAGCTTTAACATAGGAACCAGGATCTGAGGAGATCGTATGGAAAGCATATGCTAATGAGTCCTGTAGCCTGAGAGGCAGTCTGTCCTTTCTCCTCGCCTTTCCTCTAGCAATCGTGGTGCCAATCAGTATATAGAGAGTGCCGGAGCGCGCTCCTTTCATAACTATCTGCGCGCCTCTCATGACCTTCAAATATCCATCGTTGCCGGTATAAGAATACCCGGCGGCCTCCAGAGTGCCTAGAGAAATCAAGCTCTTTCTCAACTTGGGCACATACCTAACATTAGTGAGTGTCCTGATCACTCCGTCAAACATCTCAATCCTGATGTTACCAACTCCCAACACCTCGCACTCTGAGTCATTCCCCATACGAACACGACAACACTCACACTGCCTAAAGCTGGAGAACAATCCCATGTTTGGGCACATGTGGTACGAACATCCTGTATCAATGATCCAGGAACCTGTGGTCTCTAGACTGGGTGAAACATGAAGAACGTCGGCATCGTTCTCATCCTCGGATTCCACCGCAGCCTGATGTGGCTCATGCGTCTATTCTCTAAACTTCCTCTTCGGGCACTCATTCTTCCAGTGCCTCTCCTCTTTGTAGTAGTGACACTTCGTATTCCTGCCCCCGTACTTAAACCTAGGTTGGTCTTCCTCCTTCCCTTTTCCTTTCGATCTACCTCGGGTGGGGTCTTTCATCTTAACGAATAAGCCCTCATCGGCTCTAGGGCTCGACTTGCTTCTCGTTTCATTCGAGAGCTGCGTTGTCATCACTTCTTCAATCTTCAGGGTGTCCTTCCCATACAGAATCATGGTGACCAGATGATCGAAGGACTTGGGAAACAAAGAAAGCAAAAGAAAAGCCTAGTCTTCCTCCTCGACTTTAATGTTCATACTACGCAGCTGAGAGATCAGTTTATTAAACGCATTCTTGTGGTCAAGAAGCTGAGTGCTCTCCAACATCCTCAAGATGTACAATTGTTTTTTCACGTACAGCTTATTTGTGAGGGATTTAGACATGTACAGCTCCTCTAGCTTCTTCCAAAGATCCGTCGTAGTCTCAGCATCGACTACATTATACATAACCTCATCGGCCAAACACAGCTGAATCGTGCTAATGGCCTTCAGATCCAGCTCCTCCCACTCGTCGTACTTCTTCAACCCAGCCTTTTCCTTTCCAAGGAGCGCGTTATAAAGACCTTGCTGAACAAGTACCGCTTTGATCCATTTTTGCCACAGACCAAAATCAATTTTGCCGACGTACTTGGGAATTTCAAATTTTGCCACCATTGCTTTGCTCGCAGGACTACTAGGTAATCCGATTAAGTTCACAGATCAGATCTGAGAAGATAGGGAGAGGACCGATGGTCGTCACCTACCATTGACCCAAACCTAAAACGGAACGTACAATCGATCACCTCCGCGGAACCTGGCTCTGATACCAATTGTTGTGAAATTGGGTCCGATCCGCGACTATGGGACTCGCCGCGGATTATGCAACGGAAGACTTGAGCAATTTGCAATAGCGCGCAATAAATAACAGAAGAAATTCAACAATTAAAAACACAGACGACAAAATAATATACGTGATTCCGAGATGAGCTCCTACATCCACGGGGAGAGCGCGCCGGAGAAATCCACTATAATCAATGAGGTTATATGTTACAACCAGAGACCGTTAACACGGTCGAACAACAAAAGAAAAGAAAAAACTGAAGAAGAGCGTTGTCGCCACTGCTGTCGTCGTCGATATCGCCTAGCGATATCGCCCTGTCTTCTTCCTCCTGGATCCGCCGCCTCCTGCAACTGCTTTCGCTGCCTGGATCAACCATTGCACAGCCGGCCACCGGGATGAGCCCGACCAGATGTCGATCTGTCTGGATCGCCCGAACGTCGTTGCCTCTCTGTTGCGGACGGAGCCTGAAACTGCCGCCTCCGCCTGGATTTGTCTTCCATCGCTAGATAGAACAAGAAGACACCAGAAGCTTTCACTGCTCCCTCTAATGGCTCTCACGGATTTCTCTCTAGTTGCATAAATGAAATGGCTGGGGGAGGGCTTCTATTTATAGGATAAAGATCCAATATCAAATTAGGAAGATGATCTCTAATTTAGGAGATTGCCTTATTTCTCCTCATAAAGATATTCTAAATATAGGACTCCTCCAAAAATAGGAATTATGGAGGCACACGGATTGATGAGGTGTCACAATCCAATAAATATATATTCTCCTATTAATGATCTTCCTAAATAATATTCCTAAAAAAGGTTTAGCCCGGATTAGGAATCGTGGCCTCCCACGTATCAATGACGTGTCGCGATCCTGACGATCCGGGCACATAGATCGCGGAGGTGTTATAATCTCAACATTCCAGCGCACCAGAACGTTGCCACTTCAGATTAAAATTACACTCCCCTATCACGGGCGTGACAGGGGCGTGTCCAGTAGATAAAGAGGCACAGCCAAGCTTTCATTCCAGTCATTCACACAGGAGTGGCATTACAGCAGACATGCCCTAATCACGGGTGTGACCAGAAGGCGTGGAACCTCTCCAAATTATCAGATTAACTATAGATCGTATCGTTTCCTGCCATTTTCCAGACCTGTGCAAGACATGCCCTAGGTCACGGGCGTGACCAATCATTAAATGAGTTTTGGTGGTTCTTCTTCCTAGTGCTTCTGAGGGTTTTTATGGCGGCAGTTCCGAGTTCAACATGCCCTGGTCACGGGCGTGACCAGGGAGCATATCACCATAACTGAAAATTCAATAAATTGATGATCTCTCCTTGAGTAGAAAAGGGAGATTTGGGGGATGAAACATTGTAAATCTGGTCAGTTTTAGTTGTAGTTTTCATTTCTAGTTGTAGTGTAGCTTTTGTATTTTCTTTTTCTAGTTTACCATTTTCAATTCAAGCTCTTTTAAATCATGTCTCTCTCCACTTTCATGTGTAATTCCCCTATTTTGAAGAGTAGCTAAATTTCCCTTAGTACTTGATCATGATGAACTTTGGAATGAAATGAATTTTTACTTTATCTTTTATAAATTAGCAAGATCTTTATTTTTCTGTTTCTTAATACTTATCTTCAAATTATTCGTTTCGAATTCTTGTTTCACAAACTCATTTTCTGAATGAAAATCAGCACTCTAGTTTATCGAGAGTTTATGAATGTGAGGAGGTCATTAAAGGATAAATAGAACATACTTATGTTCTTCGATTTATGATTCGTATTCTTGTTTACCGAGAGGTTATGAATACGAGAGATCACTTGGAGTTAAGAGGAGTTATGTGCAAACCTTGAGAGATTTCATCATAAATCTTCCGGATTGGGGTTAAACCCAATAGAGGGGTTCACAGCGTAAAGCAAGCATAGGGCATATTGACTGTTCGATTATCCTAAGGTTAGGTGAATGTGAACTCGAGAAAAGCGCTTTATAAATTGGGAACCTCCACAGTCGGAGTTATTTATGTTGAGATTTTGCAATTTAATCCTTTAAGTAAAATTTATTTCATCTAAAGGGATTCTCGATCAAGTGCTAGATTTTATCTCATCGTTTCATTTTAATTTTGTAATCACTCTCTTTTTATTATTTTAATAAAAACAATCTACACTCATTGGTTAGATAAAATAATAGCTTTTTCGTGTGAGTACAAGTACTCGACAGACTCGTGGAATACGACACTAGATTTTATACTCTAATGATAGGTGCACTTCCCTCACTAGGCATCACTCTATTAATTTAGAGATCCATTATAGCCTTACACACTAGTTGTAAAGTTAGTTTCTACACCCTTGAACTCATGGAGCTCGAAACCATTACTCCTAGTAGCTCTTAGTGCATTACGCATATCAAAATTTGTTTTGACATTCCCAAGGCATTGCATCAGCTTTCCATTCATGCCATCAATAAAGGTATGATTTGTATTAAGAAAAGGTCTTTTTAACATGATTGGAGCAATGCCTTCAACCCAAACATCTAGGATCGCAAAATCAGAAAGGAAAATTAAAATATTGACTGAGACAGCAAGATCCTCCACCATACCCAACAGTTTCTTGATCGAACGGTCTGCTAATTGTAATATAACATTTGTAGACTGGATGGTTGTGGATCCAAGCTCACAGAAAATAGAAAGCAACATCGGATTTATTGATGCTTCTGAGTCACATAATGTGCGATAGCAGCTAGAGTGCATGGGATTGTAAAATTGCATCGATCCTTTCGTTTTGCTGGCCATTTCCCCACAACGCTTGTCGAATAATCCCATATTGCGGTAATTATCTATTCAACTAGTAGAAACCCTAAAGAATTAATTCGACTACAAGCTTCTAAAAGAATATGCACTAAGTCAGAATTTGATTTGATATCAAGCTATTCGACAGAATATGAAGCAGATTCCAGCATATTACTTTGTCTAGAGGAATGAAGTCAGATTTGACTGGATGTCCATCATTTGACTAGAAGAAGTAATTTATTGAACATGAAGAAATTCGACAGATATCTAGTCGAATTTACGAAACAAGCTTCCATTTTAGTTGACACACTATTTCGATGTTATCTCAATTAATGCTATCGCAAAAAGGGCCAATTGGACTAGTCCTTTAAGGTGAAATAATTCTAACATAAAATCAATTTGATATTCGATCGTTATGAATCTCAACCATATAAAATTAAATTGACATGAACAGTAAACCCTAATTGATGCACTATGAATTCGAGCTTTTCTACCATCATCTTTTAGAAAGGGATAATTCATGAGGAACCTCAATCTTGGAGAAGAATGTCTAATGCTAATCTCTTGATTTTCTAGAAGATAAAATGATTCAACTTGCTGAAGTGCTAAAAGCTCAACCATCTAATAGCAAGAAGAAAGTTCTTCCAAAAGTGCATATGAAGCAACTTTAACTGAAGCAGACTTTCTCAAATTCCTCTATAAGAAGATCAGTAGAAGTCAATCCTCATTAGTCTTCAAGAATACTCTAGAGTTATCAAGATTTATTTTTTTGAGTCTATAGAAAGACTTAGTATTAAAAAATTATTTATCTATAGGATCTCTCTGAGATTTGAGCATAGGGTCCAAGCGACTTTAGGTAGGGGCAAGCCAGTGCCTCAGTGGTAGAATACTTTGTCTCTGAGCTATAGTATTCTTTTGTAGAATCTAAGTGTAGGATTCCTGAAAAAATTTGTGAAAGCAGAGAACGAGACACCTGGCGCAGGAATACTCAACCACACTAAGCCCAAGCAAGCCAAAAAAAACAACTAGAATAGCAGGAGTATTATACTAATCAAAAATATCTTTACACAGTGAGGCATACTTGGCGAGACATGATTGCCAATGTATCTGATGGAGCACGAAAAATACAAGATGAAAACAAACTGTGCTTTCTCAAGAAGTAACCGACAGCTCTACTGCTAACCGCTAAGGAGTCTGCTGAAACCACCTGGTCGCAAGACCACAAAGAGTCGTGCAGACTACTAGTTATTCCAGTGCTGCTAAACTATAGCTGCTGAACTACAAGCCGCTTGACCGCGAGGTCGCCTAGCCGCCAGAACACGATGATTGCTGCCACCGAACTTAACAAGCCGTACAAAGGCGGACAACTTATTGAACATGGAAGAAGTTACAGAAGATAAACCGCCTAGTCATAAGCCGCGACCTGCTGAAGACCACTGGTTTTTACCCGTAGAGTCCGCACTGAGTCATAACCAAATTCTTGCCTCTTCAGCGCTATTTGCACAACCTACACATCACAAAATGGTCAAACCTCTTCAAACCGCCCGGATAGAAAACACTAACCGTAACAACTTTCTGCGAGTAGACTTACTATTCACTCGGTACTGTTGATGTGACAGAGGTTCCTATTTATAGGCGCAGAGAGTAGTGTGATCATCGTCCTAGACGATAGGATAACTGCCCTATCCAGTGTAGCATGCCTCAAACAACTATACCCCTAAGAGTGGTTTTGTCATGACTAGGTCATGACAAAACCTTAGGAAACTCAAGAAGACCAAGTGAACCAAGGCATGAAGGTGTAAATCACCTTGTTCTGCAAATAGAAAAATCCAAGTACCAGCCCTAGGGTTTGACCTTTGGGCTTCAACTTGATCCCTTAACTCCACCACAACATCCCTAACCCTTTAAGAGGTCCATTGGGTCACTAAGGACCCATTGAGGTCAATCCAAGTGGTCAAGTTTACTAAAGTCAACCCTAACCCTAAAATGGTCAAAGTACCCTAATAAGGATCAAGTGGCCACCAAGGTGTCAAAACAACCCTACACATGTCTCCCTAGACCCTAGGGGAGGCCAATGGGTCACTAAGGACTCATTGGGGTCAACTCAAAAAGTCAAATTAACCAAGGTCAAGGGCCTCCTCTCTTCAATTCTAATTGCTTTGTTCATCTCCCCTGATCAATTTTGAGGAGATAAACAGCCATGCCCGACCCCATTGGTGGTTGTATTCAAAGAATTTCAGTTGGCTGAAAACTCCACTAATGGCCATTAATAGCATTGAAGCCATAACCCTAACTCGTCCCCAACTGGTTATTTTAAAAGCTTCCCCAGACCTAGAGTAGTCATTTCCACTCTTGCCCCAAAGATTTTAAGACCTCAAGTAGTGTTGTTGTAGAGCACCCGAAAGCACCACCACCAGCAATGGCGACACAACGATCGGCCTGACTCCAGCCAACACAGAAGGTCCTGTCTTCCTCCTCTCTCTCTCTCTCTGTGGATAGATCTTCATCTGTTGGCCCCAAGGTTTGGGTCCAATTGGCCCCAGATTAAGGGAATCGGGAGCTTTATTTTTCAAGCTTTTATTCCATTCACAATTCACTATTCTGGCCACCTCCGGCCGGCCCACCACCGTGAATCGCCGGCCACCACTTCAACAAAGGTGGTGGTTGTGGTGGCCGGCCGGGAAAGGGTGTGGGTGGCTGGGAAATCACGGGCAAATACCGCCCAAGACGGGGCAATCTCAGCCGTTGGAGCGCGTGGGATGATGATGGGATGACGTCGATTTTGCGTCAAGATTCATGATGGCCGATTTAATTAAGGATTATATTATTTCATATTATCTCATTTCAGTCACGGTTGTAGTATTTTGAATTAAATATTAAAAATACATAGAGCCCTCTACTGGGAAAATGACAAACATTAAAGTTATAGCCCTAGAGGTCTATTTTTTTTTAAAATTAGTTTCAACCCATTTGGGTCAGTGGTCTGACAATAAAAAGCAAAATGGTGCGGTCTATTTATAGGCCTGAGCAGAGACTAATTTGAGTGCCCCTACTAAACTAGTTAGGCAAATGCCTTGAAATTTGGACCGTAGGCTAATTATACATGCACACTCATCATATCCAAAAATGGGAATGGTTGGAAAATATTTTCCTATGGTTTTGTAAATATTTAATAAATTTTGTATTATTTAATTGGAGGGTCTATTGACCTCAAATACCTCCAATATTTTGTTGGTTGACCATTAGTGTCATGGCATGCCCTAGTAAAAATTTGATCCCATTTGGGGTTGCTTTTATTAGGAATTTGTGTGACCAAAGTTTGGCCTCATAAGGGGAAGATTAGGTCAAAAGTGCACATGGTGGTTTGAGTGGGTAATCCTCATCCAAAAGGAATGGATCTTAGTCCACTATCTTAATGTCGTATAAAACACCCCCTCAAGAGATTTTGGGTGATTTAGGGTCGGAATGCCCTAGAACCCTAGTGTGAACCCTAGGGTTGGATTTTGAGCCTATTGAAGGACATGGGACCATGTATCCTTGGAATGTCTTGGAACTTGGTAGATGAGTTCATAGGATGGAAATAAGTCATAGGAAGTGTTATTAGAATTTTTAGGAGCATTTAACCCCTCTAAAATAGTTTAGGACCAATTTGGGTACTTTTACTCAAAGTTTTATTGCATATCTATATGTTCTTGGATGTTCATGAAAGTTAGGAAGTGATCTTATATATTTATTATTAACTTTTGGAAATTTTGGTATGAACTTTTGGATTACATTTATAATACTTCATTCACAAACCTAGTACTTACCCTCTTAGTAAGAAAAATTATTATGAGTTATTTAATTACTTGAAAGTAATGAAATTTTGTTTGAGGACTTTCTAATATTTCATCATGCTTTGTGAATACTTATAAAATCATTGTAAGTCTTTTTATATAGGTTGCTTCACAAAGTGCCTTTGGTAGAATATTTTTAAATGATTTATTTGTGTAACCAAACATGCTTAGAGAGTTATGATTTTTGACTAGTAGATCTTTTTGGTTACTTTTGACATCTAGTAATTTTTCCATAATTTTTGGATAATTATTTCTATTATTTCCTCCCTTGCCCTATTAATGAGGTTATTTAATCAATAATTAGTTTGGTGGTCAACCTTTTTAAAGAAATTGTGAATTTTAGTGTTTACTATTATTTTGAGGTTATACACCTTTCTTAATTTTTTTAAGGTCATATCATGTCAGAAAATTGTACTTGGTGTTCAAAAGCTCAGTTGGCTTGACTTTGTAGAAAATTAAATAAATGTCAAATGAATTAGAAAAAATATTATATTCTGGGTTTATCTTTAAAGTATCATGTCAGACCCTTAGTAATAATCTTAGGTCATTTGGATGAATATTTGGAGGGGTCATCATTCATGCACCTCATATAGCTCATTAGGTCTACACATAGTAAGATGTTGAAATAAGATAACATGTAAGTCTTGGAATGGGAAGGTGGGATAGATGTTGTACATGGTATGGTTTGGATGTGAAAGAGGATTCAGGTTGTGAGAGCATGGTTGGCTAAGTTAAGGTCGTGTTCAGGATTGACGATGGATCGTTCTTCCTTGGAGAAAGTCTAATTACACTTAGGTTTAGATCAAGTGAAAGATCAGGATAGTTGGGACATGGGTAGATACCAACAATAATAAGTACCTTGCAAAAGGGAGCTTTGTGCTTCAGCTCATCGTAGTTCCTAGTGCCCTCGAGAGCCCTTCACAGGGAATGCCCCGGGCAGTCCAAGGTTAACCTAAAACCGTAAGACTAAAATGTCAAGGAGCAATTAGTAAATACTAGGGCTTCACTTTCACTCCCCCAGATGAATCAAGAGATTAGCTTGCTTGGGTTATCCGAGCAGTAGGCTCGGTGGTTGTGTAAATGGGCAAGTTAGCCCGGCGAGCCGAATGATTGGAAGGTAGATGTAACGGACAGGTTAGTCCTGGGAGCTGATGGCTAGGGAATTCATGGTTACATGTTCATAAGATAGTGGGTCTTCGGTATTTGATAGTCGTTCACACCTACGTTGATACGATGACTCGACGGGTGTGGTTTACACTTAGCCAAGGAAAAGACTGGCAGGTTTGTCAGCATTAGTACATGGTGACTCTAGTGTGTCCTTCAGAGGAGTACATAAGGGCTAGGCCTAGTAATGTGGATACCCACCTAGGAGTTGGGTGGCCCAACCCACTATCTCCATTGGACACTACAAAGGCTCCTAGGAGTGAAGCTAGCTTCCAAAACTGGGGAACTAAAGGTTTGTTTGCATAGAGTCGTGTGTGTGTTACACTTGTATGAACATATCATTAAACCTACATAACATAGCATATCATGTCATCATCATACTTCAACCCTTACCCCTAACGTATAAATTTGTATGAGACTTTTTATACGTTAGGCCTTGCAAAATGACCCCGTAGTTTAAAAGCTTCTGTGGGCATCCTTATAAGCTATGGTTACTTTCCTTGTGGATATCTATTACTTTCCTTTATGGTGCACTTTACTTTTCTACTCTTTACTTATCTATTACTTTAGTATTGTTATTGTATTTTCTTTTATAGCACTGTGAATATTACAATATAACTGCTAGATTAGGTCCACCGTCACCTTCTCTTGTTTACTCTCCACCATTATAGCTTTCTTATCACTCCTCCAGTGTGGTGCCTAGGAGCCACTAGGGGAGGGGTGGGGGAAATTAGGTTTACTCTTTTTGATTAACGGTCGGTGGACCAAACATTTCAGGGGCTCCGGATAGGAGACAGGGAACAGCAGTAGGAGATACAGCACCAGCGGAGTGTGGTGCACATGAAGGTGGGACAGACATTGACGGCCATCTTGGAGGCATTCAGGACTCAGCATGCTCCAGCTCCTCAAACCCCAAGGCAAACTGGTTTAGCGTCTTTCGAGGTCCTTCTCTGCCATACTCCTCGAGATGGAGTTAGCAACTCGTACAGAGGAGTGGCTGGATATCATTTACGAGATGCTGGCCGGGATTCGATGCCCGACGGAGGAGGCAGTGGTATTAGCAGTCTCTTGCTTGGAGTCCCATGTGAAGAGATGGTGGAAGTCACTATTAGACACTATCTTCGATGGTATGGAGTATGCTGGAATTGCTTGGGAGGAGTTCAGGGAGGTGCTGTTGGAGCATTTTGAACCACAGTCAGCAAGGGATGAGTTGGAGGATAGATTCCTGTAGTTGAGGCAGGGTAGCTGATAAGTAGTTTTTAGTCATAATATTAAGGTTATTTTAGCATAAATTCCCTAGGTTTAGTTTTGTACTTTATGAATTTTATGTTGTTATGATGTTATGTTATATCTTAATGTTTTAATTTTAATGGTTTAATATTTTTGATATTGTGTTTTAAAATCTTATTTTAACTTTGTTATTCTATGTTGATTTATAACATAACTAATCCATGTTTTTATTTATTTATTTTGTAGGTACATGATGGTCGGCCTCTCCCTTTGGTGCATCCCACTTCCTCTTTGATGAAGCCATGGTGCAGCCCACTTCCTCTTTGATCAAGCCATGATGCAGCCCACTTGAAGAAAGTAGCCCTCATCACCAAAACCAAGAAGCCCACTTGCATTTGATACAGCCATGCAACCCCAAAACATCAAATCCGACCTCATTCAGCCCACAACATAAAATCCCACTCCATGTAGCAGCCCATTGAAGCCCAAGAAGCCCCCCTCATGTCAAACCCGACCACATGCATGCAATTCTTCATGCATGTGGCCGACCCCCCCTCTCTCTCTCCTCCTTTATTATTTTTCCCTTTTTATTTCACATTCACCCCTTCTTTCCCTCTGTCTCATGCTCATTTAAGACTCATCCATCTCTTATGTTTAATTTTCTTTTCATTTTCCTAAAATAAAATGCATGAATCTAGCCTTCTCTCTCCCCCTCATTTTATGTAATTCATGCATCTCTTCAATCATGCATGGATAGCCACCCCTTGTGTCCCTTCATCTCCATCTCCATCTAGAACCTTCCCCCTCCTCTATAAAAGGAGCCTTGACCTCATGCATTGAGGGGGGAGATTTTGTAGAGAGCAAGTGAGAGTTCTTTTCTTATTTTCTTGTTAAGTTTTTTTTATTGTAATCTCTTTTTGTTTTGATAGTATAGTATTCTCTCTTCTACTACTATTGTGTACACCTTCTTTTATCATCAATAAAATGAATTTGCTTTTTCTTATTGTTGTTATTTCCTTCTCAATCATGCTTAGCTAGTTCTTTTTGTGCCCGCTCGCGATTATCTTTGCGATGAGATAACGTATCTTTTATTTTATGGTTTACATTGGTATTTTTATTTTCGATCCAACCTTGATTTATTTCATATCGACTCCATATTTCTAGTATACGATTGTAGATTCCGATCTCATATTCGAGTTAGCCGAGAGGCTCGTGAATGTTAAAGATCACTCAAGGAAGGAAGGAGTTGCACGCAACCCTAGAGATAGGACAACGTAAATCCTCCGGATTGGAGTCAAATCCAATAGTGCGGGTCACTTTGATAATGCAACTTTAGGCCTTTTGATTTGCAAAGAGATTTCGGTCAAAATGTCTAGAAGTTAGGAGATTTAATGCTCTAGCGAGATTATATCTTATTTTCGGATCCGCCACGGTCTTTATAAAATTACGAATGTTAAACTAAATTATTGCGTTATTTTATTCCAAAGAGAATCGTCGATCGAGCACTCTTTCACAATATTTTATTTCTCTTTTAATTACGCTTTGTTCATTTTTATTTTTGAAACTCATCAATCGTTTGGTAGGATAATAGAGTCGTTGTGAGTAATAGTACTTGTCAACCCCAAGTTTTTATACGACCTTGATTTAATTTTATCACTATACTATAAAACGATAGGTACACTTGCCTATTCGGATTGTAGTCCGTGATACGATTATCACACATCAAGTTTTTGGCGCCGTTACCGTGGAATATTTTTGGCAATATTACGAAAGCACCGAGTTTATTACTTTTACTAAATTCAAAAAAAAAATAAAAAATAAAAAAAATAATTTTCTCTTTCTTTTTGGTAACAGTTTTTTTTATGGAATCATCATCTTTTTGCACTTTTTGCGGGTCGCTTGACCATTTTAATTTTGCATGTCTTTCGGGAACCCCTCCCTCTTTTGATTTCAATTTTTTGGAGCAGTTCAAAGTGGCCAATTTTACTCTTACTCCAATTTTTATCCTACTTGGGAGATGGGGAACCCGTCTTTTTTTTCTTATGATTTTGCCCCGCAAAGCGCCACGCCTCTAAATTTTAATTCAATCGATAATGGGTATTTTGAATTGCAAACTTCTCTTGATAATATTAATTCGCATTTCAAAACTATTATCGATTAGTTTTCTCGTGAGGCCGCTTCGTCCTCTTCGTCTTCTTCTCCGTCTCCTCCAATTTTATCGTGTAATGAGTCATCGGATATTTCGGCTTGTCTTTTTTCTCTCGAGAAGGATAACTATTCGGATATCCCGGATTGTTTTCTTCCTCCTTTGGATGACACCCCCATGGATACTCCGGTGTGCTTCTTACCTTTTGAGGATGACGAGACGTCTCATCATTCTCTTTCTTTTTCTGAAGACATTTGTGATTCCATTTCGCTTCAAATTTCAACTATTCCAAATTTTTCTATTTTTAGCGAATCTTTTTCTTCTTCTTCTTTTATTTTAGATGACTCTCCTTTAGTTCTTTCTGCCCCTTCTTCTCCTGAAATTTCACATGATTCCCTTTCCCTTTGTGAAATATCCATTGATGAAATTTCTTTTTCAACGTCTTTTATTCCTCTTTCTATTTCTTCTTCTTTTTTCTCTTCTTCTTTTGACGACCCCTTCTTTCCCGTTTTATATACGACGGAGTTCTTGTATAACTCCGTCCGTTCATTTTTGGGCGTCATTCCTTTGAAGATTTCACCGCATCTCGGTGCGATTCTTTAATTTTTCCTTTTTTTGATGTACTCTCCTAAGCCCATACTTAAGGAGTTACTTCTTCATTTCAGTTTTTATTTTCCATTTAGCAAACCAATAACGTCGGGCTCAGAAAATGTTAAACAAAGAGCGCTCTTGGGAGGCACCCCTTGCTTATCACTTTTTTTTGTTTTTTTCTTTTTGTTTGCTTATTTTGTTTTGTAGGAATAAAACCTCTGGCGGTTTATTTTGGATCCATCATTTCTTCTCTTCCTTAGGCCTGAGCCGGTTTCCAGCTTAAGCCTGTGGAGCAAAATCAGCATTCATCCTCACGACTCCAGGGAAGTCATGTTTTTTAGAGTATTTACTTTATTGCACCCCCTCCCCTTCTTTTCTTCTTTTCTTTTTCTCTCCTCATACTTACTATTCATATTGGGGTCAATGTTGAACTTTATGCATGGGGGAGTGTTTTCCCTTTCTTTTTAAGTCTTTCAAAAAATAAAAAAATTCAAAAATTCAAAAACAAAAAAAAATTTATTATTATAATACTATCTTTTTCTTTAGCTTTATCAAAAATAAAAAAAACTAGAAAATGCAAAACCCAAAAAAAATTAAAAAAATCAAAAATTCCAAAAAAAGATCATATTTTAAAACCCAAACAAAAGGAAAAATGTTAGAAAAATCAAAAAATATAATAAACCTCATGCTTAGCTTTTTGTTATTTTCAGAAATTTAGTTTAAGTTTGTTTATAAGCATTTTTTTTATTATTGTTTATTTACTAATCTTTTATTTCATCATATTTAGTTAAATCTAATATTTAGTTATTTAGTTTTGAGGATAATCTTATGATTTTAATTTGCTTAAAGTAATTTATTTAGCACTTTTTCTCTTTTATTTTAAATAGTATCAATTTTGTAGTAATTTTGCTTAACAATTTTGGATTCTAATTATTTTTACGACATGCTTTTTGATTCTTAGGAAATCTCAATCTACTAGTAGTTACTCTCTAGTATTTTAGTTTATTTTCTAAAATCTTGTTTGACCCCTTATCCTTACCCAACTCTCTTTTTCTTTCTTATTTGTTAGATCATATGTCATGGGAATAAGGAGATGTTAGTTCCTTATTCTCTGGTAAACATATGCACCCCAAAAATGAAGAGAGGAATTAAAAGTTCATATATATTGTGGGAAGTGATAGGATGTTAGTCTATCATTTTCTGGTATTATATAAATATTTTATTTTATAAAAAAAATTGTGTGGGGTGTGAAGAAAAAAATAATGATGATCACCTCCAATCAAAGACCTCTTCATGATGATTTCCTCCCTAAACCCCTTAGCCAATATTATTGTCTTAGTTTTTAAATTAAAATATTGGGAGAGCATAAGTAGTAGGTTGCATTTTTTCCTTAAGTTTCATTTAAGTTATGGTTTTTATAATTTCAATCCAACCTTGTTTGCAATTTACTCAATTTTGAGTGCTAGTTAATTTATTAGAGAATTTTTGGCTAAATATTTCTCTCTTTTCACTTTAATTTCATAATTTAGAACTTGATTCGTAAATCCCTAAATTTTATTTTTGTCTAGATTTTTGTGTAAATAAATTTTTAAGTTTAATTTAAAATTTTATAATTGTCTTATAAATATTTCTCATACTTTTGCTCTACAATAGCAAAAGCCTAAGCATGGGGGAGTTTGATAAGTAGTTTTTAGTCATAATATTTAGGTTATTTTAGCATAAATTCCCTAGATTTAGTTTTGTACTTTATGAATTTTATGTTGTTATGATGTTATGTTATGTTATGTTTTAATTTTAATGTTTTAATGTTTTTGATATTGTGTTTTAAAATATTGTTTTAACTTTGTTATTCTATGTTGATTTATAACATAACTAATCCATGTTTTTATTTATTTATTTTGTATGTACATGATGGTCGACCCCTCCCTTTGGTGCAGCCCACTTCCGCTTTGATAAAGCCATGGTGCAGCCCACTTCCTCTTTGATGAAGCCATGGTGCAGCCCACTTGAAGAAAGCAGCCCTTAACACCAAAACCAAGCAGCCCACTTGCATTTGATGCAGCCCATGCAACACCCAAACATCAAATCCGACCCCATGCGGCCCACAACATCAAATCCCACTCCATGTAGCAGCCCATTGAAGCCCAAGAAGCCCCCTCATGTCAAACCTGACCACATGCCTGCAATTCTTCATGCCTGTGGCCGGCCCCCTCTCTCTCTCCGCCTCCTTTATTATTTTTCCCCTTTTTATTTCATATTCACCCCTTCTTTCCCTCTCTCTCATGCTCATTTAAGACTCATCCATCCCCCCTCTCTTATGTTTAATTTTTTTTTCATTTTCCTAAAATAAAATGCATGAATCTAGCCTTCTCTCTCCCCCTCATTTATGTCATTCATGCATCTCTTCAATCATGTATGGATAGACACCCCCTTGTGTCCCTTCATCTCCATCTCCATCTAGAACCTTCCCCCTCCTCTATAAAAGGAGCCTTGACCTCATGTATTGAGGGGGGAGATTTTGTAGAGAGTAAGTGAGAGTTCTTTTCTTATTTTCTTGTTAAGTTTTTTTTATTGTAATCTCTTTTTGTTTTGATAGTATAGTATTCTCTCTTCTACTATTATTGTGTACCCATTTTTTATCATCAATGAAAATGAATTTGCTTTTTCTTATTGTTGTTATTTCCTTCTCAATCATGCTTAGCTAGTTCTTTTTGTGCCCGCTCGCGATTATCTTTGCGATGAAATAACGTATCTTTTATTTTATGGTTTACATTCGTATTTTTATTTTTGATCCAACCATGATTTATTTCTTATCGACTCCGTTTTTCTAGTATACGATAGTAGATTCCGATCTCATATTCGAGTTAGCCGAGAGGCTCGTGAATGTGAAAGATCACTAAAGGAAGGAAGGAGTTGCACGCAACCCTAGAGATAGGACGACGTAAATCCTCCAGATTGGAGTCAAATTCAATAGTGTGGGTCACTTCGATAATGCAACTTTAGGCCTTTTGATTTGCAAAGAGATTTCGGTCAAAACGTCTAGAAGTTAGGAGATTTAATGCTCTAGCAAGATTATTTCTTATTTTTGGATCCGCCATGGTCTTTAAAAATTACAAATGTTAAACTAAATTATTCCGTTATTTTATTTCAAAAAGAATCGTCGATCGAGCACTCTTTCGCAATATTTTATTTCTCTTTTAATTACGCTTTTTCCATTTTTATTTTCGAAACCCATTAATCGTTCGGTAGGATAATAAAGTCGTTGTGAGTAATAGTACTTGTCAGCCCCGAGTTTTTATACGACATTGATTTATTTTTATCACTATACTGTAAAATGATAGGTACACTTGCCTATTCAGATTGTAGTCCGTGAGATGATTACCACACATCAGTAGCAGGAAAGTATTGGAGTATTATCAGGAGATCACACACTTAGCCCACTTTGCGGACTCGTACCAGCTTGCTGATGCGGGCTAAGCAAAGAGGTTCTACAAGGGCCTTCACGATGACATGAGGCACACCCTCCTTTTTGTTTTTGATGGGAACTTGGCTAGGATCTTGGAGATGGACAAGAAGCTGGATGCAGACCAGCTCACAGTTCGGGGCAGGAAAATATCGGTGAATGATGCCATGATCGGTGGCAGGAGAGACCAGCTGAGAGGTAGGGTCATTGGACAAAGGAGGAACGGGGACAAGCCCTTCTAGGAAGACCGGCAAAAGCAGAGGAACCTGGTGGTGCTGGCTCCCCGGCCCTTACAGATACGTGAGATGCCGAGGTCAGTGGAAGAGGCACTGAAATGCTATTGGTACAACCAGCCGGGACATATTCGGAGGAGCTGTCCCATGAGGGAAGCTCCACCTCTAGCATTATAGGATGCGCCACCTGCTCGGGAGCTTGGAGGTCGAGGACGTGGTTGAGGATGTGGATTTAAGGGCGGTGACCACAGATAGGACAGAGGGCAGGTGTATGCCATGAACTTGGCTCAGCCCCGAAAGCTTGAAAGGGTGATAGCATGTACAATAGTAATTTTAAATTCATTCCTAGAGGCTATATGGTTGTATAATTGCTAGGAAGAGGAAGGAAAATATAACTAGCCATCTAATAAATTTAATAAACTCAGGGGTAGTGATTGTATGCGACAAGCCTGCCCATACCTTAATCGAGACGGGAGAATCGCATAACTTCGTCACGGGGGACTTTATCAAGGACCTTGAGGGCATCAGATATTTCGAGGGAGTCACCAGGAGGGTGCGTCTCCCCAATGGGATGGAGGTCAGGTCAACGGCAAAATACCTTCTAAGGGTGACTATTAATGGGTTAACCCTCGAAGCTCCGACGACGATCTTAAGCTTTCAGAATTTCGATCTTGTTCTAGGAATATCATGGCTCGCCTGGAACCACACTCAGATTGACTGCCTGGAGAGTAAGGTCGTACTCAGATACGACAACACTTATGCAACCTTCGAAGGTACTATTCCGGTCTCTCGCCATCTACTTTCTTTTATTCAAGCCATCAAGGCCAACCTGTAGGGGGATGAGGTCTATCAGGTGTTGTTCGAGATGACCAATACCCAGGACCCTATGGTTAACATTCTAGTGGTACGAGATTTTGCAGATGTGTTTCCAGAGAAGTTGCTAGGGTTACCACGACATTGGGAGAAAGACTTCCAGATACAGCTCATGCTAGGGGCAAAGCCGGTATCCAAAGCTTTATATATTATGGCCCTAAAAGAGTTAGTAGAATTTTGAATCCAGCTACAGGAGTTAGTGGAAGATGGGTTTGTCAGGTCGATCTTCTCACTATGGGGAGCTCAAGTATTATTTGTGAAGAAGAAGGGAGGGACGCTTAGATTTTGCATTGATTACAGAGCATATAATAGGATGACGGTCTGGAACATGTATCTTATGCCGAGGATCAATGAGCTATTGACCAGTTGGAGGGAGCTCACTAGTTTTTGAAGCTGGATCTAAGGTCAGGTTATTACCAGTTGCGGATTTAGGAGGAGGACATCCTGAAGACTGCTTTCAGCAGCAAATATGGACTATATGAGTTCACCGTGATGCCCTTCGGGCTCACGAATGTACTGTCCGCATTCATGAGTTTGATGAACTGGGTGTTCGAGGCCAATCTTGACATATTCATCATTTTTTTTATTGATGACATCCTAATTTACCCGAGGACGGAGGAGGAGCATGCTCGTCATTTGGCACTGACTTTAAAGAGGCTCTGAGAACACCATTTGTACGCCAAGTTCAGTAAGTGTCAATTCTAGCTGAAGGAGGTGGCTTTCTTGGGCCACATTATTAGAGGAGCAGGACTAACAGTAGACCCAGTGAAGATCCAGGCGGTACGAGATTGGCCACCGCTGAAGACGGCCATCGATGTACGGAGTTTCCTAGGACTTGTTGGTTACTACCGGAAGTTCATGGAGTTATTCTCCCGGATTTTCCTTCCTCATACATCACTAACAAAGAAGGAGATGGCTTTTGTTTGTACGTTGCAAAGTGAGGCTGCTTTCACAGAGCTGAAGGGTCGGCTTACCTCAGCCCCTATCCTTGCCCTTCCATCCAGGAAGGAAGGATTTTAGGTCTATACATATGCGTGGTACCATGTGATGGGTGTCATTCTGATGCAGAACGGGCACATGACAGCTTATGCCTCCCGTTAGTTGAATAAACACAAACAGAACTACTCGGTACACGACTTGGAGATGGGAGCAGTTATCTTTGCTTTGAAGATTCTGCAGTACTACCTCTACGGTGTCCACTGCAATATTTTCTCGGATCATAAGAATTTGAAGTATGTGGATACGCACAAGGAGCTGAATATCAGATAGAGATGATGGGTGGAGTTCGTATCACATTATCAGTATACCATGCATTATCACCTTGGGAAGGCAAACGTAGTGGCAGATGCCCTGATCCAGAGAGACACCGCATCAGGAGAAGAGCCCCAACTAATGGCCATGGATTTGATACAGATGTTGGAGGACATGTAGATATCTCTGATATCCGATGATAATCTAGAGCTTTATTATGAGTACCTAGCCTCGATGAGTGCCACCGACGACATACGAGATCATATTAGAGACGGACAGAGGCTGGATGTGAGGATGGAGCCGAAATTCAGGGCCTTAGAGGAAGGCACTACTAGGGACTACTCTCTGAGGGATGTGCTTCTGTGCTCTAGAGGTAGAGTTTATATACCGGCAGGGGGGCAAGATATGGGAGGATATTATGGCAGAGTCACATGACAGCTGGTATTAAGTACACCCAGGGATTACGAAGATGACAGCTGGCCTGAAGAGGACAATGTATTGGCCGCTCATGAAGAAGGATATCACTTATTTTGTGATGCACTGTGAGCCTTGTCATCTTGTAAAGGAAGGGTGTAAGAGTCTAGCCAGATTATTGCACCCACTAACGGTGCTGGAGTGGAAGTTCGATGACATAGCCATAGATTTCATTCATGGTCTCCCTCGATCACATGCAGGAAACAATTCGATATGGGTGATCGTCGACAGGTTGACGAAGGTGGATAGATTCATTTCGATAAGGAAGGATGCTCCGGTTGGTGATTTGGTACGGAAGTTTGTGGAGTAGTTTTTCCGCTATCATGGCATGCCAAGGTCGATCATTTCGGATCGAGATGGATGGTTTACGTCTAGAGAGTGGAGGTCAGTCCAGGCTTACCTAGGATCCCGGTTGACATTTAGTACAGCCTTCCACACTCAAACGTACAGACAAATAGAGCATACCAACCGGACATTGGAGGATCTCTTGCGCTTATGCATCTTGGACCGCAGGGAGCTATGGGAGAGACTATTTTCATTGATCAAGTTCTCGTAAAACTACAGTCATCAGTCTAGTATAGGCAGGGCCCCTTACGAGGCATTATATAAACAGAGGTACAGGACACACTATCTTGGATATAGAATGAGGATTCAAAGGCACTCAGCTCGGAGTTTGTAGAGGACACAGATGCTCAGGTGAGACTAATCCAGGATAGGATGTAACCCCCCCCCCCACCCCCACCCCCCACCCCCCACACCGCCCCCCCCCCCCCCCGATTTTTTCGATGATTTTATTGGATTTGGTATCGTCATACTTATGACGTCTTGGCGTTACCTTTAACATAGAGTTGACGACGCAACGCCGTTAAGGCATTTTCGCGTTCGTTAAGTCGTGTCAGCCAAATTCTTGAATTTTTGTGGTAATTGGAAATTTTTCATTCGAGATTTAAGTTGAGTAATTTTGGACCTTCTCGTCAAAATTCTTCGCAATCCGAGAATTTTTTGAGTCTCGGCGCGCAATTGTAGTTTTGAATAATTTATGTTCATTGTATACTTTGAAAACTAATATCTCGGGAATGGCTCGTCCAATTTAGGTTTTGGCTTCTCCATTGGAATCATAGCGTCAGTGTTCGCCTCCGGCGTGAGTTTCGTTTAATTCGACACGCGTATGAGACTCCGTTTCGAACTCGTGTTTCCATGTTATAAATCTGCAATTGTAAAATTTAGCCTTATTATCTCGAGTGCTACACCTATTTATCTCGAGTGAATGGCTTAGTCTTGATTCCTCCCTTCAACTTCTCGAGTAGTTTCAGTCTTGGCTCTCGAGTGATCTGATTTCTCTCGAGATCTGCCTTATTTTTCTCTCGAGATCTTTTTTGCCTCTCGAGTATCATCATCTCAAGTGCCCTTCTGTTGATTTTATCAAGCCCAATTGATTTTCTCGAGTTCTGCACCTATTTTCTCAAGTTAGGTTGGTTGTCTCGAGTGCCCAAAGTCTCCATCTCGAGTAGACCTATTCCACTCGAGTTGTTCTGTTCAGTCGGCGTTCGGGTACCATTTTGAGAGTCAAAACGGTGTTGTATCGAAAAATGGTGAACATGAAATTTGTTCTTCTTGACGAGATATACAACTTTCATGTTGGACACTTTTTTATTTGAAGCCATTTTAGACCTCTATTTTTGATGACTCAACCTTGTAACATGTAGAGATTTAGCGAAATGTTATGTTGTTGGCATTTACCGCTCTTAGTCATTGTGTAGAGCGTGTTAGGGATTATTTGGGACTGAAAATCATCTCTAGAGGTTAATCAATCGTGTATTTAACCTACAAAAAGTCGAGTAGAAACTGATGTGCCAAGTCCTGAGATTTATTTCCTGGTGTTTCGTTCTTACGGGTGTTTGTGGGCAAATCCACCGACCGCTAGGTTTATTTCTTTTATTAGTGGTCTGTGAAACTCTATTGGTAGTTGGGCATCTTGCGGCGATTAGTGGAGTGTATAAGTCTCCCCCACAGTTAGACGAATTTTAACATCTGTGACGGGTATGACCGGTTTTAGTGACCACCCTGCTTGTTTTGATAGAGTTGACCACATGTGGCTAATAAAGTTTTGTGTATTCATTCTTATGGTTTAATCATGTTTTCTCCCTCTGCTTTGGGTATCTGGCATGATTTTTTGTACGTGACAGTTCACGTAAGTTCTTTTCGTTCTATTTTGGTACTTTACTACAGTACTTTACTTCAGTACTTTTGGTCTTGGGTTAGTACCCCTTTTGACCTTTGCTTATTTTGGCTTACTTTTCTGCCACCATTTATACCTTCTTGCTGAGGTGTTTTGTCTTTGGAATGCCTCAGGTTCGGAGCTTTAGCAGGTAGCAGTGCTGGTTTTGGGGCTCTCGGAGAAGCAGTGTTTGGCTGTGGTTTTTCACCTCGCCGTAGCGAGGTAGTTTGTTGCTTTAGTTTTCTTTCATAGTTCAGACATACTTAGTACTGTGTTTCGTGTCAGGTTTTTGATGCCCATAGGATTGTTATATTTTGACACTTGCCAGTTGATGTCTTTTTCTCATGTTTGGTTTAGATTACTTACTCTCTGGGATGATTTATTGCTAGGAATGCATGTTAGATATTTTTAAGCTTATAAAAACCTATTATTAGTAAAGCATCCATGCAATCTCTTTTAAAACTAAGTCACTATCTTCCTGATTGGCGTAAAAACTTTTCCTATACTTATTATAAATCTAGAGTCTTCTTTGCATGAGTTGTTGCTCGGCAACATTTATCCTCATGTAGAATGTTAGAGTCAATTTAAAACAAGTACCTGCCGCAAGAGTATATTTATATTTTGAATCGTGGACTACTTGACCCACTAAGCCGAGAGATACGTCTATTGTAACACCCCTATCCGTCACATAGCATATAAAGGTAGGTCCGGCCGGGGCCCGACGCCATATACCACAGAGAGACCGGCGGGTTACTAGATGAAACCATCCTTCCAATCATAATGTCCTACACAGAGCACCTAGCGGAAGCAATTTATTAAGTTACAAAAATAAGAACCCAGCCACAAGCATGAATGTCCACTAACACAACCTAGTAGGAATGAAATACAAAGTACTTAAAGTACTGGCCTTATGGCCTTACAATAGTTCACTAAATTTAAAACATTGTCTTACAAACTTCGGCCCGTAGGCCGACCACACATGAATTAAACAAGTAAACAAACAAAGACTTTGAGGGTTGGCTCAGCAACTTGGGCTTTGGCCCGCTATTTGCCACTCGGCTCCGCAGCACCTGCAAGCACAATTCACCGCAATGATGGCAAATAAGAATAACGGTCAGATAAAGTCGACCAAATTATAACGATTCCACCCCCAAACTCGGTGCGGCAAAGCTCCTTCCCTGCACTTGTTAGCATAACAAGCAATATAGTGAATAAACACAACATTACAGGTGTAGGCTCACAGGCCACACACCCCGTGCTCTTCGAGCACAAACTCGAAGAACCCAGTCAAAACCGCGGTCTCACCACCATCCCTTGGACGGCAAATCTCGTGAGAATTTAGCCTTTCTGACCTAAGCCTAAGGCTTGCACGCCTATGCTAGTGGCCAGCCCCATTTTTAGGTATCTGTCAGCAAACCACATAGCCCGGGTCCATTTCCACTTGCCCGTTGCTCACTCTGCCTAGTCACTTTACGACGTACGCACGGTGTTGGAACCCCTAGGTGATTTGGGCTAGGTTCTCTTCTTAGGTTGTGACCCATATTGTATAGAAGGGTCAAATTTTGTGTTTCTAGAGTCTAGGCCATGTACTTAGAGTCAACAGATCAAAGGACCAATCTACAAACACTGCCAAAGACTCAAGACTTAGAGAGATCAAGAATTAGAAAAAGAAATCTACATTCGTCGATCTCAGGTCGACGATAGTCGTACTCAGCTCGACTAACTCAGATCCAAAATCTCTGAGCTGAGCTCGATGAACTCCGTTCTCAGATCGACTAACTATTCAACACTCAGCGCCATAATTCACTCAAAGCCAAGGCTGACTCAGAGACAAAGAACACTCGACGCCAGATGTGTTACTCACTCAAAACCAACAGATTGATAAAGTTCTTAGGTCGACTAACTTCACAGTCTCAGGTCGACGAACATAGAGCGCATAATTAGTCAGTTTATGCACAGCAGTTGATTCACAAAGCTCAGGTTGACGAAAGCATATCTCAGTTCGATGAAAGCTGATTAGAGGTCGACGAAATCTCAGGTCGACGAAAGCTGATTAGAGGTCGACGAAAGCTGATTAGAGGTCGACGAAAGCTGATCTCAGGTCGATGAAAACTGTAAGACATTTTGTTATTTATTCTTTCTCTTTTTGTCTCATCATTTTAACTATTATAGGCCATTAATTCTCTTGTAAATCAATGCACTTATATTCTCTGAATAGAGCCGTTACTGGCAGCATTGATTGCTAACATCCTCCATGGAATTAATTACTTATATCTTGGGACAGACATAGAATAAAATAATTGACTTCATTCTTGCCGTTTTCTCGTTCCCAAGATTTCGGCTGAACATTTATTGCAGAATCTCTTTTGAATTCGACCAAGTTAGAGTGATCTAACATACATCTCCCATCCAAGAAAACAAGACACACACGAGAGCAGAGATCGATTATCAACCAGAGACACAACAAAGAAAAGTTCTTCAAAAGTGTAGTGAAAAAGATCTCTCAAAAATTGGATGCTCTTAAGAGAAGAAGAAAATACAACTATCACCATCAAGAATCTTTCTTTTCTCTCCCTCTTTGTTTTCAGGGATCTCAAGTGACAGAAACATTCGAATCAATCAAGGATCTATGAAAAGCTGAAGGACTACACCCTTGAACAAAGCTTTCACTCCTGAACCATTCAAGATCTTAGGGGGAGCTTTGACAACAAATAAGAATCCACACAGTCTTCTCATTTTGATTTGAGAAAAAAAAGACTTACATCACTCTCTCATTCCCACCTCTGTACAGGGTTTTAATTCCCTTCAAAATTATTCTGGTTGCAAGTCTCCTTCCAAAAGACTTGAGGTTTTGTTTTTGAGCACCTGATTAAAAGCTTATTGGTGACAGTCACCTGATCAAAACCTGCAGTGGATTCCTACCAAGGGTGGTAGAAGAGTGTATGTACCCAGTTTGGGGAACCACTATAAATTTCTTGTGTTGTCTGATTGCTATTTCTTTTCTGTTCTTGCTGTGGCTGTGTTAGTTAGATATTCTGTGATCTTGGATTTACTTTAATTTATGATAGTTAGATATAGTTGTTAAAGGTAAAGATAGTATACTGTTAGAGAAGAAAATTTTAAAAACACGCAGACATACTCTATTCACCCCCCCCCCCTCTAGAGTATATCAGATCTAACCCTAACTTTCAATTGGTATCTGAGGAGGGTTCTTTTGGTTGTACAAGCTAACCCTTGAACCAAAGATCCCAAGTTAGATCTGTTCTCTTACATCTTCTAGATTTATACAGCATGGCATAGAACAAAGAGTATGCAAGCATCAGACCTCCAGTATGTAACTTGTCCAAGTTCACACACTAGAAGGCAAAAATCAGACTCTACATGAATTCTATTGATGAGGATATATTTAATTCTATCTTAACAGGACCACCAGCTCTAGTGGCTTCAACCCCATCAACTTCAACAGACATGAGTGTAGTTACACCCCCTGGATGAACAGATGCATAGAAAAAGGAAAATATAGCTGATGCCAGAGCCATGAAGATATTGGCTCAAACAATGTCAGATGAGATATTTCAAAAGGTTACTGAGTGCTCATCAGCCAAGGCCATTTGGGACTCACTGAACCAAATGGTGGCTGGATCAGCAGATGAGAGGAAGGATAGAAGATCCAACCTCATCACTCAATATGAAAACTTCAAAAAGGATGAAGCTGAAATAGTGCAAGTGATGTATAATAAACTTAGCTCCATTATCAGTGAGCTGAGGACTCTAGATAAGGAAATCACTTTGACTGAAGTAAATGACAAGATCCTTATATGCTTCCCCAACACATGGGACTCAAGAATCTGGCCCATCAGAGAAGCCAGAAGCACAACAGAGATCTCAATTGAAGCTGTACTAGGAAAGCTAAAGTCTTATGAGCAGCTGATAAAATCAAGGGAAGCAGTAGCTGAAGTCAAGACTCCTACACCAACAAGGAAAGAGCACAACATAGCTTTCAATGTTGTAGAAGACTCTGAAGTCATTCCTATGAATGAAGAATTGATGTGTCTCTTTGCCAAGAGATTCTTTAAGATGGCTAGAAAAGATTTCAGAAGGAAACCATCCAAGTATGAAGACAAGCCAAGGTATGACAAAAAACCATCTAAAGAAGTAGTGTTCTTTGGATGTAGGAAACCTGGGCATTTCATCTCTGAGTGCCCAGAAGTTCAGAAGAAGGATAGAAGAAAGGAGGGTGACTCAAGGAAGGGTCACTACAGCAAGCCTTCCTCAAGCAAGCACAAGAGGAAGGACAAGGGCTTTGTTGCTGAGTCATAGAGTGACACTGAAGAAGAGTCAACCTCCTCCTGCTCCAGTGAGGATGAAGAAGAGCAGAAGGCCAAAGAAGTTTGCTTTGTGGCTATTGAGGCAGGCAGTAGCAGATCAGATGCTGATGAGTCTGAAGATGAAGAGCTATTATCAGCTGAGGATCAGATAATAGCCTCTTATGATTTTGAATCAGAGGAATTTAAACTTGAATTTAAAAATTTATGCTTAGACTTAATCAGCTCTGAGAAGGAAATCAAACTTCTCAGTGGAAAATTAAATGACCTAGATAAAACTACTGCAGAGAATGCTAACCTAACAAATGAACTTATTTCTGCTAATCAACAAATATCCTTTTTTAAATCTGAACTTAGCAAGACCAAGATATTAGAAGAATCCTTAAATGGGAGAAGTCTACAATTATTAGATATCAATAGTACTGTAAATGCTAGGATCAACAATAGTAAACTAGGATTAGGTTCCTCCCCTAATAATCCACCTATAATTCAGAAAAATAATCTTTCTAAACCAGTAAAGTTTATATCTGACAAAGGAAAGAAAAATATTGAACAGTTCAATAGGGTTAATAAAGTTCTTGAACTGATTGAAATTAAAAATAACAATGTTCAGCAATTATCGTTGAACGTAGATCAACGATATATGAACAGATCTTTGAACTCAGAACGACGATCCCTGAAAGCAAACTTGAGTAATAATCATTCTTCGATCTATGATCGACGACAACAGTATGGTTTGTCGAACAGAGATCGACGATTTTGGTACTTCAAGAATGAATACTCTCATTCTTCAAGTAGAGATCGACGATCTCATCCAACATCGTTGAGCTAAGTTTGACGATCTAACCAGAAATCGTCGATCCCAGATTTTAACAACAGAAATCCAAATTATAAGAGCAAATTTAATCCTTTTAGCACATGGATAATACCACCCAGAAGATATCATCCCAAATGCTATAAAAATCAACCTAAATGCTCACATATTTCCAGTTATTCCTATGTAAATCAACAAGGACCAAAGGTCACCTGGGTCAAGAATAGCTAAGTGTTATACTTGCAGATGAAGACCTATCCAGCATATAATCAACACTGGTATCTTGATAGTGGCTGCTCCAAGCACATGACAGGCAGCAAGGACAACTTAATTTACTATAAGTCTAAGCTGGGACCAAAGGTCATCTTTGGTGATTCAAATTGTTGCCAAACAGAGGGCTATGGCAAAATTAGGATTGGAGCTGTAACTTTCAAGAAAGTTGTATATGTGAGTGGACTGAAGCACAATCTCATCTCCATAAGCCAACTCTATGATAAAGGCTATCAGGTATCATTCAACTCGGAATCCTGTACAATTACCTCAAGAGAAAACAAACCAGTTTTAATTGGCAGTAGACAAGGAAATATATATTTAGTTAATTTCCAGTCCATTACTTCTGATATATGTCTGGTTAACTTAGTAGTCAGAATGACTTATGACATAAGAGATTAGGACATGTAAATCTGAAAAACATTGTTAGGTTTTCTAAGGACAACCTTGTGAGAGGCTTAGCTTCTTGCCCCTACAGGAAGGAAAGTCTCTGCAGGGCTTGTCAACTAGGCAAGAAAACTAAATCTAGTTTTAAATCCATTAATAAGAGTGATTCACCTAGAATTTTGTACTTACTACATATGGACCTTTTTGGACCTATTGCTGTACAAAGCCTAGGAGGTAAGTCTTATACCTTAGTGGTTGTAGATGACTTCTCAAGATTCACTTGGGTTTTCTTTTTGAGAGCAAAGTCAGATACTTTTCAAGTTCTTATAGATTTTCTCAAGAACATATAGATTGAGTATTCTACTCAAGTTGCATTGATTAGAAGTGATCATGGCACTGAGTTTGAGTCTCTTCTAATGCTAGAGTTCTATAGGAAAGAAGGTATAAGACACTGCTTCTCAGCTCCTAGAACTCCTCAACAAAATGGGGTAGCTGAAAGGAAAAATAGAACACTCATTGAAGCTGCAGGCACATTACTTGCAGATGCTTACATGCCCCTATCCTACTGGACAGAGGCAGTGAGCACAACAAACTATGTCCTGAACAGAAGCTTGATACATAAACTAAAATATAAGACCCCCTATGAATTGCTCAAAGGGAAGAAACCAATAATTAACTATTTTAAATTTTTTGGTTGTGTATGTTATATTCATAATAATGACAAAAAGCACATTAGAAAGTTTGAAGCAAAGGCTGCAGTGAGAAATTTTCTAGAATATTCCCAAGTCAGCAAAGCTTATAGGGTTTTTAATAAATCCACATTGAAAATAGAAGAATCCATGCATGTTATATTTGATGAGACAAATATGTTTTACAAGGAGAAAGAAATTTCTACCAGAAATCTCCTGCAGGTAAACAACTTGTGTGAGAAATTGGATGAATTGAAATTTTCATCCCAGTCTCCTCAACAAGCCAATGAAGAAAGTGATTAAGAAAATCTGGATGCAGTTGAACCCTCCATAACAGTAGAAGTAATTCCACAAGAGGAATCCTTCCAAAATGTTGTTGCTGAACCAACTCCACCGACTGATCTTGTCACACTGAGGGATCATCCCAGATCCCAAGTGATTGGAGACATAATAGTAGGTGTACAGACAAGGCATCAACTTAACCAGGACTTGATGCATACTTGTTTCCTCTCTTAATTTGAGCCTCAGTCTATACCTGATGTAGAACAAGATCCTCACTAGATCATTACAATGCAAGAAGAGCTCAATCAGTTTGAGAGATGTAGGGTTTGGGATTTGGTTCCAAGACCAAAAGACTACCCAGTCATTGGAACCAAATGGATATTCAGAAATAAGTTTGATGCCCAAGGTGTGATTGTGAGGAACAAGGCTAGGCTTGTTGCTCAAGGGTATAGACAAGAGGAAGGGATTGGCTATAATCAAACCTTTGCTCTAGTTGCCAGGCTAGAAGCAATAAGGATATTTCTGGCATATGCTTCATTCAAAAACTTCAAAGTCTATCAAACGGATGTGAAGAGTGCCTTCTTGAATGGGGAACTTAAAGAAGAGGTTTATGTTGAACAGCCTCCATGTTTTATTTCTTCAACTCATCCCTCTTTTGTGTTTAAGTTGCACAAGGCTCTCTATGGTTTAAAGCAAGCTCCAAGAGCTTAGTATGAGACCCTAGCAAGATTTCTATTAGAGCATGGTTTTTAAAGAGGCATAGTTGATAGGACTTTGTTTACCAAATTGCATCATGATAAAATACTGTTAGTATAAATATATATAGATGATAAAATATTTGGCTCTACTGATCCCAAATTATGCAAGAGATTTTCTGATCTAATGCATTCAAGATTTGAGATGAGTAGCATGGGTGAGCTTTCCTACTTCCTTGGTATCCAAGTGAAGCAGCTCCCTGATGGCATCTTCATTTCCTAGGCTAAATATGCCAAAGAGATCATAAAGAAGTTTGGGATGGCTGATGCCTCAGCAAAGAAAACACCCATGCCTACAAATGTTGTACTAGACTCTGATGCACATGGGAAACCTGTGGATCAAAAACTATATAGGGGCATTGTTGGATCCCTACTATACCTTACAGAAAACAGACCTGATATTATGTTTGCTACATGCCTTTGTGCTAGGTTCCAGGTGAAACCTAAAGAATCTCATCTAGTTTTTATAAAAAGCATTTTGAGATATATAAAGGGTTGTCCTTGTCTAGGTCTCTGATATCCTACTGAGTTAGAGTTTTAGTTGACTGGATACTCAGATGCTGACTTTGATGGATGTAGAGTGGACAGAAAAAGTACTTAAGAAACTTGTCAGTTCCTTGGTATGAGATTTGTGTCTTGGTTTTGCAAGAAGCAGTCATCTGTGTCTACATCAACAGCTGAAGCAGAATATATTGCAACTGGCAGTTGCTGTTCTCAAATGCTGTGGATTCAAAACCAACTACTGGACTATGGTCTCAACTTAAATAATTCAACATTACTATGTGATAACACAAGTGTTATAGCCATAGCATAAAATCCAGTTCATCACAGCAGAACTAAGCATATAGATATTAGACATCATTTCATTAGAGAGTGTGTAGACAAAAATAAAATTAACCTTATCTATATCTTCACTGATTTACAAAGAGCTGATATCTTCACCAAACCTCTGGATGAAAGAAATCATGTGTTCTTCATAAATCAGCTTGGAATGATAAATGGAGAAGAATTAGTTTAATTTCTTTCTGCACTCGATGAATTTTTCAAAGTTCGTCGAACGGAGATCAACGAACTGGGGGAAGTTTGTGAGATATTCATCGAACGGAGATCGACGAACTCTCTGTGTGTGAAGTTAGTTTCGTCGAACTGAGATCGACGAACCTACTTCAGAAAACTTTCGTCGAACGAAGATCGACGAAATGTCTTCAACCCTTCAGACTGAGATCAACGAATTATTTAAGTCCAAATTATTTAGTCGACCTTAAATCGAAGATCTATTCATTTCTCGTGGAACGGAGTCTGTCGGTTCATATTCAGGAAAACACTATATTTAGGTTTTCTTCGACCTCCATCCTGCGCTTTCAGTTCTCTTGCACTTGATCTTCGACTTCTCTTGCAGGTGCATTCATGGCGATTCCAGCAGGCGCTCTTGCGGCAATGAAATTTGACACAGGATTCGACATGGATTTTGACTCATTCCAGCATTCAGATCCGATATTTCTTCCCATCCTGCAACTACTGGAAGAGCAATAACTGAAACAACTACTGACCATGAGAATCAAACTACCCAGCACAGAAATCAGAGAATGGGTGTACATGGCTACCGTCAATGAGAAAAAGATGACCGGCAGCATCGCGGGTAACGAAATCTCTCTTACCCCCAATATTCTTACTGAATTATTTGGATTGAAAAATGGTGAGGAAGAGTTAGAAATTGATTCAAAAGAGTCTGATATAATGTTGAACATAATGGGGTACTCTGGGGACAACCCTAATAAACTACTGAAGAAACACCTATCTGCCGAGTTCAAATTTCTCGCAGATATAGTTTGGAAAATCTTGCTGGGCAAGCACACTGCACATAATAATATAACCAGGCATCAATTTCTAGTCATGTGTGCAGTGGTAATCAAAAGGCAGGTGGACTCATCTCGGATCATTTTTGATCTTATCAGAATAATAAACAGTAAGAAGGAAGTGAACTTTGGAAGGATCTTCTTGACAGCAAAGGCTGCTGAATCACTGGTCTCCCTGACCACATTCATCAATGCCAGCAAGAGGCTCACATGTACCTTGTTTGGCAGGTGGGAGAGGACAATCATAAAGCCCTCTAAGGCTTCATCCTCTGCCATCCAAGCTTCAAGAAGTACAAGGGCTGCTACAGCCACTCCCCACCCCTCTGAAGGGCTCCTCTCCACTCCTCCACCACCTCCTATCCCTCCAGTTCCATCGCAACAACAACAAGTCCAGTTATCCACACCTTCCACTACCATCCACATCCATACCCTAACACCTCCAGCATCTCCAATTCCTTCTTCCCCTACACATATTCCATCAAATTCTCCCTCTCCTAGGGCTGATACCTCCATCCCTACTCCTCAATCTCCTCTTCCATCTCATCTTGTTTATATCCCCCTCTCCACTCTATCTTCAATCCCATTCTTCAATTTACTCTCATCTCCTCTGAACACTCCTTCTCCTCAACACTCTCCTCAATAGAACCCCCTTCCAGACACCTCCAATCACCCATCTCCTCCAAAAACTATCATCACTACCTCTATACCTTCTCCACCACCTCCTTCCCAATAATCTAACTCTATATCTTTAAATCCCTCTATCATCCAACCACTTCTTGAGCTCCTGAAGCCTATCCTCCAAACCATTATTGCAGAAGCTATTTCCCCTCTAGTTATATCCATATCATCTCTCTCTGCTCAAATCTCTACCCTCACATCTAACCTCTCTTCATCTGGGAGTCTGGCTTCAGTTCCTACTGAAACCAGGCAGGGGGAGATACTTAATGATGAAGCAGCAGCAGCAGTACCAAATGTTGATATGGAACCAGATTTTCTACAGTTTCTTGATACTGATATGGAATCAGCTGATACAGATATTATAGTATCCAATGCTCAAGAGACCAGCTTGCCAGAAGTTTTGCCTGGAAGGATCTACTTCATTAAATCTAAAGTAAATATACATATTCTGCTGAAGATTTATTGATCTTATATTCAGTTCTGCCTCTCCTTTCCCACTCAATCATCCAGAGCAATAGTATGCTACATCTCCCCTGCAAGTTCGAAAGTGTTAGCCAATATAAAGGAAAGTCTGATAGCTCCTCCAGTAATATTATATGAACAAAGATCTATCCCTCCCGGGCCAACTTATATCATAGATGATATCCCTATTCCTAGTTTGGATGATCTAATCAATCAGGATATTGCTGAGGAAGCTGAAGTTGAAGTTGTTCCCACTCCAGCCAGCAAAGAAATTCCCAAGGATCTGATCAGTCAGATTGATGAAATGTATGACAATCCTCAACAACAATCTGATGATGATGATGATGCTCCTAAGAGGAAGCAAGCCTCAAAGAAAATGAAAGCTCCACCTCTACCTGCTCCCAAACCTGAAAATACCAATGATACACCATATTACATCCTACAAAACATAACTCCATACAAGGGTATGCCAGCATGGATGTGGCTATCTAAAAATGAACAGAAAGCAAGGAAGAAAAGTAGGGGGTATTCTCCTTCTCAATAAAGGTTCAGAAGAGATCCTACTCCCCCTCCTCCTCCTCCTCCTGCAGGTGCATCAGGAACTTTATCTCAGAGCTCAGAAGGATTCACTAAACCTACTCTTACTAAAACATATCAGAGACAGGGAAGACCTTCTCATTCTTATGGAGGCAGTCAGCATAAACAGAGACATCAATCTTATTCCAGACAGCAGTCAGCTCAACAAAGTATTTCTAAGCAAACATTTTCCCCTCCTCCATCTCCTGACAAAGCTAATAGTCCTGAAGAACCTCCAATTCCAGCTTATGATCCTGAAACTAGTCCAACTACAAGAATGGCTAGATTCAAGGAATCTGTGGCTCTCTCACAAATCAGGCAAGCCAAAGAAAAAGGTCAAGACTCTTCAAAGTTCTCTACTATGTCTAGCTACAGGAAGAAAGAATTTGAAAGATATTAAGTAGGAAAATTATTTAATGCTAATGAATACATGAGTCTATATCCTGAAGCAGTGGTTCCAAGAACTACCTCACCAGTGACTATTGGTGATGCTGATATGACCATGACTATGAAGCAAGCTCATGATCCAAACAGGATAATCAAATTTGCTAAGCCTTCTGATTCTCACAAGAATAGTTAAAATTGTTTATCTTCTGTGCTTTCTGTGAACAATCTGGGTAGATAGCTCTATAAAGGTACTGATAGCTTATTTATTCTATCAGTTATCTCAGTTTTCATGCTATGTTTACTTTATTTCATTTTGTGATTCTTTCTGTTTATTTGAAGTAACCTCACCCAAATAGGGGGAGATTGTTGGAACCCCTAGGTTATTTGGGCTAGGTTCTCTTCTTAGGTTGTGACCCATATTGTATAGAAGGGTCAAATTTTATGTGTTTCTAGAGTCTAGGCCATGTTCTTAGAGTCAACAGATCAAACGACCAATATACAAATACTGCCAAAGAATCAAGACTTAGAGAGATCGAGAATTAGAAAAATAAATCTACATTCGTCGATCTCAGGTCGACGATAGTCATACTCAGCCCGACTAACTCAGAGCCAAAATCTCTGAGCTGAGCTCGACAAACTCCGTTCTCAGATCGACTAACTCTTCAACACTCAGCCCCATAATTCACTGAAAGCCAAGGCTGACTCAGAGACAAAGAACACTCGACGCCAGATGTGTTACTCACTCAACACCAATAGATTGATCAAGTTCTTAGGTAGACTAACTTCACAGTCTCAGGTCAACGAATATAGAGCGCAGAATTAGTCAGTTTATGCACAGCAGTTGATTCACAAAGCTCAGGTCGACGAAAGCTGATCTCAGTTCGACGAAAGCTGATAGGAGGTCGACAAAATCTCAGGTCGACGAAAGCTGATTAGAGGTCGACGAAAGCTGATTAGAGGTCAACGAAAGCTGATCTCAGGTCGACGAAAACTGTAAGACATTTTGTTATTTATGCTTTCTCTTTCTGTCTCATCATTTTAACTATTATAGGCTATTAATTCCCTTGTAAATCAGTGCACTTATATTCTCTGAATAGAGCCGTTACTGGAAGCATTGATTGCTAACATCCTCCATGGAATTAATTGCTTATATCTCGGGACAGACATAGAATAGAATAATTGACAGCATTCTTGCCGTTTTCTCGTTCCCAAGATTTCGGCTGAACATTTATTGCAGAATCTCTTTTGAATTCGACCAAGTTGCAGTGATCTAACATACATCTCCCAGCCAAGAAAACATGACACACACGAGAGTAGAGATCGATTATCAACCAGAGACACAGCAAAGAAAAGTTCTTCAAAAGTGCAGTGAAAAACATCTCTCAAAAATTGGATGCTCTGAAGAGAAGAAGAAAGAACAACTCTCACCATCAAGAATCTTTCTTTTCTCTCCCTCTTTGTTTTCAGGGATCTCAAGTGACAGAAAAATTCTAATCAGTCAAGGATCTTTGAAAAGCTGAAGGCCTACACCCTTGAACAAAGCTTTCACTCCTGAACCATTCAAGATCTCAGGGAGAGCTTTGACAACAAATAAGAATCGACACAGTCTTCCCATTTTGATTTGAGAAAAGAAGACTTACATCACTCTCTCATTCCCACCTCTGTACGGGTTTTAATTCCCTTCAAAATTATTCTGGTTGCAAGTCTCCTTCTAAAAGACTTGAGGTTTGGTTTTTGAGCACCTGATCAAAAGCTCATTGGTGACAGTCACAAGATCAAAACCTGCAGTGGATTCCTACCAAGGGTGGTAGAAGAGTGGATGTACCCAGTTTGGGGAACCATTATAAATTTCTTATGTTGTCTGATTGCTCTTACTTTTCTGTTCTTGCTGTGGCTGTGTTAGTTAGATATTCTGTGATCCTTGATTTACTTTAATTTGTGATAGTTATATATAGTTATTAAAGGTAAAGATAGTATACTGTTAGAGAAGAAAATTTTAAAAACACACAGACATACTCTATTCACCCCCCCCCCCCCCCCGTCTAGAGTATATCAGATATAACCCTAACTTTTACACGGGCCAAGCTTCTCCTGGATCACAAATTCGATCATACAAGCATATAACCCAGTTATGTTTAAGGTTGGCTCCCAGGCCACCAAGATGGCAGAAATGCATTTCCTCCCAGTTTTCCGGGTGTGCCTTGGGGTTAATCCCCAAGGATTCCTGCTGCAATCTATCACGTAGAAACCCGAAAACAATCAAAGGCACAGAGTCTCCTCTAGCTAAATATGCATAGTAAAACATCACCGATCCAGACCAACTTGTCTGGGTAGGCTTCACACACCATGCCTACGTCCGTTTCTCGATTTCGGACTCTAAATTCAAACAAGGGGGACTTTACATATCTATCCCAAGGAACACCGCACACTTACGGGAGTGGGTTTTACCTATGCAAAAGAAGAAGAGTTTCACATGCTCAAGTAGAGAATCGTTACCCTAGCATTCCTCTTCGGCTCCATGGAAATCTACGTTGATGGAAAGCACTGCAACGATCTCGCCTCCATAGATCTGGACTCGGTCTCCGATTTGGCGCTCTGAATCTCCTCCGGAGACCGAATCTTCCCTCCTTCATCCTTGCTCTCCCTTCTCTCTAGAACTTAGAAAGAGAGTGGCCAATGAAAAGTGAGAATTTAAACCCCTAAACGGCCACAATTCGCCTTGAAAATAAACTTCCTGGGTCGAACACGGATTGCGACACGCCCGTGTCCAAGGTCGTGTAACTCATTCACCGTCATTCAGGAAAATCTCGACCAGAACACAGCCTGTGACACATCTTGGGGGACGCCCGTGTCTCAAGTGACACGCTTGTGTCACTGGCCGTGTGCCTCAAACGACACAGGACCAAAAACGTCCAGAACGGGACACGGCCATGTGACACTCCCGTGTCACATACCGTGTGCTAGACATTCCCTGGGACACGCCCGTGTCCCAGGCCGTGTAACTCTCTAGACACCATCTGGCATCAGACCGAGCAGTACACGCCCTCTGACACGCCTGTGTCTCAGGCCGTGTGTTAGACACGCCCTGGGACTCGCCCGTGTCTCAGGTCGTGTAACTCTCTCGATGCCATCCGACAATCAGCCCGAGCAAGACACGCCCGTGTCTCAGGCTGTGTTCCCGGACTCGACGATCGTTGAGTGCCTTCGTTGACTAATCAAGAGTTCGACCAAACCCAAGCACGACATGCCCTGGGACACGCCTGTGTCCTAGGCCGTGTCACCTCTACAAAATCCCATACTTGGCTCAAAATGCCACCCGTCCCTCTTTTGAGTTTCGGGGCGTTATAGCTCTCTCCCTCTTAAAAGAATTTCGTCGACGAAATTACCAAAAGGAAAAGATTCACAAAACCAGAAGTGGTACCTGAGTGGAATAACTCTGGGTACTCCTCTAGCATGGTCTGCTCTCGCTCCCAAGAGAGCTCCTCCCGACCGCAATTTTCCCAACGGACCTTGACCATCCTGATCTCCTTGTTACAAAGTCGCTTGACTTCAGAGTCCTCAATACGAACGGGCTTGACCCTTATCGTTAACCCTTCGTCCACTGGTACTTGATCAACTGTGATTACCTGCAAAGGCTCTTGCAATGCCTTCCACAACATTGATATGTGGAATACATCGTATAGACCACTCAACTCCACCGATAGCTTTAGACGATAAGCCGCTTCGCCAATTCGCTCCAGAATCTCAAATGGTCCAAGGTATCTCGGGCTCAGCTTCTTCAAGCGTCGTACCCGTGAAACACCCTTGAACGGCTTTATCTTCAAATACACCCAATCTCCAACCGCGATCTCCACGTTCCGATGCTTGACATTGTAGTATTTAGCTTGTCTATCCGGAGCGATCAGCAAATGTTCCCGAATGGTTCGCACCAATGAAGCGGCGCTTTCCACCTCTTGCTTTTTGTACAACCTTGCCTCACCCGTTTCTAGCCACAACAATGCCGTGCGACACTTTCTACCAGATAGGGCCTCGAAGGGCGCCATTTGTATGCTCGCTTGGTAGCTTTTGTTATATGCAAACTCCACCAAATACAGATGATCTTCTCACTGCTTCCCGAAATCCAGGACGCACATGTGAAGCATGTCTTCCATCATCCTGTTGACCCTCTCGGTCTGACCATCCGTCTATAGATGAAAGGTTGTGTTGAACCTTAACTCGGTTCCCAGCATTTCCTACACCAACCTCCAGTCATTGGACGTAAAACGTCCATCTCCATCGCTCACAAAGCTGCGGGGCACACCGTGTTGTCTAACAATATTATCCACATAAAGCTTCGTCAGTTTCTCCACTGAATCATCCTTCTTATACGGAATGAAGTGCGACACTTTTGTCAACTAATCTACGATCACCCAGATGGCATCATTTCCCTTCTATGACCTTGGCAAACCATGCACAAAGTCCATCGAAATGTCGTCGAACTTCCAATCCGGAATAGTCAAAGACTTCAAGAAACCCCTGGCATTTGGCACTCTGGCTTCACTAAGGCACAAGTCTGGTACTTAGCCACATATAATGCCACATCCTTCTAAAGTCCTGGCCACCAGAACAACTTCTTCAGATCTCGGTACATCTTCGTGCTCCCTGGGTGAATTGAGTACTTGGTATGATGAGCCTCGTACATCAACTCCACCTGTAAAGTACCCATGTTTGGGATACACAAACGACTGTCCTTCCTTAGCAGTCCATCTTCCACCGTAAATTGGGAATTTGACCCATCCGAAGCTGCATTCATGATTTCCTTCATGCTGCTATCCAAATCCATAGCCTGCCGAATCCGATCAGCCAGATCATACTGAACTTCCGTCCAGTTCAATAACGCTTCAGTGCTAGTCTGCTTGTCAACACAAGATATATCTAACGCCTCCAACTCCCAAATCAACCGCTCATCATGAATTGACAACCAGTTGGCTTGTGCGGGAGCTCTGTGACACAACGCATCCGCAACTGCATTGCCTTTCTCAGGCACGTAATGAATTTTGAATGTATAGTCTCCCAAGAACTCCATCCATCTCCGCTGCCTCATATTTAGATTCTTCTGATCCAACAAGTATTTCAAGCTCTTATGGTCGGTATAAATATCGACCTTTACGGCGTACAAATAGTGCCTCCACAACTTTAGCACAAAAATCACGGCCGCAACTCCATGTCATGGACCAGATAATTCCACTCGTGCACTTTCAGCTGACGCGAGGTATATGCAATAAAACTTCTATGTTGCAGCAGCACACAACCCAAACCACTGCCTGAAGCATCACTATAGATCTCAAAGCCTTCGTTCCCACTCGGCAAACTTAGCGCTGGCGTCGTGGTCAACCGACTCTTCAACTCTTCAAAAGCTTGTGCGCACTCACGCGTCCAAACAAACTTCTGATCTTTCCTGGTAAACGTCGTGAGAGGTAACGCTATCCGCGAGAAGTTCTCTACAAAGCGCCTGTAGCCGGCAAGCCCTAGAAAACTCCAGACTTCCTCTACCGTAGACAACACAGGCCACTCCCGTATCGCAACTATCTTCGTCGGATCCACATCAATCCCTTCTCCACTGACTATGTGACCAAGGAACGCTACTGAGTACAACCAAAACTCGCATTTGGAGAACTTGTTGTACAGTTCGTTCCTCCTCAGCGTCTCCAAAACCAAATGCAGATGATTGAAGTGATCTTCTTTGCACTGCGAGTACACCAATATGTCGTCAATAAAGACGATCACAAAATAGTCTAAGTACTCCCTGAACGTCCTATTCATATGATCCATGAACACTGATGGCGCATTAGTCAACCCGAACGGCATGACCGTAAACTTAAAATGCCCATACCTTGTGCTGAACGCTGTCTTTTGGACATCACTCTCCCTTATCCTCAACTGGTAGTAACCGGACTTCAGATCCAATTTTGAGTACACCGATGACCCGACTAACTAATCAAAAAGATCATCAATCCTTGAGATCAGGTACTTGTTCTTTTCTGTTAATTTTTTCAGCTCTCTATAGTCGATACAAAGCCGCAAACTTCCGTCCTTCTTCTTTACGAAAAGGGTCGGTGCGCTCCAAGGAGACGAAATTGGACGCACATAGCCCTGCTCCAAAGACTCTGCTAGTTGAACCTTTAGCTCTGCCATCTCCTTAGGCGCTAACCTATAAGGAGAGCGTGACGCAGGTTTAGCACCTGGAACCAACTCAATTGTGAAATCGATCTCCCGCTAAGGTGGGGCTCTGTGATGATTTTCCGGGAATACGACGGGGTACTCGCACACTACTGGGATACTACCCAAAGTGGGCTTAGGCTTTACAGCCTCCACTAACGTGAAGAATAGCTCTACACCAGCAAAGACTGCCTTGACCACCTGAAGAGCAGACATTAAAGTCTTGCTCGACCCCTTCAGTCCCGCAAACATTGTCTCCCGCCCAGCACCCAGCTTGACTTCCTTACGGTTGCATTCAATGTATTCCTTCTGCTCCGAAAGCCAGTCCATACCGAAAATGATGTCGAACTCTACTAGCGGCAGTAACGATTCTAGTAAGTCGAACTCTTGACTTCCAATACAGATCTTTATGGAACATACTCTGTCCGCACGTATAGAACACCCTTTTAGCAGCAACACGTCTAATTTGTCCTTTGCCATTGAAGAAGGGACTCTGATGTGCGATATGAAACCTTCGGACCAAAAGGAGTGTGAAGCTCCCGTATCGAATAGTGCCCTTGTCGGACTATCGCAAATCAGAATAAAGCCTATACAAACAGTAATAAGCTAACAGGCACTAGATAACAGTATTTAGATCGAACTTGCTATAAATTTAAACTGTACCTGTCACCACATCTGCTTGTTTAATGGCCTCCTGCTGGCCCAAATTGTAGACTCTTGGTTGATTCGGAGCATAATGGGATGCGGTTGACTCCACCGCCTTGCCCTTTTCCTCGTAAGTTTCTCCATGCTTCCTCTCGGACGTTGGTCGTCCGCTCCAACAGTCATGGGCAAAGTGCCCCGTATTCCCATAAGTAAACCAAGCGCCCGGTGCTCGGTTGGTAGTTGCCCCTGAGGCACCTGAAGAAGGGGCTGGACCCGATGTCCTAGCCTTCTTATTCCACCTGCGGAAATCGGATTTTGAAGACGGCACCTTGAATTCTGACTTCCTAATGCCAGAGTCTTTCTTTGCCTTCACATTCTTCATGTCTTTTTCCAAAGATCGGGCCATGTTGACCAAGGACAGGAAACCCTGCGTCATCGGTCCCGAGTGTAGTAGTCTCAAATCATCCCTTAGACCTTCGTAGAATCGGTTTGTCTATCGCTCCTCATCAGCAAAGGTAGTACTTACATACCGACCTAAGCGAGTAAACTCGTGGAGATATTCATCCACGCTACTCTAACCTTGTACCAGCTTCTGGAACTCGTTTTTCATACCAATCCTTTGAGCTGAGGGGAGCTATCGAGCCAAAAACAGTCTCGAAAATTCCTCTATTGAGATGTCGGTAAGCTGCCTACCCCACAGATGGTGTAGCTCCAAGCCTTCCCACCATAATCTTGCGTCACCATCGAACAAGACGTGGCAATTGTGGTCTTATGCCACTCATCTATCTCAGGAGCTATCAACACTCTCTTAACTTAGGAGATCCAATCCTTTGCTTAGGTTGGGGTTCTCGTCCCCAAGAACACTGGAGGATTGAAGCCCATAATGTGCTTGAGCTGTTTCTCCATTGCTCTCCTAGGCAACACTGGCTCCACTATAACCGTCTCCACTCTCCTTGGCTCCGCTGCTTGGAGCGGTACCTGCTCCACAGAAGGGGCAGGCTGCTGCACCTATCTCACAGATTGCGCATTAATCATGCAAACACTGCCTCCACTACCAATCATATGGACTCAGCCGAAGGAGGGGTTGTAAGCGCATCATTTGGTGCGCTACTTGCCTCAGAAACTGGACGTTCTGACGGCCCTGCACCACTCCTGGTCACCTATAGTCATAAAAAACACCGATAAGCGACCAAACAACATTGCAAAAAGCAATTATAGGAACACGCAGGTTCCTCAAACATGTGTATTTTCATTCCTAAGTGGACATTCATGGGTTCTTTTCATGTTATAACAATGACGCACACACATGTGCTAACCACCCCTTAAAGTGAATTCGCCCACGAATTCATTTAAGTCTTACCGAAACCGGTAGTCTGATACCAAATTGTAACACCCCTATCCGTCACATAGCATATAGCCGTAGGTCCGGCCGGGGCCCGACGCCATATACCACGGACAGACTAGCGGGTTACTAGATGAAACCATCCTTCCAATCATAACGTCCTACACAGAGCACCTAGCGGAACAAATTTATTAAGTTGTAAAAGTAAGGACCTAGCCACAAGAATGAATGTCCACTAACAAAACCCGGTAGGAATGAAATACAAAGTACTTAAAGTACTGACCTTATGGCCTTACAATAGTTCACTAAATTTAAAACAGTGTCTTACAAACTTCGGCTTGCGTGCTGGCCATAAATTAATTAAACAAGTAAACAAACAAGGCCTTCGAGGGCCGGCTCACCAACTTGGGCATTGGCCCGCTATTTGCCACTCAGCTCCGCTACACCTGCAAGCACAATTCACAGCAATGGTGGCAAACAAGAATAACGGTCAGCTAAAGACGACCAAATTATAACGATTCCGCCCCCAAACTCGAGGCGGCAAAGCTCCTTCCCTGCATTTGTTAGCGTAACAAGCAATATAGTTAATAAACACAATATCACAGGTGCAGGCTCACACGACCACACACCCCGTGCTCTTAGGGCACTAACTCGGTGAACCCAGTCAAAAACGCGGTCTCACCACCATCCCTTGGACGACAAATCTCGTGAGCACTTAGCCTTTCCGACCTAATCCTAAGGCTCGTACGACTATGCCAATAGCCAGTCCCTTTTTTAGGTATCTGTCACCAAACCACATAGCCCGGGTTCATTTCCACTTGCCCGTTGCTCACTCCGCCGAGTCACTTTAAGACATACGCACGGGCCAAGCTTCTCCTGGATCCCAAATTCGATCATACAAGCACATAACCCAGTTATGTTCAAGGTTGGCTCCTAGGCCACCAAGATGGCAAAAATGCATTTCCGCCCAATTTTCCGGGTGCGTCTTGGGGTTAATCCCCAAGGATCTCTGCTGCAATCTACCACGTAGAAACCCAAAAACAACTAAAGGAACGGAGTCTTCTCCAGCTAAACATGCAAAGTAAAACATCACCGATCCAGACAAACTTGTCAGGGTAGGCTTCACACACCATGCCTATGTCTGTTTCTCGATTTCGGACTCTAAATGCAAACAAGGGGGACTTTACATATCTACCCCAAGGAACACCGCAAACTCGCCGCACACTCACGGGAGCAGGTTTTCCCTATGCAAAAGAAGAAGAGCTTCGCATGCTCAAGTAGAGAATCGTTACCCTAGCATTCCTCTTCGGCGCCATGGAAATCTACGCGGATGGAAAGAACCGCGACGATCTCGCCTCCGTAGATCTGGACTCGGTTTGCGATTTGGTGCTCCAAATCTCCTCCTGTGACCGAATCTTCCCTCCATCTTCCTCCTTGCTCTCCATTCTCTCTAGAACTTAGAAAGAGAGTGGCCAATGAAAAATGAGGGTTTAAACCCACAATCCCGGCCATAACCCTAGGCTGGAGAGGCCTGAACTGTTAGATCCCAAAATAAAGAAACAAACGGCCACAATTTGCCCAGAAAATAAACTTCCTGGGCCGAACACGGCTTTCGACACGCCCGTGTCCAAGGCCGTGTAACTCATTCGCCGTCATTCAGGAAAATCCCAACCAGAACACGGCCTGTGACATGTATTGGGACACGCCCATGTCTCAAGTGACACGCCCATGTCACTGGTCGTATGCCTTAAACGATATAGGACCAAAAATATCCTGAACAGGACACGGCTGTAACGACCCTAGCGCGTACGTAACAGCGTTACGGCTCCACTCTCCAGTCATCGCTACGGGGCTACAGCCCAAGCACTCCAACCCCTCTCCAGCCCACTGGCGGGTTGTTGGTGGCCACAGCCTCCCTTTATGAGCGAACTCGATAGTTAAGTTGGGTCGTACGGGAACTTCCCAGGAGGTCACCCATCCCAGTACTTCTCTCGCCCAAGCACGCTTAACTATGTAGTTCCTTCACTTCTCATCATCAATTGAGCTGCAGCTCAAACAGCTCAATTGGTGATGAGAAGTGAAGGAACTCCATAGTTAAGCGTGCTTGGGCGAGAGTAGTACTGGGATGGGTGACCTCCTGGGAAGTCCCCGTACGGCCCAACTTAACTGTTGAGTTCGCTCATCAAAGGGAAGCTGTGGCCACCAACAACCCGCTAGTGGGCTGGAGAGGGGTTGGGGTGCTTGGGTTGCAGCCCGGTAGCGATGCCTAGAGAGCGGAGCCATAACGCTGTTACGTACGCGCTAGGTTCGTTACAATAGAAGTGCAATTTTATTGTAATGACCCTGGCGCGTACATAACAGTGTTACGGCTCCGCTCTCCAGGCATCGCTACCGGGATGCATCCCAAGCACCCCAACCCCTCTCCAGCCCACTGGCGGGTTGTTGGTGGCCACAGCCTCCCTTTGATGAGGTAAACTCGATAGTCAAGCACGCACCACGGGGACTTCCAAGGAGGTCACCCATCCCAGTACTTCTCCGGCCCGAGCACGCTTAACTATGGAGTTCTTTCAACTCTCATCACCAATTGATGATGAGAAGTGAAAGAACTCCATAGTTAAGCGTGCTCGGGCTGGAGTAGTACTGGGATGGGTGACCTCCTGGGAAGTCCCCGTACGTCCCAACTTAACTGTCGAGTTTGCTCATCAAAGGGAGGTTGTGACCACCAACAATGCGCCAGTGGTCTGGAGAGGGGTTGGGGTGCTTGGCCTGCAGCCCGGTAGCGATGCCTGGAGAGCGGAGCCGTAACGCTGTTACGTACGCGTCAGGGTCATTAATATAAAAGTGTACTTTTTATTGTAACAACCCGGGTTTAGAGCTCAGAGGCCGCAGCTTGTCTCGCCCCACGGCATCACTACCGGGCTGCAGCCCAAGCACCCAAACCCCTCTCCAGCCCACTGGCGGGTTGTTGGTGGCCACAGCCTCCCATTGATGAGGTAAACTCGATAATCAAGCCCGCACTACGGGGACTTCCCAGGAGGTCACGCATCCCAGTACTAATCTAGCCCGAGCACGCTTAACTATAGATTTTTTTCAACTCTCATCACCAGTTGAGCTGGAGTTTACCTCATCAATGGGAGGCTGTGGCCACCAACAACCTGCCAGTGGGCTGGAGAGGAGTTGGGGTGCTTGGGCTGCAGCCTGATAGCGATGTCATGGGGCGAGACAAGTTGCGGCCTCTGAGCTCTAAACCCGGGTCGTTACAACGGCCATGTGACACGCCCGTGTCACATGCCGTGTGCTAGACACGCCCTAGGACACGCCTGTGTCCCAGGCCGTGTAACTCTCTCAACACAATCCGGCATCAGCCCGAGCAGTACACGCCCTCTGACATGCCCGTGTCTCAGGTCGTATGCTATACACGCCCTGGGGCACGCCGTGTCTTAGGCCGTGTAACTCTCTCGACGCCATCTGACAATCAGCCCGAGCAAGACTCGCCCTCTGACATACCCGTGTCTCAGGCCGTGTTCCCTGACTCGACGAAAATTGAGTGCCTTTCGTCGACTAATCGAGAGTTTGACCGAACCCGAGCACAACACGCACTGGGACATGCCCGTGTCCCAGGCCGTGTCACCTCTACCAAATCCCAGACTTGTCTCAAAACGCCACCCGTCCCTCTTTTTAGTTTTGGGGCGTTATAGCTATCATCATAACTTAAACTGGATTTCATTCATAATAATTTATGTTTTCTTTTAAAACTATAGAGTTTTGAGTCTTGCCTTAACGTCTGCAGTTATCCCCTACACGGCGTGGCATCACGGCACGTATTTTTCCCTTACTCTGATATAATTAAATTGTTGGGAAAATGCGGGCTGTGACAGGTTGTATTAGAGGGAGGTTGCTTGACAACTGGTCGGGTAACCTTCCCTTGTTAGTGTTAGTTGTTTAGTGACATTTCATACACACACCGATGTGTCATCAGTACGTCTTAACCGAAGCATAGTCACTACATACATAGCATAATAAGAAGTATATGTGGCATATTATGTAGTATGGGATGCATAATATGTGTTTGTATATTGATCCACCATAGGAGGCAACATGTGATGGTTATGTTGTATGGGATGCATAATAACTGAAAGTGAGTGTAAGATAACCCTTCACTCTAGAGGGGGGTGAATAGAGTGTTTTAAAATTATTTTGCAGATATAAAAATTTCTTTAGCAGTGGAAGGCTTAATTTACTTAGTGTAGAGTGCTTAACAGTAATCAGAATAAAACAAGTACAAAAAACAAATCCACAGCACACAGCAAACAAACTAACAAGCAACCAGAAGATACAAGGAACTATTGTGGTTCCCCAAAACCTGGGTACATCCACTCTTCTACCACCCTTGGTAGGAATCCACTACAGGATGAGTTGATCAGGTGTCTTGGGCACCAATGAGCATTTGATCAGGTGCTAAAAAATCAAAACAGATTTTTTAATCAGGTGTCTTGCCACCACTGAGTTTTGATTAGGTCTCAAAAACCAAAACAAAACTTTTGAAGAGAGTTTAAAGATCCCTTTTATAGGAAAGAAAAAGAAAAAGATGGAGTTGCCTTCTCTGTCAACAATCAGAGAGAAGCACAAGTGGATGTGATGTTGTCAAAGCTCCCCCTGAGATTAGCAAGAGCTTAGGAGCTAGAAGCTTTGCAAGGGTGATAGGTCTTCAATGAAAAGAATGCTCCAGCAAAAGATAATTCCAGCAAGAACTGAAATGTGTGTTGTCTGGAGAGTGAATGATGAAAACTTGAGAAGAAATCAGAAGCTTGTTCTCTTTTTTTGTGTTATTGATCTTCTTTTTTTTTCTGTATATAAGTTTCTTCTTCTCTGAATAATAATTTGAAATCCAGTCTTCAAAATCTCTTAGATAGCTGTTACCAAAAACATAAAAGCTTTCCTTAAATGTCAACTGTCTCTAGAGGAAAAACCTAAACAACATTCCTTCTTTGTTTCCTTAAAACTTGCTCCAGATTTAATATAACGGCTAGAAATCTTCTGTAATAAATGCTCTGACTTGAGAACATTTGAAATCCTTAACAAACTGACAGAATTCCAGAAATCGTCGATCTCAAAAGATAATCGTCGATCTGAGCTCAACTATCGTTGAACTGAGCTCAGAGAAATTGGAACTAGGTTTAGAATGAAATCATCGATCTGAGCTCAGAGATCGTCGAACTGAGTTTGATGCCTCGTCGACTTGAGCTCAGAGATGGTCGAACTGGGTTCGATGCTTCGTCGATCTGAGCTCGACGACAAATTGAATTCTTCTTCTGGGATTCTCATCTGAACTAGGAGGTCTTGGGGAAAGCTTCAAACCTAAGTCCTAAGCCTTAGACGTTAACTAGTTGACCTTTACTCTATACAACAAGGTCAATGCAATAATCCTATAGACATAGTGATCCTGACCCAAATTAGTAATAGGGTGTTCCAACAATCTCCCCCTATTTGGGTTAGGATTACTATTTACATGAATTATAGGAAATAAAAATAACAAAAAAACAGAAATAAATAAAACATTGCAGAACCACAGATATATAAATATATCACAACAAATAGTTCAGCAGAGATATAAAAGAGTTTTCAGCTTACACCAAGATTTAATGTTGATCATCTGTTCTTTTCTTAAAAATGATTTCTCTGTTGGGATTTTCTGAATCTTTCTTTGATCTGAAGTCATCAGCAGCACCAAGAGTCTTCTGGCTTCTCCCTCTAGGGACTACAGCTTCAGGATGTAGCTGCATATACTTCTCAGTATTGAAAAATTTCTTGGATTTGTACCTTTCAAGTTCTTGTCTTCTTTGATCTGACAGAGTAGTAATGTTGGAAGTATCTTGGCCTTTTTTTTCTGGCTTTCTTGATTTGATCTAATGCAGCCATCTCTTTTAGTCTTGCTGTCCAGGAGACTGGGTTATTCTCTTTATCTTCAAAAGGAACTGATGGCTCATAATTATTGATGGTGTCAGTGGGAGGAGCTTTTTGATGAAAACCTTCTTTGAGCTTATAAGGAAAAGGACCAGAAGTGGAATAACTTGGGCTTTGTCCTTTCCTTTGATAAGATTGATGTCTGGACTGTCCTCTGGAAAAAACTTGATAATCTCTTTGATTTCCTCTATACTATCTTCCTCTAGACTGATTACCTTTTTGATGATATCCTCTAGATTGAGATTTTCCTTGAAAGATTTGCTGGGGTTGAGAAGATCTTTGAGAAGAGATATTGGAAGCTTGAGGAGCTGAGTCTCCACCAGATACTGCACTTAGAGAAGGAGGAGGAGGAGGATGATTATAGTGAGAGGTTCCTTTGTCATATTTCCTTTTCTTCCTCATGGTCTTCAACTGATTCTTAGAAAATTGCATCCAGTGCTCAGTAATAGGGCAACTGTTCATAATATAATAGGGGATATCATGATCAGAAGTAGCTTTGGAAATTTGGACTCTTTTCATAACATTACTTCTAGATTTCCTCTTCTTTGCAATAGTTGCAGAAGAATCATCAGAGTCTGTTCTGAATTCATCATCATCAGAACTCTAAGGCTCATCATATAAAGCATCTATTTCCATCAAAGCAGGAGGTGCAGTAGGAATAGGAGCAGAGGCAGGAGGTGTAGTGGTAGAAATAACAAGAGTAGCATCTGAAATAGTCGGAGCATCAACTAAAGCAGTAGGCTCAGAAACTGAACAAACTTGCTCTATAATAGCCTCTGAGAAAGCAATATCAGTAGCAGCAGCAAGAATCAAAGGAATACTTTCCACAGTCTTAATAGAATTTATATACATCTGTAGCAGATTGGGATCACGGTAAGAGAAGGGAACTATAGCCTTGGTTAAATCTTCAGCAGGGAGAGGTGCTGGAAGATAACTGCTATAAAATAAATCAAATAATGAAAATAATGAAAGTAGGTCTACTGCAGGACTGATGGTTGGAGTTGGAACTAAAGCTGGAACTGAAACTTTCTCTGAAGCTGGAATCTCTATAGCTGGAACTTCTAATACTTGCATTTCTGAAACAAAAATCTCTGGGGGAAGCACTTCTTCATATGGCACCTCCCCCTGCCTAGAGTAAGTGAGAACTGAATCTAGGCCCCCAGAATAAGGGATGGCCTGAAGAGAGAAGTAAGAAGAGATCCAAACAGATAAATCATTCAAAGTCTTGACTAAGGGAGCCAAGTTTGAATCTAGTAAGAGAGTTAGCTTGGGTGCCAACAACTCATATAATTTATCTGCTAGGGGAAGGAGATCTACTTGCTCAATATTGACCTAAGTAGAGGTAGAAGGAGGAGCTGCAGAGGGAGATGGAGTTGATTCAGAGTGAAGTTGTATGGATGGTTGAGAGATGGGGATAGATGTAATAGATGGAGCTGGGATAGTGACTGTTGGTAGAAATGAGGAGATGGAAGGGGGAAAGGATGGTTGAGAGATGGTATCCTTGAGGAGTTATTGAAGAGAAGTGGAGGGGGATGGAAGTTCTTGGGGTAAAGAAGGAGAAGCATCCATGAAGGAGTCATCTAGTAGATTGAAGGATGGAAACTGAAGAGATGAGTGAATGTCTATGGGGGGACAGAAGTGTAGTGGATGGAAAGCTTATTATGGGTGGCTGGACGAGATGGAGAAGTTATTGGAAGTGAAGGAATGGATGATGTAATTGGATGTGGAGAAGGAGGAGATGATATGGAAGGGGATGGCAAAACTTCTAATAGGGCAGTGGACTGAGGAGGAGTGACTGTTCAGTCCTTGTGCCTGAAGAAGTCTTGGCTGGAGGAGTTCTGTTGGGCCTTACAATCTTTCCCTCCCATTTGCTAAAGAGAGCAGAAGAAAGTCTCTTGGAGGCATTGATATGCATTCTATTGGACACCAACAACTATGGGCACCTATTCTGCAGGAATAGGCCCAAAATCCTTCCAAAATTGACAAAATTCTTATTTACCTTTTTCTTAATCAAATCAAAGAAAATGGCTCCCCAATCCAGGTTCTTCTTATGCACTATAGTATCAATTAAACAGAATTGATACCTGGAAATTGTATCATAGGCTGAATGCTTGGCCGAAATGACCTTTCCTATAATATCTGCTAGAAATCTATATTCCATAGATAGATTCTTCGTCAGCAGCTTATTAGGGTTCTCAGAATTATGACCCATTCTATCTACCATTTCAGAAAATTCTACTCATGATAGTTTTATGCTATCATTACCAGTACTTAATCCAAAAATCTCTGTAAGAATACCTGGGGTTAGGGATACCTGTGTCCCTGAGATGGTTCTAATAACTGTATTTTGATCCAGATTATTGGCAGTATATATCCATTCTTTTATCTCATCTGCTGCTAACTTTATTCTGGTAGTCATAATGTTTACAAGTTGTTGTTCCTTGAAGAGTTCCAGAATGTCCTTAAACATCTGATCAGTTCCCTCGAAAGATTCCATGTCAATGTCAAAGCCGGTATCGAACTTCATTGCGGCTAGAACAGCGACTGAGACCGACATATTTCCTGCAAAAATAAACAAGATCAAGTGTAGAAGAGTTTGGAGGGAAAGAAAATTCTTGTACAAGGTATGAAAGCACACAAAAAAGAACGACGCCTGAAAAATGATTTTATATTAGGGTTCGACGCAGAAAGGGAAAGATCGTTGAACTCAGTTCGACGATCTGCGGCTCTAGGGGAAACTGAAGGGTCTCAACATCGTCGATCTCCGTTCGATGATATTTGAGATCGCTGACCGAGAAGAAAAATGCTGAGCTCCGTTCGACGATCTTCATGAAAAACGTCGAGCGCAGTTCAGAGTTCAGAGAAAATCTAAAGACTCTAGGAAACTCAAATTTTTAACCTAGTCTTTGTCAATTTTAGGTTTTTAAGATCTTGGAACTTAATTAAGACTGCCACCATCTAACATTCCTAGCTGATTAAGGAAGAAAGTGTGTTTCTTTTCATCCAAGGGTTTGGTGAAAATAACTCCCCTTTGTAAATCAGTTGGGATGTATTTTAGTTCAATTTTACTTTTCTCTACATTATCCCTTAATAAGTGATGTCTAATCTCTATGTGTTTGGTCCTACTATGGAGGACTGGATTTTGAGCTATGGAAATAGCACTAGTATTATCACATAATATTTTGGACATCTCTAAGTTGTAGCCATAGTCCAGGAGCTGATTTTGAATCCACAATATCTGTGAGCAACAACTACCTACTGTTATATATTCAGCTTCAGTAGTTGATGTGGACACAGATGTTTGTTTCTTGCAAAACCAGGAGACAAGTCTGTCACCAAGAAACTGACAAGTTCCACTGGTGCTTTTCCTGTCTACTCTACATCTAGCATAATCAGCATCAGAAAATCAAGTTAAATCAAATCCTAAATCAGCTGGATACCAGAGACCTAGATTTGGACAACTTTTCACATACCTAAGAATCCTCTTAACTAATATGAGGTGTGAATCTCTAGGGCTGACTTGGAATCTAGCACATATACATGTAGCAAACATTATATTAGGTCTACTAGCTGTAAGATACAATAAGGAGCCAATCATTGCTCTATATGTGGTCTGATCAACTGGTTTCCCATGTTCATCAGCATCTAATATAGCATTAGTAGGCATGGGTGTTTTCATAGAGAATGCATCAGATATACCAAATTTCTTAACCAATTCTTTTGCATACTTGGTTTGAGAAATAAAGATGTCATCAGCATGTTGTTTGACTTGCAATTCTAGAAAGAAGGATAGCTCACCCATGCTACTCATTTCAAACTTGGAATGCATTAGGTTGGAGAACCTTTTTCACAAATTTGAATCAGTAGAACCAAAAATAATATCATCTACATAGATTTGTACTAGTAGGATATTGGACTTATGGGTTCTAATAAAAAGAGTTGGGTCTACTCTACCACTTTTAAAATCATTTTCCAAGAGAAAGCAAGCTAGGGTCTCATACCATGCTCTAGGAGCTTGTTTGAGACCATATAATGCTTTATGCAATTTATAAACAAAATCAGGGTGAGTTAGAGAGATAAAACCTGAAGGTTGTTTTACATAAACTTCTTCCTTGATATCACCATTGAGGAATGCACTTTTGACATCCATTTGATATACTTTGAACTTCTTGTGAGCTGCATATGCTAGGAAGATTCTTATGGCCTCTAACCTTGCAACTGGTGCAAAGGTTTGGTCATAGTCTATGCCTTCTTCTTGAGAATATCCTTGAGCAACCAGCCTTGCATTGTTTCTTACAATAATTCATTGATCATCTAACTTGTTTTTGAATACCCATTTTGTTCCAACAATGGGATGATTCTTTGGCTTTGGCACTAGCTCCCAAACTTTACTTCTTTGAAATTGATTTAATTCCTCTTATATTGCAATGATCCAATTTGGATCTTGTTTTGCATCTTGTATGGATTGAGGCTCAATTTGAGAAAGAAAGCAGGTGTGCATCAGATGTTGATTGATCTGATTTCTGGTTTACACACCTGTTGAGATGTCTACAATCACTTGAGAGATTGGATGATCTTTTGTTGTTACTAAATCAACAATGGGTGTTGATTGTTACCAACCTGTGTTGTTGTTTCCTCTTGTGGAATAATAACTGGCTCTTCATTTTTATTGTCACCATGTCTTGCAAAAATCTGACTGTCAACTTCATTTTCACTACTTTTAGCTTCTTGTTGAGTGAATGAAGGTGATGGATCTTTTTCAATGATATTTAGCCTGTCCAAATTCTCTAATAGAGAGTGTACCTGCAAAGGGTCTATGGTAGAAGTGATCTTCTCCTTGTAAGACATATTAGTTTTATCAAAAGAGACATGCACTGTTTCTTCAATTTTATGAGATGATTTATTATAAACCCTATAGTCCTTACTGATCATGGAGTATCCCAGAAACACTCCTTCATCAGCTTTGGCATCAAATTTTGGTAAGTATTTCTTATCATTGTTATGAATGTAGCAAATACAATCAAAAATTCTAAGATAATCAGCTTTAGGTTTCTTCCCTTTGAGTAATTCATAGGGAGTCTTGCCCTTTAGCTTATGTATCAAACTGTTATTCAGAACATAATTTGAAGTGTTCACAGCCTCTGCCCAAAAGGATAGAGGAAGGTGAGCATCTATCAACAATATTGTGGCAGATTGAATAAGAGTCCTATTCTTCCTTTCAGCTACCCCATTCTATTGAGGAGTTCTAGGAGCTGAGAAAGTGTGTCTGATCCCTTCCTTCTAATAGAACTCTTGCATAATAAGAGAATCAAACTCTGTCACATGATCACTTCTGATTAGGGCTATGTGAGTATTGAACTCAATCTGTATACATTTGAGAAACTCTGTCAAACATTTGAAGTTATCAGACTTCTTCCTCAGAAAAAACACCCATGTGAATCTAGAGAAGTCATCTACAACTACTAAAGTATAAGATTTTCCTCCTAGGCTTTGTACAGTAATTGGTCCAAATAGATCCATATGTAACAAGTACAAAATCCTAGGTGAATCACTCTTATTAAGTGACTTAAAGCTGTTTTTAGTTTGCTTGCCTAATTGACAAGCCCTGCAAAGTCCTTCCTTCTTGTAGGGGCAAGAAGGTAGTCCTCTAACATGGTTGTCCTTGGATAGCCTAGCAATGGTTCTAAGGTTAACATATCCTAATCTATTATGTAATAATTCATTAGGTTTGCTAAGAGAATTAAATAAACAAATATAACCTTGGTTGAAAGAAAATTTACTAGATAGATGTTATCTCTTCGGTTACCTGCCAACACAGTTGTGTTGTCTTCTGATTTGATGTGGCATGAAGATTTGCTGAATGTGACTTTGTAACCTTCATCACATAACTGACTGATACTAATAAGGTTGTGCTTCAGTCCTTCCAAATATGCTACTTTTTTGAATGTTACTGACCCTATTTGGACTGCACCATATCCTTTGGTATGTCCATAGTTATAATCTCCAAACATCACTTTGGTTCCATGCTTAGCCTTGAAGGATATTAAGTTACCCTTGCTTCCAGTCATGTGCTTGGAGCACCCACTTTCCAGATACCAGTGCTAGTATATGGTTGGATAGGTCTTCACCTGCACAAATAACAGTTCATTTGTTTTTGACCCAATTTTCCTTGGTTCTAGCTTGATAACCTTTGAAATCAGAAATAAAAGACATCTCTGGTTGACTCTTATATCCTTCAGGATGATATCTCTTAGGGGGTATTATCCATTAAGTATAAGGGTTGAACCCTTGAGATGTAGGATATCCAGAATAAATTTTTGATGTACCCCTTGAGAACTGGTCATATCTCTGAGCTCCGTTCAACGATCGTGGACCTGAGTTTGACGATCTTGGATCAGATCGTCAAGCTCCGTTTAGCGATCGATCTTGTCTGTGTTCAGAGATCAGAGATCGTCGACCTGAGTTCGACGATTCAATATGAAATCGTCGAGCTCCGTTCAACGATTTCTGTTGAACTTTGTTCCCTTTGGGTAGATCAGAATTTTTTCTAGCTACCTCCACAACTCCTTTTCCTTTATCAGAGATAAATTTAATGGGAGTTGTTAACACAATAGCATGGCTGGATGAAGTACCCAAGCCCAGTGTACTATTGAGTCTTGAGTTCACTGTGCTTGTGATGTCCATCAGTTTGATACTTCTCTCATTGAGGGATTCTTCAAACTTCTTGGCCTCAGATAGTTCACTTTTCAGTGAAGCTATCTGCTCCCTACAACATTCTAACTCATCTGTGAGTTTGAGGTTATCTAAACTTAAGGTACTGTATTCAGATAACTAATTTCTGAGAGAGATAATTTCTTTCTCAGAATTGAGTAGATCTAGGCACAGTGCTTTAAATTCAGACTTGAAGTCCTCAGAATTAAAATCAAATGAATCAATTACCTGCTCTTCTTCTAGCTCTGGTTAAGATTTAGATTCAGATTCAGATTCATGTTCTGAATCAGTGTTGTTCTAAGATGCATTGATTGCAATCATGAAGAATTCTTTTTCTTGTGCATCATCCTCATCATCACTTGAACTTGATGATGCATCAGATTCTTCTTCTGTTTCACTCCATGTTTCAGCAACAAATCCCTTCCTTGTGTGCTTGTTCTTACTGGAAGAGGATTTGTCATAGTGATTTCTTCTGGAGTCTTTATCTTTTCTCTTTTCTCTCTTGTCCTTCTTGTCCTTGTTTTGACTTTCTGGACAATCAGGCAGTATGTGTCCCGGTTTCCGGCAACCATAGCAAATAATCTCTTTATTATTTGAATTATAATACCTTGACTTTTCTTGGCCTCTGGATGACCTTTTTCTGAAGTCCTTCCTGGCCATTTTGTAGAACCTCTTGGCTAGGAGACTCATCAGTTCTTCATTTCCTGTGACTTTGTCTTTAGGCTGCTCTTCTGTTGCCTTGAAAGCAATTGACTTCTCCTTCCTGACTGCTGGAGAAGTTGTTTTCTGCTCTTCTTCTCTATTTTTGATGAGCTGCTCATAAGATTTGAGCTTACCCAATAGAGCTTTTATAGTGATTTCATTTAGACTTCTGGCATCCTTGATGGGCCAGATCCTTGAATCCCAAGTGCTGGTGAAGCACATTAGGATTTTTGTCATTTATCTCTGTGAGAGAGATCTCCTTGTCCAATGTCTTGAGTTCATTGACAATCAGACTTATTCTGTTGTACATGTTAGCTACTCATTCATTTTCTGCTTTCTTGAAATTCTCATACTGAGTGATGAGATGAGATCTCCTATCTTTTCTCTCATCAGCTGATCCTGACACAAGCTCAGATAGCTTGTCCCAAATCTCTTTTGCTGAGTTGCATTCAGCTACCTTCTGGAAGATGTCATCAGACATTGTCTGATCTAGTATGTTCATAGCTTTAGCATCAGCAACCTTCCATTTTTTTTATGTCAGCATCTGTTCCTGAAGGAGGTGGAACAGCATTTGTGCTTGTGTTTGCAGGAGGCTTGGGGTAATCTGTCAAAACAGAATTAAAAATATCTTCATCAATGGAATTCATGTATAATCTGATCCTTGCCTTCCAAAGTGCAAACTTGGAGAGATTGCACACTGGAGTTCTGGTGTTAGCATAATCTTTGTTCTGTGCCATGAATTTAGATAAAATAAATATAATAAAAATAACCCTCTATTAAGGATTGATCTTAAGAGAGATCTTTTGATTCAGGTGTTAGCTTGTATGAACAACCAACCTAGCTGAACAACTAACCTCCCTCTGATACCAATTGAAAGTGAGTGTAAGATCAACCCTTCACTCTAGAGGGGGTGAATAGAGTGTTTTAAAATAATTTTGCAAATATAAAAATTTCTTTAGCAGTGGAAGACTTAATTTACTTAGTGTAGAGTGCTTAACAGTAATCAGAATAAAACAAGTACAAGAAACAAATCCACAGCACACAGCAAACAAACTAACAAGAAACCAGAAGACACAAGGAACTATAGTGGTTCCCCAAAACCTGGGTACATACACTCTTCTACCACCCTTGGTAGGAATCCACTGCAGGATGAGTTGATCAGGTGTCCTATTCACCAATGATCTTTTGATCAGGTGCTCAAAAACCAAAACAGATTTTTTGATCAGGTGTCTTGCCACCACTGAGTTTTGATCAGGTCTCAGAAACAAAAACAAAATTTTTGAAGGGAGTTTAAAGAACCCTTTTACAGGAAAGAAAAAGAAAAAGATGGAGCTGTCTTCTCTGTCCACAATCAGAGAGAAGCACAAGTGGATGTGATGTTGTCAAAGCTCCCCCTGAGATTAGCAGGAGTTCATGAACTAGAAGCTTTGCAAGGTTGATAGGTCTTCAATGAAAATAATGCTCCAGCAAAAGATGATTCCAACAAGAACTGGAATGTGTGTTGTCTGGAGAGTGAATGATGAAGACTTGAGAAGAAATCAGAAGCTTGTTCTCTTTTTTTGTGTTATTGATCTTCTTTTTTTTTCTCTGTATATAATTTTATTTTCTGAATAATAATTTGAAATCCAGTCTTCAAAATCTCTTAGATAGTCGTTAGCAAAAACATAAAAGCTTTCCTTAAATGTCAACTATCTCTGGAGGAAAAACCTAAACAACATTCCTTCTTTGTTTCCTTGAAACTTGCTCCAGATTTAATATAACGGCTCGAAATCTTCTGCAATAAATGCTGTGACTTGAGAACATTTGAAATCCTTAACAAACTGACAGAATTCCAGAAATCGTCGATCTCAAAAGATAATCGTCGATCTGAGCTCAACTATCGTTGAACTGAGCTAAGAGAAATTGGAACTAGGTTTAGACAAAAATCGTCGATCTGAGCTCAGAGATCGTCGAACTGAGTTCAACGCCTCATCGACTTGAGCTCAGAGATGGTAAAACTGGGTTTGACGCTTCGTCGATCTGAGCTCGACGACAAATTTAATTCTTCTTCTGGGCTTCTCATCTGAACTAAGAGGTTTTGGGGAAAGCTTCAAACCTAAGTCCTAAGCCTTAGACCTTAACTAGTTGACCTTTACTCTATACAACAAGGTCAATGCAATAATCCTACAGACATAGTGATCCTAACCCAAATTACTAATAGGGTGTTCCAACAACCACAATCATATCAATACCCATTAGCACATTTTCCTTTCTAGTTGCTTGCGATAATATGTAGTTTGGGATGCATAACGTTTCATTTGTATGCCTCTCTTGTATGTATTAAGGCCTTTATAGAATGCATAGCACTGCATACATTGCATATCACCGCATAAGCACGCATGCTAAGTTAAGGTTTACATTGTGACATATGTACACACATGATTTTAAATAAAAATAAAGAATTCATACATTCATATCATAGGCACATGAGTCAATAGGATTATAGGATATCATCCTAAGTAGGACATAGCATAAATATTAACTCCCAGAGCAAGTTACAGCTTAAGCAAGTGTCTTTTAAGTGTGGTCTGAACTAGTTTTGTTTTCCCTAGTCATAATCTAGGATGTTTATTGAGTGTTCATTTTTTTTTGAAATGCCGCCTAAACGTATTGCGACGAGGTCTACTCCCCAGTCAGAGGGTGAGTCATCAGGAGCGTAAAGTGATGCAATCATAGAGGGTCTGCGTCAGAGCAACGAGGCATTGTTAAGACAATTTGTTGCAATGCAATCGCAAATTTAGTCCTTGTTGTCTACCGCTCCCGCGCAGCAACCTTTAGTGAAAGATCCTGCTTTGGGCCAAGCTATACCTGATACTCCTGCCCCTCTGGTAGCCCCAGTGACGATACCACCTGAGATGAACTTTATCTCGCATTTCCAGTAGTTGATACCTCCTACCTATGACGGGAGTGCCGACTTTATGATTTTAGATGATTGGATCATCTCTATCGATGATATGTTTTCATATGCGGGGATTGTAGAAGCCCGCAAGGTAATGATTGGAGCTTACCAGCTAAAAGGATTGGCAAAGAACTGGTGGATTCGTGAAAAGGAGAGTCTGAAGGAAGGATGTTCTTGGGAGTCTTTTAAGAAAATGTTGTTGAAAAAGTTTCTACCCTCGGTCAAGAAGGACCGTTTGATGAATAAATTCCTGCATCTGAAGCAGAGATAGCTCATGGTGAGCGAGTATGAGATTGAGTTTAGCAAGTTGAGCAGATTTGCCCCCGATCTGGTAGCTTCAGAGGAGGGTAGAGTGAAGCGATTCCTTGGAGTACTAAGAAGCGATGTCCAGCAGTTAGCATGCGCTTATAGATCAGAGAACTTTGCTGAGGCAGTGGAAGCTGCACTGAAAGTTGAGGCGATTGAAAACGCTAAGAATCGAGGTGCTGCGGCGAGGAAAGATAAGAGGAAAGGTGTTGAGGATGGGAACTCTAGGGCATCAGGCCCTTCTTCGAAAAAGAAATGTGGAGAGATTTGTAGCTTCTGTGGTCGATCCGGCCACGCTTACAAAAGGTTTTCAAGAGGATCGCTGCCCTGAAGCAGCAGCAGGTGCTCGCCATCCAAGGTGTACCCAAGGGAGAGCTAGTGTGCTCATTCTGTTCAAAGAAGGGACATGAAGTGAGTCATTGCTGGATAAAAGAAAGGACATGCTTCCAGTGCAGGCAGAAGGGGCACTAGAAGTCTACATGTCCCCAGGCTCAGCCCCCACTACAGCCGGCCCCACTTCGAGCTCTGCCGCTGCCACCAACCCAGGGCAAGGGAAAGGGAAAGCTGAACGTGATGACCAGCGAGGAAGCTCAAACCTCTATGCAAGTGATATCAGGTTAGCCCCAGTTCAATTTATCCTTATTATTTATCGTGATGCCCTAGTTATCGTTCATTTATTTATGTATGCTACGGTTTTAGAGGAGTTTAAGGTGTGGAATAAGTGGGTGCGCGTTCTTTTTGATTCGAGTGCCACTCATTCCTTTGTGGCCCGGAGGTTTGTTGATAAACATCGCCTGGATGTGCATCAATTAGGAGACTCCTTCAATGTCAAGCTTCCCTCCGGTGATTTAGTGATATCTAATCAAGGAGTTTTGAGATGCCCTATTTATCTTGGCCATTTTCTGGCCTTTGTGGATCTGATGATTTTAGATCTGGCTGATTTTGATGTGATTTTGGGCATGGACTGGCTGTCCAGGTATGATGCGGTCATCTAATGCAAGTCTAAGCGACTGGATTTCAAGATGGACAATGGCCAACCTATAAGCATCTATGGATTTCAGGACAGGGTTTCCCCTGTCATTTCTGCGGTACGTGCTTGTCGTGCTATAGAGACTAGTTATAAGGCATTTTTAGTATCTATTTTTGCTCTAGAAATGCCTTTTGTTGCACTATTACTTGAGGATGTCTCGGGGGTGCGAGATTTTCAAGATATCTTTCCTGATAGTCTTCCAGGACTTCCTCCTAAAAGGGAGATAGAGTTTGTGATTGACCTTGAGCCAGGTACTCATCCTATTGCCAAAGCACCGTACCGTATGGCTCCGCATGAGTTAGATGAGTTGCATACTTAGCTCGATGAGTTGCTGAGGTGTTGTTTTATTATACCAAGTTCTTCTCCGTGGGGTGCTCCTGTTTTGTTCGTCAAGAAAAAAGATGGATAGATGAGACTTTGTATCGATTATAGGGAATTGAACAAGGTAATCATTAAGAATAGATATCCCCTACCAAGGATTGATGATATATTCGATCAATTGCGTGGTAGCTCGATATTTTCAAAGATCGGTCTTCGCTCAGGCTACCACCAGTTTAGAATTCGTGAGGCAGACATTCCACGAACCGCTTTTCGTTCACGAAATGGACATTATGAGTTTTTGGTGATGTCTCTTAGTTTAACCAATGCACCCTCTGCTTTCATGGTTTGATGAATAGGGTGTTTAAGGATTTCTTGGACTGATTTGTTATTGTGTTTATAAATGATGTCTTGGTGTATTCCCGCAATGTTGAAGAGCATACTCAACATTTGCGTTTGGTTTTGTTGACCTTGAGGGAGCATAAGTTATATGCGAAGTTGAGCAAATGTGAGTTCTGGCTACCCCAGGTGTCCTTTCTGGGTCATGTTGTAAGCAGGGACAATATTTCTGTAGATCTGACCAAGATTTCTGATGTGATGGAATGGGAGAGACCTTCTACACCTAAGGGGATTAGGAGCTTCTTAGGCCTGGCTGGCTATTATAGAAGATTCGTGGAAGGGTTTTCGGTGTTGTCTGCTCCTCTAACTAGACTTACTAAGAAGAATGTTGCATTCATTTAAAGCGATAAGTGTGAAGAGGCTTTTCAATAACTGAAGAAGAGATTATGTACTGCTCCAATTTTAACCTTACCTACTAAGGGAGTTGAGTATGTTGTGTATGTCGATGCATCACACATATGACTTGGGTGTGTTTTAATGCAAGATGGTAAGGTGATCGTGTATGGATAGAGGAAACTAAAGACACATGAGAGAAACTATCCTACGCACGATTTGGAGTTTGCAACTGTAATTTATGTGCTAAAGCTTTGGCGACACTTATTGTGTGGCGCGATGTGCAAGATCTATAGGGACCATAAGAGTCTGAAGTACGTCTTCACTAAACCTGTGCCAATATCAGTGGTTAGAATATGTTGCTGATTATGAAGTGGAAATTCTTTATTGTTGGGGCTTGCGGGTCCGGAATTGCCCCCGGTGTTGCGGCACTAGTCGAAGCAGAAGGACGTGTTCCCTGCGAGCCTAACTGGCTGCCCCGTGGATCCGCCCGAGGACCTTTGATATAAAGATTAGTATGCGCCTTTGACCTTCAGGCCGGTCTTTTGGTGCAGTTGGTAGCGCTAAGTCCTCTCAAGTGGTATCAGAGGGGGTCGCGGGTTCGAAACCCCGGGGTCGTTTCCGGGGGGGGGATTGTTGGGGCTTGCGGGTCCGGAATTGCCCCCGGTGTTGCGGCACTAGTCGAAGCAGAAGGACGTGTTCCCTGCGAGCCTAACTGGCTGCCCCGTGGATCCGCCCGAGGACCTTTGATATAAAGATTAGTATGCCCCTTTGACCTTCAGGCCGGTCTTTTGGTGCAGTTGGTAGCGCTAAGTCCTCTCATTTATCATCCAGGAAAGGCTAATGTAGTAGCTGATGCTTTGAGTAGAAGACTGCTAAAATTTTTAATCTGTCGGTACAGTCCTTGGTAGAAGAATTCTTGTTGATGGATATTGAGGTTGGGAGTCGTACTGTGCCTGCAAGTTTGGAAGCGGAAGAACCCTCTTGGATTTCCCTTACTCGAGCACACCAGAAGGATGATCCTTTTTTGTTGCACCTCCGGAATAGAACTGTGAAGGGTGAGATACCGGATTTCTCATTGGATGAGTTGGATACCTTGAAGTATCGGGGTATATTTTGCATCCCCGCCTTTGGCAACATTCGGGATAAGATCTGTGTTGAAGCTCATGGTTCCAGTGTAGCCTACCACCCTGGTTCCACTAAGATGTATAAAGATCTAAAGAAAATTGTTTGGTGGTCGGGGATGAGGAATGATATCGCGAAGTTTGTATCGGAATGTTATACGTTTCTGTGTGTTAAGGCTGATCATAAAAGTCCTGGTGGTAAATTGACACCGCTTGATATTCCAAGTTGGAAATGGGAGAGTATTTCAATGGATTTCATCACCGGTCTACCAAAATCTCCCCGAGGGCACGACTCTGTTTGGGTGATAGTCGATAGATTGATAAAGTGTGCTCACTTTGTTCCGTTTAAGATTGGGTATTCGATGAAGAAGATAGCTGAGCTATATCTTGAAGAGGTCATCAGATTACATGGAGTCCTGATCAGCATTGTATCAGATCGAGACTCCAGATTACGTCTCACTTTTGGAAGAGTTTACAGGAGGGGTTGGGTACCGACTTGAGTTATTCCACCGCCTATCATCCGCATACGAATGGTCAAACAGAGCGAGTTAATCAGATTGTGGAGGATATGATCAGGTGTTATATTTTGGATCATGGTGGTTCTTGGGATGAGCGTCTCAGACTCATGGAATTTGCCTACAATTATAGATATCAAGGGAGTCTGCAGATGGCCCCGTTTGAGGCCTTGTATGGGAGGCATTGTAGGACTCCTTTATTTTTTGGCTAAAGTCGGTGAGAGACCGTTGCTAGGTTTGGAAGCCCTTGAGGAGATGAATTGTGTTGTGACTCATATTTGAGAAAAGCTCCGTGTGGCTCAAGAGCGCTATGATAAGTATGCTAATCAACGAAGGGTCGATCTGGAGTTTGCTGTTGGAGACTTGATTTTTCATAAGGTTTCTTTGGTTTCTGGCGTTAAAAGGTTTGGAAGGAACCACAAGTTAGGCCCCCGGTACGTGGGACCTTTTTAGATTCTGGAACGCATTGGAGTTTCAGCGTATAGGAAGAAATTTCCTGCTACCTTCCCTGGTGTCCAAGATATGTTCCATGTGAGCCAGTTGCGGAAGAGTGTTCGTAGTGTTCGTCAAGTCCTCGACTCGATACCCTAGATTCAGCCCAACCTTACGTATATGGAAGAACCTGTTCGTATTCTGGATTCTCAAGAGCATGTGTTATGGAGAAATACCATTTCTATGGTCAAGGTTCTTTGGAGAAACCAGGACGTCGAGAGCGCGATGTGGGAGTTAGATTTAGTAATGAGAGAATCTCATCTGCACCTCTTCTCCTAGTTCTGGTATATCTCTATGTTTTAGGTTGTGTTTGATTATCCGGTTTTTAGTTTCGTTTTGGAGTTGTGATAAGTTTCGGGATGAAACTTCTTTTTAGGGGGAGTGACTGTAACGGCCCCGATTTTTTCGATGATTTTATTGGATTTGGTATCGTCATACTTATGACGTCTTAGCGTTACCTTTAATGTTGAGTTGACGGCGCAATGTTGTTATGGCATTTTCGCGTCTGTTCGGTCGAGTCGGCCAAATTCTTGAATTTTTGTGATAATTGGAAATTTTGCATTCGAGATTTAAGTTGAGTAATTTTGGACTTGCTCGTCAAAATTCTTTGCAATCCGAGAATTTTTGGAGTCTCGGCGCGCAATTGTAGTTTTGAATAATTTATGTTCATTGTATACTTTGAAAATTGATATCTCGGGAATGGCTCGTCGGATTTAGGTTTTGGCTTTGCCATTAGAATCATAGCGTTAGTGTTCGCCTAAGGAGTGAGTTTCGTTTAATTCGGCGCGCGTATGAGCCTCCGTTTCAAACTCGTGTTTCCTTATTCAAAATCTGCAATTGTAAAATTTTGCCTTGTTATCACGAGTGTTGCCCCTATTTATCTCGAGTGAATGGCTTAGTCTCGAGTCCTCTCTTCAACTTCTCGAGTATTTTCAGTCTTGGCTCTCGAGTGATCTTATTTCTCTCGATATCTGCCTTATTTTTTCTCTCGAGATCTTTTTTTTCCTCTCGAGTACTCGATTTCATCATCTTGAGTGCCCTTTTGTTGATTTTATCAAGCCCAGTTATTTTCTCGAGTTCTGCACCTATTTTCTCGAGTTGAGTTGGTTGTCTCGAGTGCCCAAAGTCTCCATCTCGAGTAGACCTATTCGACTTGAGTTGTTCTATTCAGTCGGCGTTCGGGCGCCATTTTGAGGGTCAAAACGGTGTCGTATGGAAAAATGGTCAGCATGAATTTTGTTCGTCTCGATGAGATCTACAACTTTTATATAGAAACTTTTCGATTTGAAACCATCTTAGACCTCTATTTTTGATATTCCCGAAACTGCTCATAAATAGCCCATTCGATTGATTCACTGGAGTTCTATGCTTATTATCTCGAGTAGACCTGATCCACTCAAGTTCTATGCCTATTATCTCGAGTTCCTATGATTATCTCGAGTTCCCAAAGTCTTCGTCTCGAGTAAACCCCTTCATCTCGAGTCTCCATCTCGAGTAAACCCCTCCATCTCGAGTAAACCTATTTCCTCTCGAGTAGTTCTGTAGAGTCTGAGTTCGGGCGTTGTTTTGAGGGTCAAAACTGTGTCGTACAAACAAATGGTCAGCATGAAATTTGTTCGTCTCGACAAGATCTACAACTTTCATGTTTGGCACTATTCAATTTGGAGCCATCCTAGACCTCTATTTTTGGTTCCCGCGAAACCGCTTGTGATAACCCGTTTTTGACAACACTTTTTATAAACATATATATATAGATATATTCTTAGACTTAGGTTTTAGAACCGAACTTCTTCTTCTCCGATATTTTTCTCCCAAACAAGAGCAACGAGCGAGAGAGAGTTTCTTTTTCGTGAATCTTCTGGTGGCCGCCGACCGTGCTCCGGTGCTCGAAATCCTCAACCGAACATAGATACGGAAAGCTCTCATCGAGATCTACGCTATCGTGCAAAAAATTTCCCAATTCCTTGATTTTTCTCATTAGGGTTTTTCGGCCTTAACCCCCCTTTTCGGAAATTTTTGTTTAGATTTCAACTCCTCCCGTGTTCTTTTGCCCCGATCTACGACGTGGAGTGAATCAGAGGACTTTTCCGATAAAACCAATGCAAGTGGTGGTTTACCCTCTTTCCTCCTTGTCTGATTTTGATGGTAACGGTTAAGTTTTGTTTCTTTAATTTTGTGCACTTTGTTACGCTAATTAGTAGGCATGTTTAATCTTCCTAGAAGTCCATTAAATTTTGCAAGTTCTTGTCATGATGACTCAACCTTGTAGCGTGTAGCGATTTAGCGAAATGTTATGTTGTTGGCTTTTACCGCTCCTAGTCATTGTGTAGAGCGTGTTAGGGATTATTTGGGACTGTAAATCATCCCTAGAGGTTGATCAACCGTGTCAATAACCAACAAAATGTCGAGTAGAATCTGATGTTCCAAGTCCTGAGACTTATTTCCTGGTGTTTCATTCTTACGGGTGTTTGTGGGCAAATACACCGACCGCAAGGTCTGTTTCCTTTATTAGTTGTATGTGAAACTCTATCAGTAGTTGGGCATCTTGCGGCGTTTAGTGGAGTGTATAAGTCTCCCCCGCAGTTAGACGGATTTTAACATCTGTGAGGGGTGTGACCGGTTTTAGTGACCACCCTGCCTGTTAGATAGAGTTGGCCATATGTGTCTAATAAAGTTTTGTGTATTCTTTTTTATGGTTTAATCGTGTTTTCTCCCTCTGCTTTGGGTATCTGGCATGATTTGTTGTACGTGACGGTTCACGTAAGTTCTTTTCTTTCTATTTTGGTACTTTACTACTGTACTTTACTTTAGTACTTTTGGTCTTGGGTTGGAACCTCATTTGACCTTTGCTTATTTTGTCTTACTTTTCTGCCACCATTTGTACCTTCTTGCTAAGGTATTCTGTCTTTGGAATGCCTCAGGTTCGGAGATTTAGCATGTAGCGGTGCTGGGTTTTGGACTCTCGGAGCAGCAGTGTTTGGCTGTGGTTTTTCACCTCGCCGTAGTGAGGTCGTTTATTACTTTAGTTTTCTTTTCTAATTCAGACATACTTAATACTGTGGGTTCCTGTCAGGTTGTTGACGCCCACAGGATTATTGATTTTTTACACTTGCTAGCTGATGTTGTTTTCTCATGTTTGGTTTAGATTACTTGCTCTCTGGGATTATTTATTGCTAGGACTGCATGTTAGATATTTTTTAGTTTATAAAAACCTATTATTAGTAAAGCATCCATGCAACCTCTTTTAAAACTAAGTCACTATCTTCCTGGTTGGCGTAAAGACTTTTCCTATACTTATTATAAATCTAGAGTCTGCTTAGCTTGAGTTGTTCCTCGGGGACATTTATACTCATGTAGAATGTTAGATTCAATTTAGAAAAAGTACCTTCTGCAAGCTTATAATTATATTTTGAAGTGTGGACTAGTTGACCCACTAAGCCGAGGGATACGGCTATCATCATAACTTAAACTGGATTTCATTCATAATAATTTATGTTTTCTTTTAAAACTGTAGAGTTTGGAGTTTTGCCTGAACGTCTGTAGTTATCCCCTATACGGCGTGGCATCACGACACACATTTTTCCCTTACTCTAATATAATTAAATTGTTTGGAAAATGTGGGATGTGACATAGGATACTGGAGGCCCAAAGCAGGTAGGCCAAATATTTTGATGTGCGGCATCATCAGGTGGAGTTCCAGGTTGGTGACCGGTTCTTCTTGAAGATACATCTGATGCATGGAGTCTCGCGTGTACGCGGGTGGAAGTAGATCAGCCCAAGGTATATGGGGCCCTACAAGATCCTAGAGCGGATCAGCCCCATGGCTTACAGACTGGACCTACTGCCGGAGTTGGCGGGATTGCACAACGTCTTCAACGTATCCTCCCTTCGGAGGGCTCTACTATGGTTGAATAAGCATATTTCTATCACAGATGGCCCAGTAGGATCAGATCGATCAGTCATCTTTGAGCTGGTCAGGATCGACGACTCGGCAGTGCGGGTCTTGCGATGCAAGAAGGTTCCGCTGGTCAAAGTCCTGTGGAGGAATCATGGGCAGGAGGAGCATACCTAGGAGCCACGGGATTTGATGTAGCAGAAATACCTCGATCTCTTAGAGTCAGGTATACCTTTAACTTTCTAAGGGATGTTACATGCTTTAAATTCAGTAGAACCGCGTAGGCTTAACTATAATTTCAGGGACGTAATTTTTATTTTTATGTATTGGGATTTGTAACATCTCTCAAACAACTAGACCCTTAAGAGTGGTTTTGTCATGACTAGGTCATGACAAAACCCTAGGAAGCTCAAGAAGATCAAGTGAACCAAGGCATAAAGGTGGAAATAATCTTGGTCTACAAATAGTACAATCCAAGTACCAAGCTTAGGGTATGACTTTTGAGCTTCTACTTGATCGCCTGACTCCACCACAACATACCTAACCCTTTAAGAGGCCCATTGGGTCACTAAAGACCCATTGGGGTCAATCCAAGTGGTCAAGTTGACCAAAGTCAACCCTAACCTAAAATAGTCAAAGTGCCCTAATAAGGGTCAACTAGCCACCAAGGTGTCAAACCAACCCTATCCATGTCTTCCTAGACCCTAGGGGAGGCCAATAAGTCACTAAGGACCCATTGGGGTCAACTCAAAAGGTCAAATTGACCAAGGTCAACTCAACCTAAAATGGGTCAAACTAGCTCAAGTTGACCCAACCTAGCCCAATCCACTTGGGCTAAGCCCAATTTGAGTGGTCTACTAGATTTAGGAGGCTAACAATTACCTAAATTCTATCTAAGTTCTAGAGAGGATGATTAGAAGAGAGAAACCTCAATTTCTCCTTTTAATGGAGGAGAGAGAAAGTGATGAAGATGGCCATTTATGGCTTGGAAGGCCAAGGGCCTCCTCTCTTCAATTCCAATGGCTTGGTTCATCTCCCCTGATCAATTTTGAGGAGATCAACAGCCATGGCTAGCCCCATTGATGGTTGTATTCAAAGAATTTCAGTTGGTCGAAAACTCCACTAATGGCCATTAATGGCATTGAAGCCACGACCCTCCCTCTTCCCGAACTGGTTATTTTAAAAGCTTTCCCAGACCTAGAGTAGTCATTTCCACTCTTGCACCAAAGATTTTGAGCCCTCTGGTAGTTTTGTTGCAGAGCACCAGAAAGCACCACCACTGGCAATGGCGACATGGTGATCGACCCTACTCTAGCCACCCTAGAAGGTCCTGTCTTCCTCCTCTCTCTCTCTGTGTCGATAGATCTTCATCTGTTGGCCCCAAGGTTTGGGTCTAATTGGCCCCAGATCAAGGAGGCCAAGAGATTGATTTTTTGACTTTTACTCCATTCACAATTCACTGTTTTGGACACCTCCGGCCGGCCCACCACTTCAATGAAGGTGGTGGTGGCGGAGGCTGGCCGAGAAAGGGATTGGGTGGCCTAGAAATCATGGGCAAATACCGCCCAGGACGGGGCAATCTCAGCCATTGGCATGCTGAGGACAATGACGGGATGTCGTCAATTTCGCGTAAGATTTGTGCTGGACGATTTAATTAAGGATTATATTATTTCATATTATTTCATTTTTGTCACAGTTATTGCAGTGTTTTGAATTAAATATTAAAAATACTTAGAGCCCTTTAATGGGAAAATGACAAACGTCAAAGTTGTATCCCTTTAGGTCTAGTTTATTTTAAATTTAGTTTTAACCCAGTTGGGTTAGTGGTCTGACCATAGCACGCAAAATGGTGCAGTTTATACATAGGCTTGACCAGAGACTAATTTGAGTGCCCCCACTAAACCAGTTAGGCAAATGCCTTGAAATTTGTACCATAGGCTAATTATACAAACACACTCATCATTTCCAAAAATGGGAATTTTTGGAAAATATGTTCTATAGTTTTTTAAAAAATTTAATAAATCATGTATGATTTAATTGGAGGGTCTATTGACCTCAAATACCTCTAATATTTTGGTGGTTGACCATTAGGGTAATGGTATGACCTTTGTAAAAATTTCATACTATTTGGGGTTGATTTGATTAGGAATTTGTGTGACCAAAGTTTGGCCTCATAAGGGGAAGATTAGGTCAAAAGTGCACATGGTGGTTTGAGTGGGCAATCCTCATCCAAAAGGTATGGATCTTTGGACAATGTCTTAATATCATATAAAACATCCCCAAAAGAGTGTTTGGGTGGTTTAGGGTTGGAATTCCCTAGAACCCTAGTGTGAACCCTAGGGTTGGATTTTGAGCCTATTGAAGGACATGGGACCATGTGTCCTTGGAATGTCTTGGAACTTGGTAGATAAGTTCATAGGGTGTAAATAAGCCCTAGGAAGTGTTATTAGAATTTTTGGAGCATTTAACCCCTCTAAAATAGTTTAGGACCAATTAGGGTACTTCAACTCATAATTTTACTGCATAGCTATATGATCTTGGATGTTCATGAAACTTAGGCAGTGATCTTATATATTTGTTATTAACCTCTGAAAATTTTGGTATGAACTTTTGGATTACATTTAGAGTACTTCGTTCACAAATCTAGTACTAGCTGTAAGACCCCCTTTTTTTCTTTTTCTTTTTAAACCACCGGGGTCTTAGGCCCAGAATCGCCGCTTTGCGGTGACACCTTCACGCCCTGAAGGGTCATCACCACAAGGCGCCGATTCTGCCGGCCAATTCGATCACAGAAAGGTAGCACAATAATTAAAGTATGTAAAAGCAAGTCCACTGGTAAATCACATATATAAAAATAAAATCTCCACGGAGGGAGTGTCCACGGAATAATAATCAAAGTACTAGAAATGCGGGCTTATGCCCAGTACATCATATCCTCACTACAAAACGCTCATGCGGAAGCAAACTATATCATCTAATATAAGTCAGGACTCACAGTCCCAGCTGACTGAACTCCTGAGCTAGACTGTCCCATCTCCAAGCGGGCCGACCTCCGGGGATGCTGCTCTATGTTGGGCTCCACGATCCCCTAAATGATGTGGTTCGAAAACTGTTAGTCTATAAGACTAAGTCCTATCATCCCCCACCCCTTCCCCCATGGCCCTTAGGCACTGAGCAGAGAGGATGAGAGGGATGGACATGAAGGTGGAGAATAAGACAAAGCAGGTGGCGACAGACCTATACTAGCAGTTTATAATATAAATGGCAGTAAGGTAAAGTATGAATTATAACCTTGACTTATGAGCGGAAACGCATAAGCCAAGGGATCTTCTGCAAAGCTCCCATCGTATAAAGTGTCCCATACCACTTATATGTTGGGGTGTCGGTTATCAAACAACAACATATATTTATATTGAATTTAACCTTAATTTATAAACTTGCCCACACAAGCTTATAGACCAAGGGGTCGTTTTGCAAGTCCTATTGTATAAGTGTCCCATTCCACTTATACTTTAGGTGTCAGGGGTTAAATGAATCGATTATGCTATGACATGCAAGTGGGTATGATGGAACATGCAAGTGCAACTCACACACCCGACTCTGTGCATACAGACCTTTAGTTCCCCCTTTCAGAGTCGTTACCTCCCAGGATACCTCCGTAGTGGCAGACGGAAGCGGTGGGTTGGGCCTCGCCCACCTCTAAACCAGTAAAGCACTACCGGTCAGACCTATCATACGCCTCAACGCTTGGTGCACTAAGAGGACGCCTGCGTACTCTTGCCGGCTGGCGCACTGGACTTATGTTGGCGAAGTGCTAACTACACTTGCCGAGTCAGCGTATTGGCTTCGGTGCATCGACCCTCCAATAACGAAGACCCACCACCTTAATTTCCTTTCCTTTTATGCACATGCAAGTTTAACCGTAATTAGAAAAAAACCGAGTCGAAGCTCCCTGGACCAAAACGTCCGTCTCTTAACCAATCGAGCCGAAGCTCCCAACAATCTCCCCTTGATAATAGTGTTTGTGAAATATGACATCCTAATTACTATATTACTCTTTTCTGTTTGTTATTATAGTTTACGTTAACCCAGGTCTGCCCCCGGTATTCCCTGTGAAGGGCTCTCAAAGGGCACTAGGAACTATGATGGTAGCTGAAGCCCGTCGTTCCCTTTCGCAAGGCACTTATTATTATTGTTTGAATTCCTTACCCATTATTTTCTCGTGTTACGATATACTAACCTAGAGTGATTTTTACTCTTCCTTTCCTCGGGGAAGACGCTCTTTCATCGAACCCAAATACCCCTAGAATCTAGCCAAACCATTTCTCACAGCTCTTCCTATCCCTCTATAGTGAAATCATCCACACCAGCCCACCAAGCCAAAACGATAACTCCAACAACTATCCCGGATCATGTCCTATTGCTATTTAGCAATTTGTTACATGCAGACCAACCTAGGCTATATGTCGAACCGAATAGGGGACAATCCAAATAATCATCCAAGTGCCCTAAGTTATTTACTAGAGGCTTATCATGAAACAAATAGACTAAATCCAGAAAATAATAATTTTCCTAAATATTCTAATATTTTAATTAATTTTCTTAAGGGTTCCAAGAGCTACCATTTGGTCATGAAGTGCACTTTTAAAGTAAGTATAAGACTTTATAAAATCATGATAAATTTTACAGAGCAAATCAACAGTAAATCCAAGACATGTGAATTTTTAAAATGGTTTAGGCCCCAAAATCATAATTTAGCATATAAGGTTCATAATACCTATTTTAAGAATCAAAGGACAGAAATATTGTTCCAGAAATTATAGCAAACATCCAGTATGATCATCAAGGCCTAAAAACACTCTAGGAGGATTCTCACAATTTTACAGTGAATAGTAACTCCTAATTTAATTTTACATTATTAATCCAAGCTCTTGGGTTATTGAAGCAAGAACTGTAAATAATTACCTAAAAATTATGAGAAAATTCCAGGACTTAGATATTGATATAAAACACTCACTGACCAGATTTCATAATTTTAATAATAATACTAAGCTCCACATCTATTTTTGATCAAAATTCATAGTTCATAATTTTATGAATGAAGTACCAAAAATAATCAGATAAAACTTCCAAGAAAAATACATAGGGTATAACATACTATAAGATGTCCTAATCCAAGATTTCATAACATTTCAGTGAACAAAAATTTTAGAATCATCAAAGTAAATATCTAGGGCATAACTAGGGTTGTGAATAAGGTACTATATAAATTAACCCAAAAATCTCAACAAAATTATATTATGGCAATTTAGACCAGAACATCACCCTGCCTAAAACTTCATTTGATTATAAGTTCAATTGACAGCCTAATAATTCAAAATAAGGTTGGTGCCTTAAACTAGGGTTTGAGTTTTGAGCGGGTTAAAGGATTTCAAATTGATTGAAACTTCATCCATAGGACCATATTCTCTCTATGATATTCCCCACCAAATTTCAGGTCATTCCAAAGTCATTCGACCATATCACCATCAAACCCTAAAAATCCCATAAAAGGGTCTACCCTAGAGTCCAGGGGATACCCTGCCCCAAACCACTCCAAAATCCATTGGATGGTGTGTTATACAATAAAGAGTCAGTGACCAAAGTTTAGCCTCTGTTGAGATGATTTGGCCACTCAATACTCTAATTGGGTGTTTTGACCTAATTACCCCTATGAGGGTCAACCTAGGGTTGGATAAAGATCTAATCAAAACATCTCCAAATGAGATGAAATTTTTACCAGAGCCTTAGCATGCCCTTTAAGACTACCAACCCAAATTTGGGGGGATTTTGAGGTGTTTAGGACACCTAATTAAATTATACACGGTTTATTAAATTTTTACATAAAATATAGAAAAACTATTCTCCGAAAATTCTGATTTTTGGATAGGCCCTAGGTATAGTTAGGATAGAATCCCTGCCCAAATTTCAGGACATTTGGACAAGGGATGAGAGGTGGGCATCCATTTTAATTTCAAGATAGCCCTAGGTATAGGTCCCACCAAAATGGGTGCCCTAGCCCAACCAATTGTCCAAACTTGTCCAAATAAATTTTGGATTAAAGTAGAGCCTTAGGGCTACATATTTTATGTTGATGACTTTTCCATTAAACGAGCCTAAGTATTTTTAACAATTTAAACCAAATACTATAAAAAAGTGTGACAGAATTAAATAAATCAAGGAAATAAAGATTAATAATAATCCCAGCACGAATCTTAAAGCGCACTTTTGGACGGAATTGGCTCATCTCCTTCCTCCAGCCAACGGACCAGATTGACCCGTCCTGGAGCGGCTTGCGGACCAATTTCCCGGCCACCCGGCCACTTCCCCGGCCGGCCAACGACACCACCACCTTCGGGGGGGTGGGGGCTACCCCCAGCCGGCGGCACGGCCGCCGGAGGTGACTGTTCCGGCGAACCCGGGAGGATAATTTTCACCGATTTCCATGGATTTGGAATTTTGGATCGGTCTCAATTGAGCCCGAACCTTGCCCTAATCAATTCCTAAGATCTACCCATGAAGAGAGGAGTGGAGGAGGACCTTTCCGGCGGCCTGAATGCGGGAGGAACGACGGGATGCCATGGTCGACGGCGGCAGCGCTCGGCTTCTGCAACATCACTATGCACTGGCTCGACTCCTTCGGGTAAGTGGTGGGAAATCTTCCCCTTGACCCACTGATGGGGATTAAATGCTGGATTGGGGAGGGGAAGGGTTGTAGCTTCAATGGCCATTAAGCGATTAAAGGGGTGGCTCGGGTTGAGAGGTGGGGGGCTGAATCTGCCCCTTGGTGGCCGGGAAATGGCTGGAATCAACTCCTCTCCCCTAGAGGAGTTGATTGCAGCCATAAAGGGTGGCTGTTAGCCTCCTTTGGCCGGTCCCCATACCTTTCCTCTTCTCCCCCCCCCCCATTTTCTCTCTCCACCATTACCATGAAATGAAGTCCCCCTTTCTCTCTCCTAGTCACCAAGTTGACTGGTCAAACCCCCTAGGATATATGCAGCCATTCCACTCATAATAATTATGAGAATTGAAGTTAGCCTTGGGAAGCAATGGCTAAAGCTTGGGTTAGCCCATTTGGGCTAGGTTGACCCAAAATGGGCTTGGGTTGACTTTGGTCCACATGACCATTTGGGTTGACCCCCAAGGGTCCTTAGTGACTCATTGTCTTCCCTGGAGGTCTAGGAAAGGTTGGGTAGGGTTGAATTGGCCCATTGAAGGTCACCTGCCCCTTGGTTAGGGCACTTTGACCAATCTGGGTCTAGAGTTGACGTGGGTTAACTTAGCCAGTAGGCTTGACTCCAATGGGTCCTTGGTGACCCTTTGACCTCACTTTAAGGTTAGGGAGGCATGGTGGGGTCCCTTGAGCACATTAGAGGCCAATTTCCCTTAGTTAGGGCACCTTGTCAAATTTTTGGCTTGTGGTGGTCCCAGGTCAGATTGGTCACTTTGGGTTGACTTGCATGGACCCTTAGGGCTCTAGTGGATCCTCTAATAGGTTAATGGTGTTGTGGTGGGGTCATGGAGTCATGGTGAAGCCCTAAAGTCAAACCTTAGATCTGGTGATGAGGTTGTGCCATAGGCAGACCAAGGTGAGTCTCACCTTGGCCTTTGATTACTTGGCCCTTTCTTGCTCCCTAGGGCTTTGTCATGACTTGGTCATGACCAAAACCACTCTTAGGGGTCTAATTGAAAATGGGATATTACACTTGCCCTCTTAGTAAGAAAAATTATTATGAGTTATTTACTCAATGGAAAGTTATGAAATTTGGTTTTAAGACTTTCTAATATTTCATCATGCTCTGTGAATATTTATAAAATTATTGTAAGTCTTTTTATATAGGTTGCTTCACAAAATGCCTTTCGTAAAATATTTTTTAATGATTTTGTTGGGTACTGTATCCACAATTACCTGGATTTGAGGAAGCCACCTGTCAAGCTAAGATGAATCCACAATGTATTTGATGAATTATTTTCCAGTTGTACTTGCAGATATTCCATGCTAAGTACACACCAATGTCAGGGTGCAGTGGGTCAATATACACGGGTCTGTGTAACGTAATCCCTCGTTGAGCAGATCAGTGTGTTGGCCTACGTGTACTCTCTCTATTGGGGTGTACTTAATTTCAAGTACAGGGCTATGGTAAAGCAAGAGCAGACAAGGAGCAAGGATGGGCCAAAGACCAGCTCAAGGAAAGAAAGAGGAGAAATCACTCAAGTAAAAATTGACGAGAATCACTAAGTGATTCTCGCCGATTCGGCGAGAATCACTAGTGATTCTCGCCGAGTCGTCGAGAATCACTAGCTGATTCTCGCCGGTTGGAGCCGGCAGTTTCGACACCGCCAGAAATTTTTCTAAGGCAGAATCGTCGAGAATCACTAAGTGATTCTCGCCGATTCGTCGAGAATGACTTTGCATTCTCGACGAATCGGCAAGAATCAAGTGTGATTCCCGCCGATTCTCCCCGGCCTCTGTATCTGTGCAGTCAGATTTCGGCTAAGTAGAAGTCGGCGAGAATCATAAGTGATTCTCGCCGATTCGGCGAGAATCACCTATGATTCTCGCCGAATTTGACTTGGCAATTTTTCTGAAAGTTCTGGACCGGTCCAAGTTACCTGCAGCTGTTTGAACCGGACTTTGGTCCTTACTTTGGTGGGACCCGCAGCGGTCATCTTCTTGACCTAAGGTATATATACACTGTATTTGTGAACAGTAAAGAAGACGGATACACGGTATTTCAAAAAGAACGAGCGGCCGACGACAAAACCCTAATCTCGCGATTTTGCTCCGCCGGTCATCTCCACCGCTCGTACGGTTGTCGCCGCTGCTGATCTCAGATTCTTCCTGATCTCCCGGTGACAGAAGCTTAGGCTAGCATAGCGTCTCACGCGTCTAACCAGAGATCCCTTGTCTCTTGATTTGTTGATCGGGAAAATCCTTCCCCTTCCAAATCGATTGAGACGATCGATCCTAGTGTGACCGTTGGAAGACCTTGCTTCCTTTGCTACGAAGTTTGAATCAAGTTGGCACTGCTGCTGCTCTCCGTCGCCACTGCTGATTTCGAGAACCTTGCCGCCGCCTCAAGCCGCCGCCGGGTTCGGGAAAGATTCACTCCAAGTGAGATCTAGGGCTGTGCACTCTTCGTTGACTTCAAGAGCACGTCGTCAAATGAAGAGAGTCACCTTCTCTCCAAACGTTGTTTGTATCTCTTACAAGCTAGATTTTAATTTCCTTGTAACGGACCGTTTGGTCCCTAGTTGTAGGGTTGGGTGCAGCCCGGATTGTGGGAGTGTTGACTCCTACGTGTGGAAGGGTTCCTTCCGTTAGTGCAAGGATTGGATTTCAATCCTGTTGGTGAAGTGACCGAGTCATCCCGTGTTGGGAGATAGGTCGAAGGGGGAAAGTGGACGTACCCAAATCGGGGAACCACTATATATTGTCTGTGTTCCTTGTGTGCTTGGTTGTTTTGTTTTCTTATGCAGGTAAAACTTTAATTCCGCAATTACGCTGCAGAGTCACCTAATCCCCCCCCTCATAGGTGAAGATTGTTGACACTAGGTGAACTTTCAAGTGGTATCAGAGGGAGGTTCCTCATCAAAGGGGTTAACACCTCGAGTAAGCTCATGCATCTAGTGTCAACTAGAAGATTAGACTCACGCATGGAGTTGGACTATGATGTCCATCCTCTAAGACTCCCCTCATGTACAAAAGAGTATTATCCTATCTGGAAGATGAGAGTTATGTTTCATCTGGAGGCCATCGACCCTCGGGTGTCAATCATCTTGGAAGAGGGTCCCTTCATTCCCATGAAGGCTTCTGAGTCTGGAGAGGATATCCTTATCCCCAAGAGTCCCGAAGAGATGTCTGAGACTGAGCTCTCACTGTACAACTTGGATAAGTTAATACGTCAGATCATCACTGACGTCTGGTCTGGTGTATCTCGTTCAAGAGTGGACAAGTGTAGGACAGCCAAGTCCATGTGGCAAACCATCTCAGACCTCATGGAGGGATCAGAGAAAGCTGGTACCGGTTGTCAGCAAGAGGATGAAGCCTATGTAGGAGTCCTTATTTCTGAAGATGAAGGGCATGATCAATATGTCAATATCAGGGCTCCTGTGTCCTTGTCAGAGACTGAAGAAGAAGCTGAGGAAAGCAGTTCTGATGAAGCTAACACAACAGTTTCTGCCAATCTGGATGGTAACCTTGAACAACAAAGTCTGACACAGGTAACTTCTTCCTCATGTCCCTCTCCTCTTGAAGTTCCTGAAGACAGGAATAGTTTTGAGAGTAGTCCTTCCAATGATGCATGGGATACACATAGCTTCACTCAACAGATTTATAATCGTGATTCCCTTGAGAGTGCCCTTCAGACGAGCAACTTACTTGTTGAGGAACAAGCTAAGGAGATTGCTCAGCTGAAGATTTTGATGAATCTCCAATTGGAATCCATTAAAGTAAAGGACTCTCAGATCTCGGATCTAGAAAGTCGTCTAGAGACCGAGAAGAGGATAGTTTCCAATTTTTCCAAGATTGATGCTATCAAGAGAAAGGCAGAAAATGGGTGGATCTCCCAAATTATTAAGTCATGGAGAAATGGGGAAACGGTGTTCAGACCCCCCACCCCGGGTAGGAAGGACACTCACCATGCCTTCAGGTATGACCATAGGAATAACCATGGTCACTGCAAGAATGATCAGTCCTCTTGTGGGAGCACTCAAAATGCAAGGGCTGTCATGGCCACCCAGAAGAGAATACCTCCGGCTTCCACCAAGCCCTTTGTATTCTCGGCCACAGCCCCTACTCGTCATGAATCTGCCAGCATCAGCTCACAATGCGCCTCTCACCTCCCTAGGACTCTGGAAAGGGGGGATAGAAATCATGTTGTTAGGACTCATGAGGTCCTTGGAAGGGGGCTGACTGAAAAGAAGGCACCACCTCCCAGGCCTCATGACGCCTGCCATATGCATTCTTTCCACCCTTCCAATAGTCACGGTGGACGAGACAATTCTGTGAGCATATCTGGCTCTATTCCGCTTAGACCCAGAACTATGACTATCTCTGTCATCGGTTCAGGTCACAAGCGGCGATACAACATTCATGAGTGTTGGTGTTGTGGCAAAGTGGGTCATTTTGCCATAGATTGTTGGCACAACTATTCTGTATCAATGGCAAGGGGACTTCCACATCCTCGAGGCAATGTTAGTCTTCCCACCAGGATTCCTGAGGGGAGGCACTCAAATTATTATGCTAACAGGAACCTAGGACCCAATACATATTGGGCTCCTAAGGTAAGGTAATATTCTTTGGTGAAGGGTAGTCTAGACTTCCGAGTCATGATGGGAGCTTGACAGAAGATGTTCGTGGAATAATCTGGAACAAGCATCTGGAACGCAAGAAGCACTATCCTCAAATTGAACACCTGGTATGCTCTTCAAAGGGTCTAAATGACGAATCTTACAATCTCAGATATCATTGATCAGCCTAAATAATTGAGTCATATTATGTCGACATCTACACACATATATATATATATACATATAAACTTTTACACATCTATGTGTATTCTCCTAAGGACAGATCAAAGCTGTAAAATTAACCCTTAGATATATTACTAACGATGTGTCAGTATATCTCTGAAAGATTCGAGAAGGCACATCAATAAGCATATATTACAAGTTGAAAATTAAAGTCGACACGTCATTAGGAGTCACTGAGAATGACAACTAACTTCATGAATATCGCATTTATCGATCTCGACTTAATTTATGAAATCTGCTAGCCTATGTTAGTAAGTTAGAAATGTGAAACTTGCTATGACTCTTAAGCTGTGTGGTATGGTAAACCACACCTGGAGTAATAAATGATCCTCTCGACTTCGTTACAACCTTTGACGAAAACGTTATGGTGGAATACAGGTGGACTTTCAAATCTCGTTGAGATATCCAGACCTGCCCTTCCAATATCACTCAGTTCGGCGGAAATCATTCGGCGGAAATTAGTCCAATATCCGGATATTCCTTAAACCCAGAGTCATTCCAAACCTGCCCTTCCCGACGATACCCTCCGACCCCTCATATTCCGCAGTTCGCCTTTTCGCCGAGACCTCGCGCTAGAATCCCCTTCTCTCTCACCTCTCGAACTTTCGATCTACGCCTTCTGCCGCGCCCTCTCACCGCAGGTCCGCGTCTTCGGCGTCCTCCGGTGCCCCGTCGTGAAGAATCCAGACCGTCCACTGCATCTCCTCTAGGTAATCTTCATATTGTCCCTTTCCGTAACTTGAGCTTAGCTAGATTTCGCTCTCTCTCTCTCTCTCGTGGTATCGGAGATCCTATTGGTCTTCTCCGTTTTCCTAGGTTTACTATAGCCCCTCGGACCACTGCTGGCCTAGTCACTGGATGTGAACTAGTGATAACTGGGTTCTCCCAGGCCTCAGATGAATTTTGGAATATAATCATCATGCTTGAAGAAGCGGGACTGAAGTTCGTACTGGAGCACCCATGCAAAATTTTGGACAAAGAAGTTTTGGAATTCTTTGCAACTGCGAAGCTCTATCATGATGACACCTCCATCAAGAGCAAAGTGAGCGGGAAGAAAATCAAGGTATCCGCCAGGAAACTGACTCAGTGCCTGCGGTTATCAAGTGTTGAAGACGAAGAGTACCTGGAGGAAGAGGATAGAGCAAGGACTCTATCCTTCTGTGGGCTAGCTAGGGGCACCAGATCGATAAAGAGAAAAGAAATGAATGAGGAGGGGAAACTCTTGTCCGACATCATTGGGAAGGTACTGATATGCAAACCAGGCTCGCACGACCACATTTCAGCCGACATGTTCAAGATTCTTGTGGTGATTGTCTGCCGAAAGAGATTCAACTGGGGGGCCATGCTTTTCGAGAAGATCAAGGACACCCTCAGATCTCCAAGCTTTGGACGAATCATCAGTCTATTTCTCAATCAGTTGAACGGAGATAGGTTCGACATGAGCAAAAGAGTTCCCTTGCATTATTTGAAGAAAATGGACTCCAGCGTCTTTGATAGATGGGAGCGAATCATAGGGCAAGCTGCAGTGGTAGTCGAACAAGAAGAATCTCCTGCCGAGGACAACAGAACTTCAGCAGATTTCTTGGCAGCCCCCAGTGAAGTTCATGATGCATTGATTACAGGAACTGAGGGGGAGCCTGTACTCTCTTCTGCGAACACCATATCTGATATTTCTCAGATAGCAAAAGATGCTGTGGAGGCCGTGCAAGAAGACCGTGAGGAGGAAGTGGCAAATGTGGAAGAGGAAGAGGACGGTGAGGAAGATATAAATTACCTGGGTGATCAGGTGTCTGATGAAGAGGAGGTGGATGCAGTGGAAGAAGACACGCATAATTCTGCTGATCAAGCTGAGCACATGGAGACTGAGGAGGAGGAAGAAGTAATTGAGCAGAGGAAAGTGGTGGACCCTCAGGAGGATGCTGCTGGTTCATCAGAGGAACAAGCTCTTGAGAGGTCGCTTCCAGGAATACAGGGGGAGCCCTCTCAGCAACCCGCTGTCCCCCCGGTAGAATCTATTCTAGTGTCTAGCTCTCCCAGTACTTCTGCTGGGGAGCCCGACCAGGATCTGCCTGCAGCTCCTTCCCTCCAAGCAAACCTGGCAAATCTCACTGTTAATGTTGTCCAAGGGATACTGGATGAGCTCAAGAGTACGTTTAAGAAATCCCACAAAACGGTGCTAAAGAGGCTGAAGGAATCTGAGGATCTCATGCTGAAGAATGTGGTTCAGATCAACCACAAACTGGATTTGATGGAAAAGAAATTTGATGAGAAATATACAGAGGCAGGCACAGCTATAACTCTTCTCATGCAAGGCCTCAAAAAGAATACTGATGACCTGGGAGTGGTCAATAGTAATGCACATGTTGTGGCGAACAACATACAGAAATTTGATGCCAACATGGTGCTCCTCAATCAAAATCAACAAGCCCTGCTGACTGAATTCTCCAACTCTCTGAAGCATATAGATGAGTCCCTACACTCCTATGCAAACTCCATAGCACTCGAAGCCAAAAAGGGGGAGAAGGAATATACTACTAAGATGGAAGGGCTTCAGCACATCATCATTGAAAACTTCGATCAGTCCAATGTTTTTGTTTATGACAGCTGCCAGTGGTTGCTTAACCAAGCATTAGGCAATAATATACCTGAGGTTAATCCTGTTCATGAAACTACTGAGCACAATACTGTGGAGGACGAAGGAGCAAGTGCAGAGGGTGTTCCGTTAAGCGAAGCTGAGATGAAGAAAGCTGCTGAAAGGGCTGAACGCAGAACTTGGTTTGATCAAGATGCCTTAGCTAAAGCCAAAGGAAAAAGGCAAATCCAAGAGGGAACCTCAAGGGAAACACCAGCTGAAAAGAGGATTCGATTGACGGAGGAGGATGTGAGAAATGAAAAATGGAGTCATGTATCAAAAAGTATCATCTTGGACACATTCTTGTTACAGCAGAAGGGGCACATAAAACGAAGTGAGGTATACAGTCAATACGAATGGGAGAGGCACAAAGAATTTGAAGCCAAACGCAACATATTTTTCAGAAATAACACAGTGGCAGATAAAGTTCCTCCTCCCAGATATCATCCTAAGCCCAAAGAATATTTCGAAAGACAGAGCAAGAAATTCCTGGCCCAGAAGCTTAAGGATGATCTAGCTAAGGAAAAATAGACCTAGGACCTTTTTGTTCCTCACTGCACTTCTATGTTTTTATATTGTCTTACGAACAAGTATTGTGGTTTTATATAAATATATATATGTGATGACATGTTGTGACTCAAGTATTATTTTGTCTGTTCTTATTGTCTTAAAGTTTTAATTATTCTGTGGGTGGTGGTATTCATCTTAGCTAGTAGGATTTTGGCTTCGTCAAATAGGGGGAGATTGTTGGGTACTGTATCCACAATTACCTGGATTTGAGGAAGCCACCTGTCAAGCTAAGATGAATCCACAATGTATTTGATGAATTATTTTCCAGTTGTACTTGCAGATATTCCATGCTAAGTACACACCAATGTCAGGGTGCAGTGGGTCAATATACACGGGTCTGTGTAACGTAATCCCTCGTTGAGCAGATCAGTGTGTTGGCCTACGTGTACTCTCTCTATTGGGGTGTACTTAATTTCAAGTACAGGGCTATGGTAAAGCAAGAGCAGACAAGGAGAAAGGATGGGCCAAAGACCAGCTCAAGGAAAGAAAGAGGAGAAATCACTCAAGTAAAAATCGACGAGAATCACTAAGTGATTCTCGCCGATTCGGCGAGAATCACTAGTGATTCTCGCCGAGTCGTCGAGAATCACTAGCTGATTCTCGCCGGTTGGAGCCGGCAGTTTCGACACCGCCAGAAATTTTTCTAAGGCAGAATCGTCGAGAATCACTAAGTGATTCTCGCCGATTCGTCGAGAATGACTTTGCATTCTCGACGAATCGGCAAGAATCAAGTGTGATTCCCGCCGATTCTCCCCGGCCTCTGTATCTGTGCAGTCAGATTTCGGCTAAGTAGAAGTCGGCGAGAATCATAAGTGATTCTCGCCGATTCGGCGAGAATCACCTATGATTCTCGCCGAATTTGACTTGGCAATTTTTCTGAAAGTTCTGGACCGGTCCAAGTTACCTGCAGCTGTTTGAACCGGACTTTGGTCCTTACTTTGGTGGGACCCGCAGCGGTCATCTTCTTGACCTAAGGTATATATACACTGTATTTGTGAACAGTAAAGAAGACGGATACACGGTATTTCAAAAAGAACGAGCGGCCGACGACAAAACCCTAATCTCGCGATTTTGCTCCGCCGGTCATCTCCACCGCTCGTACGGTTGTCGCCGCTGCTGATCTCAGATTCTTCCTGATCTCCCGGTGACAGAAGCTTAGGCTAGCATAGCGTCTCACGCGTCTAACCAGAGATCCCTTGTCTCTTGATTTGTTGATCGGGAAAATCCTTCCCCTTCCAAATCGATTGAGACGATCGATCCTAGTGTGATCGTTGGAAGACCTTGCTTCCTTTGCTACGAAGTTTGAATCAAGTTGGCACTGCTGCTGCTCTCCGTCGCCACTGCTGATTTCGAGAACCTTGCCGCCGCCTCAAGCCGCCGCCGGGTTCGGGAAAGATTCACTCCAAGTGAGATCTAGGGCTGTGCACTCTTCGTTGACTTCAAGAGCACGTCGTCAAACGAAGAGAGTCACCTTCTCTCCAAACGTTGTTTGTATCTCTTACAAGCTAGATTTTAATTTCCTTGTAACGGACCGTTTGGTCCCTAGTTGTAGGGTTGGGTGCAACCCGGATTGTGGGAGTGTTGACTCCTACGTGTGGAAGGGTTCCTTCCGTTAGTGCAAGGATTGGATTTCAATCCTGTTGGTGAAGTGACCGAGTCATCCCGTGTTGGGAGATAGGTCGAAGGGGGAAAGTGGACGTACCCAAATCGGGGAACCACTATATATTGTCTGTGTTCCTTGTGTGCTTGGTTGTTTTGTTTTCTTATGCAGGTAAAACTTTAATTCCGCAATTACGCTGCAGAGTCACCTAATCCCCCCCCCATAGGTGAAGATAGTTGACACTAGGTGAACTTTCAGATTTATTTGGGTAACCAAACATGCTTAGAGAGTTATGATTATTGGCCAGTAGATATTTCTGGTTATTCTTGATATCTGGTAATTTTTCCATAATTTTTGGATGATTATTTCTATTATTTCCTTCCTTGCCCTATTAATGAGGTTATTTAATCAATAATTAGTTTGGTGGTCAACCATTTTATAAAAATTGTGAATTTCTGTATTTACCATTATTTTGAGATTATACACCTATCGTAATTTTTTTAAGGCCATATCATGTAAGAAAATTGTACTTGGTGTTCAAAAGTTTAGTTGGCCTGATTTTGAAGAAAATTAAATAATTGTCAAATGAATTAGGAAAAAATATTATATATTGAGTTTATCTTTAAAGTATCATGTAAGACCTCCAATAATAATCTTAGGTCATTTGGATGAATATTTCAAGGGGGTCATCATTCATGCACCTCATATAGCTCATTAGATCTGCACATAATAAGCTGTTGAAATAAGATAACATGTAAGTCTTGGAATGGGAAGGTGGGATAGATAGTGTACATGGTCTGGTTTGGATGTTGAAGAGGAGTCAGGTTGTGAGAGCTTGGTGGGCTAAGTTAAGGTCATGCTCGGGATTAACGATGGATCGTCCTTCCTTGGAGGAAGTCTAATTACACTTACATTTAGTTCAAGTATAAGATCTGGAGAGTTGGGACATTGGTAGATACCAACATTAATAAGTACCTTGCAAACCGAAGCTTTGGGCTTCAGTCCATCTTATTCCTAGAGCCCTCAAGATCCCTTCGCAGGGAATGCCCTAGGCAGTCAAAGGTTAACCTTAAACCGTAAGATAAAATGTCAAGGAGCAATTAGTAAATACTAGTGCTTCACTTTCACTTACCCCGATGACTCGGGAGGTTAGCTTGGTTGGGTTATCTGAGCGGTAGGATCAATTGTTTTTTGGTGCATTGGGAATTGTGTACCTGATTTGAAGAATCCCTTTCAGCTCAATGATATACAAAAATTGGTATTTGATGTATATTGAGTTTACTTGTGTAGTTTCTATGTTGAAGGAAAAAATAAACTAAGTGCAAAGTGTCGAGACACTAGACAAGTGTCGACACCCTTGTAAAAGCAGTGTTGAGATAAAGAATCAAGTTGTGTTGACACCCATGACTTGGGTCGACACTGTTAGTCAAGAAACTAACTAGGTCGACACTCAAGACTAGTGTCGACACATTTTACACGAGTTATGTCGAGACTAGAAGCAAACTGTGTTGACACCCAGGACTTTGGTCGACACCTTTAGTCAAGAAACCAGCTGTGTTGACACTCTGGACTAGTGTCAACACATTTGACACAACTTGTGTTGAGACAATAAGCTAGCATTGTCAACACACTCGATTGTTATCGACATCCCCATAAGAGAAGTGTCGACACCCAGGATTAGTGTCGATAGAATCTAAGTACAAAAGTATCAACACTCAGAACAGGTGTCAACACCTTCATGCAGAATCTCTCAATACAGAAATTCTTCTAAGTCCAGAATTCGAAGTCTAAAGTTCTGACAACCGTCAGAATTTTCAGAAGTCAGTGGATTAACTTGGGCAGCCAGTCACTCTTGCCAAAGCCTATATAAGGAGACCAACACAACAAAAATAGAAGAGTGATCATTCTTATTCTTCTCATCTAAGTCTTTCAGAATAATTCAATAGAATTTTGAAGGTGGTGAGGAGGAAGATCATGGATCAACTTCAATATTCTTCAGTCAAGTTCAACCATACCTTCTCCTTCAAGAAGCTTTGAAAAAGCTAAGAAGGGTTGGGCCTTTTCCTTGATAGCCAAGATTAAGGGAGAAGATTTCACATCAAGATTTGATAAAGAAGAATTCACCAGTCTCTTTCTTCCCGGGTGACACTTCAAAACTCAAATTCTTTCTGTTATAATAATTTTGTAAGATCTATCAGTAGATCTGAGTTGTAGGAGATTGATTTCTCTGAGTTGTAAAGCCTAAATTATAAAGGTTGAAGTAGGTTTGTGAGCCTGAGGTAGAAGAAGGGGCTATTTCTCTGAGTTGTATAAACTAGAAGGTTTTGAGGTTATAGGGCAAGGGTTTGCCTGAGTAGTAGGAGTGGAGGTTCACTTTGAGGTAGTTTCCTTGAAGAGGAACCTGAGTTATGGGATCTTGAGGATCAGAGGTAGGACATTATTTTGTCTGAGTTGTAGGAGCCAGCTGGGCTCTGAGGTGTAAGATCTAAGGATCTGTGGAAAAGTAAAAAGGAGTTTGGCTGAATCTGGTGCATTGCTAGATAGACGAAGGGGGAAAGTGGATGTACTCATGAATTGGGGAACCACTATAAAACTACTGCGTGTTATTTTATGATTTGAGTTGTGATTGTTAAACTAGATATGTGCCCTATTTAGTAGATCAACTCTGTTATTGAATACTGTGGTTGGGTTAATAAACACACTAAGAAATTTATATGACTTAAAGTAGCCAAGATTTAAATTGGACTTATTCACCCCCCCCCCCTCTAAGTCACTCTCTGTCCTAAACAAACACTTTATAATTGGTATCAGAGGGGAGGTTCACTGTGAAGGCATAACAGCCTAGTGAGAATCCTAAGGATTAATTGAGAACAAATCATGGCTCAAAGAGAAAACCATTCCATCAAACTCCCAGTCTACTCTAAAGAAAACTTTGGGATTTGGAAGGAAAGGGTTAGAGTCTTTATGGACGCTGCAGATCCAAGAATATACATCATCGTATTGGAAGGACCCTGCATACCTATGAAAGTGTAAATTCTTGATGCCAACATAAGGACACCTAAGACCTACATGGAGATGGATAAGGATGAGATGATTTTAGCCTATATGTACAAGAGGGCTCAGAACATAATTGTTAGTGATATAGATGACTCCACATTCCAAAACTTGATTCATTGCAAAACATCAAAAGAAATATGGTAATCATTGATTGAATATATGGAAGGCACTGATGAGGTTAGAGATGATAGAAAATCTCTATTAAACAAGTAGTATGGAGCCTTCAAGCAAGACAAGAAAGACACAGTGGCTGAGAGCTTTGAGAAATTTTTCAGAATAGTGAACAACCTGAGAACATGTGGCAGGAGCTTCACCAATTATGAACTCAATGACAATTTCTTGAGTTCCCTGAATAAGGAATGAGACTTCAAGATTTGTCTTATTAGATAAATGGTAAACTTAGCCAATATAGACCCCCAGGATCTATTTGGCAAGCTGTTGTCTCATGATCTACAGTTAAGACAGGTTCATCTGAATTAGAAGAGGATAAGACTCTTTTGGGTTTAATGGCCATTAAGGAGGCCAGCAATAAAAGAAGAACCACACTATCATCTAGTGATACTGAAGATTGTATAGATCAAAGGCTGATGACCCTAGTAAAAGAAGAAGATCAGGATTGTTCAAATTCTACCAAGGTAAAACCACTTACTACTAGTTTTGCCTCAGACTCTAGATCAACATCAGAGAATGAATTATGTTCACACTCTTCAAATAATAGTGAACATGGTTCATATTTAGAAGCAGATTTCAACAGACTCATCGACATATATGGGCAATTGTTGAAAGGCTTTGATTATAAGCAAAGAGCTAGTTAAGAAACAAGCCAAAGAACTAGAGTCTCTGAGAGCAATACCTTTTCAGTTGGAGAGGGCCAATATTAAGTTGGACCTTCAAAAACTGAAGCTCATAGACTTAACCATTAAAATAGATATTTAGGCTGAGATTATTGCAGAACAAGCCAAGACTCTCAAGGACTTAGAAGTAAAGATTCTTCAGGAAAGACAGCTCCTGAAACAGTTCTCAAGACCTAAGTCTGTGCTACTTATTATTGATACATTTTCTCCACTATTTAGAAGTAGTGTAAGATATATTGAGGATAAGAAGATCAATAAGAAACCTGAGCCTAAGGGTAAAGCCCCAATGGGTCCATCTAAGCAACCAACCAAGCATCTGACTTCTAACAGATGCAAGAGATCATGTGTTCCTGGACACATGAGTTCTGAGTGCACCACCAGCAAGGTCAATAAAATGCCTTGCTGGAAAGGACAAAAATCTAATGGTTATAAGGCCCACAGACCACCACAATGAGTAATCAATCCAAGGAGCAAAGGAATTCTTGGATCTGGTCCCAGTGCACAACACATAAACCTGAAAGGTAAGAGTGTTAATGTTGCACCTCTACCATGGAATCTGAATATCAACTCTAAGTTTCCCTGAAGTACAACTTCAAAGGTACAACCTAAGAGAAGATATAACATATTTGAATGTTGGTGTTGTGGGAAGGTTGGGCATTTTGCCTTAGATTGTTGGTACAATACAAAAACACCCTCATTTAAGTCACAGACTCATCTATTAAGAAATCCTGTTGTGCTTCACACAGCTAAGTCTAACAGGAACCAAGGCCCCAAAACTATTTGGGTGCCTAAGGTTAATTAATTCTATGATTGTAGGTGGATACAAGTACCATAGAAATGCCAATATGGTACTTAGACAGTGGCTATTCTAGGCACATGATTAGAATAAGAAGTATGCTAAGGGACTATGCTTCAGTAAAGGATGGACCAAAAATAATCTTTGGAGGTTCAGAAAAAGGACTCACTAAGGGATATGGTAACTTTTCTAATGGTCTAGTGACTATCACAAAAGTGGCTTATGTGGAAGGATTGATCTACAATCTGATAGGCATAAGTCAGCTTTCTTATATTGGTTTTGAAATCATATTCCACAATGATAAGTGTTTGATAAGGAATGCAAGTGATCAAGAGATCATCTTGTCAGGCACTAGGAGTGGCAACATTTATTGTCTAAATTTCTTAAGTATAAATGAGGATTCTCCTGTATACCTAGTAGTAAGTGAGAAAGACTATTTATGTGTATAATGGCATAAGAGGCTTGCTCACTTAAATTATAGAGCTATGAGTAAGTTTTTTTTCTATGGACTTAGTTAGAAATGGACCCCAGCTAAAATGCTCCAAATAAAGCATGTGTTTAGCATGTCAAAGATGCAAATGGACAAAAGTCTCCTTTAAGAGCATTCAGTCCAAAGACACTGAGAGGTGTCTATACTTACTTCATATAGACCTATTTGGTCCTATGCAAATTCTTAGTTTAGGTAAGAAGTCTTACACCTATGTGATTGTAGATGATCACTCTAGATTTTCTTGGGTATTCTTCCTAAGGAGAAAGTCTGAAACTCTAGGCATTCTTGCTGATTTTTTCAAACAAATTAAATTGAAAGGCTTGTTCTGTAGTCAAGTTTAGAAGTGTCCTCTGCATAGAATTTCAATCTAAAAAATGACAAATTTCTATAAAAAACTAGGGATCCTTCAGGAATTCTCCTCTCCTAGAACTCCCCAGTATAATGAGGTTGCTGAGAGGATAAATAGAACTCGCATTGAGGCTACTAGAATTATGCTAAGTGATATATCTCTCCGAGAATATTTCTGGGCTAGGGCTGTAAACACTGCTTGTTATATTGAGAATAGGGTCTTGATACACAAAAGTTACAACAAGACTCCCTACAAACTAATGAAAGACAGAAAACCCAGTCTGTCCTATTTTAAGATCTTTGGAAGTAAGTGATATGTATTAGACAGTAGGAAGACTTATCTAATAAAGTTTTCAGAGGAGTCCTATGAAGGTATTTTTGTAAGCTATAGTAATCATAGCAAGGCATATAGGATCTACAACTTGAAACATCAAGTGGTATAAGAATCAATTAATGTTGTCTTTGATGAAACTTCTGTCTTACATAATATACTATCTAACAATTCTAGTCTAAGAAATATTGACTCTAAGATGGAAAAATTAAATATAAGAGATTCATCTGATATAGAATTAAAGGCTAGAAATAATGTTCTAGTTCCTATAGAAGACACAGTCACTACCTAGGGGGAGGAAGAGATTCATCCTTCTATACCTAAAGAACTAGGTGATGGTAAAAATCTGCCTGTAACTGTTAGACACCTTAGAGATCATCTTATTGATCAAATAATAGGTGATGTCAGGATAGGAGTGACTACTAGGAGTAGACATCATAATGATGTTTTGCTCTCTAGCTTTCTCTATTAGATGGAACCTAAGAAGTATGAAGAAGCCAATTTATACCCCAACTTATTATGGCAATACAAGAAGAGCTTAATCAATTTGAGAGATATAAGATCTAGAGTCTAGTTCATAGATTTAGAAATCACAATGTCATAGGAACTAAGTGGATATATAGGAATAAATTAGATGAGAATGCATCATAGTTAAAAACAATGATAGACTTGTGGCTAAGGGGTATAAATAAGAGGAAGGAATAGACTTTGACTAAACATTTGCACATGTAGCTAGGATAAAAGCCATTAGATTTTTTTTAGCACATACAGCTTACAAAGGATATAAAGTCTACCATATGGATGTTAAATCTGCATTCTTAAATGGTACATTGAAGGAAGAGGTCTATGTTGAATAGAAACCGGGTTTTGTAAATCCTAAACTTAGCTCCCATGTCTTCAGATTACATAAAGCATTGTATGGGTTAAAACAGACACCTAGAGCTTTGTATGAGACCATGTCTACCTTTCTCATAGAGAACAAGTTCTCTAGGGGAAAGATAGATAAGACACTATTCCTAAAGGACATAAAAAGTTCAAGCATCCTTGTATAGATTTATGTAGATGACATCATTCACTACAATAAATATGAACATCAGCGACCTTTTTAAGTGGCGTTGGTGATGTTTTTCAAACGTCGCTAATGTTTTTGCAACATTTTTATAAACGGCGTGCATGCCACAGGCATCGCGAATACAACCGTTGCCAAAAATTATCACGACATTTTTATATACCCGCCGCGTGATAATATCGGCATTTACATTAATAAATGTGGCGTGCTTTGGCCATATTTTGTAGTGTAAAAGGAGGTAAGACTTAGCAATGTCAAACTAAAAAATAGTTAATTCATGAGAGGAAAATATCTAGTCTTAATTCCAATTATATCAAAATTACCAATTATATCAAAAATACCAATCATCATGAAGATATATATTCCATAATAATCTCTTTTAATTTTACAATAAAAAACAAAATTGTCCATAAAATACAAAGTTTTAGAGGGGCACATTTTTTTAATTAGGATAGGAAATTTTAGAGGTTTTAAAATGTGGCTAAAAGACTGTTACAACAAAACTTACATAACAAGTGCCGTTAAAGTTAGTAATTTTTATCGCGTTTTATAAAGCGTTGCAAAAAATGTCACTGTAATTCTTTTTTCTTGTAGTGATTTTTAGTTCTACTAATGAGCTGCTATGTAGAAAATTTGCCAAGCTTATGCATGGCAAGTTTGAAATGAGCAGCATGGGTGAGCTGAAGTTCTTCTTGGGATTCTAAGTTAGATAATCTAAAGATGGTATATCCATCTCTCAGTCTAAGTTTACAAAGGAGTTGATTAATAAGTATGGTTTGGAAAATTCTTCTACTATGAGAACCCTAATTGGTTCCGCAGTATCACTACACAAGGTTGAATCTTGGAAACCAGTGGATGATTCCTTGTATAGAGGCATTATTGGATCACTCCTTTATTTGACAGCTAGTAGACCAGATATCATGTTTTCAGCATGTGTCTGTGCTAGGTACCAAGTATGCCCTAAAGTGTCTCATTATATAGCTGATAAAAGAATACTGAGATATCTAAAGGGCACACTCAATCTTGGGCTTTGGTATCCTAGGAATGGTGATTTTGATCTAACTGGATACATAGATGTAGATTTTACGGGATGTAAATAGGACAGAAAGAGTACATCAGGAACTTGTCGATTTCTGGGGAGAAGACTCATCAATTGGAGCAGCAAGAAGAAAACAAGTGTAGCTATTTCAATAGTTGAGTCTGAGTATATATCACCTAGGAGCTGCTGTGCACAGTTACTATGGATTCAGCACCAATTCCTGGACAACAGTGTACAGCTAAGTAAATCTATTATGTATTATGATTCTACTAGTGTAATCTCAATCACTAATAATCCTATTACTCACAGTAGAACCAAACAAGTTCAAGTTCTTAGAGAATATGTTGAAAAAGGCAATATCTGTTTACATTATACTCCAACTGAAAATCAAATTGCTGACATATTTACAAAACCCTTAGATGAAAACAAGTTCAATTTCTTCAAGTTTGAACTAGGAATTTTAAACATAGAATAAATCATATTGTTAGGGTACACAAGAATTCAGGTTCAGAATAACCATTTTCATTGGTACTTAAAAAAACCTTGTTCAACATGTATAAGTTAAGTAACAAAGTCTACCTACCTAAATAAATAAGTAAGGCATTAAAAAGGTCAAATATCATTAGTTAGACAATTAGAGAATAAATTTGGCTAAGTCCATAAGGAAGTGTCGAGACACTAGAGAATGTGTCAAGACATCTAAGTATGTGTTGAGACCCTAAGGTATGTGTCAAGAGACATTAAACTTGTGTCGACTTGAGTCAATACATCTCGACAGACTAGTTTTCTCGTGTCGACACCTGGTAAATTCCTAAAAGGGAACAGACTAAATAGAGCGCCCCTTTTCGACTTCAGCGACATCTACTATAAATAGAGTGTGAAAGTAGAAGTCGACTACGCTTTCCTAAAATCTTGAGAGATTGATTCCTGAGTGTCGAGACCTAGAACTCTTTTAGTCGACACATCTCTTTCTCAATTTCTCCACTCCAATGGATCCCAAGCCTGACGTTAACATATTAGAAGGATACGAACTTGTTCGTAATGGATTCCTCTTAGCGACTAAAGAAATTAAAGAGTTAATATCCCTAATCACGGAAGCTGAATTGGAATTCCTGCTTTTATATCCATCAAATATTTTGAAACGAGAAGTTCAAGAATTCTTCTCCAATGCCCATCTGGATTCTAATACTGAGAAGATTAAGTCTAAGGTAAATGAAATAAAGGTCAAGATCACCACCCAAAGATTAGTCAAAGTATTTCACTTGTCAAAAATTGATCATGAAGATTGCCTAGAATCTGGCAAGATTGCAGAGGCATTTGTGTGGTGTGGAGTGGCCCCAACCACAAAGATAGGAAGCACATTGGCAAAAGAAAGGGATGAATACCCAAGGTAAATTTCTGTCAGAAGTAATAGGTAAAGTGGTGCTCTGCAAAATAGGAGCACATGTCAGAATTTCTGCTTCAATGTTTGAAATGATGACAAGAGTTATATTCAAAGTCAAGACAAACTAGAGCAAGATTGTTTTTGATAGAATAGCAGTAAGTATTAAGAAGCCCAATATGGGAAGAATTATAAGTCTCTACCTAGTCCAAGTCAGTCCTGATAGTCTTAATCTTAAGCTTGGATCAAAGATTAACCATATGAGATGGATGGACTTGAAGGTTTTAGCAAGATGGGTCAGAGTTTTGATAACGGAGACACCAGAACTTGAGAAGAAGACAGAAAAGAAGAAGAAAGTAGTAGTTGAGGAAGAAGATTCGTCCATTAATTATGAAGCACAAGATAGTTCCAGCTCAGAAAAAAATGATGATGGAGAACAAGAGAATTCTCAAAGACTCTCTCCTGGTATTAGGGATCAGATGCAGGGGGAGATAGTATAAGAAAAGGAACACATTGAGGGGGAGAATTTCACTATTCTTCCTGACCTTGAAAGTGAAATTCTTAATAACACTGTGATGGAAGTTCTACAAGGACTAAATACAGTTGTAAGAGAAGCTGAGAATCTTGCACGAGATTTGTATATTTCTGAGAAAGGGAATGGGAATATAGTATCTAAGAATACTGAGGAAGAACATCCTATGAATAAGGAATTTGATATCCTTGGGGAGTTTCAAGATATACTCCCAGAGGATCTTTTCTTAGCACAACAAGAGGATGAACCCGGGCTGGGACTCAACCTTGATGAATATAATGCAAGGGCTGAGGGAGAGAAAGCACGTCTAACGCCACACACTGAAGGAGATCAAGAGCCAATAGTTGAGGTTGTCAGTTCTTCATAATCTGATGAGCAGGAGGCTTCTCTGCTCAAGAAAAGAAAATTAGAAGAAATCGGGAAAAGGAGTGGGAGCTATAAGAAGACAGTTCAATCTAGAACAGCACCTACTCCTCCTTTAGATTCAGTTCTTTATTAATTCAAACACAAATCATGCTAGATTAGCAAAGGAAAGCCCTGGAACTATATGTTGATGAAAGCAAAAAGGACTTGCAGTTCCAGCTGGCTCAAGACATCAAATCTATTCGATTTGAAGTAAATCTACTAAAGACAGACATGATAGATTTCTTTCAAAGAGGTGCACATGCAGTAGTGTACCTTATTAAACAATAAGATGATATAGCTGTAAAACAAGTCTATATCATAGAGAATCAAAAGAGAATGAATGAAAATACAATTGACCTGAATAATACTTCACTGGTCATGCTAGCTGAGCAGACTATTGCTTTGAAAACCAAGATAACATCCACCTCAAAGGATATTGAAACATAGTTATCTGCTTACAAAGTATCTTTTGTTGAGGATGTGAAGGCATCTCACAAAGAGTTGGATAAACATGAACTTAAAGTTAAGAATTCTTTAACCTCGGGTATTAATCATCTGGATGGTCAAGTAAGATTTCACAAAAATGTTTTAAGGGATCATATGGAAAGAGAAGTCATAAAGGGGGAGAGGATAATGATAAAGGCCTGCTCTGAGCATGCTACTTGAATCTAAAATAGCATCAGAGATACTTTAGGCCATCCTACCCTATGGTATGATGGAGACCAAACTGCTGAGTCTTGTTGCCAACCAACTCATTTTGTGTTCATTCAAACTCCTGTCCAATTCACGTACAGACCATTTCATTTTGGGGACATTCAAGCTGCTATCTAGACAATGTACAGTCCTCCACCACAAGTTCAGAATATAGTATGTGAAGAGGTGGATATGACTACATCTACTTTGCTTAAGGAAAAAGAAGCTCAACTGTCAAAGAAAAGGTTCAGGGAACAGGCTGAAGCTAGGCCATATTTTGAACAATGGAGTCCAAAATCTAGATCAATTATACTCACTGCATAGAAAGCAGTCAATACTAATGCATCTGATAGGGGAAAATGGTATACAAAGCAAGAGTGGGCTAAGCACTAAAAGCAGCAGGAGTTCATCCAAAAATTCAGAAATGATCTGAAGGAAGGGAAGATCCCAGCTTATTCTGTTGAGCCCAGCAAGTACTTCCCCAAGCCCTATCATTATCATGAAAGGCAAAGGATCAAGCAAGAAGAAATTACTAAAGCCAAGAATGCCAAGGGAAGGGAGAAAGTGACTGATGACAAAATGCCAGAAGTCAAAGCTAAAATTCAATCTAGAAATGGCATTGTCATCAAAGAACCAGATCTTTCCTATAATATTTTTGAACATTTGTAATTTTTGTTTTTAAGAACTTTATAACAAACTGAAAGGTGTAAACTGATAATAAATTAGAATGAAAAGTCTGTTTGAACTTGGTTATATTTGTGTGTTCATTCCTATGTTCTTTACATTTTTGTTCAGCACTATTAATATATATATTTATCATCATATTTTGGTATCATGGTGTATATCAGTGAATTGGGGTTATGACTTCTCCAAATAGGGGGAGATACTTTGGTACATTGGGAATTGTGTACCTGATTTGGAGAAGCCCTTTAACCTCAATGATATTCACAAATTTGTATTTGATGTATGTTGAGTTTACTTGTGCAGTTTCTATGTTGAAGGAAAAAATAAACTAAGTACAAAGTGTCGAGGCACTAGAGAAGTGTCTACACCTTTGTAAAAGCAGTGCTAAGACAATGAATCATGTTGTTTTGACACCCAGGACTTAGGTCGGCACCGTTAGTCAAGAAACCAATTGTGTCGAAACTGAGGACTAGTGTCGACACATTTTACACAAGTTATGTCAAGACTGGAAGCAAGCTGTGTCGACACCCAGGACTTAGGTCGACACAGTTAGTCAAGAAAATAGTTGTGTGGACACTCAGGACTAGTGTCGACATATTTGACATAAGTTGTCTTGAGACAAGAAGCTAACAGTATCAACACACTCGATTGTTATCGACATCCCTATAAGAGAATTGTCCACACCCAGGACTGTTGTCGACAGATTCTAAGTACAGAAGTGTCAATACTCAGAACTGGTGTCAACAGCTTCATACAGAAGCTCTCAGGATAGAAATTCTTCTAAGTCCAGAATTCGAAGCCTGAAGTTCTAACAACCGTCAGAACTGTAAGATGTCAATGGATTAACTGGGACAGTAGGTCACTCTTGTCAAAGCCTATATAAGGAGACCAACATAACAGAAATAGAAGTGTGATCATTCGTATTCTTCTTATCTAAGTCTGTCAGATCAATTCAATAGAATTCTAAAGGTGGAGAGGAGGCAAATCGTGGATCAACTACAATCTTCTCCAGCCAAGTTCAACCCTACCTTCTCCTTCAAGAAGCTTTGAAAAATCTAAGAAGGGTTGACCTTTTCCTTCACAGCCAAGATTAAGGGAGAAGATTTCACATCAAGATCTGATCAAGAAGAAGTCACCAGTCTCTTTCTTCCTGGGTGACACTTCAAAACTCAAATTCTTTTTATTGTAATAATTTTGTAAGATCTATCATTGGATCTGAGTTATAGGAGATTGATTTCTCTGAGTTGTAAAACCTAAATTATAAAGGCTGAGGTAGGGCTGTGAGCCAAAGGTAGGTGAAGGGATTATTTCTCTGAGTTGTAGGAACTGGAAGGTTCTGAGGTTGTAGGGCAATGGTTTTCCTGAGTAGTAGGAGTGGAGGTTCACTCTGAGGTAGGATTCTTGAAGAGAAACCTGAGTTGTAGGATCTTTAGGATCAGAGGTAGTGATGTAGGCTACGGTGTTTGACCCTATGGCGGCAAGGTGAATAATACGTACGCCTCTCTACTTCCACTAATACCCTCACACAATAATAAAATGCAGCACACTCACGAACAATGTTATCAACTAACGCTAGCGTACGGTAGCCACACCGATTAAAGATCAAACAAACGACTATAGGTCATTTTTCTCTCGAGCTAAAAGGACCAATCTTGGGTCCGACCGAGCGATGGTTGTACCAAAAGAGATCTACTGAAAAGTTTGGTTCGGAAAAGGTAGATCTCTCCCAACAAAACGAAAGCGAGGCTTGCCAAACCTCTCGGAAAAGTAAACAACTAGGAAGAACAACACATGCAATCGGAAATATAAACCACGAACGAAAAAATGACTCCAAAATAACACAATAGCAATCCACCAAATGAAAATCTAGAAATAGAATCACACAAGTGGTAAAAGGTCTCGTTACCCAACCGGAATAGATGATTCCAGTTCACTTTCAAGGATCGTTCTTCCACGGCACCGTCGGAGTTTCCGCCGGATGGAGAGAAATTTGTCCACTTCCTTCGCTTCACGCCGGAGTGGGGATCTCACAAGGAGAAGATGGTGGTCGGGCCTATTGGAAGGTGGAGTTGAGGTGGTGCTCGGGTTTGTGTTGGTGGAGGAGGACGACGGCTAGGGAGGGGTTGTGGTAGCCGAGCTAGAGTAGAAGGGAGGAGAGGGCTCAGATTTTGTAGAGGGGAGGAGGGAAGAAGAGGGAGGCCGAGCAAGAGGAGGGGGAGGAAGAGTGGCCGGCGGACAAGAGGGAGAGAGGAAGAGGGTGGGCGGCCAAGGAGAAGGGAAGAGAATTTCAAGGGGTGTAGGGTTTTCTTAATCTTTTCATTGACTAAGTAAAATTATGAAAGTCCATGACTATATATAGGCTTTACATGATGCATAGGCTATGTGCAGCCCACTAAATAAAAATAAAAACAATACTAAATGACTTTAAACATTACAGGATGAAAATAAAATGAAAATAGAAATAAACTAAATAATGTTGAAAAGCCTTCATCTCATGTAGCTCCACATCATGTAGTCTTCATCTTCATCATGTAGGAGAACGCCGTCATCGTCGCCATCATCATCATCAACTATAGGAGAACGTCGTCGTCATCGCCGTCATCATCTTTCTTCAACTGTAGGAGAACGTCGTCGCCGTCGCCATCATCATCTTCAACTTTAACACATTGGGGGTTGTCGCCATCAATCCTCCCCCGCTCAAAAGAACTCATCACCGATGAGTTGGCGTGGAGGTGCTGGAGCCGAAGAACATCATCCAAAAGAACCATCGCCGAGTACGGGATCCAAGAGTCACCGGAGACTGGATGATCACACCATAGTATCATGGAACGCTGAATACTGCCGCTTGGAGAGGAGAGCAAAACACAAAATTTTCACCTGTCTAGCAAAAAGATTGTCCTGCGGAACTTGGGAAATGCATTAGGCAAATAAAGAGGAAAAATTTCCGCATCAATAGTCAACGTACCTCCGTTGGAGACCAATGGAGAGAACGATCCAAGAACAAGCTCACCTCCCAACCCAAATGAAAATATAGTGGCACCAAATGTAGAGTTAGATATTTCAAATGGTGGAAAAACACAATGCGTGAAATTGGAAACATTTAAGCTAGGGGAGTTACCCCATTCAGTGGTTAACTTCAACAGATATGTTGTTTCTCCTAATTGATTAAAAATCCGAAAAGTTCTAACTCGCCGACTCGCCAACGTTTCTAAAGTGCCCGAAGGCATCCGTTCAGGGATGAGTCGCACCAAGTGTAAACCGAAAACCTTATAGGGAGACACCCTCTTATGTAAGTTAGTGATATATTGATAAGAAGACATGTGTGTGACTAGCGCTTCCTTACCGTGCTTATGTAAATTAAGAACAAGAGAGGCAAATACTAGTGCATGTTGACTTTACATAGAAAATGGCGGTAACGGAACTACATAAGGTGGCACAAATAGAAATAAATAGGGTGGCACCAGTGGAACTACATCAGGTGGCGCCAATATAACCAGATCAGGGGGCACTAACGAGACTATATCTGGTGGTACTAGTAGAAAAAAATCAGGTTGCACAATCAACGGCCACATCAACAATGTATACTCAGGGATTTGACTAAACGTGGGAATTCGGGAGGATACAAGACTATCAGAAGTTATATAGTGACCACACACAAATTCTATTATCACACTACGAGACATGTCCCAAGGGGATCCAGCATGGATGGTAAAATTACATGACTCAAATCAGGAAAATTAAATTCATGTCCGAAAGGATCCGCTGGTCGGGTCAACATATCAGGTGGGAGAGTCGGGTAAGCTAAAATCGGGAGAGAGTTAAGATCGCATTTAAATTCACGCAACGGAGTGAGTATCAGGGGACGCTCATCCGGGTCTACTTCTATATCGTCTTCCAAAAATGTAACTCTCTCGCTAGGATATACTTCCAACACATCCGTCATAACTTCCAAGTCAGTCGCAGTAAAAATCTCAGGAATGGGCACTACAATATGTCTCGGACAAAAAATAACTAGCTCGAGTCCTAACATTTCATTGCCTAAATCACGAATGGGTAAGCTCTCAGCATAAGGTAACTCTTCCGACTCAACCAGAATATCAACTTCATCAGGGTCATCAGAAGACTCCATGGAAATCAAGGTAGACGGCTCCGAAATATCTTCGAAAGGGAATGGGGGTGATTCCTTAAAGGAGAAATCATCATCCATGTCACTCGGTTAACCAATCTCTTCAAAGTCAATACTATCATCAGTAATTTCAGCCTCGCCCTCAGTGACGGACACAGTCCTAGGCACGACCTTAGACTAATCAGGGGAATCAACCACTAAATCAGGCAACTCAGGGGAAGACTCAAAATGTCCTATGGGCGTAATCGGGGTAGGACGCTCAATAGAGCCAATACCAGATTTGCCACTAGACTCACCTATAGTAATCGTCTGACATGGAACTTTACTCCTAGGAATTTGGTGCTTCTCAATTTCCAATGTCGTGCAAAAGGTGGTGTCTATATCAGTGTGACCATATTGCAATAATTTTCCCTGGATGTAGGAGCTCAACCCCCTACGAAACCTAGAAAGGGTGACCTCAGGCGATTCCTTTACACCGCTCCTAACCGTCAAATCCTTAAAGAGTTGCATATAATCTGAGACCGACTTATTCCCTTGTTTAAGGGTAGCCAAATCACCAGTTATTTGCCACTTGGCCTGTGCGTTTGGTTTATCTTTATTCCTAAAGATCGGTATGGAACTATCGCCATCAGTAGGGTAACTATGGTGTTGCCTTGGGAGAAGTGGTGCTACTTGGCTAGCCTTTAGTTGGCCAATCAACGCCTTAATCTCATCCACAACCGGGCAATGGAATGGTTTTCTAACGTTCCAAAGGGAACCTAAAGATTTTTCTCGGGAAACATTGACTTCAAAGGCCATATTGTGATAACCGGAGAGAAAACTCGTTCCGGAATTTGTGCACATACAATGAGAAATGCTTCTGGCCCAATTAAAAATAAGTTTGTCGGAATTGTTCCCGCTTAACCACTAGGGTAATATTAATATAAAATAGATTTTCTTGCTGAATAAAATATGAAGATTATTAATAAATTTTTTTTTTGAAGTTTTTGCTGAAAAATAAGAAATTTAAGCCGCTATTGGCAGACCAAAAAAATTTTTTTTTGTGATTTTTGACAACTAACGTGCAAACAGAAGTGCGGATTAACGTGCTAGATAAGAGGGGAGGGTGCCAATTAAAAAAAAATTTACAAGAACCGCCTCTGATACCAAATTGATGTAGGCTACGGTGTTTGACCCTACGGCGGCAAGGTGAATAATACGTACGCCTCTCTACTTCCACTAATACCCTCACACGATAATAAAACGCAGCACACTCACGAACAATGTTATCAACTAACGCTAGCGTACGGTAGCCACGCCGATTAAAGATCGAACAAACGACTATAGGTCGTTGTTCTCTCGAGCTAAAAAGACCAATCTTGGGTCCGACCGAGCGATGGTTGTACCGAAAGAGATCTACCGAAAAGTTCGGTTCGGAAAAGGTAGATCTCTCCCAATAAAACGAAAGCGAGGCTCGCCAAACCTCTCGGAAAAGTAAACAACTAGGAAGAACAACACATGCAATCGGAAAGATAAACCACGAACGAAAAAACGACTCCAAAATAACAGAATAGCAATCCACCAAATGAAAATCTAGAAATAGAATCACACAAGTGGTAGAAGGTCTCGTTACCCAACCAGAATAGATGATTCCAGTTCACTTTCAAGGATCGTTCTTCCACGGCACCGCCGGAGGTTCGTCGGATGGAGAGAAATTTGTCCACTTCCTTCGCTTCACGCCGGAGTGGGGATCTCACAAGGAGAAGATGGTGGTCGGGCCTATTGGAAGGTGGAGTTGAGGTGGTGCTCGGGTTGGTGTTGGTGGAGGAGGACGGTGGCTAGGGAGGGGTTGTGGTAGCCGAGCTAGAGTAGAAAGGAGGAGAGGGCTCAAATTTTGTAGAGGGGAGGAGGGAAGAAGAGGGAGGCCGAGCAAGAGGAGGGGAGAGGAAGAGTGGTCGGCGGCCAAGAGGGAGAGAGGAAGAGTGGTCGGCGGCCAAGAGGGAGAGAGGAAGAGGGTGGGCGGACAAGGAGGAGAAGGGAAGAGAATTTCAAGGGGTTTAGGGTTTTCTTAATCTTTTCATTCACTAAGTAAAATTATTAAAGTCCATGCCTATATATAGGCTTTACATCATGCATAGGCTATGTGCAGCCCACTAAATAAAAATAAAAATAATACTAAATGTCTTTAAACATTACATGATGAAAATAAAATGCAAATAGAAATAAACTAAATAATGTTGAAAAGCCTTCATCTCATGTAGCTCCACATCATGTAGTCTTCATCTTCATCATGTAGGAGAACGCCGTCGTCGTCGCCATCATCATCATCAACTGTAGGAGAACGTCGTCGCCGTCGTCGTCATCATCTTTCTTCAACTGTAGGAGAACGTCATCGTCGTCATCATTTTCAACTTTAACACGTTGGGGGTTGTCGCCATCAGGTAGGACATTGTTATGTCTGAGTTGTAGGAGCCAGCTGGGATCTGAGGTGTAAGATCAGAGGATCTAAGGAAAAGTAAGGAGGAGTTTGGCCGAATCTGGTTCATTACTAGATAGGCGAAAAGGGAAAGTGGATGTACCCATAAATTGGAGAACAACTATAAAACTACTATGTGTTGTGTTGTGATTTGTGTTGTGATTGTTAAACTATATATGTGCTCTATTTAGTATATCAACTGTGTTCTTTAATATTGTGGTTGGGTTAATAAACACACTAAGAAATTTCTGTGACTTAAAGTAGCCAAGATTTAAATTGGACTTATTCACCCCCCCCCCCCTCTAGGTAACTCTCTATCCTAAAAAAACACTTTACAGGGGTTGTGGAAATGGGAAAGTTAGCCCGGCGAGCCGAAGGCTCGAAAGATAGTTATAACAGACAGGTTAGTCCGGGGAGCCGATGGCTCGGGAATTCATGGCTACATGTGCATAAGGTGGTGGGTATTCGGAATTTGACGGTTGTTTACACAGATGTTGATACGATGACTCGGTGGGTGTGGTTTATACTTAGCCAAGGAAAATATTGGTGGGTTTGTCAGCATTAGTACGTGGTGACTCTAGTGTGTCCTTCAGAGTAGTACGTAAGGGCTAGTCCTGGTAGTGTGGATACTTATCTAGGAGTGGGGTGGCCCAACCCACTATCTCTGTTGGCCACTACGGAGGCTCGTGGGAGTGAATATAGCTTCCAAAACCGGGGAACTAAAGGTCTGTATGCATAGAATCGTGTGTGTGTGTGTGTGTGTGTGTGTTGCACTTGTATGAACATATCATTAAACTCACATAACATAGCATATCATGTCATCATCATACTTCAACCCTTACCCCTAACATATAAATTGGTATTAGACTTTTTATATGTTAGGCCTTGCAAAATGACCCCATAGTTTATAAGCTTCTGTGGGCATGCTTATAAGCTATGGTTACTTTCCTTGTGGATATATGTTACTTTCCTTTATGATGCACTTTACCTTTCTACTCTTTACTGCTCTATTACTTTAGTACTGTTATTGCATTTTATTTTATAGCACTGTGAATATTACAATATAACTGCTAGATTAGGTCCATCGTCACCTGCTCTTGTTTACTCTCCACCATTATAGCTTTCCTATCATTCCTCCAGTGCGGTGCCTAGGAGCCACTAGGGGAGGGGTGGGGGAAATCAGGTTTACTCTTTTTTACTAACGGTCAGTGGACCAAACATTTCAGGCGCTCTGGATAGGAGACAGGGAGCAGTAGTAGGAGATGCAGCACCAGCAGAGTGTGGTGGACATGGAGGTGGGCCAATCTAGCATAGGAGCACTAGCTTTAGGATCCGTGAAGCATTAGTATATTTTGCTTCGGCGAGAGTGTTGTAGTGAGGTCATGATATACCGGACATGAGTCTGTTTTGCTTTGTCTATTTTGTTTTGTTTCTATGTGGATTCCACTGTGATTCATCTTTTTTTATATTACAGGTGATTATGTACTTAGACTTATTTGTTCTAACTATATACTTCTATTTCTTTGGTGATTGTTTCTGCTGGCAGGATCAGCGTTTTGTAGTGGCGACATTCCCGAGTTTTTGTGTCAATGCAAAATGGCAAATATGGGCATAAGACCCCAAAGACGATGCAAAAAATGGGGTCTTACATCTAGTGCGAACAACAAGTGTATCTACAAAGGTTGCGAATACAAACCAGACCGCTGCGACTTAGCCAAGAGACAGACCGCCAAGCCTAGCCAGACTAGAACACAAACTAGGCAGACTCAGTGAGTACCACCCCAGTCCGCCCACTTGCAAACAAAGCTCCAGATCGCAGAAAGCAAGCTCGCAGTCAAGTCACACAAGACAGATTGTTGTCGAGCTAGGCGGATGAAGAAACCAACCCGCGCAGGCCGCGTGACCTCCGGACTTATGCCTACATAGACTTGGTCTAAATCCAGACCATACCACCAGACATCCTTAGTGTGAACACAACACCAGCAGATACAACACCAGTCCGCACAAGACCAGAGAACTCTAGAGCCAGCTGCTAAACCCGGCAACTGAGTTGATAACCATCCTATTCTCCTGAAACAACCTGGGAACCAAGCTGTAGAACACTTGCCGACCTAGCAAGTCGTTAACTCTATCTGCTCAGACCACCCAGTCTTATCCCAAAACTACCGAGACTATTCGCACAGTCTGCCCGAATGGCCCGCCCAGGCCACTTCAATAATTTCAACACTCCCTCTTGAAGTGAGAAGTGGAGACCAACCCTAGAAACCCCCATAATTGAGTAAATGGCCCCTTCGATAGCGGCTTCGTGAAGATGTCCGCGATATTGTCCTCAATCCGCACATATCCAACCACAAGAGACCCCTCCAACACCCTCTCCCGAATGAAATGGTGCTCAATCTCAATGTGCTTGATTCGTGCGTGACAAACTAGATTATTAACAAGTTTCAAGTCACTCTCATTATCACCGCATAGTAGAGTAGGACCGCGCACTTCTTCATGGACGTCTTCTACTAGCCTCCTAAGCCATTTGCCTTCCCGAGCTGCCAAGGCGGAGGCCTTGTACTCTGCTTCTTTAGAAGAGATGAACACCGAATATTGCTTCTTGTTGCACCAAGAAATCTCTGGTGATCCACACATGAAGACATAACCAGATATTGAATTCCGATCGTCTGAATCTCCCCCATAATCAGCATTTGTATATCCGTGCAGGTTGAAGCCTATGTCTCTCCCATAAAGGATACCCATGCAAGAAGTAGACTTCACATACTTTAGAATGCTCCTTGCCGCCATTAGATTAGGCTCCCGAGGTTCTACTATATACCGACTTACTCCCGAAAGCATATGCAATGTTTGGCCTCATAATCTTCAAATAGATAAGGCTCCCCACCAGAGAACGGAACACTGGAGAATCTGAAAGTATCCTCCCCTCATCTCGTCGAAGCTTGATGCCAACCTCAAGAGGAATAGAGCAACTCTTCCCTTCTCGCATACTGAATCGCTGAACGGTCCGATCCGCATAGCCCTTTTAGGAAATAAGTATTCCTTTCATTCTCCTCTCCACCTCGAGTCTAAGGAAGTGGTGGAGCTCACCCAAGTCCTTCATTTAGAACTAAATGGCTAGCTCTGCCCTGAGCCTAACCACCTCCTCTTAAGAGTTCCTCGTGATGATCATATCATCCACGTATAGCAGCACCAAAACATGAAGCTCCCCCTTTTCTTGATGAACAGGCTCGAGTCTGATTCTGAGGCAGAATATCCGCAGAACTGGAGGTACTCTGCGATCTTTCCATATCATGCCCTCGGAGCCTAAAATAAACCTTAAAGGGCCTTACGGAGTTTGCAGACGTGTCCTAGATGATCTTCAGACACGTATCCGGCAGTTGAACCATGAAAATGTATTTATCAATCTCCTCATAAAGAAAGATATTCTTTAAGTTTAGCTAACACATCTTCGAGCCCTGGAAATCCACCAAAGCCATCACCACCTGAACTGAAGTCATCTTCGCTACAGTACTAAACGTATCTTCATAATCTTCTCCATACTGCTGAGAAAACCCTCAAGCTATAAGGCGATCCTTATGTCGCTCGATGCTCCCATCCGCCTTATTCTTCAGTTTGTAGACCCACTTGCATGTCACAGGACTAATGCTATAGACCTTGGGCATAAGTTTGCAAGTCTCACTCTTCCTGAGGGCAGCCATTTCCTCATCCATGGTATCTTCCCACTCCTTGACCCCAGTAGCATCTTCAAATCTAGAAGGCTCTCGCTCATCCATAAGGCCAGCAAAAAAACAAGAGACCAAGCTCACCGCGCTTCCTTCACTATAACGAGCTGGTGGTTTGACAGTCCTCTTCGTTCTCTGAAGGGTCTGACCCTTACTAACCACCTCAGCTACTTCTTCTGAATCAACTCCATTCCCAGGAAAATGTGGAGCAACGCTCCCCCTACTTCCTGAACCAAAAGCTTCTGCCTCGGATCTAGAAACACTTGGAGCTCTAGGTGACATAGGAAGCTCCACCAGAAGATCCTTAGCAGCCTCCCCCTGCTCTCCATCTGACTTGCTCTCCTGCAGCTCTATAGAGGAGCCACCTACATATGACCTTAGCTCGTCGAAGACCACATCTCTTGAAACCACGAACTTCTTCATCACTGGATCCATACATTTCCATCCCTTCTTTTGTTCATCATAGCCCATAAAGACAAGCTTCCTTACATTTGCATCCAGCTTAGTCCTGAGAGAATCTAGGATGTGAACATAGAAGGTAGATCCAAACACCCAAAAGTGTCCAACGATGGGCTTCTCCTTGAACATCATCTCAAAGAGAGCCTTCATGCTGATCGGACTTAGAGGCATCTGATTGATGACATAAGATGCACATGCCATTCCTTCTGCCCAGAAGGACCTTTGAATGCCTTCAGCATGAAGCCAGCACTTGCAGGTTTCCATCAGATGACGGATCTTTCACTAGGCTACTCCATTTTGTTGTGGAGTATGGGCACAAGTGATCTCCCTTTGAATGTCATGCTTCCTACAGAAGTTTGAGAACTCAGTTGAAAAAACTCACCTCTGTTGTATGTTCTCAACTTCTTGATTTGTAGGCCAATCTGGCCCTCCACCAACTCCTTAAACTCTATAAACAACTGGAAAGCATCTGACTTCTCCTTCATAAAGTACACCAAAGTGTACCTTGAGTAGTCATCAATCAGGACTAGCATATACCTACTACCTCTAAGGCTGGATGTGATGGTCGGCCCAATCAGATCACCATAGATACACTTCAATGGTGTTTTACATCTAGACAACGACTTGTCAAATGGAAGGTGATGAGCCTTTCCATATTGATATCCCGTGCAAACAAGATCGTCGTGGAAGGATGACAACTTAGGGAAGACTTTCACGAGGCACTTCACTACCATGACTTTCAGCTTGTCCATCCCAACATGTCCCAGCCGCTCATGTAACACCCCAATTTGTCGTAGGAGCGACGGGGATCATTTTTGGCCAAGTCAGATTTTTTTTGGTGTAAGTGACACGGGCCCCGACACGAGCGTGTCGGAGGCCGTGTCGGGCGTGTCGAGCTCGAATCGTCGAACTGGCCGTGTAGTCGACCAGTGTAGGTCGACGATGGGCGTGTGGAGGGACACGGCCTAGGACACAGGCGTGTCCCAGGCCGTGTCACTCAAGGGAATCGTCGAAGTGGTACACGGGCCGTGACACGGGCACAGACCCGGGCGTGTCAGATGTGACACGGCCGTGTCCCATGCCGTGTCACAAAGCCGTGTACCACTCTGACTGCAAAGTGTCGATTTATTGCACACGGGGGGCGTGACACGGGTCCCGACACGGGCGTGTCGCAGGCGACACGGGCGTGTCGGAGGCCGTTTCACATGTCGTGTGCTGGTTTTCGATCTGGGTCGAGACGGCGAATGAGCTACACGGCCAGGCACACGGCCGTGTGCCAACCCATGTTCGGCCCAGATTTTATAATTTGAGGCTCATCGTGGCCGTTCATTTCCTTGGCTTTGGATCCGACGGTGGGGGGCTGCTCCTGGATGGTTTTACCCGGGAATAGGGTTTAGAAACCCTCATTTTCTCTTGTGTGGTTCTCTTTCTAAAGCTAGAGAGAGGAGAGAGCAAGGAGGATGAAGAAGGGCTAGATCCGGCCGCCGGAGGAGCTTCGGAGTTCCGAATCGCGATCCGAGTCCAGATCCGCGGAGGCGACGCCGTTGCGGTGCTTTCCAACCGTATAGTTTTTGATGGCGCTGCGGAAGAATGCAAGGGTAACGATTTCTCATCCTTGGGCATGTGAAGCCCTCTTTTCCTTTGCATAGGAAGCCCACTCTCGCAAGTGAGCGAAGAGTTGGAGCGTTCCTTGGGGTAGATATGTGAAGTCCCCCTTGTGTAGAGTCCGTAAACGAAAACGGACGTAGGCATTGTGTGTGAAGCCTATCCGGACAAGTAGAGCCGGATCGGTGATGTTGCATTGCATATGAACCGGGGAAGACTCCGGGTGTTTGGGTGTTTTTCGGGTTTTCTACGTGGTAGATTGCATCAGGGAGCCTTGGAGATTAACTCCAAGGTGCACCCGGAAAACTGGGCAAAAGCGGGTTTTGCCAACACGGTGGCCGGGGAGCCAACGTGAACATAACCGGGTTATGTGATTGTTGTGGCGGAAACGGGACTCGATGAGTCTTGACCTGCGCATATGGCTTAAATTGCCGTTGCGATATGAGCACGAGTTAGGCGGAACCGTACCCGGTCTATGTCGTTCGGTAGGACCGTTGGCATGGATGAGGGTCTTCGGCGGTCTATGGCTTAAATTGTCGTGACCAAGGCAAGGAAGGCAAAATGCTCATATGGATGACCGTCCAAGAGGCGGTGGTGGATTGGGAACGTCTATGGCTTGAATTGACGTGACGTTGGCCGGTTCGCCGAGAATGTGCCCTGAGTGCACGGGGTGTGTGGCCGTGCGAGCCTACGCCTGTGTTGATGTGTGTTCACATTAATACCTATTGCCTATACCCATGAAGTGCAGGGAAAGAGCATCGCCGCCCCGATTTTGGGGGCGGGATCGTTATAATTTGGTCAGCATTGTTGACCGTTGCTATTGTTTGCCACCGGGCGGTGGTTTGTGGCTTGCAGGTGCTGCGGAGCAGAGCGGGAAATAGCGGGCTAAAGCCCTTGTTGCTGTGCCGGCCCTCAAAGTCCTAATTGCTTATGTATCTTTCCCATTTTCATGTGTGGCCGGCATGCGTGCCGAAGTTTGGAAAACACTATTTTGTTAAGTGAACAATGTAAGGCCTTAAGGCCAGTTCTCTTTTGTGTATGATTACATTCCTGAGTTGGTAGTGCACATTCATGCTTTGTAGCAGGGTTCTTATTTCTTTTGCAACTTAATAATTTGCTTCCGCTAGGTGTTGTGTAGGACGACATGATTGGTTGAATGGTTTCAACGCGTAACCAACCGGTCTGTCCGTAGTATATGGCGTCGGGCCCCGGCCGGACCTACTGCTATATGCTATGTGACGGATAGGGGTGTTACAAATTGGTATCAGACTACTGGTTTCGGTCAAGCTTAAATGAATTCGTGGACGAATTCACTTTAAGGGGTGGTGAGCACATGCGTGTGTCATCGTTATAACATGAAAAGAACCCATGAATGTCCACTTAGGAATGAAAATATACATGTTTGAGGAACCTGCGTGTTCCTATAATTGCTGTTTGCAGTAATTTTTGGGTCGCTTATCGGTGTTTTACACGATTATAGGTGACCAGAAGTGGTGCTGGGCCGTCTGAACGGCTAGGTTCTGAGGCGAGCAGTGCGCCAAGCGATGCGCCTGCAACACCTCCGTCTGCCGAGACCATTAGGTTGGTGGCAGAAGCGGTCATGGCAATGATCAATGTGCAGCCTGCAAGGCAGGTGCAGCAGCCCGCTCCTACTATGGAGCAAGTACCGCTTCAGACGGCAGAGCAAAGGAGGGTTGAGCAAGTAGTGTTGGAGCCAGAGTTGCCTCGGAGAGAAATGGAAAGACAACTGAAGCACGTGATGGGCTTTCACCCACCTGTATTCACGGGCGCAGAAACCCCGACCCAAGCAGAGGATTGGCTCTCCAGGGTCAACAGGGTGATGACTGCGACGGAAACAGAAGAGTGGCAGAAGACCATTATAGCGACGTTCCTTTTGGATGGGGACGCAAGGTTATGGTGGGAAGGCCTAGAGCTACATCAGTTGCGGGGAAGGCCGTTGGCCGAAGTTTCGATGGAGGAGTTTGCGAGACTGTTCATGGCTCGATACCTCCCCTCGGCGCAGAGGATTGCGCTAGAAAGCGAATTTCAGAAGTTGGTGCAAGGGGATTGTGCCGTTGATGAGTACCTCCACGAGTTTACTCGGTTGGGGAGATATGCTGGCGCTACCTTTGCAGACGAGGAGCGCAAGACGAGTCGCTTCTATGAAGGGCTAAGAGATGATTTAGGTTGCTACTGTCGGGGCCCAAGGCGCAGGGTTTCATGACCCTGGTCAATTCGGCCCAGTCCTTGGAGAAGGATATGAAGAATGTCCAAGCAAAGAAGGAATCCGGTAGCAAGAAAGCGGAGTTCAAGTCACCAACTACGTCGAAGTCGGGCTACCGCAGATTCTATAAGAAAGCTAAGACGTCGGGTCCAGCTGCTTCAGGTGCCTCGGGGACAACTACCAATCGAACCTCGGGCGCTTGTTTCACGTGTGGGAAGCCGGGGCACTTTGCCCGTGATTGCTGGAGTGGACGCTCAAAGTCCGAAAGGAAATAAGGAGCTACCTACGTGGAGAAGGGCAAAGCAGTGGAGTCGACCGTATCCCACTATGCTCTGACTCAGCCTAGAGTCTATAACTTGGGCCAGCAGGAGGCCATCAAGCAAGCGGATGTGGTGACAGGTATGAGTTAATTTATAGCAAGTTAGCTATAATACCGTTATCTATTGCTTGTTAGCCTAATATTGTTTGTATAGGCTTTGTTGTGATTAGCGATAGTCCGGCACGGGCACTGTTCGATACGGGAGCTTCACACTCCTTCTTGTCCGAAAGCTTTATATCGCGCATCGGAGTCCCTTCTTCGATGGCGAAGGACAAGTTGGATGTGCTGCTACCGAATGGGTGCTCGATGCGTACGGACAGGGTGTGCGCCGTAAAGGTTCACATTGGGAGCCAAGAGTTCGACTTGCTAGCGTCATTGCTACCGCTAGTAGAGTTCGACGTAATCTTTGGAATGGATTGGCTGTCAGAGCAGAAAGCTTGGATTGACTGTGACCGGAAGGAGGTCAAGCTGGGTGTAGGGCGGGAGACTACATTCGAGGGGTTAAAGGGGTCGAGCAGGATACTGATGTCTGCTCTTCAGGTGGTGAAGGCAGTTCGTGCTGGTGCAGAGCTGTTCTTTGCAATAGTGGGGGCTGTGGAGCCAAAGTCCCCGTTGGATAGCATCCCTGTGGTTTGCGAATACCCCGATGTGTTCCCAGATAGCCTTCCCGGAGCCCCACCGCAGCGGGAGATTGATTTCACCATCGAGCTCATACCGGGGGCCAAACCGGTGTCACGTGCTCCGTATAGGTTGGCGCTTAAGGAGATGGCAGAGTTGAAAGTTCAGCTAGAGGAGCTGATGGAGCAAGGATATGTGCGTCCAAGCTCGTCGCCTTGGAGTGCACCGGTCCTCTTCGTTAAGAAGAAGGACGGGAGTATGCGGCTGTGTATCGACTACAGAGAGTTGAACAAGCTGACGGAGAAGAATAAGTACCCGATCCCGAGGATTGATGATCTCTTTGATCAGTTAGTCGGATCGTCGGTATACTCCAAGTTGGACTTGAAGTCGGGGTACTATCAGCTGAGGATCAGGGAGTGTGATATCCCGAAGACGGCGTTCAGTACGAGGTATGGGCTTTTCGAGTTCACGGTCATGCCGTTTGGACTGACGAATGCGCCATCGGTGTTTATGGATCTGATGAACAGGACGTTCAGAGATTTCCTGGATCGCTTTGTGATCGTCTTTATTGACGATATTTTGGTATACTCGCAGTGCGAAGAAGACCACTTCAAGCATTTGCATTTGGTGTTGGAGACTTTGAGGAGGAATGAGCTTTACGCAAAGTTCTCCAAGTCCGAGTTCTGGCTACCCTCGGTAGCGTTCCTTGGTCATATAGTGAGTGGGGAAGGTATAGCGGTGGATCCGGCGAAGATTGTTGCGATACGGGAGTGGCCTGCGTTATCTTCTGTCGCGGAAGTCCGTAGTTTTCTCGGGCTTGCCGGATATTACAGGCGCTTCGTAGAGAACTTCTCGCGGGTAGCGTTACCTCTCACGAAGTTGACAAGGAAGGATCAGAAATTCTTGTGGACGCAAGAGTGCGTGCAAGCTTTTGAGGAGCTGAAGAGGCGGTTGACCACGGCGCCAGTGCTTAGTTCGCCGAGTGGGACCGAGGGCTTTGAGGTGTATAGCGACGCTTCGGGTAGTGGCTTGGGCTGCGTGTTGTTGCAGCATGGAAGTGTGATTGCGTATGGATCGCGTCAGCTGAAAGTGCATGAAAGAAATTATCTGGTGCACGACTTGGAGTTGGCGGCCGTGATTTTTGCACTCAAGTTGTGGAGGCACTACCTATACGGCGTAAGAGTCAATATATACACCGATCACAAGAGCCTAAAATACTTGTTGGATCAAAAGGACCTTAATATGAGGCAGAGGAGGTGGATGGAGTTCCTGGGGGACTACACCTTCAAGATACATTATGTACCCGGGAAGGGCAACGCAGTTGCGGATGCGCTGAGCCGCAGGGCTCCCGCCCGAGCCAACTGGTTGTCGGTGCATGATGAGCGGCTAGTGCGGGAGTTGGAGGAGCTTGAGATCTGTTACGTTGACAAGCAGACGAGCGCCAAAGCAATGTTAAACTGGACAGAGGTGCAGTATGACCTGGCTGACCGGGTTCGGCAGGCATTGGAGTTAGATGACTCCATGAAGGAGCTTTTGGAGGCCGCTCTGGATGGGTCAAACTCCCAGTTCTCGGTGGATGATGGTTTGTTAAGGAAGGATCATCGGTTGTGCGTCCCGCGTGGGGGTAACCTCCGGGCGGAGTTGATGTACGAGGCTCATCATACCAAGTACTCAATCCACCCAGGGAGCACGAAGATGTATCGTGATCTCAAGAAGCTGTTTTGGTGGTCGGGGCTTAAGAAAGATGTGGCATTGTACGTGGCTAAATGCCAAACGTGCGCCTTGGTGAAGGCGGAGTGCCAAAAGCCAGGAGGATTTCTGAAATCCTTGCATATACCAGAGTGAAAATTTGATGATATATCTATGGACTTTGTGCATGGGTTGCCAAGGTCGCAGAAGGGGAATGACGCCATCTGGGTGATCGTAGATCGACTAACCAAGGTGTCGCATTTCATTCCGCATAGGAAGGATGATCCAGTGGAGAAATTGGCAAAGTTGTATGTCGACAATATTGTTAGGCTGCATGGTGTGCCCCGTAGCATTGTGAGTGATCGCGATGGGCGGTTCACGTCAAATGATTGGAGGTTGGTGCAGCAGATGCTGGGAACAAAGTTAAAATTCAGCACAGCTTTCCATCCGCAGACGGATGGGCAGACCGAGAGGGTCAATAGAACGATGGAGGACATGCTCCGCATGTGTGTTCTAGACTTCGGGAAGCATTAAGAAGACCACCTTTATTTGGTGGAGTTCGCGTACAACAACAGCTACCAAGTGAGTATACAAATGGCGCCCTTCGAGGCCCTGTATGGTAGGAAGTGTCGCACGCCGTTATCGTGGCTTGAAGCGGGTGAGGCAAGGTTGTACAAGAAACAGGAGGTGGAGAGTGCTACCTCGTTAGTGCGGATCATTCGGGAGCGCTTGTTGATCGCTCAGGACCGGCAGGCGAAGTATTACAATGACAAGCACCGGAACGTGGAGTTCGCGGTAGGCGATTGGGTATACCTGAAAGTGAAGCCGTTCAAGGGGGTTTCGCGGGTGAGACGCTTGAAGAAGCTGAGCCCAAGATACCTTGGAACTTTTGAGGTTCTGGAGCGAGTCGGCGAAGCTGCATACCGTTTGAAGCTATCGGTGGATTTGAATGGATTACATGATGTGTTCCACATTTCTGTGTTGCGGAAGGCGGTGCAAGAGCCTTCGTAGGTGATCGCGGTTGACCAAGTGCCGGTGGACGAAGGGTTGACGACAAGGGTCAAGCCCGTTCGTATTGAAGATGTTGAGGTCAAGAGGCTTCGTAACAAGGAGATCCGGATGGTTAAGGTCCGATGGGATAACTGCGGGCGTGAGGAGCTCTCTTGGGAACGGGAGCAGACTATGCTCGAGGAGTACCCGGAATTATTCCGCTCAGGTACTGTTTTACGTTAAGTCTTGTTTTCCTTTATTAATTTCGTGGACGAAATTCTTTAAGGGGGGTAGAATTGTAACACCCCAATTTGTCGTAGGAGCGACGGGGATCATTTTTGGCCAAGTCAGATTTTTTTTGGTGCAGGTGACACGGGCCCCGACACGAGCGTGTCGGAGGCCGTGTCGGGCGTGTCGAGCTCGAATCGTCGAACTGGCCGTGTAGTCGACCAGTGTAGGTCGACGATGGGCGTGTGGAGGAACACGGCCTCGGACACGGGCGTGTCCCAGGCCGTGTCACTCAAGGGAATCGTCGAAGTGGTACACGGGCCGTGACACGGGCACAGACCCGGGCGTGTCAGATGTGACACGGGCGTGTCCCATGCCGTGTCACCAAGCCGTGTACCACTCTGACTGCAAAGTGTCGATTTATTGCACACGGGGGGTGTGACACGGGTCCCGACACGGGCGTGTCGCAGGCGATACGGGCGTGTCGGAGGCCGTGTCACATGCCGTGTGCTGGTTTTCGATCTGGGTCGAGACGGCGAATGAGCTACACGGCCAGGCACACGGCCGTGTGCCAACCCGTGTTCGGCCCAGATTTTATAATTTGAGGCTACATCGTGGCCGTTCATTTCCTTGGCTTTGGATCCGACGGTGGGGGGCTGCTCCTGGATGGTTTTACCCGGGAATAGGGTTTAGAAACCCTCATTTTCTCTTGAGTGGTTCTCTTTCTAAAGCTAGAGAGAGGAGAGAGCAAGGAGGAGGAAGAAGGGCTAGATCCGGCCGCCGGAGGAGCTTCGGAGTTCCGAATCGCGATCCGAGTCTAGATCCGCGGAGGCGACGCCGTTGCGGTACTTTCCAACCGTATAGTTTTCGATGGCGCCGCGGAAGAATGCAAGGGTAACGATTTCTCATCCTTGGGCATGTGAAGCCCTCTTTTCCTTTGCATAGGAAGCCCGCTCTCGCAAGTGAGCGAAGAGTTGGAGCGTTCCTTGGGGTAGATATATGAAGTCCCCCTTGTGTAGAGTCCGTAAACGAAAACGGACATAGGCATTGTGTGTGAAGCCTATCCGGACAAGTAGAGCCGGATCGGTGATGTTGCATTGCATATGAACCGGGGAAGACTCCGGGTGTTTGGGTGTTTTTCGGGTTTTCTACGTGGTAGATTGCATCAGGGAGCCTTGGAGATTAACTTCAAGGTGCACCCGGAAAACTGGGCAAAAGCAGGTTTTGCCAACACGATGGCCGGGGAGCCAACGTGAACATAACCGGGTTATGTGATTGTTGTGGCGGAAACGGGACTCGGTGAGTCTTGACCTGCGCATATGGCTTAAATTGCCGTTGTGATATGAGCACGGGTTAGGCGGACCGTACCCGGTCTATGCCGTTCGGTAGGACCGTTGGCATGGATGAGGGTCTTCGGCGGTCTATGGATTAAATTGTCGTGACCAAGGCCAGGAAGGCAAAATGCTCATATGGATGACCGTCCAAGAGGCGGTGGTGGATTGGGAACGTCTATGGCTTGAATTGACGTGACGTTGGCCGGTTCGCCGAGAATGTGCCCTGAGTGCACGGGGTGTGTGGCCGTGCGAGCCTACGCCTGTGTTGATGTGTGTTCACATTAATACCTATTGCCTATACCAATGAAGTGCAGGGAAAGAGCATCGCCGCCCCGATTTTGGGGGCGAGATCGTTATAATTTGGTCAGCATTGCTGACCGCTGCTATTGTTTGCCACCGGGCGGTGGTTTGTGGCTTGCAGGTGCTGCGGAGCAGAGCGGGAAATAGCGGGCTAAAGCCCTTGTTGCTGTGCCGGCCCTCAAAGGCCTAATTGCTTATGTATCTTTCCCGTTTTCATGTATGGCCGGCCTGCGTGCTGAAGTTTGGAAAACACTATTTTATTAAGTGAACAATGTAAGGCCTTAAGGCCAGTTCTCTTTTGTGTATGATTACATTCCTGAGTTGGTAGTGGACATTCATGCTTTGTAGCAGGGTTCTTATTTCTTTTGCAACTTAATAATTTGCTTCCGCTAGGTGTTGTGTAGGACGACATGATTGGTTGAATGGTTTCAACGCGTAACCAACCGGTCTGTCCGTAGTATATGGCTTCGGGCCCCGGCCGGACCTACTGCTATATGCTATGTGACGGATAGGGGTGTTACAGCTCATGCCAGATAGCTGCACTATTATTGGCTCTCATTCAATCAATATAGGAGCTTGTTGATAACACAAACAAGTCCCTCACCCTTCTCCCTACATGAGAATGTCAGCCTTAACCGCTGACACATTACGGAGAAACTTCACTTCTGTTGGACCAAATAGAATGCGATAGCCCACATCAACCGCATTGGTCACAGATAAGAGGTTCTTCTTCATGCCCGTTATATGATAGACACTCCTCAACGTAAGTGGACCATTATCACTACCCAAAGAAACTACACCCTCCTTATATACTGCATGAACAGTATCATCAGCGGTTATGATAGCTTTGTTTCCTGAGAATGTCCACAGAGAGGAGAACTTTGACTCACCACAGGTGAGGTGTTGACCACACCCTGACTCCACGATCCAGTCATCTTGGTAGTCGGCGGTGCACAAAGCATCGACACATGTGCCCATCATGAAAGCACTTCCCCATTCAGCTTCCTTAACAATGAACTTATCCTCCTCCTTATCTGAAACATAGCAAGGCTATTGCTTGACCTTGCAATCTCTTCTGAAGTATCCTGGCTAGTTTCATCTGAAGCACTTAAGCCACTCCTTATTCTTCTTCCAATCTTGCTTAGGATCAATGCTCTCCTCTTGCTGATATGAAGTAGAAGGTCCCTCACCGGCATTAGACTTCTTCTTCTTCTCCCACCTCTTGTTCTTCCCTGAAAAGAGTGCCTTACTGCCTCCTTTAGAGAAAGTGACTCCAGCCATCTGCCTTGCCAAGCTCTCCTGCTAAGCCCGCAGGTTCTCCAGCTCCAACAAAGATGGCTGAGTGGCCCAGACTTGAACTGAAGTGACAGAGGCTACATATTCCTTATGTAAGCTACAGATTATGTGCCTCTTAATCTTTGCCTCAGAAATAGGCTCATTAGGGTCCAGCGTTGAAATCTCAGTGCATATGTTCTTCATTTTCAAGAAGAACGTTGAGATGGGAAGACGACCTTAAGTGGCCCTTGCCAACTCATTCTCAAGAAACTATAGCCGAGCTACATTCTTTCTATTGAACAACCCATCAAAGGAAGTCTAAATATCTGCAGCAGACCCATAACCAATGATGTGGTCAAAGAGCTCCAATTAAATAGCCCGCTTGAGAGGAAACTCAGCTTTGGCATTTGTCTATCTCCAAGCTTTCACTGCATCAGCACTAGCACCCGCAATAGCAGTAACCTCCTGCTTTTCATCTCCTTCGATGACTTCCCAATGGTCCTCGCCCAACAGATAACTCTACATACAAGACTTTGACTTCTTTAGTTAGTAGGTGTAAGGAGTTCGATTCCATGACCCTTGCATAACCTCCTTCCATTGCAGACTATTTGGTTACTTAGACTCTCAGAAGCAGACAAGCAACTATCGGTTGATCACTGCTCAGCCTATGATCCCTCTGATACCATGAAAATTTTTGTAAAAGCGAAAAACAGGACACTAGGCATAGGAACACTCAACCACACTGAGCTCAAGCAAGCCAAAAAAACAACTAGAAGAGCAAGAGTCTTGTACTAATCAAAAATATCTTTACACAGAGAGGCATATATAGAGAGACATGATTGCTAATGTATCTAATGGAGCACAAAAAATACAAGTTGAAAACAAACTGCGCTATCTCAAGAAGTAATCGTCAGCTCTACTGCTAACGACTAAGGAGTCCACTAAAACTGCTTGGTCGCAAGACCGCAATAAGCCGCGCAGACTACCCGTTATTTCAGTGATGTTGTGTTGGAACTCAGTTCGGGCGGTAAGCCGAACTAGTCACCGCGGTTTGTCCAGCCAGCCTTCTAGCGGGTAGACTCAGCGGGCTGCTAGGATGATTTAGTATATTGGAAATCAGTTCGAGCGGTTAGCCGAACTAGCCGCAACGGCCTGTCCTATCGGTCTTATAATCGATGTCCTCAGCAGACTGTTTGGTTGATGTTTTTAGTAGAAGCCACAGTGTTCTGTACAGTGTGCACCTCAGCAGTTAGGTGACAAGCCGCAACGGTCTTCTGAAGTCGTGAAGCTCTGGTCCAACGCTATCCTCTCAGTGGTCTGGTGGCAACCCGTGGTAGGCGGTCAGATGTCTTGCTGCAGCTTCACCGTAATGGTTAGCCGCACTGCGGATTGTTGGCTATCCGCAGGTGCGGCTTAGTGGCTTGTCTAGCGGCCTTTCTCTTGTGTCTGGAGGTTGTAATGTTATGGCTTGTACAGTTAGAGGTTTGTGTATGTCAAACCGCTCAGTCCACTCGGCTTGTATTTAGTCCCACATCGTGTGTTGCATTCTCTCATCTCCCCTATTTTCTATAGATAAGGGGGCACACCTATGTATTACTTGCTTTTTTGGAGCAATAAAATTTACGGTTATTTACCTCTTATTCGCATTTCTTCTCATTTTTTCACTTGGTATCAGAGGGAAACCGGTCCTTTTGCTCCAAAATTGTTTCGCGCTTGTTGTGGTTTGTTTTTTGAGACAGTGCGGGTTATCCTTTTTTGTCCCTCCCTTCTTCCAGTTTTGTCCGGCTTCTTCCCTCCCATTCTTGCTTTCTAGTCGCGTTATTTCCCCTTATTCGCACGGTCTCATGCTCTTCTTCCTTTTGTAAGGATTCTCTGCCCTTAGGTCGCAGCATTTCCCCTGCTGTTGGTGTGTGGACACCGAGACCGGGCGGCTTGTTCTTTCTATTTGCGCGGATTCCTCTCTGGTTGCCTGACTATGTGGTTTCTGCTTTGTCCGCGCGGCTTGTTTGCTTTCTTCATGGATACTTCATCGTCTTCTGCGACGCTCCCTGCTCCTTTCTCTCATTCTTCTCCCTCTATTTCTTCTTCGGGTAATTTGGGTACTTTGTCCAAGCTTACAAGCCCAAATTATCCTGACTGGAGTGTATCTTTTGTCTTCCTTTTACGTTCTCAACATAAATGCTCTCACTTGACTGATGACCCTCCTCCTATTGGCTCTGTTGCTTATGATTATTAGGACGCTTCTGATGCCTTGGTCCGTACTTGGTTGGTGATGAGTCTGATTTATATAGGGGTTTTCGGACTCATCTGGGCTTATTTTCTTGCATGTGCACTACTATTTAAATTGGAAAAGTTATATTTTTGTTTAGATCTTCACTTGACAACATAGTGCATTGTTTTAGTCTTGGGTGTGTAATTACGCATTCTTTTGTTGGGGGTAAGCACATGGTGCTCCCCATGGTTCTTTTTTTTATTTTATGCTTTTTTTAGTGCTGGGGGCTTGTGCTCCAGTTTTGGTTTTTGCTATGTAGGTGGTGCGTTTTCCCCAAGGCAGGAATTCTGATTTGTGGAAAACGCACGGTCGTGCATTCCCTTAGCGTATGGTTTCTTCATAAGCGTGTGTTTTACTTAGTCGATTGGATCTCGGCACATTTCGTCGAGATGAGATTGAAGATTAATAACGCACGGTTTTGGCCAAACCGTGCGAGAAGGAAACGCACGGTTTTCCTATACCTTTTGTTTTGGCACCATTCTGGGGTAAATCGTGTGATTTGTTCACGCACGGGCGGCAGCGCCCGTGTGCGAGTAAAACGCACGGTTCCACTGTTTTCTCCTGCATTCCTGCGCTCTATGTTTACCCGTGCGATTTCCTTCGCGCATGGGTAGAAGTGCCCGTGCACGAGTAAAACGCACGGGTCAATGCATCATCATCCACGATCCAGATCTGAAAGTTAATAACGCACGGTTAGCGTACGGTCGTGCGCGGGACCATACGTGCCTATTTTTCTGACCCGTTCCTATTTAAAGCGCAGATTTTCCACCATTTGAGAGAGCTCTCTTCTAGCCATTCCTTCCTCGCTTTTAGGGCGAAAACTCCGCCATTCCACCAAGGGGAGGTGCTCCAGGCAAGCTTTCACCGCCAAATCCAAGTCGGAGCTTCCTCTTAGCCTCCTCCTTTATCCTTGAGCTTCAAGAAGAGTTTTGACTTAGCTTTCTCCATCAAGCTAAGAGAAGTTTGTGCCATCCTCCATCGGCCCGTGACACGAAGAAGGCGGGTCCATTGGGAGTGAGTGACATCCTCCTCTACCCCGGAAGAAGTTGAGGACCGAGCTAGGATGCGGATTGACAACCCGACGAATCCTACAGTGAATCCTCAGCAAGACTTTTGATCCGGTCGATTTCGCACACCTTTCTGCTCTTGTTGTTGGATAGTATAGTTGATCTCTTATATATGATGAAGTTGTTCTTCTTTTGATAAACATATGTATACAATCATGCCTATGTGATTTCATATTTATGTTATTTGCTTGAGGTGCGCCTTTATTTTCCATCATCCACCACATCCGGTTTTGTCGCACTAGCCATTGATAGTGGCGTGCGTAGTGAAGAAGTGCTCTCAAACCTCATTCCACCGTTCTCACCACCTCATCCGCAAGCCTACTCGTCCATCCGCCAAGCGATTCGGTGCATGGCGGCCCGTGTAGTCTTCCCTCTCGCCTGGCAAAGCGATGCATAGAGGCATTGCATAGGAGTAGTTGTTAGTGCTTTATTTTCTTTTTGCGCAACCATCGAAACCCCCCTTCGTTTGCTCCAACCTAAGGACTTCAATCTCAAGTCCTCCTCCATATTAACTCCCCCCTTACTGTGTTCCCTTGAGATAAATACTTTGGGAAACTCGCCCATTTTATATTACTTGTACGACTGGTACATTTGTTGTTCAACGCATCACGTTTTTTGCGCAGTTGTCGGGGATCGAACCCGGGTCACCCGCGTGACTGGCGGGAATACTCACCACTATACTACAACGACTTATCTCGGCTTATTTTCTTGCATGTGCACTACTTTATCAATTGGAAAAGTTATATTTTTGTTTAGATCTTTAATTGACCACATAGTGCATTGTTTTAGCCCTTGGATGTGCAATTGCGCATTCTTTTGTTGGGGGTAAGCACATGGTGCTCCCCATGGTTCTTTTGTTTATTTTAAGCTTTGTTTTGGTGCAGGGGGATTGTGCTCTAGTTTTGGTTTTTGCTGTGCAGGTGGTGCGTTTTCCCCAAGGCAGGAATTCTGATTTGTGGAAAATGCATGGCCGTGCGTTTCCTTAGCGTACGGTTTCTTCGTAAGCGTGAGTTTTACTTGGTCGAGTGGATCTCGACACATTTCATCGAGATGAGCTCGAAGATTAATAACGCGCGATTTCATCCAAACCGTGCAAGAAGGAAGCGCACGGTTTTCCTGTACCTTTAGTTTTGGCACAATTCTGTGGTTAATCGTGCAATTTGTTCATACACGGGCGGCAGCTCCCGTGCGCGAGTAAAACGCACAGTTCCACTATTTTCTCCAGCATTCCTACGCTCTGTGTTTACCCGTGCGATTTCCTTCACGCACGGGCAGAAGTGCCCTTGCGCGAGAAAAACACACGGGTCAATTCATCTTCATCCACGATCCAGATCTGAAAGTTAATAATGCACGGTTAGCGCACAGTTGTGCGCGGGACCGTGCGTTCCTATTTTCTGACCTGTTTCTATTTAAAGCGCAGATTTTCCACCATTTGAGACAGCTCGCTTCCAGCCATTCCTTTAGCGTTTCTAGGGAGAAAACTCCGCCGTTCGACCAAGGGGAGGTGCTCTGGGGAATTTTTCACCGCCCAATCCAAGCTGGAGCTTCCTCTCGGCCTCCTCCTTCATCCTTAAGCTTCAAGAAGAGTTTTGACTTATCTTTCTCCATCAAGCTAGGAGAAGTTTGTGCCATCCTCCACCGGCTTGTGACACGAAGAAGACGGGTCCATTGGCAGTGAGTGACAGGCTCCTCTATACCGGACAAAGTTGATGACCGAGCTAGGACGCGGATTGACAACCCGACGAATCCTACCATGGATCCTCAACAAGACTTCGGATCCGATCGATTTCGCACACTTTTCTTATCTTATTGTTGATAATATAGTTGATCTCTTGTATATGATGAAGTTGTTCTTATTTTGATAAACATATTACACAATCATGTCTATGTGATTTCATATTTATGTTATTTGCTTGAGATGTGCCTTTATTTTCCATCATCCACCACATCCAGTTTTGTCGCATTAGCCATTGTTAGTGGCGTGCGTAGTGAAGAGGTGCTATCGACCCTCATTCCTCCGTTCTCACCCCCTCATCTGCAAGCCTACTCGTCCATCCGCCTAGAGATTTGGTGCATAGTGGCCCGTGTAGTCTTCTATCCCACCTGGCAAAGCGATGCATAACAGCATTGCATAGGAGTAGTTGTTAGTGTTTTATTTTATTTTTCCACAATCATAAAAACCCCCCTTCGTTAGCTCCGACCCAAGGAATTCAATCTCAAGTCCTCCTCGATATTAACTCCCCCCTTACTGTGTTCCATTGAGATTGATACTTGGGGAAATTCGCCCATTTTATATTACTTGTGTGACCGGTACACTTGTCGTTCAACGCATCAAGTTTTTGGCGCCCTTGCTGAGGATCGAACCCAGGTCACCCGCGTGATAGGCGGTAATACTCACCACTATACTACGACGACTCATTTGGGCTTATTTTCTTGTATGTGCACTACTTTTTAGATTGGAAAAGTTATATTTTTGTTTAGATCTTCACTTGACCACATAGTGCATTGTTTTAGCCCATGGGTGTGCAATTGCGCATTCCTTTGTTGGTGGTAAGCACATGGTGCTCCCCATGGTTCTTTTGTTTATTTTGTGCTTGTTTTGGTGATGGGGGCTTGTGCTCCAGTTTTGGTTTTTGTTGTGCAGGTAGTGCGTTTTCCCCAAGACATGAATTCTGATTTGTAGAAAATACACGGTCGTGTGTTTCCATAGAGCACAGTTTCTTCGTAAGCGTGAGTTTTACTTGGTTGAGTGGATCCCGACACATTTCGAAGCTCGAAGATTAATAACGTACAGTTAACGCACGGTTTCGGCCAAACCGTGTGAGAAGGAAACTCACAGTTTTCCTGTACCATTCGTTTTGGCACCATTCTGTGGTAAATCGTGCGATTTGTTCACGCACGGGCGCCAGCACCCGTGCATGAGTAAAATGCACGGCTCCACTTTTTTTCTCCTGCATTCATGCGCTCTGTGTTTACACGTGCGATTTCCGTCGCGCACGGACAGAAGTGCCCGTGCGCGAGTAAAATGCACAGGTCAACGCATCTTCATCCGCAATCCAGATCTGAAAGTTAATAACGCACGATTAGCGCACAGTCGTGCGCGGGACCGTGCGTGCCTATTTTCCTGGCCTGTTTCTATTTAAAGCACAGATTTTCTGCCATTTGAGAGAGCTTGCTTCCATCCATTCCTTCCATGTTTCTAGGGCAAAAACTTTGTCGTTCCACTAAGGGGTGGTGCTCCGGGCAAGCTTTCACCGCCAAATCCAATCCGGAGCTTCCTCTCGCCCTCCTCCTTCATTCTTGAGCTTCAAGAATAGTTTGAGTTAGCAATATAGAAGGAAATATAGATGCGGTCACTCTATTGGGTTTTGAGAAACTTCAGCAAGGTGGCTAAGAGCTTGATGAATCCATAACCTAAAAAACACACGAAATTCTTCAGTCAAAAATTGGAAAAAAAAAATATGTTTCTAGATCCTACCGCGGAGCGGTAATCTGTTACCGTCGCACGGTAGCGTGACGGACTACAACCCGACTTCTTGTATTGCACCCATCCGTCGTATAGTATATGATAGAAGGTCCGGTCGGGGCCCGACGCCATATACTACAAACAGGTAAGGAGATTACAAGTTGTTTCCAAATCCAAGTTCACTTATGAACGCACCCTAACTCAGAGCATTCTAGCGGAAGCATTTTAGTTTATGAACCCATACCGTACAAGAATGTCCACTACACAACAAAAATGATATATACAAAACATATGTTTTGGTCATTGCCTTATTACAATTATTTCCTTTTACAGCATGTGGTTTCATACTTTGGCACGCAGGCCGGTCATACATGAAAATAGTAAATGTTCGCCTTTTGGGCCTTCAAGGGCCAGCCAATTACAGCATATGGGCTTCAACCCGCTACTTTACACTTAGCTCTACGGCACCTGCAAAAAAGGGCCCACCAAAACATGGCAAACAAAGCAACAGTCAGCATTTTGTTGACCCATTTATAACGATCCCACCCCTTACTTGGGCGGCAATTCTCCATCCCTACAAACAAGGCATCATATATATTATGGAGTTTACAAAGTGCACTTTATGCACCATTCATCACAGAAGTTGGCTCAACGGCCACACGCTCCGTGCACTCAGGGAACATTTTTGGTGTCTACGACTTCCTGTATTTCACCACCGTTAACTTTGTCATTAAGAGGTCCTTAACTTGACGACTATATCATTCAAAGGTAATTAACTTAACGGCTAACTGCCCATTCAGAGGTACTTAACTTAACGACTTTGTTGTTCAGAGGTACTTAACTTGATGGCATAGTAATTGGCCTTCACGACACAATTCGTTCTTTTTCCATTTCAGGCCGGTACCCACCATTGCTGGGCAATTTAAGCTCACATCTATGCATACAGTGACCCCCAAATATCTTCAAGATAGGTCACACAAATTTCCACTGAGTCTTCTCCAGCACGTAAATTAAACATCACCAATCCAGACCAGCTTGTCCAGATGGGCTTCTCACAGCATGCCTATTCCGTACTCTACATTTCCGGATCTAAATGTAGGAATATATGGGGATCACACTGATCTTCCCATTGGAATCTACCATTTTTCACTTTTTGGTGAGGGGATCCATGCAAATATGCATATTGAGGACTTCACTTATCCGGGAGAAACTCGTTACCCTTGTTGTTCTCTTTGGAGCTATGACGAAGCTTTTCTATGCGGATGTAAAGGAACACGTCGCTCTCCTCTTCACGGATCTAGCTTCGTCTCTTGATTCCAGCCACCAAATTTTCTCCAGCAACTTCAAGTTCCACCCAAACCCTAGCACCAACCAAAATTTGTCTGCTCTAGAACTAGGAAGCAAGGAAGAGAGAGAGAGAGAAAAAAGGAAATGATAACCTCCTCAATCTATCCCTCTGTAGATATGGCCTCTGGATTTACCCCATCCATACGATCTCTTTACATCAAAAGAACACAATGGCTCGAGTTTGAGCTGATAAAGTCAACCACCACTCAGTGGTCGTACACCAGCCACCTAACACGAGTCTCCACTTAGGCGACATCTTAATTCGACAATTCGTCGAACGGGGCTTAACACCGCTCAGCTCTGCTCGACGATTTCGTCGAGCTCTGCACAACATTTTCATCGAGCTCTGCTCAACAATTTCATCGAGTTCTACTCGACATTTCGTCGATCTCTGCTCGACATTTCGTCGAGCTCTGCTCGACGTTTCGTCCAGCTCTGCTCGACTATTTTTGTCCAACTCAGGTCAATTCTTATCCTGTTACTTTTTGGGGTGTTACACTTCCTTCATCGAATCTTCCCCAAAACTCCGTCTTTTCAAGATTTCCACTCAAAAATGGGTAGAGGAGAGAGATCTAAGCTCATACAAAGTAGATCGGGGAAAACAAATGAGATCTGGGGAGGAAAATCACAAATCAAACATGGAAAATGGTTGAAATCTCCCTAGATTAGGTTTCAATCCCCGATATCACAAAACTCAATTTTTAAGAAAATCATTCACTTGAAAAATGATAAGGGAGCAAGATCCAAGCCTATATAAGAGAGATCTGCGAAAAAGACCATGATCAGTGGAGAAAATTTACATATCAAACATGAAAATCATCATGAAACCTCCACGGATCGCGTCCAAAATGTCTTGAAATCTACGACCTACACTTCCAAAGATTATCGCACTATGAATTAAAAGGAAAAAGGAGAGGAGAATACCTTGATCGTGGATGTACTAGCAAAAGATTGTAGGCGGAGGAGTGAGATCAAGCGAGTAAAAGTGATGAACTGGGTCAAAACCAGTCATATATATATCCTAAAGCTACCGTGGCGCGGTAACTATACCGCCCGCGGTAGCACTCTTTTTCATACTATTTCCTGACTTCATACTATACTGCCCGCGGTAGCCCAAATATCTTCATTACTTTGTTAATATAAACTACAACACAAGTTTCACTCTGGTGTGTCTCACAATAGCGGGGGTGTAGATGCGTGTGCTTTAGAAACGCTAACCTGTAAACCACGTCTTATCCTTAACCGGGGAGGATTCCAGTGGGTGCTTGCATGGCGCTAGGAGGAAAGATTGTTTTGTTGAGCGGGTTATTCTGTATGCACATGGGATTAACACCCTACCCTATGGCATTTGTGCAGCTCCTCATGCCCATCCATCACTTTGTACAGGGCAAGGGTACTGACATACTTCTGGGTCATTTGTATCTTGCGTATCCTCTTAATGGTCTATATGCATGGCACAAGTAGTATTTCATATCTCATTATCATGTTTGCCAATATCTTGCATACTACTCTATTTTGATGTTTCTTTTTTTATATTGTACTAGCTATTCGTGTTGTTACTTTGAGCGTGTTTGAGTGTTCCCTTTATTTTGTTTTTTGTTTTGTCTTGCATGTGCTTTTTTTTTGCTAAATCAAAAAATACAAATATATATATATAACACAATAAATCAATAAAAAACTGTGGAGTGATCACTCTTAGAACACACATGACTAGAACTTAAAGCAAACGTTTTTGTATAATGTTTGAGTTAGGCATGTTAATCCTTGTGAACATTTTCTACCTATATCATGATGTGTCAAATCTATAGGTGCTTAGCTACTGAGTGCGACTAGATATGATAGTGTTCGTTGACTATGCCTCAAGGTATGTGTGAGAATTTAGGTAACGGAATGACTGTACACTATTAACACATCCCTATACAGAGCACTCTTGTAGAAATTATATGCTTACAAGCTATGACTCGTGATATTGTGTCTACCACGTCAGAAATACATTGAATAATCAATTTCTTGATCCATATGCGCCTCTACAAAGGGTAGAACTTTGGGACAAACCTCTAGTTGTCAAGTCATGTGTATATAAATTAAAGTGTATCTATCTATGTGGTTATATTTCGATTGATTTGGGGTAATTGGAATTCAAATGCTAAAATTGATAGCTCGACGCGTATAAATACAAAACTGATGAATGTTATCTAGCCTTGTCTCAAGGATATCTCCCAAGCACTACTCACTCCTCCTGATAAGTCTTTATGAGCATTGTGTGGATGAGAACCTTGGTCAAAAAAATCATTTTGATCTTGTGCACACACTAGAACCTTAAGCTTAGTGCCCCTAGTTCTAGCCTTAGTATTACATAGATAGAAATGTGATGTGCTTATTCATGTTATTTCTCTCACGATAAAATATTGAATTATTGAGATAAACCATGTAATGACTGTTAACTCTACTTGATGTTTGTCTTCTGATGTTATACGTACACATGTCGTTGCTCTCTCTAACACTTCCATGCATTAGAATTAGACAAAAACAACATTATTTGTCCATAGCACGTAAGTTCTAGCACACGATTTTTATTCGTGACTTTTACAATGTTCCTCTGTATTCATTCTATAACTCTTATAGTATTGTACTCTAAATTATTATGTGCTTAGTTTACCCGTGTTGTCCAATCTTTTGTAACTCTAAATGCTTATTTAAAACTATTTCGATACATACTGCATTTCGTTTCTCCTGTGCATATGCATGTTTGTTTTGTTTTGGTCTGACCTATCCCCTTTCGATAATATCAAAAGTGGGAGAATATATTGACCATGAGTAATATATTGGAGCATTGATTTGGTCATGAACGGGATTTAATAGATTGTCATGAGTAATTGTATTGGGAAGATCACATGTAGGGGGTGCTTATTACGGTGTGTGCTTATAGATAGGGGAGCACGTAGAACACGTATTTAGGGGGTGCAAATGTGAAAGGGAAGTTATATGTATCACACAACCTAACTTTATAATCTGTAAAGATTATCTCTTATATGTGTTCTATCATGCATATTATTATTATATCTCATGAATGGAATTTGATATTATCAAAATGGGGAGTTTGTTGGAACCGACAGTTTACATATACTTAGTTTGATAACATCAAATCCTATGTTGTATTTGATCACATCTTGTGTTTGGTAGAGTGTGCAGGGTTACAAGTTCTAGCGATGCAAGAAGCACTTCTCTGGCACCTACCGCCGAGCGGTAGTAGCTACCGTCGGGCGGTAGCCTGAAATAAATGGACACGACACTCGGGTTTCTACCATGCTACGCTAGTCCTATCGCCCATGCTAGCTGGAGGAATTATTTCAGTTAGAGGCTCAGGAAGCTACCGTCAGGCGGTAACAGTATACCGCGCCGCATTAGCCACTCAATGATCGTCAAAATGCCTGGGCTACCGTATGGCATTACCTTCCTACCGCGCTGCGCTAGCATTGAAAAAAGGAAAATATTTGTTTTGAATATTTTTTCCAATTTTACAGGACAACTATCACATTAAGCACGTGTAGCTACCGTCGGGCGCTAGCCTTACTGCCGGCGGTAGCTAATTTTCACAAAGACGTATAACAGGCATATCATTTTCAGTATTTCTAACTAAGATGAAAGAGACTCAGTTCTTTGAATCCAAGGGTTCGGCCGCCTCTCTGTGGTACATTCTACCGTCTTCATCGAAGAAAAAGAAAACCTCCTCCCTCCCGTTCGCACATGAAGAACTCCGGCAAACCAAGGACTACAACGACTGCGAAGAGCCGATCGGTTGCGAGCACACGAAGATCTCAAGAACCGATCGCAGATCGCTCAACGGTGGAATCATCAAGAGGGAGATTTAATCTTAAAATCTTTTAAATTTTTATTGTACTCTTTTCTTTTCTCTATACTCTTGTTGTGAGGGAAATCGATCGGGGACGGTCGTCAGAATCCGGGAAGGATTTCGTGAGAAATCGTCCTGGGGAAGGGACTTCCCGGATTCCGTGAGAAATCGTCCTGGGGAAGGGACGTCCAGATCGGGTGATCTAGTGGGGCTCTAAGACCCTTCCTTGTGTGAAGGTGAAGAGCCGGCTTGAAGACCTTTCTTCGAGGGAATGTGAGAGAGCCAACTGGTTCGATGAGTGCGTCGGTGTCACAACCCGCATTTTCTCCGCATTAAAGATATATAAGAGTAAGGGAAAATGTGCATCATGATGCCACATCAACAGGGGATTACTATGAATGCTCGGGCAAGACTCCTACTTGACATATAAAGAAAGATTTTTAAGTTATTTAGAGAGAAAAAATCCAGTTTAAGTTAAACAATTAGTTGTATCCCTCGTCTTAGTGGCTCATCTAGTCCATCGGGAAAATAGTTATACGCGGTGAAAAATACTTCTTTTATGAGGTTAAACATCCTACATGAGTGTAGACATCCCCAATGAACAACTCATGTTATACAAGACCCTAGATTTATAATAAGTATATCTAAAAGTCTTTACGCTAACCAGAAAGTAATGTGTTCATTTTGAAAGAGATGACATGTATGATATACTAATAATAGGGTTTTATAAGTTGAAAATATCTAACATGCAATCCTAGCATAAAACATCCCAGAGAGCAAGTAGTCCAATTCATCAAAAAAAGACAACTAGCAACGAACAAGGTATCCAAAATCAACTATCATGTAAGCGTCAACAACCTCACATGAACCCATATAAAATATAAGTATATCTGAACCAAGTAAACAAACTAAAGAAACAAACTACCTCATAATGGCAAGGTGAAAACCACAGCCAGCACTGTTGCATAGGAACTCAAAAACAAGCTCCACTACCTGCTAAAGCTCTGAACCTAAGGCATTCCAAATACAGAACACCTCAGCAAGAAGGTACAAGCAGTGGCAGAAAAGTAAGCCAAAAAGTAAATAAAGGTCAAAAGGGGTACCAACCCAAGACCAAAAGTACTGAAGTAAAGTACAGAAGTAAAGTAACAAAATCGGAAACATAGAACTTACGTGAATCATCACGTACAACAAATCACACCAGATGCACAAGGATAAAAAAGTGGAAAGTATGATTAAATCATAAGAAAGAATACTCAAAACTTTATTAGCCACATGTGGTCAACTCTACCCAAAAACACAGGCGAGTTGGTCACAAATCTGGAAACACCCTCACAGATATATAATATCCGTCTAACTGCGGGGGAGACTCATACACTCCACCATTCACCGCAGACCCCCAAACACCCGGTAGAGTTCCATAAGGTACTAATAAAGGAAACAAACCTTGCGGCGGTGGATTCGCCCACTAACACCGACAACAAAGAAAACCATGATATAAATCTCAGACATCGCAGAGGTGGTTACGTCCACTAACACCCGCAACCAGAGAAATCATGATATATCTCAAGACTAGGCACATCAAATTCTACTAGACATTTCTAGATTAAGAAGAGGTTATCAACCATTAGGAAGGATTTACAATCCTAGAAAAATTCAAACGCGTTCTACACAATAGATGGGGGAGATTAAAGCTAACAATACAACATTTCATCAAATCACTACAACGCTACAAGGTTGAATTGTCATGACAAGAATTTATAATTTCAAGAGTATTCTAAGGGAAGATTAAATATATCTACAAATTGGAAAGACAAAAGTGCAGAAAGATTAAAGAATAAAAAGGTTAATTGTTTCCCTCAACATATCTAACAAGAAATGGCCGAGATTAAGGTTAGGGCCAAAACCCCAAACAATAAAAACTCAAGAAAAGGGGAAGATTTTTCCATGATGACGAAGCTCTCGCTGAGAGCTTTTCGGGGGTATGATCGGTTCAAGATTCTGAGCACCGGAGCACCGTCGGTGACCACCAGAAGGATCACGGAAAAACTTTCTCTCTCTCGCTCACGCCGCTCTAGTTCGGGAGATAGATAGAAATTCGGTCGGCTTAAAGAGGAATAATATATATATATATATATATATATATATACTAGATGAAGTATTAGAATAACTACACTTAAGGAGACGAACCAGGGTTGGCTGAACCGAGAATCTCGAAATGAAGAGCGGATTACTCGATTGGAAAGAAGGTTCTCGAGTACAAAAAGATAGTTCTCGAGAAAAAGAATGCTTTCTCGAGAACAAGGGTAGATCTCGAGTACTACTTCTCGAGAACAACGCAAGGCTTCTCGAGAACTAAAATGACTTCTCGAGTACAAGGTATGCAGTACTCGAGTACAGAAGAAGTGTTACTCGAGTACAGAAGAAGACATCTTGGGAACTAGAAATGATTACTCGAGAACAATAAAGTCCTTCTCGAGAACTACAGGACGGATTTCTCGAGAGCTAAAAGGGCTTCTTAAGAACAAAAAAGGAAGGTCAACCCCATTCGACAAATTATGCTTGGAGTTCTTCGAACACAAAACCCGTTCGACAAATTCTGGTCGGAGTTCGTCGAACCCAGAACCGCTCGATGCTTCGTCGAGCTCAGCTCGACTTTCGCTGAACACAAAGTAAAAAACCCGATCGACGAATTCTGCTACTAGTTCATCGAACCCAGAATCGCACGACGCTTCGTCGAGCTAAGCTCAACATTCGTCGAGCTCTGCTCGACGCTTCATCGAGCTCACCTCGACGCTTCATCGAGCTCCGCTCGACGATCATCGACCTCTGATCGACACTTCATCAAACTCCAAGCAGCGCCCAAAAATCTGCGCCTCCCGCCTCAGGTCGACAAATACCTACCCTAAGGAGGGCCTCCCGAGAATCAAAGCAGCATAAGGCTTAAAATAATTAAAATAATTTATTATATTCAGAATATTTCGAACAAGGAAAAAATAAGAGTTCAAAACAAATCCCAAATGCAACCAGCCAAGCTCAAGCGTGGACAACCCGAGAATCTGATGCACCAATCCTGAGATATAATCATCAAATGCTTAAGAAAAATCATCACAAAGATCCAAACATGCGCCGAGACTCCAAAAATGCTCGGACAGCAATAAAACTGGACAAGTCAAAAAAATTTTCAAAACTGCACCCCTTTCAATCAGGGAAAACATGCAATCCAAATCAAAATCCCAAAATCTGGTCAAACAGACCCAACGGACGCGAATACGCACTAACGGTGCAGCGCTGTCAACATGACGTAGAAAAAGTAACGCCTCAACGTCATGAATATGACGATACCAATTCAAATAATATTATCGAAAAATCGGGGGCGTTACAGTCAATCCCCCCTAAAAAGAAGTTTCGTTCTGAAACTTATCATAACTTCAAAATCAAACCAAAACGAGAAAACCAACATTCACCAAAAAAAGGGAGACATACAACACACCAAGAGAAGAGATGAGGATGAGATTCCCTCATTGTCGACTCCAATTCCCACGTCGCGCTCTCAACGTCTTGATTTCTCAAAAGAACCTTGACCATAGGAATGGTATTCTTCCATAACACTCAATCTTGAGATTCCAAAACACAGACAGGTTGTTTCACGTAACGCCCCCGATTTTTGCTACGATTATTAAATTCTCGTTTGGCGTTACGTCGACGCATTTTATTGGCTTGTGCAATCTATGGAGTGTGGTCTTAACTCCTTAGAACTGAGTGCCCTATTTTGTAGCCTGTTGGAAAGATCTCCCTAGCAAGCCGAGTCGTTTTGGTGACCCGGTGTGGCCTCTCGGGGGATGCTTGTGTTTTGGCTTCGGGTGGGTATAACTTGAGTTCTGTTCGTCAAAAGTTAGTTTCGACTTTGTCGTTGCGTTCGTAGCGTGGATCTTTAGCTACGGTGTGAATTTCGTCGAATTCCGAGATAGTTTGGTTTTCGCGTCGTTTTGGGTGTGCCATTAGTAAAATCAAATTAGTAACCCTCTTAGTTTAAGTGAACCGGTGGCTTGGGAGACAGTTAGGCTGATCAGGCATGGTAAGGCTTATTTATAAAGCTTTGGTTAGAAGTTGGCAGGCCCACTCTCTTCTTTCTTCCCAAGACCGAAACCGCTGCTCCTGTTCGCGGAAAGCAGAGGCGGAAACGACGGGCTGCCCTAGTTTTCGGACGGTGATTCCGGGAGTGTTCGTGGACGGATTTCGATTCTGAGAGCGGATTTGGATTGCTCTCTCTTATACCTTCATTTCTATGGTAAGAGATTTGGTTTTCGTTGAGTTTTTAGGAGGCCCGAATTTCTTGTTTTGGCCCTTTTCCGCCATTAAAGTTCGAGATTTTTGCTGTTAGGGTGTTGTTGCTGCTAGTGCCGTGTGCAGTTAAGGGAAAGCCGACCAAGCTTCGTCGGAAACTGAGGCAAGTGGTTTTTGCACTTGCTGTTTGATTTTTTTCCCCTTCTTAACTACCTGGTTAGCCCTCGGATAGAAGACAAGTATCTCTCTTCTGCTTGTTAAAATTCTGTGCAGTGGTTTTAGGCTAACCCTAAAATTCTGTTTGATCTTCCCCTCCTTGTGCTATTTTCTCAACCTGCTGGTTGTTTTCACCATTTAGACTCCAAATTTGTAGTTATGGTTGGGTGCTTCTGCGGGTGGAGGCGAGAGAGAGAGAGTGAGGGAGGTTTTTGTGGTAGGGCTCTAGTTAAAACCAGTCTTGGTGGGTTCTCAGGATTTGGTGTTGAGTGTGGTGCACACACTCAAAGCCAAAAGCTGCCCAGGCTTGGCGTTGAGTGTGGTGCACACACTCAAAGCCACAGTTTGGTCTGTTCTTTTGTGGCGAAGTAGTGAGGTGTCTGGAGTGAGAATTTTTGTCTAAGTCAAAATCGACAGGAATCACTAGGTGATTCTCGCCAATTTCGACGAGTATCGTCAATCATTCCCGCCGATTCAGCGAGAATCATTCTCGATTCCCGCCGATTCGGCGAGAATCATTCTGGATTCCCGCCGATTTGGCGAGAATCATTCTGTATTCCCGCCGATTCGGCGAGAATCATTCTGGATTCCCCCCGACCTCTTCCTGTTGGTGTTGGTTTAGGGTTTTCCTGCGGGTAAGTACTTTGGCGTATAGTGAGTTGACCTCACTCAACGCCAAAGCTGTTTTGGCATTGAGAGAGGTGGACTCACTCAATGCAACCGTTGGATTTTGTGGTTAGTGCTAAGGCGTTGAGGGAGTGGACCTCACTCAACGCCATAGCTGTTTTGGAGTTGAGTGAGGTTAGCTCACTCAACGCCACTGCCTCTTTTGCTGAAGGCGTTGAGGGAGTGGACCTCACTCAACGCCATGGCTGTTTTGGCGTTGAGTGAGGATAGCTCACTCAAGCCAGAGCTGTTCTTGCAGAGGGCGTTGAGTGAGTGATCCTCACTCAACGCCATGGCTGTTCTAGCACTGAGTGAGGCTAACTCACTAAACGCCAAGGTCTGGTTAGGCGTTGAGTGGGTCCCACTCAACGCCAAGCCGTGTTGAGTCATTTCAACACTTTTTCCCTTACCTCTATTTTCGTTCCCGGGTGAATTCCTTGTTTATATATTTTTTTAGTTTCCTTGTCGGCCATGTTTTTCTTTCCTAAAGGCCGAATCATGGGTCATGGTTAGTAGTGGTGGGTTGAAGCTCTTCATGGGGGAGGTGTTGTGTAATTTAGCCAAGGCCACCCTTATTCTTATATCTTGCTCCAGGTACGGGCTGGGCTAGGGGGTGGAAGGTCCCTTGTGCTTTCACATGTATACCCTTGAGCTTGTTGGCTTGGAAATGGTGGTTGGGGGACTGAGTTTGCCTCCAACCCGAATCTATGTTGTTTGTTTTTTTGCTACTACCACCTCCCACAGCTTAGGGTGTTAGATGTTTCTTCCTTGGTAGATTGCAACATTTTGGGCTCTTGGTAGCTTAGTAGACTCTGAAGGATGTAGTTTCTGGGCAGGGTTGATGTTGTTTCCTCACACGTAGTGCATTCCTTGTTGTCTTGCCTTGGGGCAGTTCTGACTTTTACTGCTATGTTTTTCCTCTTTCATTTATAATCTGGTAGGCACTTTCATGCAGTTTTTACTTGTTTTGCTTGCTGAGGTATTCTTTCTTCTTTTGAATGCCTCAGGTTCTGAGCAATAGACAGTTTGGGGGCTAGGTTGCGGTGGTGTTGCTGGTGGTCTCTTGGACCTTGGAGATCCTTCTGGATTTGTTTAGTGAGGTAGTTTTCTGCACTTTTCTTACAGACATACATATTTGCCAGTGGGTTCGTGTTAGGTTGTTGGCGCCCACTGGTAGTGTTTACCTTTGTACTAGATATATATTACTTTTGCTGCTACCATTTATGGAGATAGTCTACTTACTCTGGGGAGGATTTATGCTAGGTTGCTAGTTATTTTAAAACTACAATTATTATTGTAAGTATATTGCATGATCAACATGTTTTATAAAAGTAAATCACTATTTTCCAAACAACGTATAAAGATCATTTTCTTATATATAATATAAATTAAATGTAGAGTCTTGCATAGCATAAGTGGTCCTCTTAGGGCTCTTATGCACTTCTTAGGATGTCAAACCTGAATAAAGTATTTTTCCGCAGCTCTTAAGTATAGTTTTTAACTGTGGACTAGGTGATCCACCGAGCCGAGGGATACGACCTCTAAAATATAACTAATTTTCTAATCATTAAACTCATGAATTTCTTTCATAAAGTATAGTAGATGGTTTTGCCTGAGCGTCAGCAGTTATCCCCTGCTTGACGTGACATCATGATGCGTGTTTTCTCATACTCTTATAATTCTTTAATTTGGAGAAAATGCGGGTTGTGACATCCATCAAGCTAGGAGAAGTTTGCGCCATCCTCCACCAGCTCGTGACACGAAGAATACCTGTCCATTGGGAGTGAGTGACAGCCTCCTCTACCCCGGACGTAGTTGAGGACCGAGCTAGAATGGGGATTGACAACTAGATGAATCCTATCATGAATCCTCAGCAAGACTTCGGATCCGGTCAATTTCGCACACTTTTCTTCTCTTGTTGTTGATAGTATAGTTGATCTCTTGTCTATGACGAATTTGTTCTTATTTTGATAAACATATGTATACAATAATGTCTATGTGATTTCATATTTATATTATTTGCTTGAGGTGCGCCTTTATTTTCCATCATCCACCACATCCAGTTTTGTCGCAATAGCCATTGCTAGTGGCATGCGTAGCGAAGAGGTGCTCTCGACCCTCATTCCTCCGTTCTCACCACCTTATTTGCAAGCCTACTCGTCCATCCGCCCAGCGATTCGGTGCATAACGGCCCGTATAGTCTTCCATCCTGCCTGGCGAAGTGATGCATAGCGGCATTGTATAGGAGTAGTTATTAGTGTTTTATTTTCTTTTTTCGGAACCATCAAAACCCCCTTCGTTTGCTCCGACCTAAGGACTTAAATCTCATGTCCTCCTCGATATTAATTCCCCCCTTACTGTGTTCCCTTGAGATCGATACTTGGGTAAATTTTCCCATTTTATATTACTTATGCGACCGGTACACTTGCCGTTCAACGCATCAATTGGCCTACAATTTGTCTGATGAGTGTCTTCCTATCATCAAATGGTAAAAGCCGTGTGGACTCATCTGGATGCTTTATATTCTAAAGGGGCTCATACTTTGCGTATCTACACTCTGTATATTGACCTCTTTGCTCGTCTGTTGGAACCCTAGGTTTTGATTTGAGTTCAGTCTTCTCTTTCTGTCTCTTGACCCAAGATTTATCTATGGTCAAAGGTTAGGTGATAGGTTAGATTCTCTAGTTGTGTAGAATTGCCTGTCCAGATGAAAATCTGGCTAAGTAATTTTTCGTTCGACTATGGTCGAACGCCGCTCGACGATCGTCTATCAGTTGGTCGACGTTCTGTCTGCGTTGATAGTTCAACTATCTGTTGATAGGTCGACTATCTGTTTTGTTTGATAGTTCGACCATCTGTTGATAGGTCGACTATCTGTTTTCCCTTGATAGTTCGACTATCTGTTGATAGGTCGAATATCTGCTCTTCTTTGATAGTTCGACTATCTGCTTGGATAGTTCAACTATCTGATAGTTCGACTATCTGTTGATAGGTCGACTATCTGCTTTCTGTGATAGCTCGACTATCTGTTGATAGGTCGACTATCTGCTCTTCTTTGATAGTTCGACTATCTGCTTGGATAGTTCAACTATCTGATAGTTCGACTATCTGTTGATAGGTCGACTATCTACTTTCTATGATAGCTCGACTATCTGTTGATAGGCCGACTATCTGCTCTTCTTTGATAGTTCGACTATCTGCTTGGATAGTTCAACTATCTGATAGTTCGACTATCTGTTGATAGGTCGACTATCTGTTTTTCTTTGATAGGTCGACTATCTGCTTGATAGGTCGACTATCTGTTTTGTTTGGTAGTTCGACTATCTGTCCTGATAGATCGACTATCTGATAGCTCGACTATCTGTTCTGATAGGTCAACTATCTGCTGAGGTAGTTCGACTATCTTCTTTGATAGTTCGACTATCTGGATCGTTCGACTATCTGTCTGATAGGTCGACGATTTCCGTGCTTCGGTCGACGATCTCCGAGGGTCGTTCGACATTTTGCTATTTGTTTTAAATAGTTTTGTCGTCTTCTGTGATGTGATTAATTTCATAATTATTTCGGCACTTTTTATAAACGATTATCTGAATAAATTGTGATAATATTTCCGTGCAATATCTATTCTATTCCTTATGCATGAGCTAATCTTTTCTGACAAAGTTGTTTGTCTTATAGCTGAGATATGATTTCTGCTTTATCTGTCAGGCTGTCCTTTATAGCCGTTAGACTCAAAAAGTATTCCTTGGCTGTAAAGAGTCTCTTCTGATGTGACTTTCTCTTATATTATTTCATCACAGTAATTTACAGCTTCTTAGAAAGCTTTATCCTATTATAGGATATCTGTCTGCAGTATTTTGTTTTGCTTTATGCTTTTTGCAGCCCAGCTTGCAGAGTTCAGAAGAAGACAAGATTCAAACTCAAGTAAGAGCCGTTGCTGCTGCTGCTATATAAAGACTTCTTTGAAGAAAGAAAGAAGCTAGCTCTCACATATCAAAAAGCTATCAGCAGCATTCAAGCTTAAGAACTTACAGTTTCCAACTGCTCTCAGCTCATTCACATCTAACTGAGAAGAAGTTTTAGTTCTTCACTCTTCTTCAACCTGAGTTCTCCTGCTTACAGGAAGATCTTCACTCAGAGCTTTTTGAAGAAGAAGAAGAAGATAGCTGCCTGAAGAAGAAATTTTATTTAATATTATTTACCTTCTTGTAGCTTTTTCCTTCAGTATTTTCTGAAGTGTTTCTGCACTGAAGCAAGACTTCACCTGGACATTCTTTTAGCCAGGGGGAGCCTTGATTCTTTTAGAGCTTTCTAGCTCAGTGCAAGTTATTATGCTTCTCTAATCTATTATAAAATAGAGAAGACACCTTAACCTCCTTTCCCCCTCCTGTACAGGGTTATTACTCCCTTCAAAAGTATCCCTTGGTGGCAGGGCACCTGATCAAAAACCTGTGTTGGTTTTTCGACACCTGATCAAAAGTCTAAAGGGTTTTTGGATCTACCTGAAGTAGATCTTGTTGGTGGCAGGGCACCTGATCAAAAACCTGAGTGGATTCCTACCTTATTGGTAGAAGAGTGGACGTACCCAAGTTGTTTGGGGAACCACTATAAATTCCTTGTGTCGTCTGGATTGCTTTAATTAATTACTTGCATTGTGACTGTGATTAGATTTTAACTAGGTTTGCTAGTTGCTGTTTAGGATTCCTAGCCTTAACTATAATTACAGTTGGCTGCCTTTTGTGCACATCACTTGTGTTAGGCTTTAAGGTTCAATCTCAAATATCTATAACTTTCATTCTGCAATTAACTCCAAGGGAGTTGAGTAGACAGTCAACTTTGCTAGTGCAATTTTTGATTACTCTATTCACCCCCCCCCCCCCCTCTAGAGTAGTATCTATCCCCTTTTCTTCCAATTGGTATCAGAGCGAGGTTGACTGACTGAATAGGCTAACACCTAAGTCACAAGATCCTGATAGATACCAAAGTTTATAGATATTTACTTTCACTATCATGGCCCAGTTCAAGGATTACTCTAGCACCAGACCTCCAACATGCAACTTAGCTAAGTTCAGCATCTGGAAGGCAAGGATTAAATTATATATGAACTCTATTGATGAGAGTATTTTTGCTTCTATTTTGACAGGACCACCAAGAGCACCTGCTGCAGCTACTGCCTCATCATCAACTGATATGAGTGCAGTGCCTCCTCCAGACTACAATGATGAATACAAAAAAGGCAAAGATAGCAGATGCTAAGGCAATGAACATTCTGGCTCAGACAATGTCTGATGAAGTATTGCAGAAGGTTGCTGACTGCTCCTCAGCAAAAGCAATGTGGGATACACTGAACCAGATTGTAGCTGGTTCAGTTGATGAGAGGAAGGACAGAAGGTCCAACCTCATCTCCCAGTATGAGAATTTCAAGAAAACTGATGCTGAATCAGTTGAAGCTATGTACACAAGGCTCAGCTCAATCATCAATGAGCTGAGGACTCTTGACAAGGATATTTCATTGACAGAGGTCAATGATAAGATTCTTATGTGCTTCCCTAGCACATGGGATCTGAGGATCTGGCCTATCAAGGAGGCCAGAAGCATAACAGAAATCTCAACAGAAGCCCTTCTCGGCAAGCTCAAGTCTTTTGAGCAAGTGCTGAAGTCTAGGGAAGCTGAAGCTGAAGCAAAGACCCCAACTCCTACAAGAAAAGAGCAAACCCTTGCTCTCAAAGCTGCTGACACTTCTTGAAAGTGAAGGGATAGATACTACTCTAGAGGGGGGGTGAATAGAGTTATCAAATTTTGCACTAGACAAAAATCTAATAGTCTACCCAACTCCCTTGGAGTGAAATGCGGAATGAAAAAATTATAGATAAGGAGATAACCCTAAAGCCTAACACAAGTGTTGTGCACAAACTCAAGCTAACTGTAATTATAGTTAAGGCTTGGAAAAACTAATCAGCAACTAGCAAACCTAGTTATATCTAATCACAGCCACAATGCAAGTAATTAAATTAAGCAAGCCAGACGACACAAGAAATTTATAGTGGTTCCCCAAACAACTTGGATACGTCCACTCTTCTACCAACAAGGTAGGAATCCACTACAAGTTTTTGATCAGGTGCTCTGCCACCACAAGATCTGCTTCAGGTAGATCTAGAAACCCTTTAGACTTTTGATCAGGTGTCTAAAAACTAACAACAGGTTTTTGATCAGGTGCCCTGCCACCAAGGGATACTTTTGAAGGGAGTAATAACCCTGTACAGGAGGGGGAAAGAAGGTTAAAACAGTCTTCTCTATTTTACAATAGATTAGAGAAGCACAAAGACTTGCACTGAGCTAGAAAGCTCAAAAGAATCAAGGCTCCCCCTGGCTCAAAGAATGTCCAGGTGAAGTCTTGCTTCAGTGCAGAAAACACTTCAGAAAGTTCTGAAGGAAAAACTACAAGAAGATATAAAATATAAAATAGAATTCTTCTAGCAGCTATCTTCTTCTTCTTCTTCTTCAAAAGAACTCTGAGTCTGAACTTCCTGGAAGCAGGAGAACTCAGGTTGAAGAAGAGCAGAAGAGCTTAACACTTCTCAGTTGAATGAAGATTGCTGAGAGCAGTGAACTTAGTCTTGATGAAAGCTTGAATGCTAATTGAATAACTCTTAGAATAACTGGTTAGCTAGCTGAAATCCTTCTCCAAAGATTCCTTTTATAGCAGCAACAAGCAACGGCTCTTTTCAATTTGAACTGTTTGTCTTCTTCTGAAACTTGAAACCTGGGCTGCAAATATCACAAAGACAAACAAACTCTGCAGCAAAATATTCTATAAAAGGGATAAACCTTTTTCAAAGAAGCTGCAGGAAGCAATCTGATAATAAAGGTACTAAATAAAATCACATCAGAGACAAACTCTTTAAAGCAGAAGGAAGACTTTTCAGTCTAACGGCTATAAAGGACTGACAGCAGATAAAGTAAAATACACTGTCAACTAATAAGACAAACAACTTTATTTGAAAAGATTTGACTCAGGCAAAAGGGATGGAGCAGATATTGCCTGGAAATATTATCACAAAACAACTGAAATAAAATGCCAGATAATATATTAATTAATTAAATAGAATAAATAAATACAAAATAAAAAGACAAACAGAAAACGTCGAACGACCCTCGGAGATCGTCGACCGAAGAACGGAGATCGTCGAACTATCGGACAGATAGTCGAACTATCAAAGGAGATAGTCAAACTATCACAACAGATAGTCGAACTATCAGAAGATAGTCGAGCTATCAGATAGTCGACCTATAAACAGATAGTCGAACTATCAAAGCAAAACCGATAGTCGACCTATCAACAGATAGTCGAACTATCAGAAGAGAAATAGATAGTCGATCTATCAACAGATAGTCGAACTATCAAAGAACGACAGATAGTCGATCTATCAACAGATAGTCGAGCTATCAGATAGTTGAACTATCAAAGCAGATAGTCGAACTACCAAGGGAAAACAAATAGTCGACCTATCAACAGATAGTCGAACTATCAGAAGAAAGCAGATAGTCGACCTATCAACAGATAGTCGAGCTATCAAACAACGCAGATAGTCGACCTATCAAACAGATAGTCGAGCTATCAGATAGTTAAACTATCCAAGCAGATAGTCGAACTATCAAACAAACATATAGTCGAACTATCAACAGATAGTCGAACTATCACAGCACACAGATAGTCGAACTATCAACAGATAGTCGAACTATCCACGTAGACAGAACGTCGAGCAACTGATAGACGATCGTCGAACAGTTAGTCGACGATAGTCGAGTGGCGTTCGACCATAGTCGAACGAACAAACTACTTAACCAAATTCTTATCTGGATAAGCTGGGAACTCTACAGCTAGACAACTAACCTTGACCATAGATAATTCATGGGTCAAGAGACTAAGAAGACAAGACTAAACTCAAATCAAACTAGGGTACCAACAATCTCCCCCTATTTGAGTTAAGTCTCTCAAAAACTAAAACACAGAGCTAGCTATAGAACAATAAAATCAATACAGGAAATAGTTAAACAACTAACTGGCAATTAACAATCAGTCAGATATATAACAGTCAATCAACATTAAGGATCTACAGAATCCGGTTTGGGATCAGAAGAACTAGGAACAAAAGATACTTTCCTCAAGGGATCTATGGCTTCTTTCTTAGACGTCTTCAGATCTTGTACACCAATAATTTTTAGTTCTGATGCCCTTGGGACGACTGCTTCTAGATGCTTTTCCATGTATTTAGAAGGGTCAAATACCTCAGGACTAACCTGGATTTTATCAAGTTCCTTCATTCTGAATTTTGACATTGTAGTAAATCCTGCAGAATCATTTCCTTCAGCCTTAGCTTTCTTTATCTGGGCTGAGCCAACAAGCTCTAGAAAATGAGCCATCCTGAAATCAGGATCTAACTCTTGACTTTCATACTTATTTTCAGATGTAGTATCTATTGGCTTAACAGCTTTAAACTTGGTAGACAGATCTAATAAACTTTCAGCTGGATCTTTAACTTCTTGAATAACAAGAGATGTCGGAGGAGCAAACTCAGCAAACTTCTTACTGGATTTTTCTGAGAAAACAGTTCTTTTACTCTTTGAAGTGTCTTTAGCAGCAGGTGAAACTTTTCTCTTGGGTGAAGGAGGGGGTGAAAATGTTGGCTTTTGATAAACCACCTCCTTTACTTGCTCTTTTGTCTCAGCATCGTGCCTTTGATATCCAGAATATGATTTACCTTGATGGCTTTGAGAACTTCTCCTTGAAGGAGGCTGAGAAGGTGCAGATTTGTCAGAAGGGGCAGATGGATTTGCTGAAATATTGCCAGAGGCTCCTGCACCGGGAGGTGGAGGAGGAGGACCTTTGGGAGTCCATCTGGGAGCAGGACTATCATACCTCTTTGATTTCTTCCTCTCCTTTTGCTGGTTCTTAGAGAACCACATCCAGTGCTGGAACTCTTTGGATTTAGGATCAATCCCTTTCAGAATGTAGTAAGGAGTGTCATGATCGGGATTGGGAGGAGGAGGAGCTACACCTTTTCTTTTCCTCTTTGCAGCTTTCTTTTTCTTAGAATCCTCAGACATATCTGAATCATCTTCATCCTCAGAATGAGATGAGGGAGGATGATCATATGGATCATAGGCTTCTGATACAGCCTTTTCCTTTTCTTTCAGGGCAGCTTTCTCTTTCTCTTCTTCCATGGCATCCTGTGCCAGGAGAGTATCTAAGTCTAAGCCAGGGGAATCATCCCATACTGTAGATTTTTCAGCTTGCCAAGCCTTTTCTTTCTCTTCCAAATCAGCCTTTACTCTTTGTTGCCAAGCAGCTTTTGCTTTCTCTTCTTCCAAACTCAGTTTTGGGGTGTCATCTTTATTTTGAACTTGGCTTTCAGGATCCATTTCTTGACGCTCAGGAACTGTCGTAGGGACCAGTTCAGATAGCACTGCTTGCTGAGCAGGTTCAGCAGCCTCAGAAACTAGAACAGGCTCTACAGCCTCAGATAGCACTGCTTGCTCTACAACCACTTGGACATCAGGAGCTGATACAGATTCAGGCTCTTTGACAATAACTACTTCTTCCATTATATCTGTAGGATTAGGAGTAAAAACTTGCTAAATGACATCTAGTCATCCCTTCCAGATATTCCCATACTAACTTATCAATTAAGTAATCTACAAATTGGGAAAGAGACATACCTTCAGGATTTTCTTCAGGGTGACCTAACTCCTATAAATCATCTAGAAAGGAAGTGATAACTCCTTCTAGGTACAGGGCAACTAAGGGAGTTGAGGCTTCTTCCAGGTAAACTTTTACAACAAATTCAGTCAACATTACTGCATCAGATATTTCTTTTTCAGATGGTAGAGGAGCTGAAACTTCTGCTACATTTTCTGTTACTGCAAGTTGAGCTGCTGGAGGGGAGGCTGGGAGCTGCTCAGAGACATCTTCATTGAACATCTCCCCCTACCTGATTTCAGTGGGAACTGAAGCCAGGCCCCTGGATGAAGAGGGCTCAGCAGAGTTAGAGAGAATTTTGATGGCATCAGTCAAAGAAGCAATGGAGGAAGCAAGTGGAGCAATTGCCTCTTCAATCATGATTTTGATTGAGGGGGTAATTAACTCCACAATGCTGGAAATAAAAGCTGGAGTAATTTCAAAAGGTGGTGGAACTGCAGTGGATGAGGGAGCAGCAGAAATGGTTGATGTGGCAGGATGAATTATGGTGAGGACTGGAGATCGAACTGGAGAGTTAACTGGATAGTTAACTGGAGAATGATGTGGAGAGTGAGGAGGAGATGGAATGGGGGAATGAACTGGAGAAGAGATATCAGACATCAACAGATCAAAGCTGGGTTGAGATGTCCCAGCAAGATCAGTTGGGAGAGAAGATGCAGGAGGAGAGGCAAAATGTTGTACTTCAGTTGAAGTTGAAGGAACTTCAACTGCAGTAGACGGCAAAGCAGAAGAAGATGAAGGAATAGATGAAGGAGCTGAGACATCTTCTTGAGGGTGGGGAGCGACAGAGTCAGTCCTTGTGCTCTCAGATGCAGCTGGAGCAGCCCCTGCAGGAGCTGGCTTCAGGAATGTCCTCTTCCACTTTGAGAACAAGTTGGGATCCATCTTCTTGCTGGAATTAATGGTGGTAGCAGCTGAAACTAGCAGATGGGGATATCTTTCCTTCAGAAAAATCCCAATAACCCTGCCTAGGGTAACTTCCTTCTTGCTATTCTTCTTCCTTATCAAGTCAAACAGAACACCTGCCCAATTGATCCTTTTCTTGTTGACAATTGCACACATTAGTGCAAATTGTTGTCTAGTAATGTTATCGTGGGCAGAGTGTTTGCCTAGCAGCACTTTTCCGACAATCTCAGCAAGAAATTTAATCTTAAAAGGAAAATTTACCTTGAGCAGCTTTGAGGGAATGCCTTCTGCATGTCCCAGCTCAATCAACATTTTTCCAAATTCTGGAGCATCTTGCTCATATTCTTCTTCGCCATTAGTCAATCCAAATAAATCAGTCAAGACGGCGGGAGTCAAAATTACCTCTACTCCGCCAATAGATCCTGTCATTGAATCTTCAGTAGAAGATGAAGTAGATGCCCATTCCTTTATCTCTAGGATATTTAACTTGATCCTTGTAGACCTTAGCCTTTCCAATCCTTGATCTTTGCATAACTGGAGAATTTCCACGATATCTGGTTCACAGCAGCTGAATGCATCAAAATCCACGCTGAAACCTGCGTCAAACTTGACTACTGCGAGGAGCGCTGGAGAAATCGCCATCGATTTGCTGGAGAATGCGCGAGAGGAACGGAGAAGACGAATCGGCAGAGAAAAGAGACAGAGCAAGCATGACGACGGAATACGAAAAGACGCTCTCTGTCGACGATAAAAGCAAAGATCTTTTAACCTAGGTCGACTATCGGCTTTATATTAGACCGGAGATAGTCGATCTATTTAAAAGATACTGGACACGATGGTCGAACGGTCGTTCGACGATCGGTCCTGAAGCAGAGTAGTCGATCAATCGTTCGACTATTTCTGTCTTCGCAAACAACAAGCAGTCGTCATCCGGAGATCGATGATAAGCTCGACCTGTTCGACGATCTTCGAACGTCGGTCGACGATCTTCAAACAGATAGGCTATCATCAACCAGAGGTCGACGATAGGCTTGATCCGTTCGACGATCTTCTAGCATTGTTCGACGATCTTCAAGCAGGTTTCAACATTGGCAGATATAGTCACACTTAGTCTCTTCCATTGATCATGCCTAGTTGAACTAAAAAGAACAGATGCTTCTGTTCATCTAAGGGCTTGGTGAATATATCACCTCTCTGAAACTCAGTGGATATGAACTCAAGACAAATCTTGTTCTTTTCCACACAATCTCTCAGGAAATGGTGCCAAATTTCAATGTGCTTCGTTCTAGAGTGGTGCACTAGATTTTGTGCAATTGAGATAGCACTGGTACTATCATACATGATTTTGGTGTTCTTGTATGAGTAACCATAATCCACAAGCTGGTTTTGAATCCACAGGATCTGTGAACAACAACTGGCAGCTGCTATATATTCAGCCTCTGCAGTTGAAGTTGAGACAGAAGCCTGCTTCTTACAGAACCAAGAGACCAATCTCTCTCCCAGGAACTGACAAGTTCCTGAGGTGCTCTTCCTATCAACTCTGCAACCAGCATAATCAGAATCAGTATATCCAATTAATTCAAATTCTGACTCAGCTGGGTACCAAAGTCCTAGATTTGGACATCCCTTCAGGTATCTCAAGATTCTCTTGAGAAGAATCAGATGAGATTCCTTGGGGTTGACCTGGAATCTAGCACAGAGGCATGTAGCAAACATTATATCAGGCCTACTTGCAATTAAATATAATAGTGAACCAACAATGGCCCTATAATTCTTTTGATCAACTGGCTTGCCGTGATCATCAGAATCAATAACTACATTAGTATTCATAGGTGTAGGCATTGCTGAAGCATCAGCCATCCCAAATTTCTTTACCAATTCCTTGGCATATTTGGATTGGGAGATGAAGATGCCATCAGCATCTTGCTTAACTTGGAGACCAAGAAAGTAAGACAGCACACCCATACTACTCATCTCAAACTTAGAGTGCATCAGGTCAGAAAACCTTTTGCAAAGTTTGGGATCAGTAGAACCAAATATAATATCATCCACATACACTTGAACTAACAGGATTGTGTCCTTGTGGTGCTTGACGAAAAGGGTTCTATCAACTACTCCCCTAGTAAAGTTGTGCTCTAAAAGGAAACTAGCTAGAGTCTCATACCAGGCTCTGGGTGCTTGCTTTAGTCCATAATGAGCTTTCTGCAACTTGAACACATGTGAGGGTTGAGTTGAAGAAACAAACCCTGGTGGTTGTTCAACAAACACCTCTTCCCTAAGCTCACCATTCAGGAATGCACTTTTGACATCCATCTGAAAGACCTTAAACTTCATGTAGGCTGCATAGGCCAAGAAGATCCTTATTGCTTCTAGCCTTGCAACAGGAGCAAAGGTTTGGTCATAATCTATACCTTCCTCCTATCTGTAGCCCTGAGCTACAAGCCTAGCTTTGTTCCTTACAATAATTCCATTTGCATCCAACTTGTTTCTATACACCCACTTGGTGCCTATGATCAGTTGGCCTTTAGGTCTTGGTACCAAAGTCCAAACTTTACATCTCTCAAACTGATTGAGTTCCTCTTGCATAGCAATGATCCAGTGGGGATCTAGCTCAGCATCTTTAAAGGTGAGGGGCTCAACCTGTAAGAGGAAACAAGCATGCATCACATCCTGTCTTAATTGGTGTCTTGTTTGCACACCAGCTGATATGTCTCCTATCACTTGAGATATGGGGTGATCTCTAAGTATGACAATATCAGCAGGTGGGATGTGATCTTCAGCAACAGTTGGGATTAATTCCTCAGGAGGAATTTGATCTACTGTTGGTGGAACAACAACAGCTTCTGCAATGTCTTCATCACTGTCTGATTCAGTGATTTGAAGAGTTGATAGTTGAAGAATCTCTTGAGTAGCATCAGGTACCTGCAATGAACTAGAGGAAGGAGAATTTTCCTTCTCCTTGTAAAACATCTGAGACTCATCAAAAGATACATGCACAGACTCTTCAATTTTACAGGTTGATTTGTTATAAACCCTATAAGCTTTGCTTACTTGGGAATATCCAAGCATAATTCCCATTGAAGATTTTGCTTCAAACTTTCTAAGGTATTCTTTATTGTTATTAAAGAGTGAATAGAGTTATCAAATTTTGCACTAGACAAAAATCTAATAGTCTACCCAACTCCCTTGGAGTGAAATGCGGAATGAAAAGATTATAGATAAGGAGATAACCCTAAAGCCTAACACAAGTGTTGTGCACAAACTCAAGCTAACTGTAATTACAGTTAAGGCTTGGAAATCCTAATCAGCAACTAGCAAACCTAGTTATATCTAATCACAACCACAATGCAAGTAATTAAATTAAGCAAGCCAGACGACACAAGGAATTTATAGTGGTTCCCCAAACAACTTGGGTACGTCCACTCTTCTACCAACAAGGTAGGAATCCACTACAGGTTTTTGATCAGGTGCCCTGCCACCACAAGATCTGCTTCAGGTAGATCTAGAAACCCTTTAGACTTTTGATCAGGTGTCTAAAAACCAACAACAGGTTTTTGATTAGGTGCCCTGCCACCAAGGGATACTTTTGAAGGGAGTAATAACCCTGTACAGGAGGGGGAAAGAAGGTTAAAACAGTCTTCTCTATTTTACAATAGATTAGAGAAGCACAAAGACTTGCACTGAGCTAGAAAGCTCAAAAGAATCAAGGCTCCCCCTGGCTCAAAGAATGTCCAGGTGAAGTCTTGCTTCAGTGCAGAAAACACTTCAAAAAGTTCTGAAGGAAAAACTACAAGAAGATATAAAATATAAAATAGAATTCTTCTAGTAGCTATCTTCTTCTTCTTCTTCTTCAAAAGAACTCTGAGTCTGAACTTCCTGGAAGCAGGAGAACTCAGGTTGAAGAAGAGCAGAAGAGCTTAACACTTCTCAGTTGAATGAAGATTGTTGAGAGCAGTGAACTTAGTCTTGATGAAAGCTTGAATGCTAATTGAATAACTCTTAGAATAACTGGTTAGCTAGCTGAAATCCTTCTCCAAAGGATTCCTTTATAGCAGCAATAAGCAACGGCTCTTTTCAATTTGAACTGTTTGTCTTCTTCTGAAACTTGAAACCTGGGCTGCAATTATCAAAAAGACAAACAAACTCTGCAGCAAAATATTCTATAAAAGGGATAAACCTTTTTCAAAGAAGCTGCAGGAAGCAATCTGATAACAAAGGTACTAAATAAAATCACATCAGAGACAAACTCTTTATAGCAGAAGGAAGACTTTTCAGTCAAACGGCTATAAAGGACTGACAGCAGATAAAGTAAAATATACTGTCAACTAATAAGACAAACAACTTTATCTGAAAAGATTTGACTCAGGCAAAAGGGATGGAGCAGATATTGCCTGGAAATATTATCACAAAACAGCTGAAATAAAATGCCAGATAATATATTAATTAATTAAATAGAATAAATAAATACAAAATAAAAAGGCAAACAGAAAACGTCGAACGACCCTCGGAGATCGTCGACCGAAGAACGGAGATCGTCGAACTATCGGACAGATAGTCGAACGATCCAGATAGTCGAACTATCAAAGGAGATAGTCGAACTATCACAACAGATAGTCGAACTATCAGAAGATAGTCGAGCTATCAGATAGTCGACCTATCAACAGATAGTCGAACTATCAAAGCAAAACCGATAGTCGACCTATCAACAGATAGTCGAACTATCAGAAGAGAAACAGATAGTCGATCTATCAACAGATAGTCGAACTATCAAAGAACGACAGATAGTCGATCTATCAACAGATAGTCGAGCTATCAGATAGTTGAACTATCAAAGCAGATAGTCGAACTACCAAGGGAAAACAGATAGTCGACCTATCAACAGATAGTCGAACTATCAGAAGAAAGCAGATAGTCGACCTATCAACAGATAGTCGAGCTATCAAACAACGCAGATAGTCGACCTATCAAAAAGATAGTCGAGCTATCAGATAGTTGAACTATCCAAGCAGATAGTCGAACTATCAAACAAACAGATAGTCGAACTATCAACAGATAGTTGAACTATCACAGCACACAGATAGTTGAACTATCAACAGATAGTCGAACTATCCACGCAGACAGAACGTCGAGCAACTGATAGACGATCGTCGAACAGTTAGTCGACGATAGTCGAGCGACGTTCGACCATAGTCGAACGAACAAACTACTTAACCAAATTCTTATCTGGATAAGCTGGGAACTCTACAGCTAGACAACTAACCTTGACCATAGATAATTCATGGGTCAAGAGACTAAGAAGACAAGACTAAACTCAAATCAAACTAGGGTACCAACACTTCTGAAGGCAGCCAGTCCAATGAGGAATTGATGGCATTATTTGCCAAAAGGTTTCTCAAGATGGGAAGGAAAGACTTCAGAAAGAAGTCTTCAAAGTATGAAGAAAAACCAAGGTATGATCGTACTCCTACTAAAGAAATAATCTGTTATAGTTGCAGGAAGCCTGGACATATTCTTCCAGATTGTCCAGAGAAAAAGAACAAAGATAAAAGGAAAGACAAGGATCAGCACAGGAAGCATTCCAAGCCATCCTCCTACAAGAACAAAAAGAAGGAGAGAGGCTTTGTTGCTGAAACCTGGAGCGATTCTGATGAGGAATCTTCTTCCTCAAGCTCTAGTGAGGATGAAGAAGAAAAGAAGGCAAAGGAAGTTTGCCTGATGGTAATTGATGCCTGCAGCAATCACTCAGCTGCAGAGAATTCAGATTCTGATGAAGAAATGCCAAATGAAGATGAGGTATTATCTTCTTATGACTTTACATCTGCTGAATTTAAATCTGATTTTAAATCTTTATGTTTAGATTTAGTTAGTTCTGAAAAAGAAATAAAAGAGCTTAGAATTAAACTAGCTGAATCTGAATTGATTGCAAATGAAAACATTAGGTTAACAGCAGAACTCACTAATGCTAGTGAAGAAATAAAATTCCTTAAGAATGAATTAGCTAAGTCCAAAAGGTTAGAAGAGTCTCTGAATGGTAGAAGCCTTAAGTTGCTTGAAATAACCAGCATGTCTAACACTAGGTCAGGCAATAACAAATTAGGCTTAGGAGCATCTTCTAGTGAGCCCCCAATCATTCTTAAAAACCAACTTTCAACTCTAGTGAATTTTATTTCATCTAGTGGAATAAAAAACACTGAGCAAGTTAATCAAGTTAATAGAGCTTTAAATAAAGCTAAAAGAGAGAAAAGAAAAGAAAAATTTAAGGAATTACAAAGAGCGTCGAACGCTGCTCGACGTTCGCAGGCCCAATGGTCGAACGGAGATCGACGATCTGGGTACCAATCGTCGTGTAACACCCCAAAAAGACCCCAAAGGACTCAAAATGATTTTTGAGGTACAGGTAATTTTACACGGCCTGGGACACGGGCGTGTCCCAGGGCGTGTCGGGGGTACACGGCCTGGGACACGGGCGTGTCCCAGGGCGTGTTCAGGTTAGTCGATGATTGATAGTCGACGATCGTCGAGCCTGGGACACGGCCTTCGATACGGGCGTGTCCCAGGGCGTGTCCAAATTAAATTTCAAGATTGGCCTATTCGAGTCAGAAAAGTACACGGCCTTGAACACGGCCGGGAACACGGGCGTGTCAGGTTGGACACGGGCGTGTCAGATACCGTGTTCCGACCCGTGTACTGGTTGCAGCTCGATGAAGCAGGTTTGACACGGGCGTGTCTCAGGATGACATGGGCGTGTCAGGTTCGACACGGGCGTGTCGATGCCCGTGTTGTTCAGTCGGTTCAAACTGCGTGTGCCGCTTAAGGGTACACGGCCTATGATACGGGCGTGTCATAGGCCGTGTCAGCCAAAAATTGGGTTTTTGGGCAAATCGTTGTCGTTCAGATTCTCTATTTTGATCCAAGGGCTCAGGTGATTCCTGGCTGGATTAAATTCGTCAAAGAATGAAGAGGAAGGCATTCTTCATTTTGCTTAAGGAAGAGAGAAAGAGAGAGGAGGAAGAAGGAGGAGGAGGAGAGCAAGCCACCGGCGGAGTTCCCGTGGTCCGATTCGTGATCCGAAGCCGGCGTTGTGAAGGCAAGGCTGCTGCGGTTCTTTCTCACCGGCTAGTTTTTGATGGCTCTGAAGAGATCGACAAGGGTAACGATCTCCCTCCTTGGACATGTGAAGTCCTTCTTTTCTGCATTGCATAGGGAAAACCCTTCCCCGCGAGTGTGCGGTGGGTTGTGGTGTCCCTTGGGGTAGATATGTGAAGTCCCCCTTGTTAGAGGCCGGAATTGGAGTACGGCTCTAGGCATGCTGTGTGAAGCCCATCTGGACATGGTCTGGATTGGTGATGCTTATTTGCATATCGGAGAAGGCTCCGTGATTATGGCTTGTGTTGCCTTGTGCCTACCTGTTGCTTGGTGCAGCAGGAAGTACTGGATGATGTCCAGGAAATGAAGAGGGTTGGATGCAACTCTTGTGGCCGTGCATTGCCACTTTATGAGCGGTTGAGCCGTTGGGCTGCAACTCGATGAAAAGGCAGATTGCCGAACAGGAAAGGTGAAACCGACCCGCGCCTATAAATAGCCATGGATACTTCCGTATTCGAGGTGGCACGGCGACTTGAGCAACGGGGGGTGGCTGATCCGTACCTGCGTTAGGTCCGTCCGACTTGGAAGCCTGGTTATAGGTTTTGTTGGAGCGCCTAATGAGAGTCTTAGGCCCGCGCGCCGGAAAGACTAGAATGCTCAAATACCGTGTAGACGGTGGTGTTGGCCCTGGTATTCCGGTACACCAAGAATGTGCCCTGAGTGCACGGACTATCGGGCCGTGTGGCCGATAGTTGTGATGGCTTGAATGTGCCTGCGCGCACATAGTTGCTATTTGATGATGCCATGCTTTGCAGGGAAAGAATGCTCATGCCCCGAGAAAGGGGTAGGATTGTTATAATTGGGTCAGCTGAATGCTGACCGTTGCATTGTTTGCCACCGGATGGGTGGATTATTCCCGTGCAGGTGCTGGAGAGCCAAGTGGTAAGTGATGGGCTGAAGCCCTACTGCTGTTGCTGCTGCTGCTGCGGCTAGCCCTTGAAGGCTAAGCGAATGTTTTGGTTGTTCTCTTTTACTCATGTATGGCCGGCCTGCGCGCCGAGGTTTGTAAAACATGTTGTATGTAAAGAGGAACTGTAAGGCTTTAAGGCCAAACCTTTGTTGTACATTCCATGGTTTTATATATAAAGATGGTTTATATATTGGACATTCCGGATAGAGTTCAACTTTATAACTTAAAGCTTCCGCTAGAATGCTCTGAGTTAGGATTCGTATGGTTTGGTATTATCATGTGACCTCACCGTCTGTTTGTGGCATATAGTGTTGGGCCCCGGCCGGACCTTCTACTATACGTCATTTAACGGATGGGGTCGTTACATTTTGGTATCAGCTTTTGTCGGTCTTCCTCTTTCGAATTCGTGGTCGAATTCTTTTGTGGGGTGGCGAGCACGTGTTTGTGCGACCTGCTGTAACGCTAATGAACTCTGGAATGTCCATTAAGGAATGTACAAAATCTTGTTTGAGGAATCTGCGCGTTCCTTTTTGTGTTGTTTTGCTTGCATACGTTCGCTAATGTGTGTCTTGTCCACCTATAGGTGACACGTAGTGGTGCTGGGCAGTCTGAGCCCCAGCGCTCTGATGAGAGTGCGGCACCAGCTGAGGTGCCAACACCTCCTCCATCTGCGGAAACTGTTCGCTTAGTTGCTGAGGCGCTATTTGCCATGATTCAGCCGACCGGGCAAGCGCAGCCGGCAGTAGTGCCAGTTCGTGTTGATGTAAGACCCGAGCCAGTTGAGGCTGTAGATCCACGAGCAGCTGACCGACAGTTGAAGCAATTCATGAGCTTCAGTCCTCCTACGTTTACGGGCATGGGATCCCCAACGCAGGCAGAGGATTGGTTATCGCGTGTCAAGCGGATAATGACAGCGATCAGGGCGGAGGAAACTCTAAAGGTCACCTTAGCCACCTTCATGCTTGAAGGAGAGGCGCGGTTGTGGTGGGACGAGGTTGAGGTACACCATTTGGCGGGCAGGCAATTAACGCAAGTATCGATTGAGGAGTTCTCTCGGATATTTCTGGCGAAACATGTCCCAGCGGCGCAACGCATTGCTATGGAAAATGAGTTCCAACGATTAAAGCAAGGGGAAGATAGCGTGGATATCTACTTGCATGAGTTTACCAGGTTGGGACGATATGCGGGTACAATCTTCGCGGATGACCAAAGGAAAACGAATCGGTTCTATGAAGGATTGCGGGATGAGTTGAGGTTCCTGCTTTCGAGTTCAGTGAACCAAGGATTTCAGGCGTTGGTTGATACTTCGTGCGCGTTGGAGAAGGACATGAGGCGAGTGCAAGGGAACAAGGGCTTGGTTGCGTCGAAGCCAGAGTTTCAAGCACCTCGCCCGAGCAAGTCGTTTTACCAGAAGAAAGGGGGCAAGAGGTCCAAGCCATCTGGGCAAGTGACTACGACCATTGTGTCGGGAGCGACATCAAGGCCGGATTCTCGTACATGCTATAACTGTGGCCGGGTGGGGCATATTGCTCGTGACTGTCGGGTTGTTCAGCCCAAAGGGGAAAAGAAGACGGGTGCGTCTTATGCTGAGAAGGGCAAAGCGGTGGTTGATTCCTCTGCGTCTCAGGCACAGCCCCGAATCTATCAACTTGGTCAACAGGAAGCGATTAAGCAAAGTGACGTCGTCACAGGTACGAGTTGATTTAGGTTACTTGCTTATGTGCTATTGTTTTTGGTTATGTATAGCTTGTGCATGATGTGTGTGCTGCAGGCTTTGTCCTGATTCGGAATAATTTGGCGAGAGCCCTGTTTGATACGGGTGCTTCGCATTCTTTTCTGTCTGAGGATTTCGTATCTCGAATTGGGGTACCAAGTCATGTGACGGTGGATAGTACAAGGGTGCTGTTGCCGAATGGCTGTGTGATGCTTGCGGATAGGGCTTGCGATGTGGATGTGCAAATAGGAAGTCGGGATTTCGGTTTGAGTGCAGCTGTGCTACCGTTATCGGAGTTTGATGTGATCTTTGGTATGGACTGGCTCTCAGAGCAGCGTGCCTTTATTGATTGCAACTCCAAGGAGATTACACTGGGCCAGAATACCGGATTTGTGACGAAGTTCGCTGGTATGCGAGGAGTTGGCGGGACTCTGTTGTCTGCACTCCAAGTCGTCAATGCTGTTCGGAAGGGCGCGGAGTTATTCTTCACGCTAATTCAGGCTGTTGAGCCAAAGGCCAGTGTCGGTGAAGTACTAGTTGTGTCAGAGTTTGCCGACGTGTTTCCTAAAGATCTTCCTGGGTTACCACCCCAGCGGGAGATTGACTTCTCTATTGAGTTGGTGCCAGGTGCGAAACCTGTGGCCCGCTCTCCATATCGCGTCGCGCCAAAAGAGATGGCTGAGTTGAAAGTCCAATTGCAAGAGTTGTTGGAGCAGGGATATATACGCCCAAGTATGTCACCTTGGAGCGCGCCTGTTCTATTTGTGAAAAAGAAAGACGGTAGCTTACGGTTGTGTATTTACTACTGCGAATTGAATAAGCTGACGGAGAAAAACAAATATCCGATCCCGCGGATTGATGACCTCTTTGATCAGCTGGCAGGATCAACGGTTTATTCCAAGTTGGATTTGAAATCGGGATATTATCAGCTAAGGATTCGGGAAGGTGACATTCCCAAGACGGCGTTTGGAACACGCTACGGTCATTATGAGTTCACGGTAATGCCGTTTGGCCTATGTAATGCGCCTTCGGTATTTATGGACCTAATGCATCGAACGTTCCGAGAGTACTTGGATTTGTTTGTTATTGTGTTTATCGATGACATCTTAGTATACTCTCAGTCGGAAGAGGATCACGCAAACCATTTGCGGTTGGTCTTGCATACCCTGCGGAGGAATAAGCTTTATGCCAAGTTCTCAAAGTGTGAGTTCTGGCTCTCTTCAGTAGCCTTTTTAGGCCATGTGGTAAGCGGAGAAGGTATCGCGGTGGATCCGTTGAAGATAAGTGCCATTCGAGATTGGCCAGTGATGTCTTCAGTGGCCGAGGTCAGGAGCTTCCTTGGACTTGCGGGCTACTATAGACGGTTTGTGGAAAACTTCTCACGGATTGCTTTACCTCTGACCACGCTGACGAGAAAAGATCAAAAGTTCATTTGGACGTCGGAGTGCGCGCGAGCTTTTGAAGACTTGAAGAGTCGTTTGACCACGGCGCCTGTGTTGACATCGCCATGTGGTACCGATGGGTATGAGATCTATAGTGATGCATCAGGGAGCGGCTTAGGCTGCGTTCTTCTGCAGTTTGGTAAAGTGATTGCTTATGGCTCGCGTCAGTTGAAAGTGCATGAGCGGAATTACCCCGTCCATGATTTGGAGTTGGCGGCGGTAATCTTTGCGCTCAAGTTGTGGCGGCACTATCTATATGGCGTTAAAGTGGATATCTATACAGATCACAAGAGCCTAAAGTATTTGTTGGATCAGAAGGATCTGAATATGCGACAACGAAGATGGATGGAGTTCCTCGGGGACTACACCTTCGAGATTCACTATACTCCCAGGAAGGGAAATGTGGTCACTGATGCTTTCAGTCGAAAGACTCCGGTACGGGCAAGCTGGTTGCAGAGGCATGATCAGCGTTTGATCCAGGAATTGGAAGCATTGGAGATATCGTGTGTTGACAAGGGTTCGTCAACCGATGCATGCTTGAACTGGACGGAGGTGCAATATGACCTTACGGACAGAGTTCGGCGAGCAACGGAGCTTGATGAAAGTCTCCAGCGCTATGCAAAAGATGGGCCGGAGGACCAATTCTCTTGGGATAACGGGTTGTTATGAAGAAATGGTCGGGTGTGCGTCCCAAGTGTGGGTAAATTGAGGGAAGAGTTGATGTACGAAGCTCACTTTGCAAAGTACTCAGTTCACCCAGGGAGCACAAAGATGTACAGAGATCTGAAAAAGCTGTTCTGGTGGCCCGGACTAAAGAAAGATGTCGCACGTTATGTGGCTGAATGCAATACCTGTGCGTTGGTGAAAGCAGAATGCCAGAAGCCTGGCAGTTTCCTGAAGTCGTTACCTATTCCGGAGTGGAAGTTCGATGATATTTCGATGGATTTCGTGCACGGGTTGTCGAGATCTCGACGCGGTCATGATTCAATCTGGGTGATTGTGGACCGGTTGACAAAAGTGGCGCACTTCCTTCCAAACAGAAGAGACGATTCAGTGGAAACCTTGGCCAAACTTTATGTGGAGCAGGTTGTTTGACTGCACGGTGTTCCTCGGAGCATCGTTAGTGACCGTGATGGACGGTTCACATCGAATGATTGGCGGCTCGTTCATCAAATGTTGGGCACAAAGTTAGCGTTTAGTACGGCCTTTCATCCACAAACGGATGGCCAGACTGAACGAACTAATAGGACGATGGAGGACATGCTCCGCATGTGCGCCCTAGACTTTGGTAAGAGATGGGAAGATTATATATTTCTTGTCGAATTTGCCTATAATAATAGCTACCAAGCAAGTATTGGTATGGCACCATTTGAGGCGTTGTATGGTCGTAAATGCCGTACACCGTTAGCTTGGGCAGAAGCAGGCGAATCTAAGCTGAATGGGAAAAAGCGCTACCTCGCTCATACGCTCTATTCGGGAGAGGCTATTGATAGCCCAAGATCGTCAAGCAAAGTACTACAATGCCAAACATCGGAACGTGGAGTTCGCGGTGGGTGATTGGGTATATTTGAAGATTAAACCCTTCAAAGGCGTGTCCAGGATTCGGCGTTTGAAAAAGCTAAGTCCGAGGTATCTTGGTCCGTTTGAGGTGGTGGAGCGAGTTGGGGAAGCTTCTTATCGACTAGCGCTTTCAGCAGACTTGGGTGGATTACATGATGTATTTCACATCTCAGTCCTTCGTAAGGCGGTGAAGGATCCAGCTCAAGTAGTGGAGAATGATCGGGTACCGGTCGAGTATGGGCTAACGATGAGGGTTAGACCCATTCGGATCGAAGATCGAGCCGAGAAACAGTTGCGGAACAAAGTGATCGGGATGGTCAAGGTCCGATGGGACAATTGTGGCCGTGAAGAGCTAACATGGGAGCGAGAGCAGACCATGCGAGCTGAATTTCCCGAGTTGTTTGTATAAACTGTAGACCATGTACTTTTTGTTATAACATAATTATCAAGTTATAGCATTGCTGGTTCTTGTTTCCTTACCGTGCAAATTTCGGGACGAAATTTTGTTAAGGGGTGAGGGTTGTAACACCCCAAAAAGACCCCAAAGGACTCAAAATGATTTTTGAGGTACAGGTAATTTTACACGGCCTGGGACACGGGCGTGTCCCAGGGCGTGTCGGGGGTACACGGCCTGGGACACGGGCGTGTCCCAGGGCGTGTTCAGGTTAGTCGACGATCGTCGAGCCTGGGACACGGCCTTCGACACGGGCGTGTCCCAGGGTGTGTCCGAATTAAATTTCGAGATTGGCCTATTCGAGTCAGAAAAGTACACGGCCTTGAACACAGCCGGGAACACGGGCGTGTCAGGTTGGACGCGGGCGTGTCAGATGCCGTATTCCGACCCGTGTACTGGTTGCAGCTCGATGAAGCAGGTTTGACACGGGCGTGACTCAGGATGACACGGGCGTGTCAGGTTCGACACGGGCGTGTCGATGCCCATGTTGTTCAGTCGGTTCAAACTGCGTGTGCCGCTTAAGGGTACACGGCCTGTGACACGGGCGTGTCACAGGCCGTGTCAGCCAAAAATTGGGTTTTTGGGCAAATCGTGGCCGTTCAGATTCTCTATTTTGATCCAAGGGCTCAGGTGATTCCTGGCTGGATTAAATTCGTCAAAGAATGAAGAGGAAGGCATTCTTCATTTTGCTTTAGGAAGAGAGAAAGAGAGAGGAGGAAGAAGAAGGAGGAGGAGAGCAAGCCATCGGCGGAGTTCCCGTGGTCCGATTCGTGATCCGAAGCCGGCGTTGTGAAGGCAAGGCTGCTGCGGTTCTTTCTCACCGGCTAGTTTTCGATGGCTCCGAAGAGATCGACAAGGGTAACGATCTCCCTCCTTGGACATGTGAAGTCCTTCTTTTCTGCATTGCATAGGGAAAACCCTTCCCCGCGAGTGTGCGGTGGGTTGTGGTGTCCCTTGGGGTAGATATGTGAAGTCCCCCTTATTAGAGGCCGGAATTGGAGTACGGCTCTAGGCATGCTGTGTGAAGCCCATCTGGACATGGTCTGGATTGGTGATGCTTGTTTGCATATCGGAGAAGGCTCCGTGATTATGGCTTGTGTTGCCTTGTGCCTACCTGTTGCTTGGTGCAGCAGGAAGTACTGGATGATGTCCAGGAAATGAAGAGGGTTGGATGCAACTCTTGTGGCCGTGCGTTGCCACTTTATGAGCGGTTGAGCCGTTGGGCTGCAACTCGATGAAAAGGCAGATTGCCGAACAGGAAAGGTGAAACTGACCCGCGCCTATAAATAGCCATGGATACTTCCGTATTCGAGGTGGCACGGCGACTTGAGCAACGGGGGGTGGCTGATCCGTACCTGCGTTAGGTCCGTCCGACTTGGAAGCCTGGTTATAGGTTTTGTTGGAGCGCCTAATGAGAGTCTTAGGCCCGCGCGCCGGAAAGACTAGAATGCTCAAATACCGTGTAGACGGTGGTGTTGACCCTGGTATTCCGGTACACCAAGAATGTGCCCTGAGTGCACGGACTGTCGAGCCGTGTGGCCGATAGTTGTGATGGCTTGAATGTGCCTGCGTGTACATAGTTGCTATTTGATGATGCCATGCTTTGCAGGGAAAGAATGCTCATGCCCCGAGAAAGGGGTAGGATTGTTATAATTGGGTCAGCTGAATGCTGACCGTTGCATTGTTTGCCACCGGATGGGTGGATTGTTCCCGTGCAGGTGCTGGAGAGCCAAGTGGTAAGTGATGGGCTGAAGCCCTACTGTTGTTGCTGCTGCTGCTGCGGCTAGCCCTTGAAGGCTAAGCGAATGTTTTGGTTGTTCTCTTTTACTCATGTATGGTCGGCCTGCGCGCCGAGGTTTGTAAAACATGTTGTATGTAAAGAGGAACTGTAAGGCTTTAAGGCCAAACCTTTGTTGTACATTCCATGGTTTTATATATAAAGATGGTTTATATATTGGACATTCCGGATAGAGTTCAACTTTGTAACTTAAAGCTTCCGCTAGAATGCTCTGAGTTAGGATTCGTATGGTTTGGTATTATCCTGTGACCTCACCGTCTGTTTGTGGCATATAGTGTGGGGCCCCGGCCGGACCTTCTACTATACGTCATTTAACGGATGGGGTCGTTACACGTCGAACACCGATCGACGCTTCCAACATGAATTTCAAAACTCTAACCAGAACTTTAGAAACCCGAATATGAATAGAAACCCTAGGTTCGTTGACCCATCATCTGCATGGAGAATCCCACCTAGGAGATCTTACCCATTAGGTTATCACCCTCAGCCTGCTTATTTATTTATTTCCAGTTTTTCTTATGTGAAAAACAAGGGACCCAAGGTTACCTGGGTCCACAATGTTTAAATTGATTTATTTGCAGGTGAAGACCTATCCTATCACTCAAAATAAGTGGTATTTGGATAGTGGTTGCTCCAAGCACATGACAGGAAATAAAGAACATCTGTCAAGGTTCAAGGCAAAGCTTGGCCCAAAGGTAATCTTTGGAGATTCAAGCTGTGGTCAAACTGAAGGCTATGGCAGGATGACAATTGGAGCAGTAACATTCAAGAGAGTTGCTTATGTAACTGGACTGAAGCATAATCTAATTTCAGTAAGTCAGTTATGTGATGTTGGATACCAGGTATCATTTTCTAACTCTCTTTGTAATATTACTTTAAATAATAATGTTGTATTAGTAGGTATTAGACAAGGTAACATTTACTTAGTAGATTTTAACTCAACTCACTCTGAAATCTGCTTGTTAATGAAGTAACCAATAACAATACTTTATGGCATAAAAGGCTTAGCCATGTTAACCTCAAGAATATATCTAGGTTATCTAAACACAACCTTGCTAGAGGTTTACCTTCTTGGCCCGACAAAAAGGAGAGCCTATGCAAGGCTTGTCAATTAGGCAAGCAAACCAAGAATTCATTTAAATCAGTAAATAAAAGTGATTCTCCTAGAATCCTGTATTTATTACATTTGGAACTATTTGGCCCAATAAATGTACAGAGTTTAGGAGGGAAGTATTACACCCTAGTCATTGTAGATGACTTCTCTAGGTTCACTTGGGTGTTCTTTTTGAGAACTAAGGCTGATAACTTCAAAGCCCTTACAGATTTTCTATTATGTGTGCAGACTGAGTACTCTACTCATGTGGCCTTGATCAGAAGTGATCATGGTACTGAGTTTGACTCTCTTCTCATGCAAGAATTCTGTGAGAGAGAAGGTATCAAACATAGCTTCTCAGCTCCTAGAACTCCCCAACAAAATGGGGTAGTTGAAAGGAAGAACAGAACCCTGATTGAAGCTGCTGGCACATTGTTGGCAGATGCTAATATGCCTCTTTCCTATTGGGCAGAAGCTGTTAGTACAGCCAACTATATCTTAAATAGAAGTCTGATACACAAGCTTAAGTGTAAAACTCCTTATGAGTTACTTAAAGAAAAGAAACCTAAAATAAATTATTTTAGAGTTTTTGGCTGTGTAGTTTATATTCATAATAATAATAAAGAATACCTTAGAAAATTTGAAGCAAAAGCTTCAATGGGAATTTTTCTTGAATATTCCCAAGTAAGCAAAGCTTATAGGGTATTTAATAAATCATCTTCTAAAATTGAAGAGTCTGTTCATGTGTCCTTTGATGAATCCCAAATGTTTTACAAGGAGAAGGAAACTTCCCCTTCCTCAAGTTCATTACAGGTACAAGAATCTACCAAAGATGTCACTCAAGAGATTCTCCATCTTTCAACTCTTCATATCACTGAATCAGACAGTGATGAAGACATTGCAGAAATTGTTGCTGTACCACCAATAGTAGATCAAATTCCTCCTGAGGAATTAATCCCAACTATTGCTGAAGATCACATCCCACCTGCTGATGTTGTCACACTTAGAGATCATCCTACATCTCAAGTGATTGGAGACATATCAGCTGGTGTTCAAACAATACATCAGTTAAGACAGGATGTGATGCACGTTTGTTTCCTCTCACAGATTGAGCCCCTCACCATTAAATATGCTGAGCTAGATCCCCACTGGATCATTGCTATACAAGAGGAACTCAATCAGTTTGAGAGATGTAAAGTATGGACTTTGGTTCCAAGACCTAAAGGCCAACTGATCATAGGCACCAAGTGGGTGTATAGAAACAAGTTGGATGCATATGGAATCATTATAAGGAATAAAGCTAGGCTTGTAGCTCAGGGCTACAGACAGGAGGAAGATATAGATTATGACCAAACCTTTGCTCCTGTTGCAAGGCTAGAGGCAATAAGGATCTTCTTAGCCTATGCAGCCTATATGAAGTTTAAAGTTTTTCAGATGGATGTCAAGAGTGCCTTTCTTAATGGTGAGATAAAGGAAGAGGTATTTTTTGAACAGCCACCCGGTTTTGTTTCTTCAACTCAGCCCTCACATGTATTCAAGTTGCAAAAAGCTCTTTATGGACTAAAACAAGCACCAAGAGCCTGGTATGAGACTCTAGCTCGTTTCCTGTTAGAGCACAACTTTGTTAGGGGAGTAGTTGATAGAACCCTTTTCGTCAAGCACCACAAAGGCACAATCCTGTTAGTTCAAGTGTATGTGGATGACATTATTTTTGGTTCCACTGATCCCAAACTGTGCAAAAAGTTCTCTAACTTGATGCATTCAAAGTTTGAGATGAGTAGTATGGGTGAGCTGTCTTACTTTCTTGGTCTCCAAGTAAAGCAAGATGTTGATGGCATCTTCATCTCCCAATCCAAATATGCCAAGGAATTGGTAAAGAAGTTTGGGATGGCTGATGCTTCAGCAATGCATACACCTATGGCTACTAATGTAGTTATGTATTCTGATGATCAGGGAAAGCCTGTTGATCAAAAGAATTATAGGGCCATTGTTGGTTCCCTATTGTATTTAACTGCAAGTAGGCCAGACATAATGTTTTCTACATGCCTTTGTGCTAGATTCCAGGTCAACCCCAAGGAATCTCATCTGATTCTTCTCAAGAGAATCTTGAGATACCTGAAGGGATGTCCAAATCTAGGACTTTGGTACCCAGCTGAGTCAGAATTTGAATTAATTCGATATTCTGATTCTGATTATGCTGGTTGTCGAGTTGACAGGAAAAGTACCTCAGGAACTTGTCAGTTCCTGGGAGAGAGATTGGTCTCTTGGTTCTGTAAGAAGCAGGCCTCTGTCTCAACCTCAACTACAGAAGCTGAATATATAGCAGCTGCTAGTTATTGTTCACAGATCCTGTGGATACAAAATCAACTTTTGGATTATGGGTACTCACACAAGAACACAAAAATCATGTGTGATAGTACCAGTGCTATCTCTATTGCACAAAATCCAGTGCACCACTCTAGAACGAAACACATTGAGATCCGGCACCATTTCCTGAGAGATTGTGTGGAAAAGAACAAGATCAGCCTTGAGTTCATATCCACAGACCTTCAGAGAGGTGATATATTCACCAAGCCCTTAGATGAACAGAAGCATCTATTCTTTTTAGTTCAACTAGGCATGATTAATGGAAGAGACTAAGTGTGACGTCTGCCTTGTTGAAACTTGTTCGAAGATAGTCGAATGACGTTCGAAGATAGTCGAACAGGTCAAGCCTATCGTCGACCTATGGTTGAAGATAGCTTATCTGCTTGAAGATCATTGACCGGCGTTCGAAGATAGTCGAACAGGTCGAGCTTATCGTCGATCTATGGTTGACGACAGCTTGCTGTTTGTGAAGACAGAAATAGTCGAACGATTGATCGACTACTCTGCTTCAGGACCGATCGTCGAACGACCATTCGACCATCGTCTCCAGTATCTTTTAAATAGATCGACGATCGTGGTTTTAATATAAAGCCGATGGTCGACCTAGGTTAAGAGATAGTTGCTTTTATCGTCGACGGAGAGCGTCTTTTCGCATTCCGTCTTCCCGCTTGCTCTTTGTCTTGCGATTTCTACCGCTCCGTCCTCGCCGTCTCTTCCTCGTCTTCTCCAGCTCTCTCAATGGCGATTTCTCCAGCGCTCCTGGCAGTAGTAAAGTTTGATGCAGGATTCAGTATAGATTTCGACTCCTTCAGCTGTTGCGAACCCGGAATAGTGGAAATTCTAAATCTGTGCAAAGATCAAGGGTTAGAGAAACTCATGTCCTCCAGAATAAAGATAAACACTCAAGAGATCAAAGAGTGGGCTTTCAATTCATCTTCAACTGATGATTCGATGACTGGAACCATTAGCGGAGAAGAGGTAACATTGACTCTCGCTATTTTAACAGAAACTTTTGGATTGATAAATGGAGAAGAAGAGTATGAGCAAGATGCCCCTGAGTTTGGGAGGATGCTAATAGAGCTGGGACATGCCGAAGGCATTCCCTCTAAGTTGCTCAAAGTAAATTTTCCGTTTAAAATTAAGTTTCTTGCTGAAATAGTTGGAAAAGTGCTACTGGGAAAGCACTCCGCCCACGATAATATTACAAGGCAGCAATTTGCACTAATGTGTGCAATTGTAAATAAGAAACAGATTAATTGGGCAGGCGTTATGTTTGATTTGATCAGGAAAAAGAATGGCAAGAAAGAAGTTACCCTGGGAAGGGTAGTTGGGATTTTTCTGAAGGAGAAATACCCCCATCTGTTAGTGTCAGCTGCCACCTCCATAAACGCCAGCAAGAAGATGGATCCATCCCTGTTCACAAAGTGGAAAAGGACCTTCCTGATGCCCGCTCCCGCAGGGGTTGCTCCAGTTACATATGAGAGCACCAGGACTGTCTCAGTCACTCCCCCCTTCTAGCAGCTGGCTCAGCAAATCCATCCCTTCCATCTTCCTCATCTGTTTTGTCGTCTACTTCAATTGAAGTACGACCTTCTGCATCTCCTCCTGCATCTCCTCTCCCGACTCATCTTGCTGGGATCTCTCATCCCAGTTTTGATTTGTTGGTGTCTGAGATTTCTACTCCTCTTCATTCTCCAAATCCCTCTTCTGATCACATTGATCACCCTGCATCCACTCATACATCTCCAGTTCCATCTCCAGTTCATTCTCCAGCTCATCATGCATGTACCATCCCTGCTGATCTTCCATCCTCTGAAATTCACCCACCATCTTCATCATCATCCTTTGAAATAACTCCAGCTTTTATTTCTAGCATTGTGGAGTTAATTACCCCCTCAATCAAAATCATGATTGAAGCGGCAATTTCTCCTCTTGCTTCCTCTATCTCCTCTTTGACTGCTGCTATTCAAGCACTCTCAAAGTCTGCTGAGCCCTCTTCTTCTAGGGGCCTGGTTTCAGTATCTACTGAAATCAGGCAGGGGGAGATGCTTGATGAAGATGTCTCTGAGTAGCCTTTGGCCTCCCCTCCCGCAGATCATCATGCAGTGGCAGAGAAAGCAATAGAAGATTCAGCTCCTCCTCTATCTGAAAAAGAAATTTCTGATGCTTTATTGAAATCTGAATTTATTGTCAAAGCTTGCTTAGAAGAATGTTCTACTCCCTTGGTCACCCTATACCTAGAAGGAATCATCACTTCCTTTCTAGATGAATTGTGGGAGTTAGGACACGCAGTGGTCGATTTTGAAGGTATTCCCTTTACTTACTTTTTAGACTTGTTAACTGATATGCTTGTATGGGAATATCTGGAAGGGATGATTAGATGTCATTTAGAAAAATTTTATTCATAATACTACAGATAAAATGGAAGAAGCTTTAGATGTTCAAGAGCCTGTTATCCAATCAGCTGCAGAAGCTCAGTTTGAACCAGAACAAGTTGTTCAGCCAGAAGTGCAAGCAGAACTGGTCACCATGACAGTTTCTGATCTTCAAGAAAAAGCTGTAGATGCCCAAATTGAAAAATCTACTGTATGGGATGATTCCCCAGGTTTGGATTTAGATGCTCTCCTGGCACGGGATGCCATGGAAGAAGAACTAGAAAGAGATACTCGAAAGGAAAAGGAAAGAGCTTTGAAAGATGTTATTGACCCATATGATCTGCCCATCTCTTCAAATTCTGAAGATGAAATCGATTCTGATGAGTCTGTTGAGTCAAAAAGGAAAAGGATTACTAAAAAGAAAAGGAAAGCTGTAGCTCCTCCTCCTGCTAATCCAGATAATGATATACCTTATTATATATTGAAAGGGATTGATCCTAAGTCAAAAGACTTCCAGCATTGGATGTTATTTTCTAAGAACCAGCAAAAGCAAAGGAAAAAGTCAAAGAGGTATGACTCTCCTATCCCAAGATGGAATCCTAGAGGTCCTCCTCCTCCACCTCCCAGTGCAGGAGCCTCAGGAAACTTATCTTCAAAACCTGATGCTCAGTCTGAAAGATCAAATCCATCTCAATCAGCTCAAAGGAGAAGTTCACAAGGATACCAAGGTAAAAGTCAAACTGGCTATCAAAGACCTGATGCTGTTAAAGAACAAGTAAAGGAGGTAGTGTATCAAAGACCAACCTTCTCTCCTCCTCAGTCTAAAGAAATCAAAAGCTCAACCTTTCCTAAGCCAGATCTTTTTGTGAAGGATGTTCCAAAAGGTAAGCAATTTATTTTTATCTGAAAATTCTAGCAAGACATTTGCTAAGTCTGCTCCTCCTTGTTATCTAGTTAATCAGGATAAAGAACCAGTTGATATATCTTCTGAGAATGTTTATGAAAGCCCAGAGCTTGATCCTAATTTTAGGATGGCTCGTTTTCTTGAACTGGTTGGAGCTGCTCAAATTAAGAAAGCAAAAGCAGAAGGAAAAGACACTGCAGGATTGACCACAATGTCAAAATTCAGAATGAAGGAGCTCGAAAAATTCCAAGTCAGACCTGAGATATTTGATCCTTCAAAGTATATGGAAAAGCATCCTGAGGAAGTTGTCCTAAGAACAACAGAATTGAAAATCATTGGAGAGCAAGACCTGAAGCTATCGAGAAAAGAAGCTCTAGATCCCTCAAGAAAGATTACTTTTGTTTCTAGCTCTTCTGATCCTAAACCTAACCCTAAAGCATCTTAATATTTCATTGATTGACAGTTAATTGCTTATCTGTTTGATTGATGTTATCTGCTTAGTTATTTTTCTTTATGCATTTTATTTTACTTTCAGTAATTAGTTTTGAATGTTTTAATTGTTGAGAGACTTAACTCAAATAGGGGGAGATTGTTGGAACCCTAGGTTTTGATTTGAGTTCAGTCTTCTCTTTCTGTCTCTTGACCCAAGATTTATCTATGGTCAAAGATTAGGTGATAGGTTAGATTCTCTAGTTGTGTAGAATTGCCTGTCCAGATGAAAATCTGGCTAAGTAATTTTTCGTTCGACTATGGTCGAACGCCGCTCGACGATCGTCTATCAGTTGGTCGACGTTCTGTCTGCGTTGATAGTTCGACTATCTGTTGATGGGTCGACTATCTGTTTTGTTTGATAGTTCGACCATCTGTTGATAGGTCGACTATCTGTTTTCCCTTGATAGTTCGACTATCTGTTGATAGGTCGACTATCTGCTCTTCTTTGATAGTTCGACTATCTGCTTGGATAGTTCAACTATCTGATAGTTTGACTATCTGTTGATAGGTCGACTATCTGCTTTCTGTGATAGCTCGACTATCTGTTGATAGGTCGACTATCTGCTCTTCTTTGATAGTTCGACTATCTGCTTGGATAGTTCAACTATCTGATAGTTCGACTATCTGTTGATAGGTCGACTATCTGCTTTCTGTGATAGCTCGACTATCTGTTGATAGGTTGACTATCTGCTCTTCTTTGATAGTTCGACTATCTGCTTGGATAGTTCAACTATCTGATAGTTCGACTATCTGTCGATAGGTCGACTATCTGTTTTGCTTTGATAGGTCGACTATCTGCTTGATAGGTCGACTATCTGTTTTGTTTGGTAGTTCGACTATCTGTCCTGATAGATCGATTATCTGATAGCTCGACTATCTGTTCTGATAGGTCGACTATCTGCTGAGGTAGTTCGACTATCTTCTTTGATAGTTCGACTATCTGGATCGTTCGACTATCTGTCCGATAGGTCGACGATGTGATTAAATAGTTTTGTCGTCTTTTGTGATGTGATTAATTTTATAATTATTTGGGCACTTTTTATAAATTATTATCTGAATAAATTGTGATAATATTTCCATGCAATATCTATTCTATTCCTTATGCATGAGCTAATCTTTTCTAACAAAGTTGTTTGTCTTATAGCTGAGATATGATTTCTGCTTTATCTGTCAGGCTGTCCTTTATAGCCGTTAGACTCAAAAAGTCTTCCTTGGCTATAAAGAGTCTCTTCTGATGTGACTTTCTCTTATATTATTTCATCAGAGTAATTTACAGCTTCTTAGAAAGCTTTATCCTATTATAGGATATCTGTCTGCAGTATTTTGTTTTGCTTTATGCTTTTTGCAGCCCAGCTTGCAGAGTTCAGAAGAAGACAAGATTCAAACTCAAGTAAGAGTCGTTGCTGCTGCTGCTATATAAAGACTTCTTTGAAGAAAGAAAGAAGCTAGCTCTCATATATCAAAAAGCTATCAGCAGCATTCAAGCTTAAGAACATACAGTTTCCAACTGCTCTCAGCTCATTCACATCTAACTGAGAAGAAGTTTTAGTTCTTCACTCTTCTTTAACCTGAGTTCTCCTGCTTACAGGAAGATCTTCACTCAGAGCTTTTTGAAGAAGAAGAAGAAGAAGATAGCTGCCTGAAGAAGAAATTTTATTTAATATTATTTACCTTCTTGTAGCTTTTTCCTTCAGTATTTTCTGAAGTGTTTCTGCACTGAAGCAAGACTTCACCTGGACGTTCTTTTAGCCAGGGGGAGCCTTGATTCTTTTAGAGCTTTCTAGCTCAGTGCATGTTATTGTGCTTCTCTAATCTATTGTAAAATAGAGAAGACACCTTAACCTCCTTTCCCCCTCCTGTACAGGGTTATTACTCCCTTCAAAAGTATCCCTTGGTGGCAGGGCACCTGATCAAAAACCTGTGTTGGTTTTTAGACACCTGATCAAAAGTCTAAAGGGTTTCTGCATCTACCTGAAGCAGATCTTGTTGGTTGCAGGGCACCTGATCAAAAACCTGAGTGGATTCCTACCTTGTTGGTAGAAGAGTGGACGTACCCAAGTTGTTTGGGGAACCACTATAAATTCCTTGTGTCGTCTGGATTGCTTTAATTAATTACTTGCATTGTGGCTGTGATTAGATTTTAACAAGGTTTGCTAGTTGCTGTTTAGGATTCCTAGCCTTAACTGTAATTACAGTTGGCTGCCTTTTGTGCACATCACTTGTGTTAGGCTTTAAGGTTCAATTTCAAATATCTATAACTTTCATTCTGCAATTAACTCCAAGGGAGTTGAGTAGACAGTCAACTTTGCTAGTGCAATTTTTGATTACTCTATTCACCCCCCCCCCCTCTAGAGTAGTATCTATCCCCTTTTCTTTCATCGTCCTATTATGACCCCTGTTGCAGCTTATCAGGAGGTGCAGAGTCTTGGTGTTGAACTTCATCAACATCGTCCCTTTTATTCTGATCTTGCTGAGCAACAAAAACATTTTCAGAAGCTCTTTAGGGTTTGCTACTTACTTCGTCTTCCTGACTCATATGACCTTATTCGCCAATAGATTCTCGGAGAAGCGGACACTCTGACTCTTGATGCTACTGCTGCTCGGATTTCCGCTGTTACTACTCTTCTTCAGCATCCTTTGCTCTCTTCTCCCTCTCCTGATCTTGTTGCTCATTCTGCCCATCACGATCATTCTGTTGGTCGAAGTGGCCGCTTTGGCGGCCGTGGTTATTCAAAATATCTCTATTCTCATTGTTGCAAGACTGTCCACCTGATTGATCGTTGTTGGGTCAAACACCCTCATCTTCGTCCTGCTTCTAATGATTCTGCCAAGAAGTCTACTGCTTCTCTTGCCACTTCGGGTGCTACTCAGTTATCTACCACGGGTAGGTTGCTTATTGACTCTGGTTCTACCACTCATATGACCGGGAATTCTCAACTTTTTTCTTCTCTTACAACGAGTAACCAATTACCTCCTGTTCTTATTATTGATAGTTCACCATCCCCGGTTCTTGAGTCTGGCACTGTGAATGTTACTTCTTCTCTTCAGCTTCGGTACATTCTCTATGTTCCCAACTTTCCCTGCAATCTTCTTTCTGTTACTGCTCTTTGTAAGAAGTTCGGTTGTAAAGTGATTTTTACTGTTTCTACTTATGCCTTTCAGGTTCCTCAGTCCAAGGAGATGATAGTTACTGGGACTGAGAGCGGTGGATTATTCTATCTTGATACTTCTTCTGCTTTCTCTGCCTCATCTTCTCTCTTTCAGTGGCATCTTCGACTTGGACATCCTCCTCCTCGGATCCTCTATCAGCTACTGCCTGATTTACCTCGAGGTGATTCGTCTTCATTATGAAGCTTGTCAGTTTTGGGAACATCATCATTCTAATTTTCCTGCTCGCCAAGGACACAATTCTTCTCATCCGTTTGATATTGTACATGCTGATATATAGGATCCTGCTCCTACTCAAACTATTGGTAGGAGTAGCTTATATTTTGTGAAATTTATTGATGATTTTTCCCATTGTACATGGTTATATTTGCTACGTGAACGTTCTGAACTTTATTCTATTTTCACTGCTTTTTATAATGAGATTCATACACAGTTTGCTACTTCTACTAAAATCATTCGGTCTGATAATGCTAAGGAGTACCTAAGTCATCAGTTTACGTCATTTTGTACCGATCATGGTATTATTCATTAAACTACTTGCCCTTATACGTCACAATAAAATGGTGTTGTTGAACGGAAAAATCATCATCTGCTTGATGTGGCTCTGAGCCTTCTTACTCATATGCATGTTCCCAAGTCTTATTGGGGGCATGTGGTTCTTCTCTCTTGATTTCTTATTAATTGTGTTCCCATCTCTGTTGTCGGTGGGAAGACTCCTTTTTCAATCCAGCATCCTGATGCTAACCCTTTTCCTTTGCCTCCTCATGTCTTTGGGTGCATTGCCTTTGTTCATTCTCCTTCTTCTACTCGTGACAAATTATCACCTCGCTCGATTAAATGTATCTTTCTGGGCTATTGTCTGACTCGGAAAGGATATAGGTGTTATGATCCTATTCTCCGCTAGCAGTATGTATCTGACGATGTCACTTTTTTGAGACTATTCTATTCATTTCTCTGTCCTCCTCCGTTCTTCCTTCTTCTGATATTTCAGTTCCTTCTCCTCTTATTTTTGCACCTAGTCCTGAGCCTGCTATTTTTCCTTCTTCTTCTTATGACTCTCCTGCTCTTCCTGCTTCTGTTGTTGAGCCACTGCCTATGGTTCCTAGTTTGTTTGCCTCACCTTTGGATGGATCTATGCAAGTAGACAGCGCTGACCTTGATCTTCCTATTGCTCTCAGGAAAGGTGTTCGATCATGCACTTAGCACCTCTTGCTGGTGTGGTGTCTTACACCAGCTTGTCTCCTCGGGCGAAGAGTTTTGATTTTGCCCTCTCAGCCAATGTTGTTCCACCATCTTATCATGAGGCTATGATTATTCTACATTGGAAAGCTGCTATGGATGAGGAGATGAAAACTCTAACCAAACGGGGTACTTGGTCTCTTATGCCTACTCTTCCTAGTGCTGATGTGGTTGGCTGTCATTGGGTATTTGTAATCAAATACCTTCCTGATGGTACTGTTGATCATTACAAAGTACGTCTAGTAGCCAAAGGACTTACGCAGACTTATGGTGTGGATTTATTTGATACGTTCTCTCTTATTGCCCGGATTACTACAATCTGTGTTCTCATTTCAGTGGCTGTGAACAGAGATTGGGAAATGTCTCAGTTACATGTCAAGAATGACTTTCTTTTTGGAGATTTGAACGAGATTGTTTATATGGAGAAACCTCCTAGGTATGTTGCTCAGGGGGAGTCTCAGGTAAGTTGAAGAAAGTCATTTATGGTCTTAAACAGAGTCTGAGAGCCTGGTTTGAAAAGTTTAATGAGGTTATTTTTGTTGTTGGATTTGTTCGCAGCGCTGCAGATCACTCGTTGTTTATTCGGAAAACCTCGTCTGGGTTTGTTATTCTTGCAGTGTATGTGGATGATATACTTCTTACTGGAGATGATAGGAAAGGTGTTGATATGACAAAGAAGAATCTGCTACGACATTTTGTTACGAAGGATATGGGGTCTCCTAAGTACTTTTTGGGGATTGAGATATCTCGGAAACCTGGTTCTATCATTCTTTCATAGAGGAAGTATGCTCTGGATCTTATACAAGAGACAGGTCTTCTTGGAACTAAACCTGTCCGGTCTCCTATGGATTTTGGAGATGACAAAAGCTGGAGTGAGTCTTCTCCTCTTCTTGAAGATGTCACGAGGTACAAACGTCTTTTTGGTAAACTCATCTATCTGATAGTTACTAGACCAGACATCTGCTATGTATTTGGAAAAGTAAGTCAGTTTATTCAAGCCCCTAGGGAGTGTCATATGCAGTCAGCTCTGAAGATTCTTGAATACGTGAAAGGTGCACCAGGTAAAGGGTTCTTGTTCCTGAAAAGGGGACATTTAAAAGTAGAGGCTTATTCTGACATGAGCTATGCAGATGATAGGGGAAACAGGAAGTCAACATCAGGTTTTTGCACTTTTGTTGAAGAAAATCTGGTCAGTTGGAAGAGCAAGAAATAGGTTGTGCAGTAGTTGCAAGATCGAGTGCAGAAGCTAAGTATAAAAGCATGGCTTTGACTGCTTGTGAACTGAAGTGGATTCGAACTCTCTTATTGGATCTAGGAGAATTTTATGATCACCCCCTACCAATGTTTTGTGACAATAAAGCAGTTATATACATTTCGAAGAATCTAGCCTTTCATGAGAGAACGAAGCATATCGAGGTTGATGCCACTTTATTAGAGAAGAGATTCTGAAGAATCAGATATGCACTCCTTTCGTTACTTCTGATAAAGATCTAGATGATTACTTCACAAAACCTGTTACTTTGTTCACAAAGGTTTGTGGCAAGCTAGGCATGGTTGACATATATGCTCCAACTTGAGGGGGAGTGTTAGAACTCAGTTTGGGCGGTTAGTCGAACTAGCCGCCACGGTCTGTCCAGCCAGCCTTCTAGCGGGTAGCCTCAGTGGGCTGCTGGGATGATTCAGTATGTTAGAAATCAGTTCGGGCAGTTAGCCGAACTAGCAGCAGCGGCCTGTCCTGCTGGTCTTCTAGTGGATGTCCTCAGCGGACTGTTTGGTTGATGTTTTTAATAGAAGCCGCAGTGTTCTGTCCAGTGTGTGCCTCAGCGGTTAGGTGACAAGCCGCAATGGTCTTGTGAAGTCGTGAAGCTCTGGTACAAGGCTATCCTCTCAGCAGTCTGGTGGCAACCCACGGTAGGCGGTCAGATGTCTTGCCGCAGCTTCACCGTAATGGTTAGCCGCACTGTAGATTGTTGGTTATCTGCAGGTATGGCTTAGCTGCTTGTCTGGTGGCCTTTCTCTTGTGTCTGGAGGTTGTAATGTTATGGCTTGTATAGTGAGCGGTTTGTGTATGTCAAACCGCTCAGTCCACTTAGCTTGTATTTAGTCCCATATCGTGTGTTGTATTTTCTCATCTCACCATTTTCTATAAATAAGTGGGCACACCTATGTATTACTTACTTTTTTCGAGCAATAAAATCTACGGTTATTTACCTCTTGTTCGCATTTCTTCTCATTTTTTCACTTGTTGAACTCTAGCCCCTGAACTGCAAGCCACCTAACCGCGAGGTCGCCTAGCCGCCAGAATACGCGGACTGCTGCCACCGAAGTGAAAAAAGCCGCCCAGAGGCGGACAGCTTATTGAATAGGGAAGAAGTTGTAGAAGAGAAACCACTTAGTCACAAGCCGCGACCTGTTGAAGACCATTGGTGGTTACCCGCAGAGTCTGCACTCAGTCAGAACCAAATTCCCAGTTCTTCAGCCCTATCCAAACAACCTGCACAGCAAAAACCTGTCAAACCTCTTCAAACCGCGCGGAAAGAAAACTCTAACCGCAGCAACTTTTTGCGAGTAGACTTACTGTTCACTCGGTACTATTGATGTGATAGGGGTTCCTATTTATAGGCGCAGAAATGAGTGTGATCACCGCCCTAGACAATAAGATAATTGTCTTATCTAGTTCGAACAACAAGTGTATCCGCAAAGGTTGTGGATACAAACAAGACCATTGCGACTTAGCCAAGAGAGAGACTGATAAGCCCATCTAGACTAGAACACAAACTAGGCGGACTCAACACGTACCACCCCAGTCCTCCCACTTACATACAAAGCTCCAGATCGCAGAAAGTGAGCTCGCAGTCAAGCCGCACAAGACAAAATGCTGTCGATCTAGGCGGATGAAGAAACCAACTCGTGCAGGTCACGCGACCTCCAGACATATTCTAACATAGACTTGGTCCAAATACAAACAAAGTCCCCACAACTAGATTTCCCCGGTGCGAACACAGCACCAGTGGACTAGTATGCACAAGACCGGCAAACTCCAGAGCCAGTTGGTCAACTCAACAACTGAGCGGATAACCATCCTATCTGCTTGAAACAACCTAGGAACTAAGCCGCAGAATACTGTGTTGGGTACATTAGAAATTATGTACCTGATTTGGAGAAGCCTCACCTGATTCAATAATATAAATCAAGTTGTATTTGTTGGTGTATTGAGTTTGCTTGTGCAGGTAGAAGAATGCAGAAAATATTATAAGTACGAAAGTGTCGAGACATTTATAATGTGTCGACATCTTTGAAGGAGCAGCATCGAGACCAGAAACAAAGTCGTGTCGACACACAGGACTTGTGTCGACACATGAAATTTTAGTCGACAATAGTTCTGTTGACACTCAGGACTAGTGTCGACACACTTAGATTTGAAGTGCTGACATTAGTAGAAGGGCTTTGTCGACACACAGGACTTGTGTTAACATAAAGAGTTTAAGTCTACATACAGAGTTTGGGTCTACATTAGCTATGTCGACAAGTTTCTGAAGTATATCGACACATTCTACAAAGGGAGTGTACAGACTGGATGAAGAGCTGTGTCGACAATTTCTGAAGGGTGTCGACAACATCAAAGGAGTTGTGTTGACACATTTTATAAAATTTGTGTCGACAGTTTCTGAAGTTTGTTGACACCTGGGTAATTGTGTCGACACATACATCATCTGTGTCGACAAATTCTATCCTTGTGTCTCGACACATTCAGCTGAGTTAAATAACTCTAAGTGTCAAATCTCAAGACTGAAGACTTGACAGCTTCCAGAATTGTCAAGGCCTGTTAGACATGTCAGAAGTGTCAGATGTTAGTCATCTACCGGATCAGCCGGTTGCCTCTGATGTGTTTTATAAATAGTGATGAGCTATCATAGAAAATCAAGGGTGAGACAAAGAGAAAATTTCGAGGGAAGCCAAGAAGAAGGAGGAATACTCCAAGAAGAATTCACAGAATTCTATACAGTGAGAAGGTTCCGATTTTAAATCAGAGAAGGAGACATCATCTCTTTGGATTTGTCAGTGTTTGCAGAATCAAGTCTGCAAGAAGGAAGAAGCTGAGTCTACATCAACTTCTCAAGAAGATTCAGCCTAGGTTCTCTCTTTCAAGAAGCTTTGAATAAGCCAAGTAAGGTTGAATCTGATTCATTACAGAAATGGTCTGAAGAAAGCAGATTAATCAAGATCTGATCAAGATTCCCTCATCCTTCTTTCTCTCTATCTGGGTGAAGGAAGAGAAGATTTTCTTTATATAATTTTTGTAAGATCTATTTTTTAGATCTGAGTGTAAGAGATTTCAATCTCTGAGTTATAAGCCTGTAATTATAAAGGCTGAGGTAGGGTTGTTTGTCTGAGGTAAGAGATTAAGTTCTCTGAGTTGTAGGCCTAGTGATAAGGGTTGAGGTAGGGCTTGACAGCCTAAGTGGTAGGAGTTTTGATTCACTCTGAGGTAGGGTTCTTGGGAAGAGCCTGATGTGTAGGACTTGTTGAAGTCTGAGTTGTAGGAACAAGTTTGGGTTCTGAGTTGTAAGATCTGAGGATCTGAGAAGGTCGAAGGAAGTTTGGATGAATCTAGTGTACTGCTAGATATGCGAAGGGGGAAAGTGGATGTACCCATCTCTTGGGGAACCATTATAAATTTGTGTGTCTGCTGTGATTGGTGTGTTATATGTTGTGATTGTTATAAAATTTAGCTATACTGTGAATAATCTATAATCTGCCTAAGTAAAAAAGAATTGAACATATTCACCCCCCCCCCCTCTAGGTGTTTAGACATTCTTGAAACCAATTCTTTCAAGTGATATCAGAGGGAGGTTTCTCAAAATTAGACTTAATAGTTTGAGTATATCTCCAAGGTAGTAATAAGATAGCCAAGATGGGTTTAGGTGAAAATCGCAAAGAACTTGGATCCATGAAGCTTCCTATATATTGAAAGGAAACTTTTGGCATATGGAAAGAGAGGGTCATATTATTCATGGAGGCATCTGATCTAATAATTTACATCACAGTTCTGGAAGGTCCATTCATCCCAATGAAGACATCAGTTCTTGATGCAAATTTGCAAACTCCAAAGAATTATTCTGAGATGACAAAATATGAGATCATCTTAGCAACTTTGGACAAGAGGGCACAAAACATAATTGCTAGTGCCATAGATGATTCTACATTCCAGAATTTAGTTCACTGCAAAACTTCAAAGGAAATGTGGGACACTTTAATTATCTACATGGAGGGGACAGCAGAAGTAAGAGAGGATAGGAAGTCCATGCTCAATCAAGAGTATGAAAGTTTCAAACAAGTCAAGACAGATAGCATAGTTGTGTGATATGAAAAGTTCTTCAGAATTGTCAATGAACTGATGACTTATGGAAGGGTTTTCAGCACTTATGAACTGAATGACAAGTTTCTCAGGCATTAACCAAGGACTGGGATACCAAGGTCTGTGTCATCAGAGAAGTGTCCAGACTTACAGATACTCCTCCATCAACCTTATTTGGAAAATTGTTGTCCTATGAAATACAGTCGATTGCCAGAAAAGAAAAGGAAAAGAGTAGCAGGTCTTACTTATGGCAAAGATAAGTCTGCGGCTTTCAAAGTTGAAGCTACAAAGAAGCGCAGGAGAAATATTCCTTCTCCTCCCAAAAAAGTTGTTGATACTGATTCAGAAAGTTCAGACTCAAGTACATCAGATTGTCATAACTCTGATGAGGATTTTGCTGCCTTTTCTAGGCAATTCCAAAGGTTCCTGAAAAAAAAAGAACTTGAGGAGCAGGCCATCCTCTTCTTCTTACTCCAATGATGATTACTGTAAGGGAAAGAAAAAAACCTCTAAAGAGGAAAGGGATGGTTCTAAACCAGGTAAAGAAACTTCTACTAAAATTGTTTGTTATTATTGCAGCAAGCCAGGACATGTTATTACAGACTGTCTTGTCAAAAGATAGGAGTCTTGTGAGAAAAAGAAACACCAGCATAAAGGCAAGAAAGAGAAATCCTTTGTGGCCAAGAAGTAGAAAAGCTGTACTGACTCTTCTTCATTAGAGTCAAAAAATGAAGAGGATGATGAGGCCTACATTGGACTGTTCTCAACTGAGGAAGAGTCTGTAGAAATAGAATTCTTGCAGTTGCTGAATGATATCAATACAGAAAAAGAAAGTCAATGCATAGCGCTGATGGCCATAGCTGAGGATGGACACAACCAGGAGCAGTCTGGTCCTAGTAAGGTATAGTCTTCACCTTCAGTGTCAGATTATATTACTAGCCCAGAGTCAGAAGCAGTTCCATCAAGAGATGAAAGTGGCTCTGAATTCTGAAGGAGACATCAATCAACTAATTGATGATTATGGAGAGCTCCTACAAGCCTTTAAGGAAAGCAGGCTTCTAGCCAAAAAGTTGGCAAAGGAAAATGCCACTTTGAAGTTGGCTGCTTCAGACTCAGCAAAAGTGTTGGATTTGAAGTTAAAAGATATTAGTAAATTGAAAAATATAACTTTTATTCAGATGGATACCATTACTTTCAAGAATAACCATATTAGGAATCTTGAAAGTAGACTCCAAAAGAAGAGGGAGCTGGTGGCCAAGTTCTCAAGACCTAATTCTGTGTTACCTTTGATAGATTCCTTCTCTTCCCAAAAGGGTAAGAAGGGTTTAGGTTACAAAGGAAGAACAAGAGCTGCAAATTCCAACAGGAAAGACAAAGCTCCAACTCAGTCACTTGCTTCCAAGCCTCCGATTTCTTTTAAAAAGGTGGTTCAACCTTCAAACAGGTATGACCATGATAGTATTTATGGTCTATGTGAGCAAGGCAGTAGAAATGTAAAGGGTGCTAGTGCCTATTGGGTAGTCCATGATAAAACCCAAGTGGTCCATACTGGACTATTTGTGTTTGGTGTACCAGCCCCAACACTCAAGGACAAGGTAACACCTGACTCACAAAGTCTGCCAGTTTATTATCAAGCTAAGGGAAAATCTGTTAGCAAAGTAAAATTAGGAATATTTGAAGCAATCAGAAGTATGCATTTTGAAAAGACGGCAGCTGTAGATAGGGTTCAAGATATCCCAAGTACTTCTGCTTCCAGATAAGTCCCTAAGCAAGCCTTGCCTGAAAGACTTAAGAAAGAGCTGATGTACTAGATGATTTAAGAGCTACAAACAACATTGTTGTTAAGGCAGTTCTTAAAAGAAGGTACAATGTACATAAGTGCTGGTGATTTGGCAAAGTGGGCCACTATACCATTGATTGTTGGCACAATAAGAGTGCCTAGAGAAGTAATGGTAGTCTATCTGTTAGAAGAACTTATGATAGACATGTTCAGTTTAGATCTAACTTGCACCTAGGACCCAATAATATTTGAAATCCTAAGGTTAGATAATATATTTGTTGCAGGTTAGTCCAAGTGGCCAAACCCCCACATGGTACTTAGACAGTGGATGTTTTAGACACATGACTGGAGCAAGAAGTATACTAAATGAATTCACTCCTATTGAGAATGGTCCCAAAGTTATCTTTGGGGGATCAGAAAAAGGGGTAACTAAAGGTTTTGGTAAGATAACTAATGGTATAGTAACTATCTCACAAGTAGCTTATGTGAAAGTTTTGAAATATAACCTTATAAGCATAAGTCAACTTTATGATTTAGGCTATGACATTTCTTTCCTCAAGAATGTGTGTCAAATAAGAAGGTCAAGTGACCAAGGGGTTATATTGACGGGCACTAGGAGAGGAAATATTTATTGTCTAAACTTTGAGTGTGAGAGTGAGGAAACTCCTATATGCCTAGTTACAGATGAGAAAGTTTCTCATTGTGTCAAATGGCACAAAAGGCTAACTCATCTGAACTATAAAACCATAGGTAGACTCTTTAGTTAAGAGTGGGTGAGGAATGGTCCTAAAGTTAAGTGCATTAAGGAGGGAATTTGCTCAGCTTGTCAAAAGGGCAAGAAAATCAGGTCTTTCTTCCAAAGTCTTGATACGAAAGAATCAGTGAGGTTTTTATACCTCCTGCATATGGATCTATTTGGTCTTATGCTAGTTCATAGTCTAGGTAGGAAAGTCTATACTTTTGTGGTGGTTCATGATTTTTTCAGGTTTGCTTGGGTATTCTTCCAAAGGAGAAAATTTGAAACCCACGATATCTTCCAAACTTTTGTCAAGCAAATTCAGAATGAACTTAATAGTTCTGTGGTCAAAATCAAAAGTGACCATGGGACTGAGTTTTAGTCTGATGCATGACAAAGTTCTGTGAAGGGCTTGGGATTTATCAAGAATTCTCCTCACCTAAAACTCCATAGTAAAATGGAATTGCTGAAAGGAAGAATAGAACTCTAATTGAGGCGGGTAAGACCTTGTTAAATGACACTTCCCTCCCAGAATATTTCTAGGTAGAGGCAGAAAATACTGCTTGTCTTGTTCTCAAAAGAGCTTCTATCACCAAAAGCCACAAAAAGACTCCCTATAAGATTCTGAAAGGCAGAAAACCAAATTTATCCTATTTTAGGATTTTTGGTAGCAAGTGTTATGTACTAAACAATGGTAAGTCTCATTTGACTAAGTTTGTTGTCAAGTCCCAAGAAGGGATATTTGTTGGGTATAACAAAAATAGTACAGCAATAGGATCTATAACTTGACTACATAAGTTGTAAAAGAATAAGTCCAAGTTGTTTTTGATGAGTCTAAATTAATTAACTGTGAGTTTCCAAGTACTTCTTCAAGTTTTGCAGGTTTAAAAGATAAGATGAAAAATCTAACCATTAAGAAAGATAAACCAGCAGTCCAAGAGATTGAAGATGATGGATGTTGTTTAGGGGGAGCTCAAGACTTACAAACTGAGAATCAAGAACAACCAGCTGAAGACATTAAGGATCAGCAAGTTGAAGGAAATGAAGAACACCAAGTTGAACATTGATTGTCACTAGCTATGAGACATTTAAGAGATCAACCACCTCACCAAATCATTGGCGAAACAAGTCATGGTGTGTTGACCAAAAGCAAGAGCTTGAATTCAACATTATGTTCAAGCTTCCTGTCTCAAATGGAACCAAAGAAGTTTGAAGAGGCTATCCAAGACTCACATTGGATTGGTGTTATGCAGGAAGAGCTGAACCAATTCAAGAGATACAAAGTCTGGAAACTAGTTCCTAGACCTAAGGGACATAATGTCATAGGGACTAAGTGGATCAATAGGAATAAGTTAGATGAAAATGACATTATTATCAAGAACAAAGCCAGATTGGTGGCAAAAGGCTACAAGCAGGAAGAAGGAATAAACATTGACCAGACCTTTGCCCCAGTAGCAAGGTTGGAAGAAATAAGACTATTCCTTGCATATGTAGCCCATAAAGGATTCAAGGTCTTCCAGATGGATGTCAAATCAGCATTCTTGAATGGAGATCAAAAAGGAGGAAGTATATGTGGATCAGCCTTCAGGTTTTGTAGATCCACACGTTCCTGATCATGTTTATAGTCTTAAGAAAGCTCTATATGGGTTGAAACAAGCCCCTAGAGCATGGTATGAGACATTGTCTACTTTCCTCATTGAGAATAAATTCTCAGGGGAAAATAGACAAGACCATTTCTTAAGGGAATCAAAGGGTAAGATCATCCTAGTCCAAATATATGTTGATGACATAATCTTTGGATCTACTAAAAATAACCTTTGCAGTAAGTTTGCCAAACTTATGCAAGGGAAGTTTGAGATGAGCAGCATGGGTGAGCTAAAATTCTTCTTGGGACTCCAAGTAAGATAGACTGATGATGGACTGTCCATATCCCAGTCTAAGTTCACCAGGGATTTAATTAAAAAATATATGGTATGGAGACTTCCTCCACCATGAAAACTCTAATAGGATTAAGTATGCTTATAGGCAAAGATGAGGCAGGGAAACCTGTTGATGAGTCTTTGTATAGAGGGATAATTGGCTCCTTACTATACTTAACTACAAGTAGGTTTGACATCATGTATGCTACATGTGTCTGTGCAAGATACCAGGCATGCCCTAAAGAGTCTCATTATTCTGGTGCAAAGAGAATTTTAAGATATCTTAAGGGAACATAAGATCTTAGTCTATGGTACCTTAGGAATGGAGATTTTATACTAATAGGTTTTCAGATGCAGACTTTACAGGCTGCAAGGAAGACAAGAAAAGTACAACAGGTATATGCCAATTTTTAGGTGGAAGATTGGTGTCATGGAGAAGCAAAAAGCAGACAAGTGTTGGTATATCCACAGCAGAGTCAGAATACATAGCAGTTGGAAGTTGTTGTGCTCAGTTGCTTTGGATACAACATCAACTTGAAGATTATGACATCAAGATAAGTAAAACACCTTTGTATTTTGATTCAACTAGTGTTATTTCAATTGCTAGAAACCCTATTTCACATAGCAGAACATAACACATTGAAATTAGATACCATTTTATTATAGAACATATTAAGAACGAGGACATAAGTCTAGAATTTGTTTCTAATGATAAACAAGTAGCAGATATATTCACTAAACCTCTAGATGAAAGTAAATTCAATTATTTTAAAATTGAATTAGGCATGTTGAACCTGGAATAGGATTGTAGATTAAGAAAAAAATTCTACTCAACATATGAGTAAGTCATGTGTCGACACAAGTTAAGAGTTGGTCGACACACAGTAGTTGGTGTCGATACATAAAGTAGTCTATGTCGACACTCAGTAGGGGGTGTCGACACATAGAGTTGTTGACACTCAGATGGTTGTGTCGACACATAAATTCATCTGTGTCGACACTCAGAAATTAGTGTTGACACATAGGGTAGTCAATACTCTAAACTCTCTGTTGAGACTTTAGCAGTCTGTGTCGACACAATCAAAATTGTGTCGACATTCGAAACTCTAATTTCAGCCAACCTTTTGACCTTCCCTATTTAGAAAAGTATAAATAGGAGGAAACGAGACTTTGTCAACTACGCTCTCAGAAATCTCGAGACTAAACCATCAGTGTCAACAAGAAATTCTTCTTCTCTCTCTTCAACTTCCACTTCTCTCATCTCCAATGGTGCCCAAGATGGACAACAACATTAACGAAGGTTATGAGCTTGTTCGGGGAGCGCTCAATGATGCGGAACAAGATATCAAAGTGGTGGTAGACCTAATCCAGGAAGCAGGACTGGATTATCTTATTTCAGAATTAACAAAAATATGGAAGAAGGAAGTTCTAGAATTCTATTCCAATGCTACCTTGAATTTAAAGGGGAACAAGATTAAATCAACTGTTCACGAAGAAACAGTAAAAATATCCCTCAAGAGTCTGAGAAAATCCCTTCAACTACCAAGGATTAAAGAAGAAACAGAGATTGATTCTATACTGACTGCAGAAGCCCTCAAATGGTGTGGGTTGTACTGAACCACAAATATTGGATCATCCATGACTAGGAAAGGGATGAACTCCAAAGGGAAGTTCTGTCAGAAATTGTTGAAAAAATAGTTCTTTGCAAAACTGGGGGGCATGGTAGGATCTCTTCCTACATGTTCAGCCTAATGACCAGAATTATCTTCAAGGTGAAAACTGTCTGGAGTACTGTTATCTTTAATAAGATAAAGGAAAGCATTAAGAAGCCAAACCTAGGCAGAATATTAAGTCTGTATCTGGATGTCAGCATACCTGAGGTGCTAAACCAGATTGCTGGCTCTAAATTTAATTACATGAGTAGAATGGATATAAGAATCATGTCTAGGTAGGATAGAGTATTATCCAAGGAAGACCCTACACATAAGCAGAAGTCCAAAAAGGTCACAAAATCAAAGAAAGATACAGTACAAGTTGAGGAGTCCTCCAGTGACTCAAAAGAAAGGGTTAAATTCAGCTCTGATGAAGATTATACTCAATTACCCAGGAATTCTCCCACTCACACACCTGGAATTGAAGCTCAAATCCAAAGGGAGATTACCCCTCTGACAGATAATCAAGAGATATCAAACCCAGGGGGAGATATTATTGTTGCTGAGTTAGATAGTGAGACTACAAACCTCACTGTTATGGAAGTAATTCAGGACATCAACACAGCTACTGAAAATTCTGAAAAAGAGGCACAAGATGTGCATATTCCTAATCTGCCAAAGAAACCTCAGGCTCATGAGATTGATGTAATCCAAGAATTAGAGACTGACTTCCAGGGGAGGAAGAAGAGGTAAATAAGGAAGATATTTCTGTTAATAAACACACTATTGCAATGCTTGAGGGGGAGGTGCCAGACCTAGCCCCAAGACTAGATATAGATGCTCTAAGCACTATAGTGGAACTTGAGATGTCATCTGACTCAGAGAATGAGGAAGAAGCCTCAGTACTTAAGAAAAGAAAAATCATGGAGCTAAGAAAGAAGAGTTTTGTTTATAAGAAATCATTAAAGGCTAGATCCTCATCTACTACCCCAACAATGGATTTTAGTTCTTTGTTAGTACATCTACAAGTCAAACTTGATGTGCAACAACTTGCACTAGAAAAGTATGTGGATGAAAGCCACAAGAAGATGCAGCTCAATCTGGCACAGGACATCAAATCTATAAGATTTGAGGTAAATTTTCTCAAGAAAGAAATGACAGACTGCTTCTGTAAGGTATGAAATGTTGTGGTATATATTGCCACACAATAACAAATCACTAAAACTGAAGTGGATGATCTGGTTGTTAAGCAAGGTTGTGTTCTAGAAAATCATAAGAGGATGAATGAGAATTTGATGGAAATACATTCCATCACTCTAAAAAAATTGGCTGAACAAACCACTGCCATAGAAACACATATGGACACCAAAGTATCTACTATAGAAGCACAAATAAAACTAGATTTGATAGCAGTCAATACTTCCATAAAGACTTCTGAGACTGCTATTTCAACTCAAATGAAAAAGTTCAAGGAATATTATACTACTGGAAATTATCATGTGGTAGATCAAGTCAGATTTCAGAAGAACGACCTTAGAGATCATATTTCTCGAGAAGTCATAAAGGGGGAGAGAGACAAGCTAGCTCTGATCATGCTAAATGGGTATCCAACACTATCAGAGCTACCTTGGGATATCCACTTTTATGTGATGATAATAACACTGCTGAATCTGGATGCAAACCTGCACTCTTGGAGGGGATGCAACCTGAAGTAGCTCAAGTCATATATCCCCCTCATGAGTATAACGAAATTCAACAGGCAATCCAAGATATGTACAGCCCTCCACTGGATAAATTGCCCTTAATTTCTGAAGAAGTAGAAATGCCTGAAAAAGTTTTGCTTAAAGAGCAAGAGGCCCAAATATCTAAGAAGAGATTCAGAGAATAGGCTGAGGCCAGGCCTAATTTTGAGAAATGGAGTCCAACCTTTAGAAGCATCATCCTAACTGTATGGAATACAGTTGCTGAAAATCAATATGATATGGGCAAGTGGTACTCCAATCAGGAATGGGATAAATATCTTGCAAAATAAGAAATAATCTGCAAATTTAGGAAGGACTTGAAGGCTAAAAGAATCCCTGCAAACTCCATAGAGCCTTGTGAGTATTTTCCAAAACCATTCCATTACTTTGAAAGGCAAAATTTAAAAGCAGCTCAACTTAAGGCCAAAGACATCAAGGGGAAGAAGCCTGTTGCTGATACTGAAGCTGAAGTCAAAGCTACTGTTTAGTCAGGAAAAGGGATTGTCATCAGGGAACCAGATTAACCCTAACTTTAGATTGACTACGTTCTAGAAGAACTATATAGATCTTTTATTATTCTTATGAAAAACATAAATATTATAATCTTACTTTGCTTAATAAAGAAATTATTGATTGACAACAATTTATATACCTATGTCTCTGAGTTGCATAGTTCTCTTATGATATTCCATTTTGAATATTTGTGTGTAATATGCTAGATCTGCTCTTGAATAACTCAGTTTGAAATGGCTAAATACATCATGCTTATTTTTTGTTATATTGGTGTATATCATTGACTATGGGTTATGACTTCTCCAAATAAGGAGAGATTGTTGGGTACATTGGAAATTGTGTACCAAATTTGGAGAAGCCTCACCTGACTCAACAATATACATCAGGTTGTATTTGATGGTGTATTGAGTTTGCTTGTGCAGGCAGAAGAATGAAAAAAATATTCTAAGTACAAAAGGCTCGAGACATTTATAATGTGTCGACATCTTTGAAGGAACAGTGTCGAGACCAGAAGAAAAGTTGTGTCGACACACAGAACTTGTATCTACACATGAAATTTGAGTCGACAACAGTTGTGTCGACACTTAGGACTAGTGTCGACACACTTAGATTTGAAGTGCTGACAATAGTAGAAGGGCTTTGTCGACACACAGGACTTATGTCAACATAAAGAGTTTAAGTCTACATACAGAGTTTGGGTCTACATTAGCTATGTCGACAAGTTTCTGAAGTATGTCGACACATTCTATAAAGGGAGTGTAGAGACTGGATGAAGAGATGTGTCGACAGTTTTTGAAAGGTGTCGACAACATCAAAGGAGTTGTGTTGACACATTCTATAAAAGCTATGTCGACACTTTCTAAAGTTTGTCGACACCTGGGTAATTGTATCGACAAATACTTCATCTGTGTCGACACATTCTATCCTTGTGTCTCGACACATTCAGCTGAGTTAAATAACTCTAAGTGCCAAATCTCTAGACAGAATACTTGAAACCTACCAGAATTGTCAAGGCCTGTTAGACATGTCAGAACTGTCAGATGTCAGTCATCTACCGGATCAGCCGGGGTTCTCTGATGTGTTTTATAAATAGAGTTGAGCTATCAGAGAAAATAAAGGGTGAAACAAAGAGAAAATTTAGAGGGAAGCCAAGAAGGATAAATACTCCAAGAAGAATTCACAGAATTCTATACAGCAAGAAGGTTTTGATTCTAAATCAGAGAAGGAGACAGCATCTCTTTGGATCTATAAGTGTTTGCAAAATCAATTCTGTAAGAAGGAAGAAGTTGAGTCTACATCAACTTCTCAAGAAGATTCAAACTAGGTTCTCTCTTTCAAGAAGCTTTGAATAAGCTAAGTAAGGTTGAATCTGATTCATTGCAGAAATGATCTGAAGAAAGCAGATAAATCAAGATCTGATCAAGATATCCTCACCCTTCTTTCTCTCTATCTAGGTGAAGGAAGAGAAGTAATTCTTTATATAATTTTTGTAAGATCTATTTTTAGATCTAAGTGTAAGAGATTTTAGTCTCTGAGTTGTAAGCATGTAATTATAAAAGCTAAGGTAGGGATGTTTGCCTTAGGTAGGAGATTAAGTTCTCTGAGCTATAGTCCTGGTGATAAGGGCTGAGGTAGGGCTTGATAGCCTGAGTGGTAGGAGTGTGGATTCACTCTGAGGTAGGGTTCTTGGGAAGAGCCTGAGGTGTAGGACTTGTTGAAGTCTTAATTGTAGGAACCAGTTTGGGTTTTGAGTTATAAGATCTTAGGATCTAAGAAGATGGAAGGAAGTTTAACCGAATCTACTGTACTGCTAGATAGGCGAAGGCAGCAAGTGGATGTACCCATCTCTTAGGGAACCACTATAAATCTGTGTGTCTGCTGTGATTGGTGTGTTGTATGCTGTGATTGTTATAAAATTTAGCTATACTATGAATAATCTATTATCTGCCTAAGTAAAAAGAATCGAACATATTCACCCCCACCCCCTCTAGGTGTTTAGACATTCTTTAAACCAATTCTTTCACACTAGACAACCTAGCAAGTTGTAACCCCCAAAAATGAGAAGCGATCATTGGAGGTTATCGTGTGGAGGTAGGATAATCGTCGGTGATATCTTAGTCAATTAAAATACCAAGGGCTCGGGTTTTTACCGCTTGGTGAAAGTAAACTATCGTGTCGTGGTAGTAAATGCCTTCGGCGAAAACATTCAATGCTTTAGAGGAATAATCGAGAGCACTACCACCAGGAGATAGGAGTTACCACGCCGTGCTAGCCTCTCGACGAATGTCGAGAAGGATTTCTCGAGTAACCAATCAACCTCCAGGCGCTAGACTGTTATCATGGGCGATAGCTATGGATAACGGCGCTGGCTAGTCAAAGCAGTCACCATTTGGGTTACCGTGCGGCGGTAGGAGTTACCGCGCGGTGGTAGCTTTTATATAAAAGCTGGACTTAATATTTCATTCTCATTTTTCTCTCACACTCTCATGCTTACTTATGGAGAGGGAAGAGGAGGAAAGGTCCAGGAGCTCAAGAGGAGTCAATCCAAGGTATGCTTGTGATCGGAATCGCGATTCAACTCTAGATCCACGGAGAGGAAGTTGTGAATATTAATTCCATCCGAATCAAAGATCATGGTCATGGATCTAAAGAGAATTACAAGGGTAATGATTTTCTCCTTGGACAAGTGAAGTCCTCAATATGCATACTTGCATGGAACCCCTCACCAAAAGGTGAAGAAAAGGTGGTTTCCAATGGGTAAATCGGTATGATCCCCGTTTAATATTGCATATAGATCCGAAAATATAGAGTACGGAATAGGCATGATGTGTGAAGTACATCCAGACAAGTTGGTCTAGATTGGTGATGTTTATTTTGCGTGTCGGAGAAGACTTCGAGTATAAATGTGAGGTTGTACGGAGTCTGAGGGTTGTAACTGTGAAAATAGAGTAACAGGAAGTACTGGAGTTCAGCTCCAGGAAAGATCACAGTTCGGGGAACTATTGATGTCGCTAGGCGATAGTGAATTTCGCCAGTCGATAGCTCCCTGTGAGCTAAATCTTTGTGTGGCTTGTCTCTAAGAGACCAGGGGGCCAGTGATTATGATGATGTGAGCTTAAATTGTCTAGCTATGGTGGGTGCCAGCCTAAAATGGTACGAAGTCGTGTGGCTTGTGATTGAGTTGAGTTGTAAAGGCCAACTACTGCGCTGTCAAGTTAAGTACCTCTGAACAACTGGGTCGTCAAGTTAAGTACCTCTGAATGGGAAATTAGTAGTTAAGTTAATTACCTCTGAACGACATAATCTTCAAGTTAAGTACCTCTGAACAGCAAAGGTTACCATTAAGTACTTCTAAATGACAAAGTCATCAAGTTAAGTACCTCTGATCAGTGGTGATACACGGTAAGTCCGGTACACAAAAAATGTGCCCTGAGTGCATGGGCGTGTTGCCGATGAGCCTACATCTGTGGTGAATGGTGCTTAAATGCACTTTGATGTTGCAACTATATATATATATATGTTTTTGTTTGTAGGGAAGGAGAATCGCCGCCCCGAGTAAGGGGTGGGGTCATTATAAATTGGTCAGCAAAATACTAACCATTGCTTTGTTTGTCGCATTTGTGTGGGTTGTTTCTGCAGGTGCTGGAGAGCCAAGTGGGAAGTAGCAGGTTGAAGCCCTTATGTTGTGATTGGCTAGCCCTTGAAGGCCCAAAGGCGAGCTTTTTACTGTTTTCATGTATGGCCGGCCTGCGTGCCGATGTTTAAAGTCACTTGATGTAAATGAAATAGATATATGGCTGAAAGGCCAAAACATGTGTTGGATTTGTATATATATCATTCATGTACAAGCTTTTGTAGTGGACATTCCTGCTGTTATGGGTTCTTAACTTAAAATTCTTCCGCTAGAATGCTCTAAGTTAGGACGCGTTCATAATTGAATTTGGATTTAGAAACAATAAGTAATCTCCTTACCTGTCTGTGGTATATGGCGTCGGGCCCCGGACGAACCTTCTGTCATATGTTATACGACGGATGGGGGAGTTACAAAATTGGTATCATATTCCAGTCATGGTCTTCCTTCTTCAAATTCGTGGTCGAATTCTTTTAAGGGGTGGTACGCACGTGCATGTGCGCTACCTTGATAACATAAATGAACCCATGAATGTCCACTTAAGAATGAAAATACAAATGTTTGAGGAACTGGTATGTTCCTATAATTGCTTTTGGCAATATTCGTACTTGCTTAATTGTGTTTCATATTGTAGGAGACTAGATGTGGTGCAAGGCAACTAGAACCCCAGCGCTCGGTGGAGAGCAGTGCACCCAATGTGGTGCCAACACCTCCTCCTTCGGCAGAAACTATACGGTGTGTTGTTGAAGCCGTGTTTGCCATGTTTAATGCACAACCAGGGGTCAAAGATAACCTCTTTTTCCTGCGATGGTTTAGGAACCAGTTGGCATGGGTGAGCACATAGCGGTGAGGCAAGTGGCTATTGAGCCAGTAGTCGCAAGGAGAGTGATGGAGAAGTAACTGAAACACGTTATGAGTTTCAATACCCCTGTGTTTATGGGTAATGGAACCCCTACACAAGCCGAATATTGGCTCTCAAAAATAAAGAGGGTCTTGGCGGCAACTAAAATGGATGAGTGGCAAAAAGTCACTATGACTAACTTCTTGTTGGATGGTGAGGCAAGATTATGGTGGGATGAGCTGGAGCTACACTAATTTGATGGTCGGCCGTTGATTTATATCTCAATGGAGGAGTTCTCAAGGTGCTTCTTGGCAAGATACATTCCATCGGTACAGCGGATTGTGATGGAGAACCAATTTCAAAGGTTAACTCAAGGCGAGAGGTTGGTGGATGACTACTTGCACGAGTTTACGAGATTGGTAAGGTATGCAGGCTTTACATTTGCAGATGAGGAGCGAAAAACCAATTGGTTCTATGAAGTGCTGAGAGACGACCTACGGTTGCTTATCTCAGGACCGATGACGTAGGGTTTTCTTACCTTGGTCAATACGACCCGCTCCCTCGAGCTGGACATGAAGCATGTGCAGCATAAGAATGATTGGAAAGGGAAGAAACCAGAGTTCAAGGTACCTAGTCCTTCAAAGCCTGGGTATCAATGGTGGAAAAAGAATCCTAAAACTTCTGTGTCGGCTCCTTATTCTCCTCCATCTGGAGAAACATCTGGGAGAGGTTCGCTCACATATTATACATGTGGCAAAGTGGTGCATAAGGCTCAAAATTGCTGGAGTGGCCCTCCAAAATGGGAGAAAAAGACGGGTGCGTCTTATGCTGAAAAGGGAAATACAGTGGTGGAATCAACTGCATCTCAAGCGCAACCTCGAGTCTATAATATTGGCCAACAGGAGGACATAAAACAAAGCGACTTCATAACAGGTATGAGTTAAGATACAGCTTTTACTACTTTTCATACTTAGTACCTTGTGTGTTGCTTATGTATGATTGGTTTGAATTAGGCTTTGTCCTGATTTTGGAGTGTCCGGCGAGAGCACTATTAGATACAGGAGCTTCTCATTCCTTTCTGTAGAAAGATTTTGTGGGGTGTATCAGAGTGCCTTCGTTTATGTCGATAGATCGAGTGAACGTATTGCTACCTAATGGGTGCTTGATGCGCGCAGATCGAGCCTGTTGTATGGTAGTGCGGATAGGAAGTCAGGATTTGGGATTGGAAGCAACTGTGCTACTAATATCGGAGTTTGATGTAATCTTTGGTATGTACTGGCTCTCGGAACAGCATGCCTATATAGATTACAACTCTAAGTAAGTCACACTGGAATAGAACACCGAACAAGAGACTAAATTCGCTGGTAAGCAAGGATCGAGCAAGATAATAATGTATGTTATCCAAGTAGTCAAGGCAGTTTGGAAGGGTGTGGATTTGTTCTTCACGTTGTTGGAGGCTATTGAGCTGAGGCCCAGTGTGAGTGATGTTCCTATCGTATCGGAGTACGCTGATGTGTTTCCTAAGGATCTTCCGGGATTACCTCCCCAACAGTAGATTGACTTTGTTATTGAGTTGGTGCTAAGTGCGAAACATATGGCCTTCTCACCTTATCATGTTGCGCCAAAAAGGATGGCGGAACTAAAAGTTCAATTGCAAGAGCTGCTAGAGCAAGGCTTTATACGCCCAAGTATCTCACCTTGGAGTGCTCCAGTCCTATTTATGAAAAAGAAGGACGAAAGCTTGAGGCTATGCATTGACTATTGAGAGCTGAACAAGCTGATGAAAAAGAACAAGTATCTAATTCCACGGATTGATGACTTGTTTGATCAGCTAGTGGGATCAACTGTCTACTCGAAGCTGGATTTAAAGTCTGGTTATTATCAATTGAGGATTTGAGAATGTGACATTCCCAAGACAGCGTTTGGTACACGCTATGGTCATTACGAGTTCACTGTAATGTTGTTTGGGCTAACAAATGCGCCATCGGTATTCATGGACCTAATGCACCGAACGTTTCGATAGTACTTGGACTTGTTTGTAATCGTCTTTATTGACGACATATTAGTGTACTCGCAATTTGAAGAAGACCATGCGAACAATTTACGAATAGTGTTGAACACCCTGAGAAGGAACAAGCTCTATGCCAAGTTCTCAAAGTGTGAGTTTTGGCTATCGTCAGTGGCCTTTCTTGGCCGCGTAATAGGTGGAGATGGTATTGCGGTGGATCCGACGAAGATAGTTGTGATACGGGAGTGGCTGATGTTGTCTTCTGTGCCTAATTCCGGAGTTTTCTTGGACTTGCAGGCTACTATAGGTGCTTCATAGAGAACTTCTCATGGATTTCTTTGCCTCTCACCACACTGACGAGGAAAGATCAGAAGTTCGTTTGGATGTCGGAGTGCGCACGAGCTTTTGAGGAGCTGAAAAGTTGTCTGACTACGGCGCAAATCTTGACAACGCTATGTGGTTCGGATGGCTATGAAACTTATAGTGATGAATTAGGGAGAGGCTTAGGCTACGTCCTTCTTCAATTTGGTAAAATGATAGCTTATGGCTTACACTAGTTTAAAGTGCATGTGCGGAACTATCCCGTGCATGACTTGGAGTTGGTCGCGGTCATATTTGCACTTAAACTATGGCGTCACTATTTATATGCCTTTAAAGTTGATATCTTCACGGACCATAAGAGCCTTAAGTATCTGTTGGATCAAAAGGATCTAAATATGCAACAGTGGAGGTGGATGGAGTTCCTCGGGGATTACACCTTCCAAATTCATTACACTTTCGTAAAGGGAAATGTAGTCGCAGATGCTTTGAGTCGTAGGACTCCGGCAAGGGAAAATTGGTTACAGATGCATGATGAGCATCTAATCCAGCAGTTGGAGAACTTAGACATCTCTTGTGTGGACAAGAATGTTACTACAAGTGCGTGCCTGAACTGGACGGAGGTACAGTATGACTTTGAGGACAGGGTTCGGCGAGCAACGGAACTCGATAAGAGTCTATAATGTTATGCAGCGGATGGGTTGAATGCCCAATTCTCCTTGGATGACGGGCTTTTATAAAAAAAACCTGGTCGTTTGTGCATCCCAAATATGGGTAAACTACAGGAGGAATTAATGTACGATGCACATTTTACAAAGTACTCAATCCAACCGGGGAGCATTAAGATGTACAACGACATGAAGAAACTCTTCTAGTGGCCAGGTTTGAATAAAGACATAGCACATTATGTGGCAAAATGTCATACATATGCCTTAGTGAAAGCTGAATGCTAGAAACCTGGAGGTTTCCTGAAGTCGTTGCCAATTCCAGTATGTAAGTTCGACGACATTTCTATGGATTTTGTGCATGGGATGTCGAGATCTAAGAGAGGAAACTATGCTATGTGGGTGATCGTTGACCGATTAACCAAAGTGTCGCACTTCATACCTAATAGGAAGGACGATTCAGTGGAGAAACTAGCTAAGTTGTACGTGGACAATATCGTATGATTGCACGGTGTGCCCCATAGCATCGTAAGTGATCGAGATGGGCGTTTTACTTCAAATGATTGGAGGCTAATCCATCAGTTGTTAGGAACTAAACTAAAGTTCAGTGCGGCCTTTCATCCGCAAACAGATGGCCAGACTGAGTACCCACAGAACAATAGATCATATGCTCCGTATGTGCGCCCTAGATTTCGGGAAGAGGTGGGAAGATCGCCTCTATATGATTGAGTTTGTGTACAATAGCTATCAAGCTAGTATACAGTTTGCGCCCTTTGAAGCTTTATACGATAGGAAGTGTCGTACACCATTAGCTTTGGCGGAAACAGGCGAGTTAAAACTCTATAAATGTAAGGAGGTCGAAGATGCAAATTTGACCATATATTCTATTTGAGAACGGCTATTGATATCCCAAGATAGTCAGGCAAAATATTACGCCAAACACCGAAATACGGAGTTTTCGGTGGGCGATTGGGTATACTTAAAGATTAAGTCATTCAAAGGCGTATCGAGGATTCAGCGCTTGAAAAAGCCGAGTCCAAGGTATCTTGGCCCGTTTGAGGTGGAACGAGTTGGAGAGGTTGCATATCGATTAACTCTATCAATGGAGCTAAGTGTCTTGCACGATGTGTTTCACATATCGGTGCTGCGCAAAGCTGTAAAAGAGCCATCTCAAGTAATTGCAAATGATCGAGTACCGGTCAACAGTGGGCTAACGACAAAGGTAAGGCCCATTCTGATCGAGGATATGGAGATCAAGAAACTGCGGAACAAGACAATCCAGATGGTCAAGGTCCGTTTGGACAACTGTGGCCGTGAGAAACTGACATGGGAGCGAGAGCAAACCATGCGCGAAAAATATCCTGAGTTATTTGTAAAATGAAGTTGTAACTTTGTTTTGTGAAAAGAAAATATGTGGTAACATATAAATTGTTGGTTTTCCTTATGGATGAGTATAATTTCGGGACAAAATTTCTGTAAGGAGGGGAGGGTTGTAACACTCCAAAAATGAGAAGAGATTATTGGAGGTTACCGCGCGGCAGTAGGATTATCACCGGTGATATCTCGGTGAATTAAAAGACCAAGGGCTCGAGTTTTTACCTCCTCGCGATCGGAAACTATCGCGCCGCGATAGTAAATGCCTTCGGCGATAACATTCAAATCTTTCGAGGAATCGCCGAGAGCGCTGCTGCCAGGCAATATGATTTACCGCGCAGCACTAGCCTCTCGACAAATGTTGAGAAGGATTTCTCGAGTACCCAATCTACCACTAGGCGATAGAATGTTATCGTGGGCGATAGCTATGGATAGTGGCGCTGGCTGATCAAATCGGTCGCCGCCTGGGTTACCGCACGGCGGTAGGAGTTACTGCGGGGCGGTAGCTTTTATATAAAAGCTGGACTTGAGATTTCATTCAAATTTTCTCGCATACTCTCTTTATTACTTCTAGAGAGGGAATGGGAGGAAAGGTCCAGGAGCTCAAGAGGAGTCGATCCAAGTTGTGCTTGTAATCAGAATTGTGAGTTGACTCTAGATCTGCAGAGAGGAAGTTGTGAAGATCAATTTCATCCGGATCAAAGATCACGGTCATGGCTCCAAAGAGAATTACAAGGGTAATGATTTTCTCCTTGGACAAGTGAAGTCCTCAATATGCATACTTGTATGGAACCTCTCACCAAAAGGTGAAGAAAAGGTGGTTTCCAATGGGTCGATCAGTATGATCCCGTTTAATATTGCATATAGATCCGAAAATATAGAGTACAGATGTTGTGTGATGCCCATCTGGGTCTGGATTGGTGATGTTTATTTTTTATGCTAGAAAAGACTCCGAGTATAAATGTGAGGTTGTACGGAGTCTAAGGGTTGTACCTATGAAAGGAGAGTAATAGAAAGTACTAGAGTTCAGCTCCAGTAAAATACCCAGGAAAGATCACAGTTCAGGGAACTGTTGATGTCGCTATACGATAGTGAATGTCGCCAGGTGATAGCTCTATGTGAGCTAAAGCTTTGTGTGGTCTGTCTCTAAGAGACCCGGGGGGGCTAGTGCTTGTCGATCTGAGATCTTAAATTGCCCAGCTATGGTGGGTGCCAACATGAAATGGTACAAAGCCGTTCGGCTTGTGATTGAGTTGAGTCGTGGAGGCTAGCTACTGCGTCATTAAGTGAAGTACCTCTAAATGACTGGGTCGTCAAGTTAAGTACCTCTGAATGGACAGTTAGTTGTTAAGTTAATTACCTCTGAACGACATTGTCATCAAGTAAGTACCTCTGAACGACAAAGGTTACCGCTAAGTTAAGTACCTTTGAAGGACAAAGTCGTAAAGTTAAGTACCTCTGAACGGTGGTGATGCACGGGAAGTCTAGTACACCTAAAATGTGCCATGAGTGCACGGGGAGTGTGGTTGATGATCTTACGTCTGTGGTGAATGGTTCTTAAATGCACTTTGTTATCGCCACTATATATATATGTTGTTGTTTGTAGGGAAGGAAAACCGCCGACCCGAGTAAAGGGTGGGGTCGTTATAAATTGGTCAGCAAAATGTTGATCGTTGCTTTGTTTGTCGCATTTGTGTGGGCCGTTTGTGCAGGTGATGGAGAGCCAAGTGGGAAGTAGCGGGCTGAAGCCTTTATGTTATAATTAGCTGGCCCTTTAAGAACCAAAAGCAAGCATTTTACTGTTTTCATGTGTGGTCGGTTTGCTTGCCGATGTATGAAGTCACTTGATGTAAATAAAACAGATGAAAGGCTGAAAGGCCAAAACATGTGTTGGATTTGTATATATATCATTTATGTACAAGCTTTTGTAGTGGACATTCCTACTGTTATGGGTTCTTAACTTAAAATGCTTCCGCTAGAATGCTCTAAGTTAGGATGCGTTCATAATTAAATTTGGATTTTGAAACAATAAGTAATCTCCTTACCTGTCTGTGGTATATGGCGTCGGGCCCCGGCCATACCTTCTGTTAAATGTTATACGACGGATGGGGGCGTTATACAAGTCGCCAGCTCTGTCCGCTCAGACCACCCGGTCTGATCCCGAAACCGTCGAGACTATCCGCATAGTCTGCCCGAATAGCCCGTCCAGGCTGCCACATTCACTTCAACAATTTCAACAATTCCCATGTGAAATCTGGTCTGTAGGATCCTGAGCTAGGGGACTAATGCAGGAGCCCAGCCAATTCCTCTAAGGTTGGATACTTGGTCTCCAAGTTGGAAGATCTGTAGATTTGAGTCTTGGTCAGAGTTTGTCGAGGCTAGCTCACTACTAAATAAGCGTAGTGGAAAGTTGGTGTATCTTTCTTGTAATTCATATATTAAGGCAATTTGATGCAAGCTCTAATCAGCATCAATAATGTGAAGAATCTCTTCTTGGAATCTATCAAGATAATGGGTGAGAGTCTAAGAATCCCTTTGTTTGATTTGAAAAATTGCTTGAAGACCTCGCTTTTGCATCCTTGAGGAGAAGAACATTGTACGAACTTCTCTTTTAAAAACCTTCCAAAATCAATGGACAGGAAAGCTAAGAAGACTCTTCCAATCAAACCCATACAAAATATTCTGCAAAAAAGTCCATCAGATAACACTATGATAGAAATTGTGGATTCAAAGGATTGAATATGTTCAAAGGGATCTTACCTTCCGAATAACATTGGTAATCGGGGTTCTCTAAATCCATTAGGAACAGGTTCCTAACGATTCGATCAATAAAAGGATACAGCTCCTCTTTACTACCAACTGGAGGAGTCGGAGAATCTTTAAAATAATCCTGGAGGTCGATAGGGGGAGTTGCATCTATGGCGATCTGAGGGGTTAACTGTCGAGTAATTGCGATAAGGGCCTGCATCATGGCCTCTATCTGCTCTACGGTCTCGTGGCAAACTTGCTCAAAGCTTCCTAAATGTCTGCGCCACTTAGGCTAAACCTAGTCGAACACTATTGGAATTTCTGGTCATACATTTTTAACCACTGACTTCACCGAACAATTCGATATCTCAAGGTCGCATGTTCATTTTTTATGCAAAAATTGCACCTCCATAAATTCACGTTATGGGACACCAAAGGGGAGGAGAGACAATGAGTTATCGATTACTCTGGGCTGAAGATATCACATGATAAGAGAGGGCCTACAAGCGGCAAGACTAGATTTACTCGTCGTGGCAAATACCACTTGTGGTAGGTAATTTATTTGATGAGAAAGATATTGTTACAAGGAGAAGAAAGAAGAGAGCTAACACGTAAATAGGAGACCACTAAGGCACTAGATTCGAGACCTCTTTCAATGGTAGCACGCTTGAGGATTCAAATCATCATGCCTTAAAGGTAATGTTTCCCTTATTTATAGGATCGGGGGCCTGCCCGAATGGGCAGGGCATAAATTTAATGTAACGCCCCTGATTTTTCGGTAATTCTATAATGACATATTTATGATGTCATGACGTTACTTTTAACGTCAAGTTGACGGCGCGTCGTCATTAGTGTGTTTTCGCGTATGTTCAGTCGAGTTGGCCAAATTCGTGAATCCTTGTTGTAAATGGAAAATTTCACGTTAGGAAAATAAATTAATTAATTTTTGGCATGCTCGTCAAGTTTCGTCGCGATCCGAGTGATTTTCAAACCTCGGCGATTTTTCAAAGTTTTGTAGAAATTATGTTCGCCATAGACTTTGAAATTTTATATCTCAAGAACTCCTCGTCGGATTTTTGTTTTGACTTCGTCATTGGGTTCGTAGTGTCAGTATTCACCTACGGTGCGAATTTCGTTTAATTTAGCGCACGTTTGGGCCCCCGTTTTGAACTCGTGTTTCCTTGTTCAAAAATATAAATATAATTATTATAATATTAAAGCACTATTCAAAAATGTCATTTTCTATTCATCTCTATACTTTAATTTTTGGATATATTTGTAAAATCCACTATTCATCAAGACAAAAAGCAACTGTTCATGCAATTTAATTCTCGAGTAATCTGCAGTTAGTTCTCGGGTACTGTTCATTCTTCTCAAATGATCTGCAATTAGTTCTCGAGTAGTGTTCGTCCTTCTCGAGTACTCTGCTTACTGTTCATCTCGATGAGATCTATAACTTCCGTGTTGATCACTTTTCGATTCGAGGCCATCTTAAGCCTCTATTTTCGTTTCCCGCACGCTTGTGCATAAAATTATTATATTTATTACTATGACTATTATTATTACTATTAATCTTATTATAACTATTAAGTATATAAAGGCATTAGGTTAGAGAAAATCCTATTCATCTTCTCCAAGTGACCGAACCAAAATCAGAGTGGCGACTTCCTCCTATTTGTGAATCTTTCGGTGGCCGCCGACGGTGCTCCGGTGCTCGAAATCTTCAACGGGATATAGATCTGGAAAGCTCTCAATGAGAGCTACATCATCGTGGTAAAACTTTTCCCATTTCTTGAGTTTTCTTGTTAGGGTTTTTGGCCCTAACCTCTATTTCGGCCATTTTTGTTAAGATTTCGACTCTCCCGTCTTCTTTGCCTCAATCTGCGACGAGGAGTGATTTGGAGAATTTTTTCGGTAAAACCAAGGCAAGTGGTGGTTTTACTTCCCTTTTTCCCTTCTTTCTCCCAATCTACTGAAATTTCTAACTTCTTTTTATCGTTATCATTAATAACTTGCTGATTATAGTGTTGTCTTAGGCTCCATTTGGTTCAGCGGTGGCGGGTCGATCCGGCGGGTGGAAACGGAGTGTTCGAACCGGAGGGGGGAGATGGTTGCTCCAAACGGAGCTTTTTGGGGCGTTTCTCAAGGCGGGTGGGTGGAAATGGAGCAAACATCGTCAGAAGTTCATTTGTTTACCCTCCTTCTGGCGGCATATACATAAAACGGAGCAGTGAAATGCCCAAATAAATAGAGCCTTAATCCTTTATTTAAATCCACTTGTATTATCATGTTCTTGATTTTACTAGTCTTACTTAGTAAAGTTGTTTAAGTTTTGATGATGTGGTTGAATCTTGCTCTTTTAACCGTCCCTTAACTATTATGTATGATGTATTAGAGTTTATCTAGGATTGTAAATCCTTCCTAAAGGTCGATCAACCGTTTCTTAAATCAAGAAATGTCTAGTAGAATCTGACATGGCAAGTCATGGGATATATATATTTTTGGGTTTTCTTGATTGCGGGAGTTAGTGGATGAAACCACCTTCGCAATGTTTGTTTCCTTTATTAGTACCTTGTGAAACTCTACCGGGTGTTTGGGCATTTGCGGTGAATGGTGGAGTGTATGAGTCTCCCCGGCAGTTAGACGGATATTATAGGTGTGAGGGTGTGTCCAGATGAGTGACCACCTCGTCTGTGTTTTTGGGTAGAGTTGACAACATGTGGCTAATAAAGTTTTAAGTATTCTTTCTTATAATTTAATCATTTTTTTTACCCTTTTATCCGTGTGCATCTGGTGCGATTTGTTGTACGTGACAATTCACATAAATTCTATGTTTCTGATTTTGGTACTTTACTTCTGTACTTTATTTCAGTACGTTTGGTCTTGGGTTGGTACCCCTTTTGACCTTTGTTTACTTTTTTGTTTACTTTTCTGCCACCGCTTGTACCTTCTTGCTGAGGTGTTCTGTGTTTGGAATGCCTCAGGTTCGGAGCTTTAGCAGGTAGTGGAGCTTGTTTTAGAGTTCCCGTGTAGCAGTGTTGGCTGTGGTTTTCACCTCATTGTTACGAGGTAGTTTGTTGTTTTAGTTTGCTTACTTAGTTCAGACATACTCCTGTTTTATATGGGTTCGTGTCAGATAGTTCATGCCCACAAGATAGTTGATTTTGGGATACCTTGTTAGCTGCTAGTTATTTTCTTTGTGATTGATTGGATTACTTGTTCTTTGGGATGTTTTATGCTAGGACTGTATGTTAGATATTTTCAACTTATAAAACCCTATTACTAGTATACCATACATGTCATCTCTTTCAAAATGAAGTCACTACTTTCTAGTTAGCATAAAGACTTTTAGTCATACTTATTAAAAATCTAGGGTCTTGAATTGCATGAGTTGTCCATTGGGGACGTTTACACTCATGTAGGATGTTTAATCTCATAAAAGAAATATTTTATGAACCCTATAACTATTTTCCCCCATCGACTAGATGAGCGACTAAGCCGAGGGATACGGCTAACCGTTTAACTTAAACTGGATTCTTCTCTAAATAACTTAAAAAAATCTTTCTTTATGTGTCAAGTAGGGTTCTTGCCTGAGCGTCCGCAGTTATCCCCTATTGACGTGGCATCATGACGCACATTTTCCCTTACTCTGATATATCTTTTGTAACATCCCATTTCCGGCTAGACCCCTAGGATTCGGTTGGTTGTGATAGAACCCTAGGAAGCCCAAAAATTGAAATAACTCGACCAAGATTTCGGGTCACGGGTTGGTCACGCCCGTGACCGACCCGTCACGGCCGTGACCTAGGGCGTGACTCATTCGACGATCGTCGATCTCAGGGAGACGATCGTCGGGCGCAGAATTTTCAACCCAGCCATGTCACGCCCGTGACCCAGGTGTCACGCCCGTGACCTAGGGCGTGACTCCTTCGACGATCGTCGATCTCAGGTAGACGATCGTGGGGCGCGGAATTCGCCTCATGGCCTGTCACGCCCGTGACCCATGTGTCACGCCCGTGTCCTAGGGCGTGACCACCCTTCGCCGATCGTCGACCTTAGTTCGACGTCGTCGAACCCAGAATTGGTCACCCGGGCTTGTCACGCCCGTGACCCACATGTCACGCCCGTGACCAAGGGCGTGACCACCCTTCGACGATCGTCGATCTCAGTTCGACGATCGTCGATCCCAGAATTGGTCACCAGGGCCTGTCACGCCCGTGACCTATGTGTCACGCCCGTGACCAAGGCCGAAACGTCAGCCAGACTGGAAATTTCGGTAACCGATGTTGTAATCAGTCCTGATTATGGGAAGTTACACTAGGAGTATTTATGGGCCGTTTCCTACTCTGATCATTTAATAAATTAAGGAAATGTTGGTCCAATAGGAAATCGCCACCTGGCAAACACCTCTTCATCTCCAGCGTTTCAACTGCCTTTGCCATAACTGAAACGTCATTAAGGGAAATATTAATGGCCATGAACGTTTCATCCTATCCCCTCCCCACTTATTGATCTATAAAAGACTCCTAAGAGCAAGAGGGAAAGGTTACACTCTCCATCAAACTGTTTCAGATTTCCCCCTTGCTGTTGAAGAATTTCCGGCGACGCCACCACCGCGCCAATGGCTTCCCGACGCTCTGCACGCCTCCAGCCCGCGAACAAGGTCCTCCCCTCCCTCTTCTTCTGTAGATAGATCTTAGAAATCGTTAGGAGAGATATCGGGCTCAAAAGAGCCAGATCGGGTGAGCGTTTCCATGGTTTTCCGAAAATTTCGTGGTGGCGGGTTCGCCGGAAACCGCCTCTCCGGCGGCCATGCCGCCGCCCGACGATAGCCCTCACCTCAACAGAGGTGGTGGTGGCCGACCAGGGAGATGGCTGGATGGCCGGGAAATAGCTTTGGAAAAGCTACAGGAAAATAAGTTTTCAGGCCTCTGGTTTTGGGCTGTAGAAGAAGATGAACAGTGTCATTATTTAGATTCTATTTTTAAAATAATTTCTGAATGAAAATATCTGTCATTTTAAATAATTTGGAAAAAATACCTAGAGGCTCCTGCAGGAACAATGGTCAACACAAATATTGTACCTCTTGGAGTCTAGGGAATTTTAAAATTTGTTTCAAGCCTTTTGGACCACTGGATAGACCTCAGCACTCAATTTGGTGAGGTCTACCCATAGGGTTGTCCTGACCTTAGAAAAATTCCCCACTCCAATCCAGTCATCACAATGACTTGAAATTTGGGGTGTGGCCTAACCTTACCTATATCTAGGTACCATCCAAAAATTAGGATTTTTGGGAAATATTTTTCTATAGTTTTTAGGAAAATTCAATAATCCTAGCATAATTTAATTAGATGGCTAAAAAATTTCCAAACCCTCCCAAATTTTGGTGAGTGGTCCTTGGGTTCACCATAAGGTTATGTATAATTTTTCATCTCATTTAGAGATGGTTTGGATTAGAAATGAACAAACCTAAGTTTTGCCCTAATAAGGGGTCTTAGGTTAAAGGTGCACTTTTAAGATTTGAGTGGTCAAATCACCTCAACAGAGGCTGGGATTTTTACCACTGGCTAGTAATATTCTCTAGCACCCCCTCATAGAGTTTGAGGTGGATCGGGGTAAGTTTGCCCTAAGAACCAAGGCCAAACCCTAAGGATGGATCTTGGTGGTTTGTGAAGGTCATGGGGTCAAATGACCTTGGATTGACTCGAAATTTGGTGAAGAGGACCATAGGGCCATTATAGTTCTCTGGATGAAACCTTAGTAGATTTGGAGACTGTTGGGATACCTAAAAACCTAACCCTAGTTTAGGGTGCAAAACTTGTAGAGATAGGATATGACACTAAATCATATTGAAAAGTGATGAGATTTGGGTAGAGTGATTTATAGGGATGGTACAAGCTCTGGATATTTTACTATGAATTTTAAGATCATTATTTTGGATACTTTGTTAACGATTTAGTAGCTTGTATGATTTGCTTAGAAAATTTATTATGGAATACACACTTTCTGGAAATTGATGAAATTTAATCAAAAAACGTTTATTATGATTTTAAATCTCTGTGAATTTTTATGGGATTTTTGGAAGTTTAATTCTAAGGCTTGCTTCATTAAGTATGTTTTACCTTGATTATTTGATTAAATCTATAGTGGTGTTTAGAAAGCTGGTAAAATTATGATTCTTTGCACAAAGATCTTTTCTATATCATACTACTGATTAGTAATTTTTCTATAATTTTCCGATGAGTAATTTCAGTACTTCCTTCTTTACGTAGGATTAACGTGATTATACTGGATAAATTAATTAGAGGCTAAATACTTTCTGTAAAATTCTAAAAATTTGTATTTGAGGTTATCTTGCTGTTATTTAATGATCATGATTTTTGGGTAGCCATTACTTAGGAGGATCATGTAGTTCATGCTTAAAATGACCCATGGCCCGTCCTTTGGAAAAAAATTAAATAAATATCAGATTAATTAGGAAAATTATAAGTTTCTGGATTTAGACAAATTATGATATGGTAGACCTCCAGTAAATATTATAGGAGATTTGAAAGATAATTTGGTGTACCTCCCCTTTTGCACCTCATATAGCTTAGGATGGTCTGCATATAGTAAAACCACGGAAACTGAACTAGAGTAATAATGAACTTGGGAAATGGAATTTTGGTAGTTGCTGGTTGGTAGGGCAAGCTAAGAATAAGTTCATCATTGGAAGTCAGGATAAGTAGAGTGTGAGACTGGTTAAGGTTAAGTGGCGTACGGGAACGACGAAAGATCGTCCATCCCGGGAAGAAGAGGAAGTGTCTTAATTCTCTAGGGTTAGATCTAAAGTAACTAAAAGAGGATCGGGTTAAGGGAAATCAACCAATAACAATAAATGCCTTGCGAAAGGGAACTTCGGGCCGTAATGCCGCCGTCTTGGTTCCTAGTGCCCCTTGAGAGCCCTTCACGGGGTATGCCGGGGGCAGTCCTGGGCTAACGTAAACCATAGGAATATTAAATTAAAAGAGCAACTAGTATAACTAGGGTTGCACATACACACACCTCGGTAGCTAGGAAGGTAGAATAATTGGTTTGGTTGCCATTCAGACGGTAGCTCTGAAGGTAGATGCACGGACGGGACTGTCTGGGGGGGTCGAGGGCTCAAGGGTTGGAGTACAGAATAAAGGTAGTGGGTTTTTTCGGTATCTGATAGTCGTTCACACCGACATCGGTACGTTGACTCGGCGGTGTGGGACACTTAGCCAAAGAAAGTCTGGTGGGTACAGCCAGCAGTAGTACGCGGATACTCTAGGTTGTGTTCTTCTAGGAGCGTACGGAAGGGCCAGGCCTGGTAGTGTGGATACCCACCTAGGAGTGGGGGGCCCGACCCACTGTCTCCGTTTGCCACTACGGAGGTTCCTGGGAGTGAGGCTAGCTGCCCGAATAGGGGGAACTAAAGGTCTGTGTGCATAGAGTCGTGTGCGTGAGTTGTACTTGCATGAATCATGGCATAGCATATCACTACACTCATATTTGCATACAACCGACACTCCAACGTATAAATCGATATGGGACTTTTTATACGATGGGAGCCTTGCAGAATACCCCTTAACTTATAAGTTTGTATGGGCATTCATATAAGTTAAGGTTACATACTTATTTACTTGCATGTTTACTTACTGTTCTCTAGCTGCCTTTTTATACAAATTGCTACTTATTAATTGCTCTCCTTATTACTTACTGTCGTAGGATTGTTAGTCCTACTTCATTGTAAATAACCACTAGATTAGCTTCCTTGTCACCTGCTTGATTATTCTCCACTTTTGTAGCTTCCCTTTCCTCCTCTCCGCCCGGTGCTTAGGAGCCGTGGTGGGAGGGGTAGGGGATGATAGAGCTTAGTCTTTATGACTAATGGTTTTCGAACCACAACATTATAGGAGCTCCGGATGGGAGACAGGGACCAGCAGTCCAGGGACCAGCACCAGCGGAGTACGGTGCGCTTGGAGGTGGGACAGTCTAGCACCGGTGCACCTGCGACCAGCTCCGTGAGTGATTAGTAGTTTTATAGCTTCCGCGATGAGTGAATTGTAGTGAGGACTCTGATGTACTGGGCTCGAGCCCATTTATCTATTTCCTGTTTTTATCTATTGATGGACTGGATATGATTTCACTTTTATTTACATGTTTCTGTGGACTTGTTTACATTTTATGTACAATTACTTCTCTCTCTTGTGATCGAAAAGGGCCAGTACAATTGGCGTTTTGTAGTGGTTGCCTTCCCGTGAGTCGGTGCCACCGCAAAGCGGCAATTCTGGGCTAAGACCCCGGTGGTTGAAAAAGAAAAAAAAAAGGGGGGGGTCTTACATCTTTAATGTAAAAAAATACGGGTTGTGACAGTTGGTATCAAGGGGAGATTGGTTTGACAAGTTAGTCGAACCAGCTAATCTGATATAGTTTTGTTTTCCTTCATTAATTTTCATACACACACCGATGTATCATCAATACGTCTTAGCTGAAGCATAGTCACTACACTCATAGCATGATAAAAAAGATACAGGGCATATTATGTAGTTTGGGATGCATAATATATGTTTGTATATGGATCTACCATAGGTGTCAACATGTGACGGTTATGTAGTATGGGATGCATAACCACCATCACATGGGTGCCCCTTAGCACGTTTTCGTTTCTCATTGCATGTGATTTTATGTAGTATGGGATGCATAACATTTCATGTGTACGCCACTTATAACATGCATTAAGGCCTTTTTAGAATACATAGCACTGCATACATAACATATAATCGCATAAGCACGCATGCTAAGTTAAGGTTTACATGATGATACATGTACACACATGATTTTAAATAAGAATAAAGAATCCATGCATTCATATCATATGCACATGAGTCAATAGGATGAGAGGATATCATCTTAAGTTGGACATAACATCATTATAAAATCCTAGAGCAAGTTATAGCATAAGCAAGTGTCTTTTAAGTATGGTTTGAACTAAGTGTGTGGCCTAGTTGTAAGTTAGGATTTCGATGAGTTCTTCGTTTTGCCCTTTTAGAAATGCCGCCAAAGCGTGTTGCAATAAGGTCGACTCCCCAATTGTAGGGTGAGTCGTCAGGTGCGCAGAGTGATGCGTTGATCGATAGTTCGCACTAGAGCAACGACGATCTATTGAGGCAATTGGTTGCGATGTAATCGCAAATTTAGACTTTGTTGTCTGCTGCTCCCGCGCATCAACCCTTAGTGTAAGATTCTACCATGGATCGAGCCATACTCGATGCCCCTACTCCTCTGGTGCCCCCGATGATGCTACCGCCAGATATGAATTTTATCTCGCATTTCTAGTGATTGGGACCTCGCACTTACGACGGGAGTACCGACTTCATGGTTTTGGATGATTGGATCATCGTTATCGAGGAGATGTTCTCGTATTCAGGGATTGTAGAAGCTCATAAGGTAATAATTGCAGCCTATCAGTTAAATGGTCTGGCAAAGAGCTGGTGGATTCGGGAAAAGGAGAGCCTAAATGAGGATGCTCGTGGGAATCTTTTAAGAAGATACTGCTGAAAAAGTTTCTACCCTCGGTCGAGCAGGACCGTCTGATGAATAACTCCATACATCTTAAGCAGAGACAGCTTACGGTGAGCGAGTATGAGATTGAGTTTAGTAAGTTGAGCAGATTTGCTCCTGATTTGGTAGCTTAAGAGGAGGGAAGAGTGAAATGTTTCGTAGGAGGACTGAGAAGCAATGTTCAACAGTGGGCATGCACTTATAGAGCTGAAAGTTATGTTGTGGCAGTGGAAGCCGCTCTGAAAGTTGAGGCGATTGAAAATGCCAAGAATCGAGGTGCCGCTGCGAGAAAAGAGAAGAAGAAAGGTGTTGAGGATGGAAGCTCTAGGGCATCTGGCCCTTTTTCAAAAAAGAAAAGTGGAGAAATATATAGCTTTTATGGTCGATCTGGCCACCCTTACGAGAGGTATTTCAAGAAGACTGCCACTCTGAAGCAGCAGCAAGTGCTCTCCATCCAAGGCGCACCCAAGGGAGAGCTGGTGTGCTCATTCTGTTCAAGGAAGGGACATGACGTGAGTCGTTGTTGGTTGAAGGATAAGGCTTGCTTCCAGTGCGAGCATAAGGGGCACCTGAAGTCTTCATGCCCCCAAGCTCATCTGCCACTACAGCCTGCCCTGCTTCGGGCTCTGCCGCCGCCACCAATCTAGAACAAAGGGAAAGGAAAGATAAATGTGGTGACCAGAGAGGAAGCTCTGACCTCTACCCAAGTGATAGCAGGTTAGATTCTAGTTTATCTTTTACTCTCCATTGCTTGACCTAGTTTTGTTCTTTTAGTTATGTATGCTACGGTTTTAGGGGAGTTTAAAGTGAAGAATAGGTAGGCACGCATTATTTTTGATTCGGGTGCCACCCATTCCTTTGTGGCGCGGAGTTTTGTAGATAAACATCATTTGAACATGGATCAATTAGAAGTTTCCTTCAATGTCAAGCTTCCCTCCGGAGATTTGGTGATATCCAATCAAGGAATTCATAGATGCCCGATTTGTTTAGGCGATTTCCTAGCTTTTGCGGATCTGGCAGATTTCGACGTGATTTTGGGCATGGACTGGTTCTCCAAGTATGATGCGGTAATCTAGTGCAAGGCAAAGCGACTTGACTTTAAGATGGACAACAACCAACATATGAGTGTCTATGGATTTCAGAACAAGGGTTCCCTCATTATTTATGTGGTACGTGCTTGTCGAGCTCTAGAGTCTTGTTGCGACGCGTATCTTGTGTCTATTTCTTCATTACAAATAGCTTTTGTTCTTGAGGATATATCGGTGGTGCGAGAGTTTCCAGATGTCTTTCCTGATAGCCTTCCAGGACTTCCTCCTAAGAGAGATATGGATTTTGTGATAGACCTCAAGCCAGGTACTCGCCCTATTACTAAGGCACTGTACTGTATGGCTCCGCGTAAGTTAGAAGAGCTACGCACTAAGCTGGATGAGTTGCTGCCGTGTTGTTTTATTAGGCCGAGTTCTTCCCCGTGGGGTTCCCCTGTTTTGTTCGTAAAGAAGAAAGACGGTTCCATGAGGCTCTGCATAGATTATTGGTAGTTAAACAAGGTAACCATCAAGAACAGATATCTGTTGCCTTGGATTGATGATCTATTTGATCAGTTGTGGGGATGCACTGTGTTTTCGAAGATTGACCTTCATTCAAGCTACCACTAGTTGAGGGTTCGTGAGGCTGATATACCACAAACGGATTTTCGTTCCAGGCACGGGCATTTTGAGTTCTTGGTGATATCCTTTGGTTAGAAAAATGTCCCCTCTGCTTTCATGGACTTAATGAATAGAGTGTTCAAAGATTTCTTGGACCGTTTTTTGATTTTGTTCATAGATGACGTTCTCGTGTATTCCAGCAGTGTTGAGGAGCATACTCAACACTTGTGTTTAGTTTTGTCAACCCTGAGAGAGCACCAACTCTATGCCATGCTGAGTAAGTGCGAATTCTGGTTATCCCGGGTGTCCTTTCCGGGCCATGTTGTGAGCAAGGACGGTATTTTCGTAGACCCGACCAAGATTTCTGCTATGATGGAATGGAAGAGACCTTCTACTTCTAAATATATTAGGAGCTTCTTAGGTATGGCCGGTTATTATAGAATATTCGTGGAATGGTTCTCTATATTGTCTGCTCCTCTAACTAGACTTACACAGAAGAACATCGCGTTCATTTGGAGCGATAAGTGTGAAGAAGCCTTCCAAGAGTTGAAGAAAAGATTGTGTACTGCACCGGTTTTAACTTTACCTACTAAAGGAGTCGAGTATGTTGTGTATGTGGATGCATCACACATTGGACTTGGTTGTGTTTTGATGCAAGAAGAAAAGGTGATCACGTACGAATCAAGACAATTAAAGATTCATGAAAGAAACTATCCTACTCATGATTTGAAATTTGCTGATGTAATCTATGCGCTGAAACTTTGGAGACATTTACTATATGGTGCGTTGTGCAAGATCTATACAGACCATAAGAGTTTGAAGTATGTCTTCACTCAGAAGGAGCTGAATCAGTGCTAGCGTAGGTGGTTAGAGTATGTGGCTGATTATGAAGTGGAGATCCTTTACGATCAAGGAAAGGCTAACGTAATAGCTGATGCTTTGAGTAGTAAGGCCGCCAAAATCTTCAATCTATCTGTGCAATCTTTGGTGGAAGAATTCTTGTTGATGGACATTGAAGTTGGGAGTAGTACTATGCCTGCTAGTTTGGAAGTAGAAGAGCCCTCTTGGATTTCCCTTACCTGAGTGCACAAGAAGGATTACCCTGATTTGTTGCATCTCTGGAATAGAACTGAGAAGGAAGAGCTACCTAATTTATCTTTGGACGAGTTAGATACTCTTAAATATTAGGGTAGATTTTGTATCCACGTTGTTGATGACATTCGGGCTAAGAGTTGTAATGAAGCTCATGGTTCTAGTGTTTCCTACCATCCTGGCTCTACAAAAATATATAAAGACTTGAAGCAAATTGTTTGGTGGTCGGGAATGAAGAATAATATGGCAAAGTTTGTGTCAGAATATTATACGTGTCAGCGTGTTAAGGCTACCATAGAAGGCCTGGTGGTAAATTAACACCGCTTGATATTCCGGGATGGAAATGGGAGAGTATTTCAATGGATTTCATCACCGGTTTACCAAAATCTCCCCGTGGGCACGATTCTGTTTGGGTGATAGTCGATAGATTGACCAAATGTGCTCACTTTATGCCATTTAAGTTTGGGTATTCTATTAAGAAGATAGTTAAGTTATACCTTGATGAAGTCATCAGATTACATGGAGTGCCTATTAGCATTGTATCGGATCGAGACTCCAGATTTACGTCTCGCTTTTGGGAGTTTATAAGAGGGGTTGGGAACCGATTTAAGGAATTCCACCGCCTATCATCCGCAGACAAATTAGCATACGGAAAGGGTAAATCAGATCGTGGAGGATATGATCAGGTGTTATATATTGGATCATGGTGGCACTTAGGATGAGCATCTCAAACTCATGGAATTTGCTTACAATAATAGTTACCAAGAGAGTCTGTAGATGGCCCCATTTGAGGCCTTGTATGGGAGGCATTGTAGGACTCCTTTGTTTTGGGCTGAGGTTGGTAAGAGACCATTGCTAGGTCTGAAAGCCCTTGAAGAGATGAATTATGTTGTAACTCATATTTGAGAGAAGCTCCGTGTAGCGCAAGAGCATTATCAGAAGTATGTTAATCGATGAAGGGTTGATCAGTAGTTCGTTGTTGGGGACTTGGTTTTTCTGAAAGTCTCTCCAATGTCAGGTATTAAAAGGTTTGGGAGGAACCATAAGTTAGATCCCCGGTATGTGGGACCTTTTCATATTCTTGAGCGCATCGAAGTGTCAGCTTATAGGCTGGATTTGCCTGCTACCTTCCCTGGTTTCCATGATGTATTCCATGTGAGCCAGTTGCGGAAGTGGGTTCGTAGTGATCGTCAAGTCCTTGATTCGGTGCCCCAGATTCAGCCCAACCTTTCGTATGTGGAAGAGCATGTCCGTTTTTTGGAATCTCAAGAGCGAGTATTGCGGAGAAATATCATTCCCATGGTTAAGGTTCTCTAGCGAAATAAAGACGTCGAGAGCGCGACGTGGGAATTGGAGTCGGCAATGAGGGGATCTCATCTGCACCTCTTCTCTTAATTTCTTGTATGTCTCCATATTTTTGGATGTATTTGATTTTCTCATTTAGGTTTGGTTTTGGATTTATGTCAAGTTTTGGGACAAAACTTTTTTTAGGGGGGGTGACTGTAACGCCCCCAATTTTTCGATAATTATTTAATTCTATAATGACGTATTTATGACGTCATGGCGTTACATTTAACGTCGAGTTGACGGTGCGTCGTCGTTAGTGCGTTTTTGCGTCTGTTCGGTCGAGTCAGCCAAATTCGTGAATCCTTGTTGTAAATGGAAAATTTCATGTTAGGAAATTAAATTAATTAATTTTTGACATGCTCGTCAAGTTTCGTCGCGATCCGAGAGATTTTCGAACTTTGGCAATTTTCCGAAGTTTTGTATAATTTATGTTCGCCATAAACTTTGAAAATTTATATCTCAAGAATATCTAGTCGGATTTTTGTTTTGACTTCGTCATTGGGTTCGTAGCGTCAGTGTTCGCCTACAGTGTGAATTTCGTTTAATTCGACACTCATTTGGACCTTCATTTTGAACTCGTGTTTCCTTATTCAAAAATATAAATATGATTATTATAATTTTAAAGCACTATTCAAAAATGTCATTTCCTATTCATCTCTATACTTTAATTTTTGGATATATTTGTAAAATCCACTAGTAACCAGGACAAAAAGCAACTTTTCATGCAATTTAACTCTAGAGTAATCTGCAGTTAGTTCTGTAGTAGTGTTCATTCTTCTCGAGTGATTTGCAGTTAGTTCTCGGGTAGTGTTCGTCCTTCTCGAGTACTCTGCTTTCTATTCTCAGGATGTCTCTAGGCCCTTACCGAGTAATCCTAAAAAAAAATTTCTCGAGTACTGTAGGTCCTTCTCGAGAACTCTAAGTGTGTTCTCGAGAAATCTCAACCCCTTCTCGAAAAATCTGTTTATGTCTACTTCCGGGCGCCATTTTGAGAGTTAAAACGGTGTTATATAGAAAAATAATTAACATGAATTTTGTTCGTCTCGACGATATATACAACTTCCGTGTTGATCACTTTTCAATTCGAGGTCATCTTAAGCTTCTATTTTGATTTCCCGCACACTTGCGCATAAAATTATTATTTTTATTACTATGACTATTATTATTAATACTATTAATCTTATTATAACTATTAAGTATATAAAGGCATTAGGTTAGATAAAATCATATTAATCTTCTCCAAGTGATCAAACCGAAACAAGAGCGACGACTTCCTCCTGTTCTTGAACCTTCCAGTGGCCGCCGACGGTGCTCCGGTACTCGAAATCTTCAACGGGATATAGATCCGGAAAGCTCTCAACAAGAGCTACACCATCGTGGTAAAAGTTTTCCCATTTCTTGAGTTTTCTTGTTAAGGTTTTTGGCCCTAACCTCTATTTTGGTCATTTTTGTTCAGATTTTGACTCCTCCTGTCTTCTTTTTCCCTGATCTGTGACGAGGAGTGATTTGGAGAATTTTTTTGGTAAAACCAAGGCAATTGGTGGTTTTACTCCCCTTTTTCCCTTCTTTCTCCCGATCTGCTGAAATTTCTAACTTCTTTTTGTGGTTATCATTAATAACTTGCTGATTATAGTGCTGTCTTAGGCTCCATTTAGTTCAGCGGTGGCGGGTCGATCCGGCGGGTGGAAACGGAGTGTTCAAATCGGAGGGGGGAGGTGGCTGCTCCAAACGGAGCTTTTTGGTGCGTTTCTCAAGGCGGGCGGGTGGAAACGGAGAAAATGTCGTCGGAAGTTCATTTGTTTACCCTCCTTCCGGCTGCGTTTGCCCAAAACAGAGCAGTGAAACGCCCAAATAAATAGAGCCTTAATCCTTTGTTTAAATCCACTTATATTATCATGTTCTTGATTTCACTAGTCTAACTTAGTAAAGTGGTTTATGTTTTGATTATGGGGTTGAATCTTGTTCTTTTAACCGTCCCTTAACTATTATATAGTACGTGTTAGAGTTTATCTAGAATTGTAAATCTTTCTTAAAGGTCGATCAAACGTTTCTTAAATCTAGAAATGTCAAGTAGAATCCGACATGCCAAGTCTTGGGATATATATATTTTTGGGTTTTCTTGATTGCAGGAGTTAGTGTACGAAGCCATCTCTGCAATGTTTGTTTCCTTTATTAGTACCTCGTGGAACTCTACCGGGTGTTTGGGCGTCTACGGTGAATGGTGGAGTGTATGAGTCTCCCCCGCAGTTAGACGGATATTATATCTGTGAGGGTGTGTCCAAATGAGTGATCACCTCGCCTGTGTTTTTAGGTAGAGTTGACCACATGTGGTTAATAAAGTTTTTGAGTATTCTTTCTTATGATTTAATCATGTTTCCCACCCTTTTAGCCTTGTGCATCTGGTGTGATTTGTTGTGCGTGACGATTCACGTAAGTTCTATGTTTTCGATTTTGGTACTTTACTTCTGTACTTTACTTCAGTACGTTTGTTCTTGGGTTGGTACCCCTTTTGACCTTTGTTTACTTTTTGGCTTACTTTTCTGCCACCGCTTATACCTTCTTGTTGAGGTGTTCTATGTTTGGAATGCCTCAGGTTCGGAGCTTTAGCAGGTAGTGGAGCTAGTTTTGGAGTTCCCGTGCAGCAGTGTTGGCTGTGGTTTTCACCTCGCCATTGCGAGGTAGTTTGTTGTTTCAGTTTGCTTACTTAGTTCAGACATACAATTGTTTTATATGGGTTCGTATCAAATGGTTGACGCCCACAGGATAGTTGATTTTGGGATATCATGTTAGCTACTAGTTATTTTCTTTGTGATGGATTAGATTACTTGTGTTGGGTATTGTATCCACAATAGCCTAGATTTGTATGAAGTCACCCTTGAACTAAGATGAATTAAGTTGTATTTGATATCCTGTTCTAGTTATGTGTTTGCAGGACTTATTCCATAGTGTAGACCAATGTCAGTCTACAGTGGGTCACCAAACACAGGACCATACAATGTAATCTCTCATTGTATGATCCATGGTGTTGACTCATGTGTAGCCTCTCTATTTGGATACACTTCATTTTTAAGCACTAGGTTTTATGAAGGAAGATATGTAGCTGTTTGGATTGTATAAGTAAAATTTTCTTAAAGCTGAAAATTTTCTAAATGTTTTACTCGAGTGAAATTATATTACTCGAGTTGAAACCTTAGAAGCACTCGAGTAGGTCTTGTCTGAAACTCGAGTAAAGGAAGTGGTTCTCGAGTAGCTTGAATCTAGATCTCGAGAAGCCAAGTCCAGTACTCGAGTTGACCTTATCTCATTCTCAAGTATTCAGCTTTTAGTTCTCAGAAATTTTCTAAGTTAATCACTCGAGTAGTCAAGTCTAGTACTCGAGTAGATGATCAGTTATTTCGAGTGACAGAAGTATAGTTCTCGAGAAGATTCTAACCCCACTCGAGTAGCAAATCCATGTACTCGAGTAGTTCGTTTAGTACTCTAGTAGTCTAGTTTCAGTACTCGAGTGATCAACATCTATTCCAGAATTTTCTCTAAGTCAAGTTCTTGAGAAGTTCAGTTTCGCCTCTCGAGTAATATCTCTAGCACTCGATTGATCTTCAATCCACTCGAGTGGTTTCTTACTCTATCCAGAATTTCCAGAAATACTTCTTCTCGAGTAGTCAGAGCTATCCACTGAGAGCTAGTCATAGTACTCGAGTAGTATTTTTCTCACTCGAGAAGTGCTGTCTCATTTTTTGAAATTTTCTCTAAGTCTCTGTTAGAACGATTTTTTGAATTCTTTGATATGACTGGTGCACATGGCCGTCATTAATATCAATTATGACCATTAGGGAGATCTTATAAAAGGTTGTGTCATTATGACTAACCCCAATTATAACAAGCGCGTAATATTCTGTCATTCTAAAGTTTCTTGATTGGGCCGACACTTTCCATTTTCTATAAAAGCTGCCGCTCATCTTGAAGATCGCCAAGGCCATTTCCGATCAAGATTGACTTGCAGATCAAGAGATTTTTCAATATTCATCTTCTCCATGATTATGTGAGTCCAAGTTTCTCAGAACAGATCTAGCCGAGAGACTTCTTCTACAAATTCTGATAAAGTTGAAAAGATCAAGAAAGAAGACCTAGGGAGAGATTTCCAGATCTGAGAAAAATATTTTGTTTGTATATTCTTAAATTTATTTTAACTTTGTAGGATATTATTCTCCGAGTTGTAGGAAGTTTTCATCTTCCGAGTGTAGATCCCTTTTTGGATTGAATTGTAGGAACGTTGTTCAGAGTGGTATGATTGTTTTAAATCCGAGAATAGTGGAGTAGCCGAGTCTAGTGCTTTGCTAGATCGGTGAGTGGAAAGTGGACGTACCCAAGATGGGGGAACCACTATAATTCTTTGTGTCTTCTATGATTGTTTGGATATTTCTCTGTGCTAGATCGTTAAATTTTTTATTCCGCAAAAAGACTCACAACTCACTTATTGATAGTTTTACTTTCAAGACTACCTAAACACCTAGAGGGGGGGTGAATAGGTACTTTTCCTTGATTTAACTTAAGGCAGAAAATAACTACAGTTCTTTGAGTTAATCAGATATTTCTACAGCTAACACAGCACAACAATCACAATCATACACACATCACAGATTTCACACAGATTTATAGTGGTTCCCCAAGGTCTGGGTACATCCACTTTCCCCCTTCACCTATCTAGCAGTATTCTAGAATCGGCCTAACTTCTTCCTTTATCTCAGATCCTTAGATCCTACAGCTCAGAATCCAGAATGATTCCTATAACTCAGAATGTTTCCACATTCCTACAACTCAGGCTAACAAGCCCTACTTCAGCCTTGCCACAAGGCCTACAACTCAGAGAATACCTTCTCCTACAACTCAGGCATAAACAGCCCTACCTCAGCCTTGTCACAAGGCCTACAACTCAGAGAATACCTTCTCCTAAGACTCAGGCATAAGCAGCCCTACCACTCAAAGAATAAATCTCCTACACTCAGCCTTTATAAAATAGGCTTACAACTCAGATCTATGAATAGATCCTACAGAATTTGATAAGGAATTATATAATCTCTTACCCCTGTTGAGAGAGAAGGGATAAGAACTTTCTTGATCATCTTCTTAAAGAGGCTGATGGCTGAAATCAACTTGATCTTAGCTTTCTTCAAAGCTTCTTGAATCTGAACTTAGTTGGGTTGATTTCCTTTGAATATAACTGACTGGCAGCTTCCTTCTCAGACTTCAGAAATAGATCTGAATCTTCTTGACAGATTAGTTCAGTATCTGCTTCTTCAGAGACCTGTGAATGTCTCCTGCTTGACTTCAAATAGCTGGATCTCTCTCTATCCAAACCTCTTGAAGATACTTCTGAATTATTGATTGAATTCAACTTAGACAGAATCTAAATAGAAAACTACTTCAAAACGTCTTCTTAGATCTTCTCACGAAGATCTTCTTCTTTGTGACTTGTACTTTCTTGATCAGAGATCAACCTCACAATAGGTGTGTTAGTTGTGTGTATTATCAACTCCTTTCTTCTTCTGAATCCATCTATTTATAGACTTCATCCATGGTAACCGGCTGATCCAGTTTATAACTAACTTCTGACAAGTCTGACAGCTTCAGTAAACCTGTTGTAACTCATAGCTGTCAAGTCTTCAAAAAGTTCTTGAGCCTTTGACTCTGTCAGCAAAGTATCGAGACTGACTGTCATAAAGTGTCGAGACCATCTGTCAATATGTGTCGACACAAGTGACTTAAGTGTCGACACAGCCTTTGGTGATGTCGACATAGCTGCATTGATGTCGACACAGCTTCTTGACACTGCATCTTGAGAATGTGTCGACACTGATTATTTGTGTCGACATACACACTTCACCATTTATCAGCAATCAACTTGGTCTAGACTCAGCTATGTGTCGACACAAGTCCTGTGTGTCGACACAATTGATGTAGACTCAGAACATAGCGTGTGTCAACACTGCCTCCAGGTGTCGACACAGTTGTTGTCGACTCTGCCTCCGTGTGTCGACACAGCCTCTCGGTGTCGACACATTTGATGTCGACTATAATCTTCTGTGTGTCGACACTGCCTCCCGGTGTCGACACAAACTCACTGAAGTGTCGACACAGCCATTTCCAAGTGTCGACACAATCTTACTGAAGTGTCGACACAGCTTCCTCAGGTGTCGACATATGGACTTAGAATCTTTTTCCTGCATTCTAGCACATTCTTAACCTGCACATATAAACTCAAAATAACATCAAATACACCTTAATGTATATAATTGAGCTTAAGTGAGGCTTCTCCAAATCAGGTACACATTTTCCAATGTACCCAACAATCTCCCTCTATTTGGAGAAGTCATAACCCTTTAGCCAATGATATACACCACTTAGAAAATAAATATGATGATGTACATAAGCATTATATTACAGGGTACTTTATAACAAAACACATATCATGGTTACATCACATAATAAAGATGTAAAAGAGAATGATCACAGAACAATGTTTTGTATATTAACTCAAAAATGTTTGTTATAAGTTGTTTACATTGATTTCTTTAACAAACTAACAGTTACATAATTCTTGGACAAAAACTAGTAAAACTTAGACTAAGGCTGGACTGGCTCCTTGATGACAATCTCTTTGCCAAATTTAATCTGAGTCTGCACAATAGGTTCTGTATCTTCAATAGTCTTATTGCCTTTCAACTCAGCTTTCTTTTGTGCTTCAGCCTTGATCCTTTGCCTTTCAAAATAATGAAAGGGCTTGGGGAAATACTTGCTAGGTTCCTGAGTATTAGGAGGTAGCTTCCCCATCTTAGCCTTTCTCCTGTGTTGAACTATGGCCTTCTGTCTGGCTTCATACTTTTGCCATTCTTGCTCATTGTACCATTTTCTCCTTTCATGTACTTGATCTTTACAGCTTTCGAGGCAGTTAAAATGATATTCCTTGAAGTGGGGCTCCACTGCTCAAAGTCTGGCTTTAATTCTGCTTGCTCTCTAAATCTTTTCTTTGATAATAGAGCATCTTGCTGAGCTTTCAGACCAGCTTATGGAATATCTACCTTTTCAATAATAACATTTGTAACTGGTAGAGGAGGGATATACATAGACTCAACTTGTTGATGTACCATTTCAATATCTGTAGGAGGGTAAATTACTTGGGCAACTTCAGGTTGATCACCTTCAAGTAGAATTGGTTGCACCCCTGACTTAGCTATATTGTCATCATCACACAAGGGTTGATATCCCAGAGTGGCTCTTATGCTGTTGGTTACCCATTTGGCATGATCAGAGCCAGCATAGACTAACACCCTCTCCCCCTTTATGACTTCTCTGGTCATATGATCTCTTAAGTCCTCTTTTTGAAATCTTATTTGCCCATCCAGGTAATTGATACCATCTTTAAAGAATGGTTTTAACTTTTGAAGCTTGTCACTAATTTACTTTTGAGATGAAGTGATGGCAGTTTTAACTGAATCTAGGGCAGCTTGTAGTTTCTTATCATAGTCTTCCATTTCTTTAGCCCTTGCAGCAGTCATTCCAGTAACATCATTTTTTAACTCAGTGACTATCTCATTGTGAGATTCAGTCAGATTGTCATTCATTCTTATTTGATTTTCAAGGACATAGCCTTGTTTGACTGCAATCTCATCCACTTGCTTCTTTATTTCTTCTTGTTGCTTGGCAAGAAATACCACAGCATTGCCTCTCTTGTGGAAGCAATCTGTCATCTCTTTTTTATTCTGATTGACCTCAAATCTGATAGACTTTATCTCTTGGGCTAGATCAAATTGAAGAGCCTTTTGGCTTTCATCCACATATTTTTCTAGAAGCAATCTCTACTCATCAAATTTTACTTGTAAGTCAACCAAGTACTTACTGTAATCAATCTCAGGAGTAGAATGTGAAGTAGTTGTTTGGAGAGCCTTCTTATAGCTTTGACTTCTTCTCTTAAAGACCATTAGTTTTCTTTTCTTGGCCTCCCTAACTTCTTCATGCTCAGATTCTGAAGGACTTTCAAAATTAACTCTCTCTTGAGGAGTGGAAGAAATTTCTTTCTCAGCTCCATGTTGCTCCTCCTCAATATTAACCTGCTCCCCCTCAACCCTTACTTGCTCCACCTCAAATCTTAGGGTCTCCATTTTATCTGCTGCTCCTCCAAGATCAGGAAACAACTCTTCAAGAGTGAATTCTTGTTGTGTGAGAGCAGGAGATAGTACTTTCTCAACAGTAGCAGCAACTCCAGAATTATCATGACCAGTTTGAGAAACTATGTCTTCTTATAAATTGATTCTTTCTTTCTCTTGGACCTGTTCAGAATGTAGCTCCCCCTGCAACTGTGCAGTAATTGGCTCCCCCTACACCTGTGTAGAGATAGTCTCTTCCTGGACTTGTTCTCTTATTTGTGCTTCCTGTTCTTGTTCATCTTCATGACCATGCTCAGAAATGTCAAGCACTGGGGATTTTTCTGTTAGCTCTTGCCTATCCACATCAGGCAACTCCTTTGAAAGAACTCTATCCCATCTTGAGAATAACCTTATGTCCATTCTCCTCATGTGATTTATCTTTGATCCAGGAATCTGTTGCATCACCTCTGGAATTATTCCAGCCAGGTACAAACTCATGATCCTAGCAAAGTTTGGCTTCTTGATTCCTTCTTTTATCTTATCAAACAGTACTATAGACCAATTGGTTTGAATCTTAAAGATTACCCTTGTCATCAGGCTGAACATATAGGTTGATATCCTATCATGGCCACCTGGTTTACATAAGATCACTTTTCCTACTATTTCAAATAGGAATTTCCCTTGATGATTCATGCCTTTCCTGTTGATGGCTGCTCCAATCTTTAAGGTTGGATCCAATCCACACCATTGAAGCGCCTCCCTGGTCCTTGAGGCTGGTACCTCTTCCTCATCATGGATTCTAGGTAGATGGAGAATCTTGCTCAACCTCTTCTGAGACAGCTTGACTTTTTCTCCATGTATAGTTGATTTGATCTTCAATCCTGTTGAGTCTATTAAAGCAGCAGTATAGAACTCGAATACTTCTTTCTTCCATATCTTTATAGGTTCAGAGACAAGATATTCCAATCTGTTGTCTGCAAGAAGAGAAATGACCAGTTTGATCTCTGTTGCGGCATCGGCGAATGCATGTCTAACCAACTCATACCCTTCATTGATGTTGTCTTCAACCTTGGGCGCCATTGGAATGAAGAGAAAGCTTGATTGGAGAGGAGAGAGATTGTCAACACAAGGTTTTTGTCTCGAAACCCTGGTGAGCGTGTCGACAGAATAAGTTCTTGACCTATTTATACCCTTCTAATCAAAGAAGGTCAAAAGGCGGGCAAAACTGTCTAAAAGTGTCGACACTGTTGAAAAGTGTCGACACAAACTTCTATTGTCTCGACCACGGCGCTGACTACTATGTGTCGACACCAATTGATGATATGTCGACACAGGAAATACTTAGTAGTTCATCAGAAATTCTGAGTCGACTCTTATTACAAGTGTCGACACAAAATCTGGAAGTGTCGACACCATTACTATGGTTGTGTCGACACTACATTTCTGGATGTGTCGACTCTTTGTCCCTTAGCTGTCGACACAATTACTCTGTGTCGACACAATTTTCCTGAATTGTCGACATAACTACTCTGTGTCGACACTTTATTACTAAATTGTGTCGACACCATTTTACTTAGCCAATTTTTGGTAAACTAACCTATGGTCAGCATTCCTAATTCAATTTTAAATCTATTGAATTTAGTTTCATCCAGAGGCTTAGTAAATACATCTGTAATTTGAAAATCAGTTTTCACAAATTCTAATGAGATGTCTTCTTTTTCTACATGTTCTCTTAGAAAATGGTATCTTATTTCTATATATTTAGTCCTATTATGTGAAACAGGATTGTTTGCAATAGAAATAGCACTTTTAGAATCACACAATAAAGGTGCTCTACTTACTTGAATAACATAGTCCCTTAGCTGATGTTGAATCCAGAACAGCTGTGCACAGCAACTTCCTGCTGCCACATATTAAGACTCAGCTGTGGAAATTGCCACACTAGTCTGCTTCTTACTGCTCCAGGATATCAACCTTCCTCCCAAGAATTGGCATGTACCTGTAGTACTTTTTCTATCTTCTCTATAGCCTGCAAAATCTGCATCTGAATAACCTGTTAGTAGAAAATCTCCATTCCTAGGATACCAAAGGCCTAGATTAGGAGTGCCCTTTAGATATCTCAGAATTCTCTTGACTGCAGTATAATGTGATTCTTTAGGGCATGCTTGGTACCTAGCACAGACATATGTAGCATATATAATATCTGGTCTACTAGCAGTGAGATATAATAGAGAGCCAATTTTTCCTCTATACAAAGACTCATCTACAGGTTTACCTGCATCATCTTTGCATATAGGCATACTTGTTCCCATAGGAGTTCTCATGGTGGAGGATGATTTCATACCATACTTATTAATTAACTCCTTGGTGAACTTAGACTGGGATATGGATAAGCCATCTTCAGTCTGTCTTACTTGGAGTCCCAAGAAGAACTTAAGTTCCCCCATACTGCTCATTTCAAACTTCCCTTACATAAGTTTGGCAAACTTCTTGCAAAGGTTGTTCTCTGTAGACCCAAAAATTATGTCATCTACATAGATCTGAACTAAGATTATCTTATCTTTAGATTCCCTTAGGAATAGAGTTTTGTCTATTTTATCTCTTGAGAATTTGTTCTCAATAAGGAAAGTAGACAGGGTTTCATACCAAACCCTTGGGGTTTGCTTTAACCCATACAATGCTTTCCTAAGTCTATAGACATAACCAGGTTTAAGAGAATCTACAAAACATGATGGTTGCTCTACATAGACTTCTTATTTTAGATCACCATTCAGGAATGCTGATTTCACATCCATTTGGTATACCTTGAAGCCTTGATATGCTGCATAGGCAAGGAAGATCCTGATTGCTTCCAGTCTTGCTACTGGGGCAAATGTTTGATCAAATTCTATTCCCTCTTCCTACATGTATCCTTTTGCAACCAATCTTTCTTTGTTCTTCACAATAACTCCATTCTCATCCAAATTGTTCCTAAAAATCCACTTTATACCAATGATGTTGTAGTCTTTTGGTTTAGGAACTAACTCTCAGACCTTGCATCTTCTAAACTGATTAAGCTCCTCTTGCATAGCATTAATCCAGTGTTGGTCTTGGATTGCTTCTTCAAATTTCTTTGGCTCCAGTTGAGATAGAAAACTTGAGTGCAGGACTGTATTCAGATTTCTACTTTTGGTTTGCACTCCTTGTCTTGGATCACCAATTATCTGATTTGTTGGATGATCCTTTAGATGTCTTACAGTTGGAGGTAAACTTCCTTCTGGCTGAACACCTCCAGTTTCTTCATTATGCTGCACCTCTTGGTTCTCATCAGCATCTAGAGAGTCTTGTACTCCCCCTGGACAGTAGCCATCATTTTCCAATACTTCATCTGCAGTTGAGCCTTCTGCAATGGAAAGCTTGTTCATTCTATTGCTTATACCTGTTGGACTGCATGAACTACAAGGCAACTCATTGTTGATTAATCTAGTTTCATCAAATACAATATGTACAGATTCTTCTACAACCTGAGTAATCAAGTTGTAGACTCTATAAGCCTTACTATTGTTATTGTACCCAACAAATATCCCATCTTGGGATTTGGCAGCAAACTTAGTTAGATAAGACTTGCCATTATTAAGGATATAACACTTGCAATCAAAGATTCTAAAATAGGATAAATTTTGTTTTTCTACCTTTCATGATCTCATAGGGTGTCTTTTTGTGGCTTTTGGTAATAGAGTCCCTATTAATCACATGACATGCAGTACTAACTGCCTCAGCCCAGAAATATTCTGGGAGAGAAGTTTCACTCAATAGAGTTCTACAAGCCTCAATCAATGTCCTGTTCTTTCTTTCAGCAATACCATTTTGCTGTGGTGTTCTAGATGAGGAGAATTCTTGGAAAATCCCAAATTCTTCACATAATCTTGTCATACTTTCATATTGAAATTTAGTATCATGGTCACTTCTGATTTTGACCACTGTACTGTTCAGTTCATTCTAAATTTGTTTGACAAAACTATGTAAAACGCTTGGGGTTACAGATTTCTGTCTCAGAAAGATCACCCAGGAATATCTAGAATAGTCATCTACAACCACAAAACTATAAACCTTCCTACCTAGACTATGAACTGGCATAGGACCAAATAAATCCATATGTAATAGGTATAGACACCTGACAGAATTCTTGTTTTTAAGGCTATGAAAGGAGGATTTTGTCTGCTTGCCCTTTTGACAAGCTGAACATATCCCATCCTTTATACACTTAACCTGAGGACCATTCCTCACTAACTCTTTGCTAAAGAGTTGGACAATTATTTTATAGTTAAGATGAGTCAGCCTCTTATGCTATTTGACACAATGAGATGCTCTCTCATCAGCTACAAGACAAATAGGAGAAACCTTATTCTCACACACAAAGTCAAGACAATAAACATTTCTTTTTCTATACCCAGTCAATATGACCTTTTGATCATTTGACCTTTTGATATGACATCCATTCTTAACAAATGAAATATCATATCCTAGATCACTCAGCTGACTTATGCTTATCAGGTTGTGTTTCAAACCTTTTACATAAGCCACTTGAGTGATGGTAATTTGGTTTGAAGAAATGTTGCCAAATCCTTTGATGATTACTCTTTCAGATCCACCAAAGATTACTTTAGGCACATCCTTGATAGGTGTGTACTCCTTCAGTAGCCCCTTTATTCAAGTCATGTGCCTGGAACATCCACTGTCCAAGTACCATATAGGGGCATGGCAACTTGGACTTTCCTACAATACAGAATTAGTTTCCCTTAGAACCCAAGTAAGTCTTCGGTCCTTGGTTCAAGTTAGCACCATTCATATCAAAACTACCAGCAGCTCTTCTAACTGGTAGACTATTGTTCTTCCTGAAACTTATGTTATGCCAGCAGTTTAAGGCAAAATGGCTTGTCTTGCCACAGCACCAACATTCATACTTGTTGTATCTAGGTCTAGATACATTTTTGGCAGGAAAATTTCTGTTCTGTGCTGGTGCTGCTACAGCTACACCCACTGATTTCTTATAACCATGGGGTTTATGAACATGGGCTAACTTATTGGAATTAACACCCTTGTTTTTCAGAACATCAGTCTTATTATGACCATGAATGTTTTCAAGATCATATTTGTTAGAAGGCACTTGTACCTTTCTAAACATTACAGGCACTTTAAAATTTACTGGCTGGACTGGTGCTTTACCTTTTCTCTTGAATTGGATAGTCCTGCTGTTACCTTTAAAGCCTAATCCTGCCTTACCCTTTTGAGCCACAAACTCATCTATTAAGGGTAAGACTGATTTTGGCTTAGAGTAACAAGCCACTAGATCTTTCTCCTTTTGAAGTCTGACTTACAGACTTTTAATTAGATCATTTTTATATGTGATTGTACCCATCTGAATAACAGATATAGTTTTCAGCTTGGCAACCTCATTCAATTTTTGATCCAATTCTTTCTCTAAACCAGATGCAGACATCTTAAGATCTGCAATTTCCTTAGCCTGAGTTTTGGCTAGGTTTTTGCTTTTCTTAAGTGTCTGCAATAACTCCCTATATTCATCTATCAACTGATGAATATCTCCTTCAGATTCTGATCCATCCTCATCACTTGATGAAGATGAATCTGACTCTGAACCAGTACTGTAATCAGAAATTCTAGAATTACTTTATACCTTACTGGGACCAGGCTGATCCTAACACTTGTTGTCTTCTAATTCAGCCATCAGTCCCATGCACTGATGGTCTTCTTGTTCTTTTATGGAGTCCAGTAATTGCATAAACTCCTCTTCTTCACTAGCTGCATACAGTCCAATGTATGCTTCAGCTTCATATTCTGACTCTGAGGAGGATTGATCTGTAAGACTCTTCTCCTTCTTAGCAACAAAGAATTTCTCCTTCTTGCCCTTTTGTTGAGTCTTCTTTTTGTCAGCTGACTCCTTCCTCTTTTATGGACACTCAGCCACCACATGTCCAGGCCTATTGCAGCAATAGCAAACAATTTTTGATGTTGTAGCTTTGTTGGGCTTAGACCTGCTCCTTTCCTTTCTTGATGATTTTCTCTTTTGATAGTAGTTATCAACTGGCTATGATGTGGAGGGCCTTGACTTCTACTGCTTCTTCTTCAAGAACCTCTGAAACTGCCTTGTAAAGGCAGCAAAATCTGCATCTGAATCACTGCTATCTGAGTTCTGATTGTCTGAATTCTCTGAGATAACTTCAGCAACTTCCTTAGGAGGTGATGGAGACATCCTCCTGCTCTTTCTAGTGGCTTAAACCTTGAAGGCCACTGACTTTTCTCTATGCTCTCCTTTTGTATTTCTTTCTTCCTCCTTCCTAGCCATTAGTTGCATTTCATATGATAGCAACTTTCCAAATAAGGTTGGAGGAGAAATGTCTGCTAGTTTGGCCACTTCTCTAATGGAACAAATCTTGGTATCCCAATCCTTTGTTAAGGATCTTAGGAATTTGTCATTCAGCTCATAAGTACTGAAGACCCTTCCATAAGACATCAGTTCATTCACTATCCTGTAGAATTTCTTGTAGCATTCAGATATGCTATCAGACTTCCCTTGTCTGAAACTCTCATATTCTTGATTGAGCATAGATTTTCTGTCTTGTCTAACTTCTTCAGAACCCTCCATGTAGACAATCAAAGTGTCTCACATTTCCTTGGAGGTTTTGCATTGAATCAAATTTTGGAAAGTAGAATCATCTATGGCACTCACTATAATATTCTGAGCTCTTTTATCCATAGTTGCCAGTATAATCTCATCCTTGGTCATTTCAGATAAATCTTTAGGAGTTCTTTGATTTGCATCTAGAACAGACACATTCATTGGGATATATGGACCTTCTTTTACTGTGATATATATCCTTGGGTAAAAGGCATCCATAAACAACCTAACCCTTTCTTTCCAGATTCCAAAAATCTCTTTCCTGCAAATGGGTAATTTCATTGACCCTAGTTCCTTGTGATTCTCTCCGGAACCCATTTTCTTGATTCTTGATTCTTTCTTAGGGATCTAACTCAGACTGTTAAGTCCTTCTTTGAGCAACCTCCCTCTGATACCACTTGATAGTTTTACTTTCAAGACTACCTAAACACATAGAGGGGGGTGAATAGGTACTTTTCCTTGATTTAACTTAAGGCAAAAAATAACTACAGTTCTTTGAGTTAATCAGATATTTCTACAGCTAACACAGCACAACAATCACAATCATACACACATCACAGATTGCACACAGATTTCTAGTGGTTCCCCAAAGTCTGGGTACAACCACTTTCCCCCTTCACCTATCTAGCAGTATGCTAGAATCGGCCTAACTTCTTCCTTTATCTCAGATCCTCAGATCCTACAGCTCAGAATCTAGAAGGATTCCTACAACTCAGAATGTTTCCACATTCCTATAACTCAGGCTAACAAGCCCTACCTCAGCCTTGCCACAAGGCCTACAACTCAGAGAATACCTTCTCCTACAACTCAGGCATAAACAGCCCTACCTCAGCCTTGCCACAAGGCCTACAACTCCGAGAATACCTTCTCCTACAACTCAGGCATAAACAGCCCTACCACTCAGAGAATAAATCCCCTACACTCAGCTTTATAAAATAGGCTTACAACTCAAATCTATGAATAGATCCTACAGAATTTGATAAGGAATTATATAATCTCTTACCCCTGTTGAGAAAGAAGGGATAAGAACTTTCTTGATCAGCTTCTTGAAGAGGCTAATGGCTGAAATCAACTTGATCTTAGCTTTCTTCAAGGCTTCTTGAATCTGAACTTAGTTGGGTTGATTTCCTTTGAATATAACTGACTGGCAGCTTCCTTCTTAGACTTCAGAAATAGATCTGAATCTTCTTGACAGATTAGTTCAGTATCTGCTTCTTGAGAGACCTGTGAATGTCTCCTGCTTGACTTCAAATAGCTGGATCTCTCTCTATCCAAACCTCTTGAAGATACTTCTGAATTCTTGATTGAATTCAACTTAGACATAATCTGAATAGAAAACTACTTCAAAACGTCTTCTTAGATCTTCTCACGAAGATCTTCTTCTTTGTGACTTGTACTTTCTTGATCAGAGATCAACCTCACAATAGGTGTGTTAGTTGTGTGTATTATCAACTCCTTTCTTCTTCTGAATCCATCTATTTATAGACTTCATCCATGGTAACTGGCTGATCCGGTTTATAACTAACTTTTGACAAGTCTGACAGCTTCAGTAAACCTGTTGTAACTCACAGCTGTCAAGTCTTCAAACAGTTCTTGAGCCTTTTACTCTGTCAGCAAAGCATCGAGACTGACTGTCATAAAGTGTCGAGACTATCTGTCAATATGTGTCGACACAAGTGACTTAAGTGTCGACACAGCCTTTGGTGATGTCGACATAGCTGCCTTGATTTCGACACAGCTTCTTGACACTTCATCTTGAGAATGTGTCGACACTGATTATTTATATCGACACAAACACTTCACCATTCATCAGCAATCAACTTGGTCTAGACTCAGCTGTGTGTCGACACAAGTCCTGTGTGTCGACACAGTTGATGTAGACTCAGAACATAGCGTGTGTCGACACTGCTTCCAGGTGTCGACACAGTTGTTGTCGACTCTGCCTCCGTGTGTCGACACAGCCTCCCGGTGTCGACACATTTGATGTCGACTATAATCTTCTGTGTGTCGACACTGCCTCCCGGTGTCGACACAAACTCACTGAAGTGTCGACACATCCATTTCCAAGTGTCGACATAATCTTATTGAAGTGTCGACACAGCTTTCTCAGGTGTCGACATATGGACTTAGAATCTTTTTCCTGCATTCTATCACATTCTTAACCTGCACATATAAACTAAAAATAACATCAAATACATCATGATGTATATCATTGAGCTTAAGTGAGGCTTTTCCAAATCAGGTACACATTTTCCAATGTACCCAACACTTATTCACCCCCTCTAGGTGATTTAGGTAGAAAACTTAGACATTTTTCAACTTTCTCTCTGGGATGTTTTATGTTATGACTGCATGTTAGATATTTTCAACTTATAAAACCTATTATTAGTATATCATACATGTCATCTCTTTCAAAATGAATTCACTAGTTTCTGGTTCGTGTAAATACTTTTAGTTATACTTATTATAAATCTAGGGTATTGCATAGCATGAGTTGTCCATTGGGGATGTTTACACTCATGTAAGATGTTTAATCTCATAAAAAAAAAATATTTTTCGCAGCGTATAACTGATGGCACGCAAACAGACTCTTATTTAGGTGGTTGGTTCGATGAGTCGAACGTCGCGGACTTGCTAAAAAGCAAGTTCTTAATGAAAGGAGGTAAGTGCACTTATTGCATGTAGTACTCGATATTCGGGGGGAATACCGAGGTCGTATTATTCTCGGGGCCTGTTGATTATTTCTACTCCTTCCGAAGGGACTATTATTTTACCGAAAACAACTTGTCGGGTTTTAGTTAATTAAAACGTTTAAAAGAGAGTTGTAAAAAAACTTAGAAATTATTTGATGAAGGGTTAATGCTCGGCATCGAATCGGATCGTAACTAAAATGACTCTTAATAATTATAGAACTTAGTTTTCAAAGTAATTAAAGGCAACTTGGCTGTGGAGGTTCCACAAACATGGGTTCACCTAGCTCTAGGAATATCGCTCACCTAAACATTAAGACTATTCGCCCAAACTCTCGTCCGATGAAGGATTCCTCTTAATGTCTGCTTTATGCTAAGAACCCCGTTATTGGGTGGGGAACCCAATCCGGCAGAATTACACTTCTCTTCTCTCGAGGGTATGCACACAACTCTTTTTACCCAAGGGTGATTAGTGCATACGCATGGCCTCTCGGCTAGCTAGCGTATGGATAACAGAAATAGAGCTCACACATCGAAATGTGGTTCTACGCGTCGTTAACCCGGGGCAAACCTTAAGCCCTTTAATTAAAGTGAGAAAAAAGATTCTTTAATTATTTAGAGGGATTTCATATGTCCCAATGCTCTTCAATTTCGAGGGCTAAAGACAATTAGCCACTCATCGGTATGGGGACGGCTTATGATTTTTATGAGGCATGAGTTCATAACTAAGCGCTAAAGGGTTATAAGAAGAAGACAAAGAATAATAACACAAAGTTTAGAAACATTGCAAAGCTAAATTAAGCAAGAACTCACACACTCAACGAAACTGTAAGTAATATGGCAAGTCCTACTTGAATGAGTAGGCAGGAAATAAATGCAAGTACAAGTCCTACTCAAACGAGTATGTGGGAGATAAAGCGAGTCCTACTCAAACAAGTAGGAGGGAAGTAAATGCAAGTACAAGTCCTACTCAAATGAGTAGGCGGGAAATGACGAGTCCTACTCAAACGAGTAAGCGGGAAATAAAGCAAGTCCTACTCAAATGAGTAGGCGGGAAATAAATGCATACGCACGCACACACTCTTCATAATTTAAAGAAAATTGTAAAGATTATCCCGTACACGAACGCACTCTACATAATTGAAGAAATCCATTAAGAATGCGATAAAAACTACCTCATACACTCTCACACACTATTAATGAGAAAAAAAACAAAGTTACTTAAAAATTAAAATTACAACATACCTACTCCTAAAGCTTGCCAAAAACACATAAAAGAACAAAATAAAAAGATTAAGAGCAAAAGGTTTTCAAAACAAACCAAAAACTAAAGTCTTTCAAAAATTAAAACTATAACTTTTTCATTCTTAGAAGTTCATAAAAGTTATTAACAAGTGAAAAGAATAAAAAGGGTTTTACAATCCTAAAACAAAGCTAAGTAAAAGAAAACAAAATCACTTTGAAAAGCTCTTTTACAAATCCTAAGAATGAAAACATTAAACCTAAAACAAAAAGAAGATAGGAAAGAAAAAATAAAACTATCCTAACAACCTTTTTGCAAGGAAAAACACTATGACAACCTATCATATTAGCAAAAAAACAAGATGAATTAAAACATTCACTCACAAACTCTCACACACATTTCATAAAGAGAAAAACAAGAAAATACAAAAATAAAATATCATTGAAATTTGTCCACTCAAATGCATTCCATACCATCATGAGGAGAGAAAAACTACCAAGTTTTATTTAAGGAAAAGTTGGATTAAGTACCCAAGCAGCCCTCAAACAACAATATTGACCCAAAAAGTTGAACCCTTAGTCCTTACAGAAACTTTTTTTATAGGCAAAAAAGTGGGGGTGATACGGGCGTGTCGACTTTTGAGACACGGGTGTGTCGAGTTGTGGGACACGGTCGTGTCCTGGTCGGGTTGACTAAGCAATATCTAGAGGCAACAGGTGTGGGATGCGTGTCGGATACGGGCGTGTCGGGAGGTGTGACACGGGCATGTCGGGACACCTTATAACTGTGATATCGGTAGTGGTTGAGTTTGAACTGGTGACACGGGTGTGTCGACTTGTGGGACACGGGCGTGTCCTACTCGGGTTCACGAAGGCCAAACATCGAGCTGGGATCGACAAAGGTCGATCGTCGAGGGGGTGACACGGGTGTGTTGGTCAGCATGACATGGGCGTGTCAGGTGTGAATTTTTGACTTTTTTTGGAAAATTTCTTAAAAATAAAATAAAGCTAAGTTAGAACAATATTAATAAAAAGAAAACATTTATTGGAGAAAAAATAACTAAAAATAAAGAAAATAAACTAAAATAACCTAATAAAAGTACTGAAAAATACGTATATTTACAACTTATCAAATACCCTCATACTTAAGTTTTTGTTATTCCAGGGCAAAAGTTGGAGATAAACTTATAGAGAATTAAAAGAAATTCTAAATTTACTACCGCTTAAATTAATTAAAAGAGATCTAAATAAACATCCGGGGTATAAGAGTTAAGTCTTAATCCATGAAAATGATTTAAATAGAGGAAAAGTTTTGACAAAAAAGACTTCTTGAAGTAACGAAATAGCAAGCATAAATTGTAATCGTTAGCTAACAAAAATAGATTGAAATTATAGGAACTTTAGCTTACAAGAGTTTCTAAAGGAAATAATACAATTTAAAATTATGCTCTCAAAAACATTTTAAATTAATTTTAGAATCATTGAAATTGGATAAGGGAGTTGTTTTGCTTTATGAAGAGGGCTTAGGCTAGGAGGCGAGGTAATTTTTTCTCGAACCTCAGATGAAAATTTTTTGGATGTTCGGAAAATGAAATCTTATTTTCCTAACATAAATTTATGAACAACTTCAATATAACCCAATGTATATGTATAGGAGTAATGAATTTTATCTTCTTACTCCGTAACATATAATCTTTTAAAATATTGGATGCATATGTATACAGAACGAAATCTTATTCTCATTGACATGGGTTCTTTTTATGGATAGAAATTTTATCATGTCAAGTAAAAAATGATAAAAATGGGTAGATAGGATTTTTTTTTCAAGAAGAATACTAGCTTTTAATAAAAAAAATTGAGAGCAACTATGATAAATTGAACGTTCATGTATTTCATGAAGCTTGAAGTAGAAATAATTGAAGTCTATAGTTATTTTTTTTAACTTAATACACGTGCCTTTATTTTAGATAAATTAAAAGTAGTGTCTAAAATAAGTCTCCTATATTAAGAAGAAAACATAAGATATTCTTTAAAACTTAATCCCGCTATTTAAATTTATCAATCTTTAATTAACAAACGAATAACAGATAGAAAATTAATGAAATTCACATATAAATATACTCACAATAATATTTTTGGAGAGCAAAAAATGATTAAGAATGGAATATTCAATTTATTTGTTTTTTTTTATTTTTTTGGTTTGTTAACATCTTTTTTGGTATTTTTAATTTAGTTCATTTTTTTCTTTTTTGAAGTTATTATCTTTTTTTGTATTTTGTGTTCATTTTCTAATATATATAATAAAAACGTGAAGAAGATATAGATAAATATTTTTTTGAAATATTTTATATTTGTTTTAAATTTTTTTGTATTTTTAAGATTTTTTAGAAAATATTTACAAAAGAGCAAAAAGAAAGAAGTTATTTACAAAGAGGAGGAAAGGAAGAGTATTGAGGGAAAAGAATATTTACAAAAAGAATATTTACAAAATATATTTATAAAGGAAAAAAATTTACAAAGAAAAATATTTACAAAGAAAAATACTTACAAAGAAAATATAAATATATTTTTTGTTGAATTTTTGTTTTATAATTTTTTTTTTAAAATTTTTGATGATAAAACAAACAAAAGATTATTATTTTTTTGAGTTTTCAATTTATAAATTTTTTTGTTATTTTTTTTTGTATTTTTAAATTTTTTATATGCGGAAAATAGAAGTGCAGAAAGGAAAGCAGAAAAATATCATCATACTTAAATCCAACATTATCCTCAATATTACAGCGTAAGTATGTGGAACAAAAATAAAAAAATGCAATATTTACAAAAAAAATAAAACGGGAGGGTAGGAACTTCCCTGGAACGTGTTCGGGGAGACCTGTCAGAAACCATGCATTATTAGGAAAAGTAGCAAAGAAAATAGTGAAAGAGCGAAAAAGGTAGACGTGGGGTGTCTCCCAAGAGCGCTTTATTTATAGTCGTGTAGCTTGACTATTATGGCGGGATTATAACGTTGAGGAAAGTTATGGTTTTGTTAACACCGATAACTGGATCACCTGCTATGTATAATTTTAATCGATGTTTGTTTACTTTAAACGACCCTCTTTCTGGGTGGGAGAAGAGTACGGTCCCAAATGGTCAAACCTCTTCAACTTTGAAGGGGCCGGACCAACGTGATTTTTGTTTACCCGGAAAAAACCTAAGACGAGAATTATAAAGAAGGACAAGATCGCCTGGAGAAAATATTTTTTGGGTCTTGATTTTTCGATCGTGATAGAACTTGGAGCGATCCTTATAGAACTTATTGATCTCGTAAGCATTTTCACGCCATTCATCGAGCTTGTTTAGTTGCAGTTTTCTATTTTGAGCGGCTAAGTTAGTATCAAGATTTACGAGTTTTAAAGCCCAAAGAGAGCGATGCTCCAGTTCTACGGAGAGATGGCACGCTTTGTCATAGACTAACCGAAACGGCGTACAACCAATTGCGGTTTTGTATGCCGTCCGATATGCCCAAAACGCATCGTCGAGTATGACGGACCAATCTTTCTTATTAAGTGAAACAGTCTTTTCTAATATACGCTTAGTCTCTCGATTTACTACCTCGACTTGACCACTTTTTTGCGGGTGGTAGGGGTGGCGAGTTTGTGTGTGACTCCGTATTTAGCTAACGTCTTAGCCATTTGGGCGTTACAGAAATGTGTACCCCCATCACTTACAATAGCGCGAGGTGTGCCAAAGCGAGAAAATAGTTTTTTTAAGAAAGGTGATGATGACTCGCGCATCGTTGGTGGGGAGAGCCTGCGCTTCCACCCACCTTGATATGTAGTCGACCGCCACTAAAATATAAATATTTTTAAAAGATGGAGGTAGGGGGCCGAACAAATTGATGCACCATAAATCGAAGACTTCGCATTCTAAAAATAAATTTTGGGGCATCTCATCGTGACGAGAGATGTTATCCGACTGCTGGCGGCTATCACAGGAGCGCACAAAAGTGTGCGCGTCTTTGAAAAGAGTGAGCCAAAATAAGCCCGCCTCCAGCGCCTTCCGCGCGGTCCGGTTAGCTTGATAATGCCACCGGCCGGACCCTCATGGCAGTGCCTAAGTATTTGCGTGCACTCCACTCCCGCGACGCATCTTCGGACCGCCCTGTCCACGCAGATACGAAAAAGAAAATGGTCCTCTCAAAAGAAATTTTTTAAGTCAGAAAAGAATTTCTTCTTTTGCTGACTCAAAAATTCTTTTGGGAGCACCCGCGTAACTAAATAGTTCGCAAAATCTACGAACCAAGGCGGAGAAGATGAAATGGTATTTATGGCAAGGAGGCGTTCCTCGGGGAATCTGTCATTTATGTCAGATTCGACGAGCGCTTCCGCACCCGGATTTTCTAAGCGGGAGAGGTGATCGGCGGCTAAATTTTCCACGCTCTTCTTATCCCGGATCTCCAAATCAAATTCTTGAAGGAGGAGAACCCATCGAAGAAGGCCGGGCTTGGCGTCGGTTTTAGCGAGTAAATAATTAAGGGCGGAGTAGTCGGTAAATATAATAACTTAAGATAGCATTATGTATGAGAGAAACTTATCAAAAGCAAAAACAACGGCTAAGAGTTCCTTTTCCGTTGTTGTGTAATTTACTTGTGCGGAAGTGAGCGTCTTGCTAGTGTAATAAATTGGAGGAAAGTGTTTTTCTACGCGTTGGCCAAAAACGGCACCTAAGGCAATATCACTAGCGTCGCACATAATTTCGAACGGAAGGGACCAATCAGGCGCCACTAAAATGGGTGAATTGAAAAGTTTTTGTTTTATAAAATTAAATGCAAACTCGTATTCGCTACTAAAGACAAATTTTGATTCCTTTTCCAAGAGGCGAGTAAGCGACTTTATTATTTTTGAAAAATCTTGAATGAAACGTCTATAAAAGCTTGAGTGGCCTAAGAAACTCCTAAAGCATTTTACGTTGGTTGGCGGCAGAAGTTTTTTTATAATTTCTACCTTGGCTTTATCTACCTCAAACCCCTTAGACAAAATCATATGGCCGAGAACCAAACCTTTTCGAACCATGAAGTTACATTTTTCCCAATTTAAAACGAGATGCGTGTCCTCGCATCGCTAGAGGACACGAACTTGATTTTAAAGACAAGACGGGAAAGAGCATCCGAAAACAGAAAAGTCATCCATAAAGACTTCCATAATCTCTCCTACCAGCTCGTTAAAGATTGCTAGCATACATCTTTGGAATATAGCTAGCGCATTGTAGAGGCCAAATGGCATTCTTCGGTAGGCAAAGGTGCCAAACGGGCAGGTAAAAGTTGTTTTCTCTTTATCATCGGGGGAAATGGGGATTTGGAAAACCCCCGATAAACCTTCAAGAAACAATAAAATGGATGACCGGCTAAACGCTCTAGAACTTGGTCTAAAAATTGTAGTGGAAAATGGTCCTTACGAGTGGCATCATTTTGTTTTCTGTAATCGATGCACACCCTCCAACCCGTAACAGTACGAGTTGGGACGAGTTCATTGTGCTCATTCTTCACTACAGTTAGACCGCCCTTCTTGGGCACGACATGGACGGGACTAACCCACGCACTATCTGAAATGGGATAAATAATCCCGCATCTAATAACTTAATAATCTCAGCTTTAACGACGTCTTTCATGTTTGGGTTAAGACGTCATTGCGGCTGAATGGTTTTGCGGCAATTATCGTTGAGGAAAATCCTATGAGTGCAAAAAAGAAGGGTTAATCCCCTTAAGATCAGAAATTTGCCACACAATTGCTTGGCGATGTTTGCGAAAAACTTCCAATAAATCGGAAGTCTCCAAATCACTCAAATGTGAAGAAATGATAACGAGAAGGGTATCATTTTTTTCCCAAAAAAGCGTATTTGAGATATTCGGGTAGGGGTTTGAGTTCTAGGATGGGCGGTTCTTCTAGCGAGGTTTTGATACTAATGTCTTTTGAACCAATTGGTTCGAAGGGCAAGCCTATAGATTTATCCTCGTCGCAATAAAAATTTTTGAGCGCGAAAACATCATCGTTAAGAAAAATTGACTCGAAAAAGGACGAAGAACGATCTCAAAAAAAAGAATCTAAAGAATTGCAGAAATCGTCGCTCGATGACGAGTCCTCCATTGAGGAATTAATAGAAAAGTAAGCTCATCATCTCCCACACGAAGGAAGAGACAACCGTTACTTACATCAATTAATGTATGGGAGGTGGCGAGAAAAGGGCGACCGAGTATAATTAGTACATCGGCGTCCTCCTCGATATTCAAGATGACAAAGTCTGTCGGAAAGATAAACTTGTCAACTCGGACAAGGACGTCCTCCACTACCCCAATAGGGAACTTAACCGAGCAATCCGCTAACTATATACGAATATTAGTAGGGGATGGAGTGCTCAAACCTAATTTTTTTAAAGAGCGAGAACGACATCAAATTAATGCTTGCGCCTAAATCTGTCAGATCGTATTTTACTAATATATTGTCAAAAAGGCATGGGATGGAAAACCGTCCCGGGTCATTTTGTTTTGGGGACAATTTATTGGTAAGAGCCGTCGCGCAGCCCGCGTTGAGAGAGATATGTGAAATATTTTCTAATTTTTGTTTATTAGAAAGAAGTTCTTTCAAATATTTTGCATACTTAGGCATCTGCGAGATCGCCTCGCAGAAGGGAACATTAATATGAATTTGTTTTAATAGTAAAATAAATTTTTTTTATTGCGTGTCCTTACGCTCGTTATCTAACATATACGGATACGGCAGGGCCTTGTTTAAAATAATTTTTTCAATTAAAATAGGTAAAGGCAGTAAAATCGAAAAAGGAAGAAGAGGGGTCGGAGGAGAAATATGTACCTGAGGATCGATCCGTTTTGGATCGACCACCTCCTTACCGTTACGGAGGGTTATAGCGTTGGCATTATCCCGAGGGTTGGGCTCCGTATTTCTCGGCAGTGCCTCGAGAGCGCGCTCGGACATCATTCTCGCCAGTTGTCCAACCTGTTGTTCAAGGGTTTTTAGCGATCCGGTGATGTTCTAGATATTTGATTCGTTGGACGCTATGTATTTAAGGAAATTTTCCTCAACCGGATAAGGTTTTGGAGGAGGAGGCGGGAAGAATGCGGGCGCAAAAGAATTAGGGGGGCGATGCGCATTGTTCGGGTTGCTCCAAGAAAAATTGGGGTGATTCCTCCAACCCGGATTATAGTTATTACTATAGGGGTTGTTGTTGGGGTTGAAAGAAAGATGACCTGAATTTACTATGAAGTACACGAACTCTTTATCTACACAAACGTTAGGGGGAATAAAACAAGGCGAAGTGGAGGAGGCATTAGTCATCTCCTCCACCTGCTTTGTTAACCTTTCAACTTGAAGGGTTAACAGAGCAGTGACATCCACTTCAAAAAGGCTGGCCGCCTGCTTTAGGCGTCCCCGCGGGACGTTCCACTGATAAGCGTCTATAGACATTTCTTTGAATAAAGCCTGGGCGGTCTCGGGGGTTTTGTTGTTTAATGTGCCCCCGGCAGCCGCGTCAATCATTTGACACGTCTGAAAATTAAGGCCATTATAAAAAATTTGTACCTGCAACCACATTGGCAGCGCGTGGTGCGGACACCGGTGGAGGAAATCCTTAAACCGTTCCCAAGTCCCACATAGAGACTCAGGATTGTTTTGGACAAACGAAGAAATGTCCGCCCGCAACTTTGCAGTATTTGCGGGCGGAAAGTACTTCGTCGGGAATTGCTCCGTCAACTCAGCCTTGGTGGTGATACATCCTCGCGGGAGGGAATTCAACCATGCCTTAGCTATGGATTTAAGGTAAAAAGGAAATAAACGCAAGCGAATGGCGTCATCAGTGATGTCATTAATCTTGAAGGTATCGCATATTTCCAAAAAATTGGACAAGTGGATATTCGGGTCCTCATCCGGCAGTCCATCGAACTGCACAGCATTTTGGACCATTTGAAACACACTTGATTTTATTTCAAAATTATTATTCTCCAACGTAGGATGTACAATACTAGACCCAGTACCATCCAGGTTAGGCCGGGAGTAATAAGACATAGTATGCTCAACCGTCGGGACAAGGTTAGGGTCGGCCATAACTACGGCAAAAGGTTCTCTGATAGATTCCTCATGGTCTAAAAAGGGATTTCGGCGTTGAGCTCGAATACGCGCAAGTGAGCGTTCGATCTCCGAGTCGAAATCAAAATCTTCAGACTCTGAGGGTTGTCCACGGGTCATACACCCTAAAATAAAAACTAAATAAACTTTTTTGGATTTTTAAATAGAGTTTCTATGTTTTTAATATTTATTTATTTTTGCTTTTAGAAAAAAAGGTAAAATTAATAGACTCAGAAATTCAAAATAGCAACTCGAAGCTCCCTGGCAACGACGTCAAAAACTTGATGGCCCGCGAATAGACTCTTATTGAGGTGGTTGGTTCGATGAATCAAATGCCACGGACTTGCTAAAAAGCAAGTTTTTAACGAAAGGAGGCAAGTGCACCTATCACATGTAGTACTCGATATTTGGGGGAATACCGAGGTAATATTATTTTCAGGACCTGTTGATAATTTCTACTCCTTCCGGAGGGACTATTATTTTACCGAAAATAACTTGTCGGGTTTTAGTTAATTAAAGAGGTTAAAAGAGAAAGTTGTAAAAAAACTTAGAAAATATTCGATGAAAGGTTAACGTTTGGTATCGAATCGGATCGAAACTAAAATGACTCTTAATAATTATAGAACTTAGTTTTGAAATTAATTAAAGGCAACTTGGTCGTCGAGGTTCCACAAACATGAGTTCATCTAGCTCCAGGAATATCGTTCACCTGAACATTAAGACTATTCGACCGAACTCTTGTCCGACGAAGGATTCCTTATAATGCCCGTTTTACGCTAAGAACCCGGCTATTGGGTGGGGAATCAAATCCGGCAGAATTACGCTTCTCCTCTCTCAAGGGTATGCATGCAACTCTTTTTACTCAAGGATGATCAGTCCATACGCACGGCTTATCGGCTAGCTAGCATATGGATAATGGAAATAGAGCTCACGCATCGATATGTGGTTCTACGCGTCGTTAACCCGAGGCAAACCTTAAGCCCTTTAATTAAAGTGAGAAAAAGATTCTTTAATTATTTAGAGGGATTTCATATGTCTCAATGCTCTTCGATGTCGAGGGCTAAAGAAGATTAGTCACTCATCGGTATGGGGATGGCTTATGATTTTTATGAGGCGTGAGTTCGTAACTAAGCGTTAAAGGGTTATATGAAGAAGACAAACAATAATAACACAAAGTTTAGAAACATTGCAAAGCTAAATTAAGGCGAGAACTCACACACTCAACGAAACCGTAAGTAATATGGCAAGTCCTACTCGAATGAGTAGGCGGGAAATAAATGCAAGTACAAGTCCTACTCAAACGAGTAGGCGGAAGATAAAGCGAGTCCAACTCAAACGATTAGGCGGGAAGTAAATGCAAGTACAGGTCCTACTCAAATAAGTAGGCGGGAAATGACGAGTCCTAATCAAATAAGTAGGAGGGAAATAAAGCAAGTCCTACTCAAACGAGTAGGCGGGAAATAAATGCATACGCACGCACACACTCTTCATAATTGAAAGAAAACTGTAGAGATTATCTCGTACACGCACGCACTCTACGTAATTGAAGAAAGCCATAAAGAAAGCGATAAAAACTACCTCATACGCTCACACACACTATTAAAGAGAAAAAAACAAAGTTACTTAAAAATTAAAATTACAACATACCTACTCCTAAAGCTTGCCAAAAACACATAACAGAACAAAATAAAAAGATTAAGAGCAAAAGGTTTCCAAAACAAAGAAAAACTAAAGTCTTTCAAAAATTAAAACTACAACTTTTTCATTCTTAGAAGTTCATAAAAGTGATTAACAAGTGAAAATAAAGTGAAAAGAACAAAAAGGGTTTTACAATCTTAAAACAAAGCTAAGTAAAATAAAACAAAATCACTTTGAAAGGCTCTTTTACAAATCCTAAGAATGAAAACATAAAATCTAAAATATAAAGAAGATAGGAAAAAAACTATCCTAACAACATTTTGCAAGGAAAAACACTATGACAACCTATCATATTAGCAAAAAAACAAGATGAATTAAAACATTCACTCACAAACTCACACACACATTTCATAAAGAGAAAAACAAGAAAATATAAAAATAAAATATCATTGAAATTTGTCCACTCAAATGCATTCCATAACATCATGAGGAGAGAAAAACTATCAAATTTTATTTAAGGAAAAGTTGGATTATAAAGTTAAAGGAAAAGCTAAAACAAACATGAAAGGGAGGGAGGAGAAATCTCCTTACATTGCACAAAAAGCACCCAAGCAGCCCTCAAACAATAATATTGGCCCAAAAAGTTGAACCTTTGGTCCTTACAAAAACTTTTTATTTATAGGCAAAAAAAGTGGGGGGGGACACGAGCGTGTTGACTTTTGGTACACGGGCATGTCGGGTTGTGGGACACGGTCATTTCCTGGTCAGGTTGACTAAGATATTTCTGGAGGCAGCTGGTTCGGGATGCGTGTTGGACACGGGCGTGTCGGGAGGCGTGACATAGGCGTGTCGGGACACCTTGAAACTTTGATGTCGGCAGTGGCTGAGTTTGAACTGGTGATACGGGTGTGTCGACTTATGGGACACGGGCGTGTCCTTCTTGGGTTGACGAAGGCCAAACATCGAGCTGGGATCGACGAAAGTTGATCGTCTTGGGGGTGACACAGGCGTGTCGGTCAGCATGACACGGGCGTGTCAGGTGTGAATTTTTTACTTTTTCTGGAAAATTTCTAAAAAACCAAATAAAGCTAAGTTAGAACAATATTTACAAAAAAGAAACATTTATTGGAGAAAAAATAACTAAAAACAACGAAAATAAACTAAAATGACCTAATAGAAGTACTTAAAAATACTTATATTTACAACTTATCAATAACTATTTTCCCCGTTAACTAGATGATCCACTAAGCCGAGGGATACGGCTAATCGTTTAACTTAAACTTAACTTTTCTCTAAATAACTTTAAAAAATCTTTCTTTATGTGTCAAGTAGGATTCTTACCTGAGTGTACACAGTTATCCTCTGTTGACGTGGAATCATGAAGCGCATTTTCCCTTACTCTGATTTATCTTTAATGTAGAGAAAATGTGGGTTGTGAAATTTAAGGGTTGCATGGGTATAGGAAAATTGGGAAAATGTGAGGGGTTATATAATGTGCAAATAAGAGAAAAGAACCTAACCTTGTGGTCTGGAGGTCAGCTAAATACTGGCAAGACTATCTCTTCTCTGCTTAGAGATCTCTGTTGTTGAACAGTCTTGAGCGGTCCTTGTGCTCAGTAAAGGTCTGATTGCTCTAACTGCCTATAGAGAAAATCTGGTCGCAAGATTCCAAGTAAATAGGAGGGTTGATCATGACAAAGATTTTAAATGCAAGCACGGGGTGGTTAGCTTAAAGTTCAAAATTGTTTCCTACTAAAATATGGGTCAAAGTTATACACTCATGAGATGTTTGATATTTTTGAAAAATCTTTCATGGAGGGGGCTGTTGGAGTTAGTATAGTAGAGGAAGCGAGATATGATGACTGTAATATATTATATGACAAGGGAAATTTAAAATAACGGAAGCAACACAAACATTAGATACAAACAACAACGGGCAGGCATTCGATTTAAATGTGGACACAACACACCTACAACTAAGAAATTTACTCCCAGACATCTGAGGAACAAACAAATTTTAGGAACAATTAATAAAAATATAATTATACTATAAAACCTATAGAACAAATAAAAATGTGAGATGTTAGACAATTGTAAAACATACTAATAATACAGTTGTAATCCCTAAATCAGATACATTTGTGAAGACTACACTAAATACAACTTTATAATCTAAAAGAAAAACAAGCACAACTATAATAATGGATGCTGATGTAAAATCTTGTAGACTTAGAAAACTACTACAAATTATGATCATATAGGTTCTATGAATGTTGAGTTTATAGAATTCATTGTATCTCTAAAACAAGTGCATTGTTACATAAAAAAATTAAGAAATGTTAATTTAAATTTTATCAATAAAGTTTCAGAGATGAACTATTTGGTTTTCATACAATACCTAAAACAAATGCAGTTGTGAGATGTAATACAACTATAAAACATACTGATAATACAACTGTAATCACTAAATTAGATGCAATTATGAAGACTACACAAAATATAATATTATAACCTAAAAGAAAAACAAACACAAACTATAATAATGGATGCTGATGTAAAAATTCATTAGACTTAGGCTCTGTTTGGGGAGACTTATTTTCACCGGTCAAGCGATCACGAGCGCATGAATCGGACCTTAATTTAAGGTCAGGTTCATGCGGTCGTGATCGCTTGACCGGTGAAATAAGTCCCCCAAATGGAGCCTTAGAAAAAACTACAAGCTGTGATCATATAAGTTAATATAAGTTCTATCATTGTTGAGTTCATAGAATTGATTTATGCCCAAAACAAGAGCACTTTTATTTAGAAAATTGTGAAATGTTAATTTAAATTTTAACAATTAAGTTGCCTAAATTAATTGTTTAGTTTTCATGTAATACCTAAAAAAAATGCAACTGTGAAATGTTATACTACTATAAGGCATACTGATACTACAGCTATTGTTGGGGATAAAGCTCTATTTAAAGCCTTGGGGTGCAATTAACCACTTCCCTCATGATTTTCTCCTATTGTAGAGATCATGGATTTGACAAGTCAACCCACTCCCCATGATCCCCACCGCAATAGGAGGAATCATGAGAGCCTCCCGTTCAACAACTACGGCCGCCCACCGCCGTCCGCCGCCGCCCGCCGCCGCCGCCCGCCGCCGCCCGCCGCCACTGCCCGCCGCCACTGCCACCAACCGCCATCGCCTCTTGCAAGTCGGTCATCGTCCGATCACTACGGAGCATCCATCGTCGTCCGATCTGCATGTAACCACCCACTAACCACCAGATTAGTGGGGCCCACCATAACCACCTCCTAGAGGCTATAAAAGGAGTCTCAGGCCTCCTCATTTCTCACATTTTTCCTCCGGAGTCTTCTTCTTCCTAAGGCCAGGGCTATGTCGAACTCCTCCCATGGGTCACCTTCAAACCGTCTATGAGCCTGAGGAATTCCCAAGTCTCCAAGTGCGCATAGAAGGGAAGAAGACGACCACCTCCAACACTTAAGCACACCAGCCACCAAGCAGCGTCCAACACTCCCTCGGCGCAGCCTGTTGCCCGTTGCGAGTTAGGAATTCTCTCTTACCACCAAGTTATAACGAGGAGCGGTCTGTCGTCCTTGATTCTTCAACATATTGCAACCTCAAGTTGATAGTGGACTTTGACAGACACAGATCCAGTCACGTGGTTTTTTATCCAGTTAAGGGATTTTTTTCACGTTAAAACCTCTTGTGTTAACTTTCTATTTTCATTGACTATGTGCAAGCTCGATCGTTCCGAGAGCTAAGACGGTCCAAGAATTCCGGCCCAATAGGGATGTCGAGTTAGTCCACAATAGTTTGGCGCCATCTGTAGGAACCACGATTCCTAGCATCCTTCAGAAACCCGCACTGCTGAAGAATCAGTCCCTTAGGAACGCATTAAGTCGGGCCCCGTCCGCATGGATAAAATCAATCAAACAACCGCCATTAGTAAGCTTGAGGACCTAATGGCAAAGCACGCCGCACAAACAAACGAGCTCCAGACCATGATGTTTGCTATCAGCTGAGAAGTAAAGCAGTCCTCCACATCGCCATTCAAGCAAGCTGATAGTGGACTTTGAACGGCACAGATCCGGTCACGTGATTTTTTACCCAGTTAAGGAGTTTTCCCATGTTTAAACCTATTGTGTCAACTTTCTATTTTCATTGACTGAGTGCGTGCTCGACCGTTCCGAGAGCTAAGATGGTCCAAGAATTCTAGCCTGACTGGGACGTCGAGTTAGTCCGCAACAGTTATAATCCCTAAATAATATACATTTGTAAAGATGATCTAAAGTACAACTATATAACCCAAAAAAACATTCTATAAGAAATGTGATTGCGGCCTTGATTTTCAAAGGTTTTCAGCTTCTTCTTCAGTGGTTATCGTCGATGGCAAGAGAGTTCAGAATGGTTTGGAACAAGGAAATTGATATCCTATTTTGCACGAATACTACACATAAGGCCTTTACTAGTATTACCCCTTTGATTCTCGAAGGTCTCTGGCTTCTTCTTCAGCAGTTGTCGTTGACGGCAGAAAGGTCGGGAAGTGTTTGGGATGAGGGAGTCGGCATAGTTCAAAATCAAGGCTACTTTTCGAACGAGAACGAAAATGTAGTGGTCCTGAGTGAAATCCCGCTTTTTTATTTATGAAACATAGTATCATGTGATTGGCGCCCAAAAAATTTCCCCACCATAAGACGTGGTTGACATTTTTCTTATAATTGATGTCTTATGTACATGTATTATACATAGAAGCTATGATCAATAGATAGTTGATGTGATGTTCTGTCTTGATATTATCGCTCTATTATCATTGATTTTTGCTTCTAACTAATTATATTAAATGGTGATTTCATAATGAATGGTTAAGAATCGTTGTCTTGAATACCCCACACTAGGGGTGCGAGCAGTTCGGTTTGGGTCGGTTTGGACCAAAACCAAACTGACATGCCTCGGTTTTTGGTTTGTCCAAACCGACCCGAACCAAACCCAATCGATTCGGTTCAAAGTCGGTTCGATTTTTAGTCAGTTTTTTGCTGTTCGGTGTCGGTTTTTTGCGAACAAACATAATCAAGTGCTATTTGTTGGATCGATCATCATCCCTTTACTAATTTCATAATCTTTATCAACTGAAAATTTATATTAAATAAATAGCATACATTTTTTGAGTACAAGTCAAAGAGAATGTTTATTAAATTCACACACCACACACAAACAACTATTATATTCATGTATTATTAGACATGTAGAGTTTGGGTATATTGAGGCAAACCTTCCCTATGACATCCCACGATTCTCTATAATAATTTGGACAAATATAATACTAATAGATCCAACTATAATCAATCAGAGCAATTGGAGTATCACGATAGATAATCATTAACGTTATTAAATTAATTTAATATACAGAACATTCCAAATAATTAAACTGTTAATAAAAATTTTTCCCAACAAAATTACTTAGAATCTGAAGAACTTTCTAAACATAAGGAGAATGGTCAGAAAAATCTCACCAAGAAGGAGATGGGGAAAGTGAACTTGATTATAGACCCAAAGATAATCTGAAAGTTGTTCGATCAAATACACCCCAAAATAGTGGTGAAGTGTTCGGTGCGGTTCGGTTCGGTTCGGTTTAGTCGGTTTTCACAACTTGAAAACCGACCCGACCCGATAAGCTTTCGGTTTTCAAAAGCTCCAAACCGAACCGACGCCGGACCTGGCGGCTCGGTTTCAAAGTCAGTGTGGTTCGGTCGGTTCGGTTCGGTCGGTTTGGTCGATTTTCGGTTTTCGTTCCTTACCCCTACCCTACACACACACACACCTAATTCCTCAATCCCCCGCCCCCCAACCACCCACACCTAATCTAATTCCTCAACTTTGCAGTGTTCAACAAACAATTGTTTAATGGGCACAAAGCCTCACATGCATGATATCCGGTCATCAATATCAGTTTTATGGTCATCTCTTGTGTTATATATGTTTATTGTTTGGCATACTCAATATCTTAGTAGATTTTTCTAGAGTAATGTTATAAGCACACCAATTATTGCTATTGACAATCCATTTATATTGGAACACAAAATTTTTTTATTTTCACACCAATTCTTTATTGTCACACTGATTGTTAGAATTGTTAATGACACACCAAAAAGTCAATTTTTTTTCTTTTCTATTAGATTTTTGACAGTCCAAAAATACATCCAATAGTCCAAAAATACATCTAATAGTCCAAAAATAAATCCAACATTAAAAAATTTTGAGATCCTGAAAAATCGAGTCAACATGTCAAGTTGGCAAATCTCCACCAAAATGTTCTAGACCTGCATACATATTAAACCATTCCAAGTTAGCGAGATATAAAGTAGAGCTTAACTAAGATTATTAGTAACACTATATACCCTTCCTTTGTTGATTATCACGAGCAAATCCGGATCTATAACAACCCATAAAAATCCTAGGCTTAGGTCTCCCATCTATTTTGTATGCTCTTTGGATGGTGACAACGAAACCCAAGCCTTTGGCAACATCACGAACCCACTCAAGTAGGCTCTCTTTCGTAGGAAAAACCATATCAGTTACAAAATTCATTCCTACATCGATTTCTATGGAAATCGATGGCTCTTCAACTACATGGGGAACAATTTCCATCCTACAAAAATCACAAGTTCACAAAAAAACACTCAAAATTTCATGCATCCATTATCATTCAAAAGGATACCATAACTATGAAAAAAATCCTACACGATCACAAAATCCCTATATCGATTTTTCAAAAACAACACCTTCAATCATCAAGATCTACATATATTCAACATCATTAACTAAGTTTTTCAAGGTATATGCATGAGAATTTAAGATTTAGAGGAGAGGGATGAAAAATTATACCTTAGGGTTTGGGGGTAGAGTCAAATAATCCCAAAATAACTTTCAACTCCTCACAATAACAGCTTTAGATGGATAAAATCCTCAATACACCGATGAGTTCGCTGCAAAAATGGGAGAAAATAAATGAATGGAGGGTTAGGGTTTGCCCTAGTAAGGAAGGAGGCCAAAAAAAACAGGAGATTCGGGACTTACATGAGAGGAAGGGAAGGATCCCAGTGTCGTCGGCAAAAAACCGCCCTCCGGCGGCCTGCTAAACGGGCGGCGAAGTGCTGCGAAGGAGGGCCGCCTGTTTCGGTCGCTGGGAGTCGGGGTTGGGTAAAACCGGGAGGGAGAGATAGCAGGTGTGTGTTTAATGAGGGGGGATAGTTTTAGGTTTTATTTTGCTTTAAAATTGGTGTGGAGATAGCTGTTTTAGGTGTGCTTATAACATTGCTCTTTTTTATTGTGTGATATTTTAGTTTTCTCTCATATTTATATTAGTTTAATTACCTAAAATTTTGAAAGTGAAGGGATAGATACTACTCTAGAGGGGGGGTGAATAGAGTTATCAAATTTTGCACTAGACAAAACTTAATGGTCTACCCAACTCCCTTGGAGTGAAGTGCGGAATGAAAAGATTATAGATATTGATTTAACCCTATAGCCTATCACAAGTGATGTGCACAAACACAAGCTAACTGTAATTACAGTTAAGGCTTGGAAATCCTAATCAGCAACTAGCAATCCTAGTTATATCTATTCACAGCCACAATGCAGGAATTAAACAAGTGAATCCAGACGACACAAGGAAATTTATAGTGGTTCCCCAAACAACTTGGGTACGTCCACTCTTCTACCCACACGGTAGGAATCCACTCAGGTTTTTGATCAGGTGCCTTGCCACCAACAGGATCTGCTTCAGGTAGATCCAGAAACCCTTTAGACTTTTGATCAGGTGTCTAAAAACCAAGCACAGGTTTTTGATCAGGTGCCCTACCACCAAGGGATACTTTTGAAGGGAGTAATAACCCTGTACAGGAGGGGGAAGAAGGTTAAGATGTCTTCTCTATTTTACAAAGATTAGAGAAGCACAAAAACTTGCACTGAGCTAGAAAGCTCTAAAGAATCAAGGCTCCCCCTGGCTCAAAGATGTCCAGGTGAAGTCTTGCTTCAGTGCAGAAAACTCTTCAGAAAGTTCTGAAGGAAAAACTACAAGAAGATAAAAAATAATAAAATAAAAATCTTCAAGCAGCTATCTTCTTCTTCTTCTTCAAAAGAACTCTGAGTTTGAACTTCCTGAAAGCAGGAGAACTCAGGTTGAAGAAGAGTAGAAGATCTTAACACTTCTCAGTTAGATGGAAATTGCTGAGAGCAGAAGAACTTGATCTTGATGAAGGCTTGAATGCTTGAAAATATCTGGATCACTAGTTAGCTATATGCTAGCTTGAATCCTTCTTCAAAGGGTCCTTTATATAACATCAGCAAGCAACGACTCTCTTCAATTTGAATTACTTGTCTTCTTCTGAGCCTTGAGACCTGGGCTGTAAATATCAAGAAGACAAAACAATCTCTGCAGCAGAAACATTCTATAAAAGGAATAACCCTTTTTCTAGGAAGCTGCAGGAAACAATTTGATAATAAAGTACTAAATAAAGTCATATCAGAAACAAACTCTTTATAGCAAAAAGAAGACTTTCCAGTCTAACGGCTATAAAGGGCTGACAGCAGATAAAGTAATTTATAAAGTCAGCTAATAAGACAAACAACTTTATCTAAAAAGATTTGACTCAGGCAAAAAGAATAGAGCAGATATGCCTGGAAATATTATCATAATACAGCTAAAAAGATATGCCAGATAATGTATTAATTAATTAAATATAATAAATAAATACAAAATATAAAGGCAGACAGAAAACGTCGAACGACCTTCGGAGATCGTCGACCGACGCACGGAGATCGTCGAACTATCGGGCAGATAGTCGAACGATCCAGATAGTCGAACTATCAAAGGAGATAGTCGAACTATCACAGCAGATAGTCGAACTACCAGAAGATAGTCGAACTATCAGATAGTCGACCTATCAATCAGATAGTCGAACTATCAGAGCAAAACAGATAGTCGAGCTATCAACAGATAGTCGAGCTATCAGATAGTCGACCTATCAACAGATAGTCGAACTATCAAAAACAAACAGATAGTCGACCTATCAACAGATAGTCGAACTATCAGATAGTCGACCTATCCAAGCAGATAGTCGAACTATCAAAGCACACAGATAGTCGAACTATCAACCGATAGTCGAACTATCCATGCAGACTGAAAGTCGAACAACTGATAGACGATCGTCGAACAGTTAGTCGACGATAGTCGAGCGGCGTTCGACGATAGTCGAACGAACAAACTACTTAACCAAATTCTCAATCTGGAAAAGTGAGGACTCTACAGCTAGACTACTAACCAATGATCATAGATAATTCTTGGGTCAAGGGACTAAAAGAGCAAGACTAAACTCAAATCAAACTAGGGTACCAACAAATTTCTGGATTAGGATCCTCTCCATTTGGGACCCCAAATGAAGATCCATTTTATGGTTTAGATGCATTCTCATTTAATCTATTCGTGTACAAGTTTTTTATTAAAAGATAAGTAAAATAGGATGAGATTAGTGAAACCGTTTGATTAATCAGAAATAGATTTAGACTGTGAAATAGATACTATCCATTTCACTTGAAATGGAGAGAGGGATCCTAATTTTATTTTCCCTCTCCTCATTTGTATTATTTATTTTAATTAAATTTGGTTTACTTCTATAAATGTTTTTTTTTTTTCATTTTTTTACGGATCAACACTGACTCTCCTTTTTAATATAAGAAATATTTCTGGATCACTATCATTTGTGTCAACGATATATCTCGAAGAAAACACATTCAAAAGTAATGTACTTCAATCAAGAAAAAAAATCTTGAACTTTTTTTATCAATGCATGCGCAAGAGTAATGACGAGTTTGAGTTTGATAGATATTGAAATGAGAAACTAATGAGTGGAAATCTGTGAGAAAACAAATGGTTGGGAGATTTCTTATGTAGCTAGGAAGAAGTGATCAACTGTCATCAATAAATTAAAATGTTTTGGATCTTGGTATTTTGCCAATGCAAAAAAAAAAGTGAATTAGACAATAATGGCATGCATGGCAGTTCAAAAGCTACTAGTTCACTTGTTAAGTGTTTTTCAGGTTTGAAGAAGCTTGTGGCGGAGGTGTTGATGCAAAAATTGCACCTCCACAACTTCACACTAAGGGACACCAAAGGTGAAGAGAGACAACAAGCTGTCGATTACTCTAGGTTAAAGATATCACAGAAAGAAAGAAGGTTGCGGGGCGGCAAGACCAGAAATACCCGTCGCGGCGAATATCACTAGCGGCGTGTAATTTTTTGTGGCTAATATCTCTCACCAACTGAATGCGAAAATTAATTTATACCATTCGTTACTTTAAAGAGAAACAAGAACTATTTTCCACATTTTTGTTATCCGTCACTATTTCTCTAATCTACAGATCAATGCAGAAAAAAAACATACAACATTCATTCCCGCAATTACACAACACTCTTAGCAAAATCAGTATTGAATTTTCTAAATTCAATTAATGAGTGCATATATTTACTTACAAAATCTTGCACAAAAGACTCGTAATTATACTAAGAGTGCACAAAAAACCGGTCCTAACCGGTCCGGTTGGGACCGGACCGGTTAGGACCAGTTAGGGACCGGTCCCGGTTAGGACCGGTCTCAGGGGTCACAAGGAGTCCCCATTTTTTCATCAAAGACCGGTCCTGAATTGGGACCGGTCAAAAGACTGATCATTTTAGTAATTTTAGTAAAAGACCGATTATTTTTAGTCAATTTATTAAAAGATCGGACAAAAGACCTGTAAAAAAGACCGGTCTGGGATCGGTCCGGGACCGGTCCTTCGGTCCCAACTGATCCTCCTCCAGAGGAGGAAAACCGGTCCCGGACCGGGACCGATTTGGGCGGAACCGGTCCGGGACCGGTCGGTCAAAGACCGGTCTTTTAAAACACCGGCCTGAGACCGGACCGGCAGTCTTTTTGGACAGGTCTTTATTATACACACATAAAATTTTAAAATATATGATTTCAATAAACACTGTTTTGCAAGCCCGCCGGTTACTACAATATTTTAAAATATATAGAGTGATTTCAATAAACACAGTTTTGTAAGTCCGTCAGGAACTACAATATATCAGAGAAATAAATTCATCCGCGAGAAAAAATAATTTACTTTATGAAAGTCCCAAAATTGAATTCCCAAATCTCTTCGCAGTGCATAAGGGGAAATTTTTCATAGGCATGGCATACTGCCCCTAAGAAAAATGATTTTTATTTAAAAAATTATTATTTTTATAAAATAAATTACATAATATTAATTAGAGTCTTTTGACTATCATTTTAACATCCCATTTATCCATAAAATAATTATTTTTAAAAAATCTGTCCTAATATCATTATTTTAAAAATCTAGCAGGATATCATTTTTTATTCTTTATCCCGGATTTCACCGATAGTCCGATAGCACGTCGAACAAATCAGATCTCCCCCGCACGGTGAGCACAATATGTGCCTCTTACCACAAAATTTCCCCACCATCAGACATGATTCACGTTTTGTTGTATAATTGATGTTTTTTGTACAAATATTACACAAAGAAGTTATGTTGAATAGATAGTCTATGCGATGTTGCCTAATGACATTGTTCTGCAAGTACTATTATTATTGATTTTTGCTACTAACTAATTACATTAAATGATGATTTCATAATGAATGCATATATGATTTTTTTAGGCATCGCTGTCTTAACAATCATGATGCTTGCTTTGAGGAATAATTAAGATATGGAATTTTTGGCACACCAAATTTCTTAGGTTTGCAGTGTTGGAGGGACAATTGTTTAATGGGCACAAAGTCACATGCATAATATCCGGTCATCAGTGAAGGAATTAAAAATTTTAAGTTACCCAGGAATTGTAAATTTAACCATAGAATTCATCAAAATAGTAACGCAAAGAACACTTAATTAGCATATATATTGAAGAAAAAATTTTGAAAGCATCATGAAATATGCAAAAGGGATATATTCAAACTAGCATAAGTGGAACTCAAATTTCATTTCTTCAACTAAAAATCTAGAATTGCGCAAGTGTTCTGTTGTCGCTGAGGAATTGTGCAAGTGCTCCATCGTCCTTGAGGATAGTTGTCGTTGTTCAATTTATCTTGTTTTTTTCAAGCTAGGATCCTCTCTATTTGAGCCCCCATATGAAGGACTATTTTATGATCTGAATGCATTTCTCATTTGATCAAATGGTGTAAAAAAATTTAATTAAAAGAAAAATAAAATAGAATGAGTTTATTAAACTCGTCGGATCAATCAAAAATAGAACTAAATTGTGAAATCAATACTATCCATTTCACTTAAAAAAAGAGGATCCTATTTCTATTCTCCCTCTCCTCATATGATTTTTTTTTATTTTTTTTATTTTAATTTAATTTGGTTTACTTCTCTAAATGTTTTGAAAAAAAAATTACTATGTTGTATGGATGATTATTGTTGCGGACTAACTCGACGTCCCGGTGAGGCCGGAATTCTAGGACCGTCTTAGCTCTTGGGTCGAGCGCGCACACAGTCAAAAGAGTAGGTTGATTGTACACAAGCAGCTTTTACGTGGAAAAACTCCTTAACTGGGTAAAATACCACGTGAATGGATCTGTGCCGGTCAAAATCCACTATCTCCTGGAGGTTAAAGCTGGTTTGTGAAGTCGAGGGTGACAGACCACCTCACGTTACAATTATGGGGTGAGAGAACACTTTACACGCGGCGGACGGCAGGACGTCGCGCCGGGAGTTGTTACAGATTGCGCTTCGCGTCGGTGGTCTTCGGATAGCGACTTGCTGGTTCTGGGTGGGAGGCGGAGCACTTGGTCTTGCGGTTGCAGGAGCCGCCTGGAACTTGGACGATTTGACTTTGTCGGGGATGTGACTTGACTCGCTTGTAGCTCGAGTGGCTCTGGTGTGTCTTGAGTGCGGCTTGGAGGTGACTCGTAGGAGAAAATTTGCAGAGCTTCGACTTGAGGAAGAAGAAGACTCCGAAGAGAAAGATGAGAAATTAGGAGGCCTGAGACTCTTTTTATAGGCTCCGGGAGGTGGTTACGGTGGTTATGCGGCTATCCGCACACCGTAACCACCATCATAAATGTTTTTACTATAGTTTTAAATGTGGTTATCCTGCTATTTGGAGACCGCCGTTAATAAAATAATAAAATACTAATTAAATTCTCCCACTAACCTGGTTGTTAGTGGGTGGTTACGCGTGGATTGAACGGTCAAGGATGTTCCCACTTTATAGGACGACGAGAGTGGGCCTCCATTGGCGGTCGGCAAACTTGCCCCCAAGTTCGTCGGCGAGGGAGGGTCGCTGACGGCGCCCGGGGAGGAACGACTGCTCTCCTTGGCCGCACGCCGGCGGCCGAGGGAGGGGGCGGCCAGGGTGGCCACCCCTTAGGCCATCGGCGGCCAAGGAGGGGGGCGACCTGGTCGACAGCCCCCAAAGGTGTAACACCTCTACCCGTCAAGAAGAATATAATAGAGGGTCCGGCCGGGGCCCCACACCATATTCCACAAACAGGCGGAGACGCTACGAAATAATATCATAACCACGCATCCTAACACAGAGCATTCTAGCGGAAGTTTCACGGTTGAATAATTGAACTCAAGATAAAGAACATTGTCCACTAAAACTTAGGAATATATACAAACATCACAAGAGTCTGGCCTTAAGGCCTTACAACAGTTTCTCTTAACAAGAGTGTGGATTACAGACATCGGCACGCAGGCCGGCCACACATGAACAAAAGAAACAAAACAATGCCTTCGAGGGCAGCAGTGCAGCTTTGGGCTTCAGCCCGCTAAGTCCCGCTCGGACCAGCACCTCCAGTACCTGTAAGAACCAATCCACCAAACGGTGGCAAACAGTGCAACGGTCAGCATTCAGCTGACCAATTTTAACGACCCTGCCCCTGGCACGGGGCAGCGGAATTCCATCCCTGCATAGCAATCTTCCAATATGATATATAGCAATTCAAGCAAGACGTGCACTCCCGCACAGTCACATATCACAAACGTCGGCACGACGACCCGACGCTCCGTGCACTCAGGGCACATTATCGGTGTTCCATAGTTCCACGGCCACACCATCGTTCAGAGGTCCCAGACATAACGGTCCAATATGAGCATTCTAGTCTGATCGGCACACAGGCCGTCGACTCTCGCTATGTGATCCTAACAGGGTCTTAAGCACCCAAGGTTAGACAACCATAACGCGGGTACAGATCCACCTTGCCCGTTGCTCAAATCGTCAGACTCAAGCCTGGACTGACGCGGGTACAGCTTCACCTTGCCCGTTCCACTACCAAGGCGTTTGCCTAGTTGCAGCCCCACGGCTCAACCTCACACAAAGTAGCAACTCACGGCTACAAGAGAGTCCAACTCTCATAATTTCCTGGACTTCCTCCAGTACGTTATCCATCAGCTCAATTGGTGATGAAGGTTGAAAGAACTCCATAGTTAAGCGTGCTTGGGCGAGAGTAGTACTGGGATGGGTGACCTCCTGGGAAGTCCCCGTACGACCCAACTTAACTGTTGAGTTCGCTCATCAAAGGGAGACTGTGGCCACCAACAACCCGCCTGTGGAGGGAGAGGGGTTGGGGTGCTTGGGCTGCAGCCCGGTAGCGACGCCTAGAGCGGAGCCGTGGCAGTGCCTTTTATTGTAACGACCCTAGCCGGCTCCGCTCTAGGCGTCGCTACCGGGCTGCAGCCCAAGCACCCCAACCCCTCTCCCTCCACAGGCGGGTTGTTGGTGGCCACAGCCTCCCTTTGATGAGCGAACTCAACAGTTAAGTTGGGCCGTACGGGGACTTCCCAGGAGGTCACCCATCCCAGTACTACTCTCGCCCAAGCACGCTTAACTATGGAGTTCTTTCAACCTTCATCACCAATTGAGCTGCAGCTCAATTGGTGATGAAGGTTGAAAGAACTTCATAGTTAAGCGTGGTGGGCCCATAACCCACGGGTCGGAGGATCGAAACCTCCCTCTGATACCAAATTGTAACACCTCTACCCGTCAAGAAGAATATAATAGAGGGTCCGGCCGGGGCCCCACGCCATATTCCACAAACAGGCGGAGACGCTACGAAATAATATCATAACCACGCATCCTAACACAGAGCATTCTAGCGGAAGTTTCACGGTTGAATAATTGAACTCAAGATAAAGAACATTGTCCACTAAAACTTAGGAATATATACAAACATCACAAGAGTCTGGCCTTAAGGCCTTACAATAGTTTCTCTTAACAAGAGTGTGGATTACAGACATCGGGCAGGCCGGCCACACATGAACAAAAGAAACAAAACAATGCCTTCGAGGGCAGCAGCGCAGCTTTGGCTTCAGCCCGCTAAGTCCCGCTCGGACCAGCACCTCTAGTACCTGTAAGAACCAATCCACCAAACGGTGGCAAATAGGGCAACGGTCAGCATTCAGCTAACCAATTTTAACGACCCTGCCCCTGGCACGGGGCAGCGGAATTCCATCCCTGCATAGCAATCTTCCAATATGATATATAGCAATTCAAGCAAGACGTGCACTCCCGCACAGTCACATATCACAAACGTCGGCACGACGGCCCGACGCTCCGTGCACTCAGGGCACATTATCGGTGTTCCGTAGTTCCACGGCCACACCACCGTTCAGAGGTCCCAGACATAACGGTCCAATATGAGCATTCTAGTCTGATCGGCACACAGGCCGTCGACTCTCGCTATGTGATCCTAACAGGGTCTTAAGCACCCAAGGTTAGATAACCATAACGCGGGTACAGATCCACCTTGCCCGTTGCTCAAATTGTCAGACTCAAGCATGGACTGACGCGGGTACAGCTTCACCTTGCCCGTTCCACTACCAAGGCGTTTGCCTAGTTGCAGCCCCACGGCTCAACCTCACACAAAGTAGCAACTCACGGCTTTAAGAGAGTCCAACTCTCATAATTTCCTGGACTTCCTCCAGTACTTTATCCATCATGCCTACAAGCAAGAATCACGAAGTCTTCTCTGATATGCAAACAAACATCACCAATCCAGACCATGTCCAGATGGGCTTCACACAGCATGCCTAGATCCGTACTCCAATTTAACTGTTGAGTAGTACTGGGATGGGTGACCTCCTGGGAAGTCCCCGTACGGCCCAACTTAACTGTTGAGTTTGCTCATCAAAGGGAGGCTGTGGCCACCAACAACCCGCCTGTGGAGGGAGAGGGGTTGGGGTGCTTGGGCTGCAGCCCGGTAGCAACGCCTAGAGCGGAGTCGTGGCACTGCCACGTTGGATCGGCTAGGGTCGTTACAAAAGGCCACATGGGCGGCAGAGAAAGGGGCGGCCCGGGCGGCCGTCCCTTCAACCACCCTGGTGGCCGAGAGAGGGGGTGGCCTGGACGTCGACCCCCTCGGCCGCTCCAGCAGTCGGGCGGCCTCCCCCTTGGCTGCCCGGGCGACCGAGCGAGGGGGCGGCCCTAGCGTTCGTCCCCCCTTAGCCGCACTGGCAACCGAGCGAGGGGGCGGCCGCCCCCTTGGCCATTCGGGCGGCTAAGGAGGCGGCAGCCCGGGCAGCCGCCCCATTGGCCGTACCGGCCCCGGCCCCGACCGGGGCCGGGGAGGTAAATGGGGGCGGGCGGGAGGCATCTGGGGAGGAGACCAGCCGCCCGCCACCGGCGAGGTGTGGTGATTCCCCCATCATGTGTAGTGGGATCGACGTGCGGGGGATCGGGCGCGGTGATCGCGTGCGCGGTCAAACCCATGATCTCACTCCTTTTAGGTGGAGATTATGGGGGGGTGGCTATGTGCACACCCATTACCTATAAAATGGGGTTCATCCCAAACAAATGCCCCCCCCCCCGATCCTTGTTGCACGAGACCGCTTCTAACAAAGAAAAATAAGGATCTTCCTCTGCTCCCTTTTATGGCGGCGATGGTGGCCAATGGTGACGGACTTGTGTCGGCGAGTGGTTGTGCCCTGTAGACTCGGGTAAAGAATGCTAACATATATTATGGTACAAGGGTGGTAATAACCGTGCTTGGGGGAATAAGTTATTGCTCCCTTAGTCGTGATGGTGTGCGGGGTCATACATGGGCGAGCGTGAGCGTGCGTGCGTGGACACGTACAAGGGAGCGCCTGGCCGTACCTGCGGAGGTGCGAGCAGATACACCGGCGTTGGAGCGTGCGTGGCTGGCCACGTATGCAAGCACGTGACAGACCGCGCGCGTGGGTGCGCGGGGTTACGCACGGTCGCACGCACCCGATCCTACACACAGGCGTGTGCGGGGAGAAGGCGGGGCGCGCCCAGATCCCGCTCGCGGGCTTGCGCGCGCGCGCTCGAACGCGGGTGAGAGCACGCGCGTGGGCAGACACCTGGCTGCGCGGGCGCACGAGTGCGCGCGCGCCCGATCCCGCGCATGGGGGTGCGCGTGCGCACACCCGATCCAACGTGGGTATGTGCCTGGTCTCGCGTGGGTCAGGTCGCGTGGTGGCCTGGTGATAAGCTGCAAATATACGTATTTTATAGTACTTTACTTAAGTCATTTTATTTTATTTTTGTTATTTTTCATTAATAAAATGTTTCTTTTTGTAAATATTATTCTAATCAAACTTTAATTTTGTTTTCTGAAATTTTTTCAGAAAAAAACAAAACTGCCTGACACGCCCGTGTCCCATGACCCGACACGCCCGTGTCAATCCCGTCTCGACACTCGACGCTTCCAGCTCGACGTTCGACAGTCCACGTTCGGCGACCAGACCCGATACGCTCGTGTCCCATGACCCGATACGCCCGTGTCACGCCCTCGACGTTCAACTGTCGTCGATCCCAGCTCGACGTTCGGCCTTCGTCAACCCGACCATGACACGCCCATGTCCAAAAAGCTGGCACGCCCGTGTCACCATTTCAAGCTCAGCAACTGCCGACATCAAGTTGCAAGGTGTCCCGACACGCCCGTGTCCGACACGTGTCCCATTCCAGCTGCTTCCAGAAATTGGCCAGTCAACGAATTTGTATTTCTCCAACACACCAGACCCGACACGCCCGTATTCCAATAGTCAACATGCCCGTGTCACCCCCCTCTATTTTGCCTATAAATAAAAAGTTTATGTAAGGTCCAAGGGTTCAACTTTTTGGACCAATTTTGTGTTTTAGTGGGCTGCCTTGGTGTATTTCCATACTATGTAAGGAGACTTTCTCTCCCTCTCTTAGTGTTTTTTTAGCTTTGTAATAGTTTCTTTTCATTAATAAAATATGCTATTTTTTCTCTCCTTATATTGTCATGAAATGCATTTGGGCATCCCCATTTTATTCCTCTTTTATCCTTTGTATTTCCTTGTTTTTCTATTTATGAAATATGTGTGTGAGCTTGTGAGTGAATGTTTTAATTCATCTTGTTTTTTTGCTAATATGATAGGATTTTATAGTTTTTTCCATGCAAAAAATGTTGTTAGGATAGTTCTATTTTTATTTTCCTATCTTCTTTATGTTTTAGGTTATATGCTTTCATTCTTAGGATTTGTAAAAGAGCTTTTAAAAGTGATTTTATTTTTTTTACTTAGCTTTGTTTTAGGATTGTAAAATTTTTTTGTTCTTTTCACTTTGTTTTCACTTTTTAATCACTTTTATGAATTTTAAAGAATGAAAAAATTGAAATTTTGATTTTTGAAAGACTTTAGTTTTTTGCTTTGTTTTGAAAAACCCTTTTTGCTCTTTTTGTTCTTATTTCTTCTTTTTAGATGTCTTTGGTAAACTTTAGGAATAGAAATGTTGTAATTTTAATTTTTAAGTAACTTTGTTTTTTCTCTTAATAGTGTGTGTGAGTGTATAAGTTATCTTTTCATTCTGTCTTTTTCAAATTTGATGAGGTGTGTGTGAGTGTATGAGGTAGTTTTTATCACTTTCTTTAATTACGTAGAGTGTGTGCGTGTACGAGATAATCTTTACAGCTTTCTTTCAATTATGAAGAGTGTGTGCATGCGTATGCATTTATTTCCCGCATACTCGTTTGAGTAGGACTTGCATTATTTCCTGCCTACTCATTTGAGTAGGACTCATCATTTCCCGTCTACTCGTTTGAGTAGGACTCGTCATTTACCGCCTACTATTTTGAGTAGGAATCGTCATTTTTCGGCTACTCATTTTAGTAGGACTTATACTTGCATTTATTTCCCGCCTACTCATTCGAGTAGGACTTGTCATTTTCCGCCTACTCGTTTGAGTAGAACTTGTCATTTTACTTATGGTTTCGTTGAGTGTGTGAGTTCTCGCCTTAATTTAGCTTTGCAATGTTTATAAACATTGTGTTATTATTCTTTGTCTTCTTCTTATAACCGTTCAGCGCTTAGTTACAAACTCACGCCTCATAAAAATCATAAGTCGTCCACATACCGACGAGTTGCTAATCGTTTTTAGCCCTCGTCATCGAAGAACATTGGGACATATGAAATCTCTCTAAATAATTAAAGAATCTTTTTCTCACTTTAATTTAATTTGGTTTACTTCTCTAACTTTTTTGAAAAAAATTTACTATGTTGTATGGATGATTATCATTACAGACTAACTCGACATCCCGGTCGGGCCGGAATTCTAGGACCGTCTTAGCTCTTGGGACGGTCGAGCGTGCACACAGTCAAAAGAGTAGGTTGATTGTACACAAGCAGTTTTTACGTGGAAAACTCCTTAACTGGGTAAAATACCACGTGACCGGATCTGTGCCGGTCAAAATCCACTATCTCCTGGAGGTTAAAGCTGGTTTGTTAAGTCGAGGGTGACAGACCACGTCACGTTACAATTATGGGGTGAGAGAACACTTTGCACGCAGCGGACGGCAGGACGTCGCGTCGGGAGTTGTTACAGATTGCGCTTCGCACCGGTGGTCTTCGGATAGCGACTTGCTGGTTCTGGGTGGGAGGCGGAGCACTTGGTCTTGCGGTTGCAGGAGCCGCCTGGAACTTGGACGATTTGACTTTGTTGGGGATGTGACTTGACTCGCTTAAGGCTCGAGTGGCTCTGGTGTGGCTTGAGTGCGGCTTGGAGGTGGCTCGTAGGAGAAAATTGGAAGAGCTTCGACCTGAGCAAGAAGAAGACTCCAAAGAGAAAGATTAGAAATGAGGAGGCCTGAGACTCCTTTTATAGGCTCCGGGAGGTGATTACGGTGGTTATGCGGCTATCCGCACACCGTAACCACCATCATAAATGTTTTTACTATAGTTTTAAATGCGGTTATCCAGCTATTTGGAGACCGTCATTAATAAAATAATAAAATACTAATTAAATTCTCCCACTAACCTAGTGGTTAGTGAGTGGTTACGCGTGGATTGAACGGCCAAGGACATTCCCCCTTGATAGGACGACGGGAGTGGGCCTCCATTGGCGGTCGGCAAACTTGCCCCCAAGTTCGCCAGCGAGGGAGGGTCGCTGACGACGCCCGGGGAGGAGCAAATGCTCTCCTTGGCAGCACGTCGGCGGCCGAGGGAGGGGCGGCCAGAGTGGCCACCCCTTAGGCCACCAGCGGCCAAGGAGGGGGCGACCCGGTCGGCAGCCCCCAAAGGCCACACGGGCGGCAGAGAAAGGGGCGGCCCGGGCGGCCGTCCCTTCAACCTCCCTGGTGGCCGAGAGAGGGGGTGGTCTTGACGTCGGTCCCCTCGGCCTCTCCAACATTCGGGCAAGGGGCGGCTCGGGCGGTCTCCCCCTTGGCCACCCGGGCGACCGAGCGAGGGGGCGGCCCGAGCGGTCGCCCTCCTTAGCCGCACTGGCGGCCGCCCCCTTTGCTGTTCGGGAGGCTGAGGAGGCGGCAGCCCGGGCAGCCTCCCCCTTAACCGTACCGGCCCCGGCCCCGGCCGGGGCCGGGGAGGAGGCAAGCCGCCCGCCACCGGCGCGGTGTGGTGATTCCCCCATCATGTGTAGTGGGATCGACGCGCGGGGGATCGGGCGCAGTGATCGCGTGCGTGATCAAACCCATGATCCCACTCCTTTTGGGTGGAGATTATGGGTGTGTGGCTATGTGCACACCCATTACCTATAAAATGGGGTTCATCCCCAACAAATGCCCCCCCCCCCCTGATCCTTGTTTGACAAGACTGCTTCGAACGAAGAAAAATAATGATCTTCCTCTGCACCCTTTTATGGCGGCGATGGTGGCCAATGGTGACGGACTTGTGCCGGCGAGTGGTTGTGCCCTGTAGACTCGGGTAAAGAATGTTAACATATATTATGGTATAAGGGTGATGATAACCGTGCCTGGGAGAAGAAGTTATTGCTCCCTTAGTCGTGATGGTGTGCGGGGTCACACATGGGCGAGCGTGAGCGTGCGTGCTTGGACACGTACAAGGGAGCGCCTGGGCATACCTACGGAGGTGCGGGCGGATACACCCGCATTGGAGCGTGCATGGCTGGCCGCGTATTCAAGCATGTGCCAGACCGCGCGCGCGGGTGCGCGGGGTTACGCACGGTTGCACGCGCCCGATCCCACACGCAGGCGTGTGCGGGGCGCGCGCCAGATCCTGCTCGCGGGCGCGCGCGCGCGCTCGAACCCGGGTGCGGGCGCGGGCGTGGGCGGACACCTGGCTGTGCGGGCGCACGTGTGTGCGCGCGCCCGATCCCGCGTGGGTCTGTTCCTGGTCGCGCATGGGCCAGGCCGCGTGGTGGCCTGGTGATAAGCTGTAAATATACGTATTTTATAGTACTTTATTTAAGTCATTTTAATTTATTTTTGTTATTTTTCATTAATAAAATGTTTCTTTTTGTAAATATTATTCTAATCTAACTTTAATTTTGTTTTCTGAAATTTTTTCAGAAAAAAGCAAAACTGCCCGACACGCCCATGTCCCATGACACGACATGCCTGTGTCAATCCCGTCTCGACACTCGACGCTTCTAGCTCGACGTTCTACAGTCCACGTTCGTCGACCAGACCCGATACGCCCGTGTCCCATGACTCGACACGCCTGTGTCACGCCCTCGACGTTCAACTGTCGTCGATCCCAACTCGACGTTCGGCCTTCGTCAACCCGACAAGGACACGCCCATGTACAAAAAGCTAGCACGCCCGTGTCACCATTTCAAGCTCAGCAACTGCCGACATCAAGTTGCAAGGTGTCCTGACACGCCCGTGTCACACCTTCTGACACGTCCGTGTCACGCCTCCCGACACGCCCGTGTCCGACACATGTCCCATTCTAGCTGCTTCAGGAAATCGGCCAGTCAACGAATTTTGACTTCTCCAACACACCAAACCTGATACGCCCGTGTCCCAATAGTCGACACGCCTGTGTCACCCCCTCTTTTTTTCCTATAAATAAAAAGTTTCTGCAAGGTCCAAGGGTTCAACTTTTTGGGCCAATTTTGTGTGTTAGTGGACTGCCTTGGTGTATTTCAATACTATGTAAGAAGACTTTCTTCATCTCTCTTAGTGTTTGTTTTAGCTTTGTAATAGTTTCTTTTCATTAATAAAATATGCTAGTTTTTCTCTCCTTATATTGTCATGAAATGCATGTGGGCATCCCAATTTTATTCCTCTTTTATCCTTTGTATTTCCTTGTTTTTCTCTTTATGAAATGTGTGTGTGAGTTTGTGAGTGAATGTTTTAATTCATCTTATTTTTTTTGCTAATATGATAGGATTTCATAGTTTTTTTCCTTGCAAAAAATGTTGTTCGGATAGTTCTATTTTTATTTTCATATCTTCTTTATGTTTTAGGTTATATGTTTTTATTTTTAGGATTTGTAAAAGAGCTTTTAAAAGTGATTTTGTCTTTTTACTTAGCTTTGTTTTAGGATTGTAAATTTTTTTTGTTCTTTTCACTTTGTTTTCACTTTTTAATCATTTTTATGAACTTCTAAGAACGCAAAAGTTGTAATTTTAATTTTTGAAAGACTTTAGGTTTTCCTTTGTTTTGAAAAACCCTTTTTGCTCTTTTTGTTTTTATTTCTTTTTTTTAGGTGTCTTTGGTAAACTTTAGGAATAGAAATGTTGTAATTTTAATTTTAATGTAACCTTGTTTTTTCTCTTTAGTAGTGTGTTTGGGTGTATGAGTTATCTTTTCATTTTTTCTTTTTCAAATTTGATGAAGTGTGTATGAGTGTATGAGGAAGTTTTTATCACTTTCTTTATGGCTTTCTTCAATTACGTAGAGTGTGCGCGTGTACGAGATAACCTTTACAGCTTTCTTTCAATTATGAAGAGTGTGTGCATGTGTATGCATTTATTTCCCGCCTACTCGTTTGAGTAGGACTTGCTTTATTTCCCGCCTACTCGTTTTAGTAGGACTCGTCATTTCCCGCCTACTCGTTTGAGTAGAACTAGTCATTTCCCGTCTACTCGTTTGAGTAGGACTCGTCATTTCCCGCCTACTCGTTTGAGTAGGACTTGTACTTGCATTTATTTTCTGCCTACTCATTCGAGTAGGACTTGTCATTTTTCGCCTACTCGTTTGAGTAGGACTTGTAATTTTACTTATGGTTTCGTTGAGTGTGCGAGTTCTCGCCTTAATTTAGCTTTGCAATGTTTCTAAACTTTGTGTTATTATTTTTGTCTTCTTCTTATAACTGTTTAGCGCTTAGTTACGAACTCACGCCTCATAAAAATCATAAGCCGTCCTCATACCGATGAGTGGTTAATCATTTTTAGCCCTCGGCATCGAAGAGCATTGGGACATATGAAATCTCTCTAAATAATTAAAGAATATTTTTCTCACTTTAATTAAAGGGCTTAAGGTTTTCCCCATGTTAACGATGCGTAGAACCACATATCGATGTGTGGGCCCTATTTTTGTTATCCACGCTAGCTTGTCGAGAGGCCGTGCGTATGGACTGATCACCCTTGGGTAAAAAGAGTTGAGTGCATACCCTCGAGAGAGGAGAAGCGTAATTCTACCGGATTGGGTTCCCCTCCCAATAGAAGGGTTCTTAGCGTATAACGATCATTAAGAGGAATCCTTCGTCGGACGAGAGTTCGGTCGAATAGTCTTAATGTCCAGGTGAGCGATATCCCTATAGCTAGGTGAGCACATATTTGTGGAACCTCCACAGCCAAGTTGCCTTTAATTAATTTGAAAACTAAGTTTTATAATTATTAAGAGTCGTTTTAGTTTCGATCCGATTCGATGTCGAGCGTTAACCCTTCATCGAATATTTTCTAAGTCGTTTTACAACTTTCTCTTTTAACCTCTTTAATTAACTAAAACCCGACAAGTTGCTTTCGGTAAAATAATAGTCCCTCCAGAAGGATTAGAAATAGTCAACATGCCCCAAGAATAATACGACCTCGTATTCCCCGGATTATCGAATACTACTTGTGATAGGTGCACTTGCCTCCTTTCGTTAAAAACTCGCTTTTTAGTAAGTCTGCGACGTTCGACTCATCGAACCAACAACCTAAATAAGAGTGTTCGCGGGCCATCAAATGTTTTATAATGGCCTTAATTTTCAGACGCGTCAAATGATTGACACGGCTGCCAGGGGCACATTAAACAACAAAACCCCCGAGGCCGCCCAGGCTTTATTCGAATAAATGGCTATGAACGCCTATCAGTGGAACGTCCCGCGGGGACGCCCTAAGCAGGCGGCCGGCCTTTTTGAAGTGGATGTCATTGCTCTGTTAACCCTTCAAGTTGAAAGGTTAACAAAGCAGGTGGCAGAGATGACTAATGCTTTCTCCACTCCGCCTTATTTTATTCCCCCTAACGTCTGCGTGGCTGAAGAGTTCGTGGACTTCATAGGAAATTCGGGTCATCCTTCCTTCAACCCCAACAACAACCCTTATAGTAATAACTATAATCCGGATTGGAGGAATCACCCCAATTTCTCTTGGAGCAACCCGAACAATGCGCACCGCCCCCATAATTCTTTTGCATCCGCATTTTTCCCGCCTCCTCCTCTGAAACCTTCTCCGGTTGAGGAAAATTTCTTTAAATAGATAGCGTCCAACGAATCAAATATCTGGAACATTACTGGATCGCTAAAAACCCTTGAACAATAGGTTGGACAACTGGCGAGAATGATGTCCGAGCGCGCGCTCGGGGCACTGCCGAGAAATACGGAGCCAAACCCTCGGGAAAATGCCAACGCTATAACCCTCCGTAGCGGTAAGGAGGTGGTCGATCCAAAACGGATCGATCCACAGGTACATATTTCACCTCCGACCCCTCTTCCCCCTTCTTCGATTACGCCGCCTTTACCTATTTTAAGCGAAAAAATTATTTTAAACAAGGCCCTGTCGTATGCGCATAGGTTAGATAATGAGCGTAAGGACGCGCAATACAAAAAAATTATTTTACTATTAAAACAAATTCATATTAATGTTCCTTTTTGCGAGGAAATCTTGCAGATGCCTAAGTATGTGAAATATTTGAAAGAACTTCTTTTTAATAAACAAAAATTAGAAAATATTTTGCATATCTCTCTAAACGCAGACTGCTCGGCGGCTCTTACCAATTTATTGCCCCCAAAACAAAATGACCCGAGACGGTTTTCCATCCCGTGCCTTTTTGGCAATATATTAGTAAAATACGCTCTTGCAAATTTAGGCGCGAGCATTAATTTGATGTCGTTCTCGCTCTTAAAAAAAATTAGGTTTGGGCACTCCGGTCCCTACTAATATGCGTATCCAGTTAGCGAATTGCTCGGTTAAGTTCCCCATCGGGGTAGTGGAGAACGTCCTTGTCCGAGTTGACAAGTTTATCTTTCTGGTAGACTTCGTCATCTTGGACATAGAGGAGGACACCGATGTACCAATTATACTCGGTCGTCCTTTTCTCGTCACCTCCCGCGCATTAATTGATTTAAGTAACGGTCGTCTCCTCCTTAGGGTGGGAGATGATGAGGTTACTTTTTCTATTAATCCCTCGATGGAGGACTCGTTATCGAGCGATGATTTCTGCTATTCTTTAGATTCTTTTTTTGGAGATCGTTCTTCACCTTTTTTCGAGTATATTTTTCTTAACAGCGATATTTTCGCGCTCGAAAATTTTTATTGCGATGAGGATAAATCTATAGGCTTGCCTTTCGAACCAATTGGTTCGAAAGACATTAGAATCAAAACCTCGCTAGAAGAAACGTCCATCCTAGACCTCAAACCCCTACCTGAATCTCTCAAATACACCTTTTTGGGAAAAATGATACCCTTCCCGTTATCATTTCTTCGTATTTGAGTGATTCGGAGACTTCCGATTTATTGGAAGTTTTGCTCAAACATCGCCACGCAATTGCATGGCAAATATCTGATCTTAAGAGGATTAACCCCTCTTTTTGCACTCATAGGATTTTCCTCAACGATAATTGTCGCAAAGCCATTCAGCCACAGCGACATCTTAACCCAAACATGAAAGACGTCGTTAAAGCCAAAATAATTAAATTATTAGATGCGGGAATTATTTATCCCATTTCTGATAATGTGTGGGTTAGTCTCGTTCATGTCGTACCCAAGAAGGGCGGTCTAACTGTAGTGGAAAATGAGCACAATGAACTCGTCCCAACTCGAACTGTTACGGGTTGGCGGTGTGCATCGATTATAGAAAACTAAATGATACCACTCGTATGGACCATTTTCCACTACCATTTTTAAACCAAGTTCTGGAGCGTTTATCCGGTCATCCATTCTATTGTGCTCTTGATGGTTTATCGGGGTTTTTCCAAATCCCCATTTCCCCCGATGATCAAGAGAAAATAACTTTTACCTGCCTATTTGGCACCTTCGCCTACCGAAGAATGTCATTTGGCCTCTGCAATGCGTCGGCTACATTCCAAAGATGTATGCTAGCAATCTTTAGCGAGCTGGTAAAAGAGATTATGGAAGTTTTTATGGATGACTTTTCTGTTTTCGGACGCTCTTTCCCGTCTTGTCTTCGAAATCTAGATCGTGTCCTCCAATGATGCGAGGACACGCATCTCATTTTAAATTGGGAAAAGTGTAACTTCATGGTTCGAGAAGGTTTGGTTCTCGTCCATATGATTTCGTCTAAGGGGATGGAGGTAGATAAGGCCAAGGTAGAAATTATAGAAAAACTTCCGCCGTCAACCAACGTAAAATCCATTAGGAGTTTCTTAGGCCACGCAGGCTTTTATAGACGTTTCATTCAGGATTTTTCAAAAATAACAAAGCTGATTACTCGCCTCTTAGAAAAGGAATCAAATTTTGTCTTTAGTAGTGAATGCAAGACTGCATTTAATTTTATAAAACAAAAACTTATTAATTCACCCATTTTAGTGGCGCCCGATTGGTCCCTTCCGTTTGAGATTATGTGCGACGTTAGTGATATTGTCTTAGGTGTCGTTCTTAGCCAACACGTAGACAAACACTTTCATCAAATTTATAACGCTAGCAAGACGCTCACTTCCGCACAAGTAAATTACACAACAACGGAAAAGGAACTCTTAGCCGTCGTTTTCATTTTTGATAAGTTTCGCTCGTATATAACGCTTTCTAAAGTTATCGTATTTACCGACCACTTCGCCCTTAAATACCTACTGGCTAAAACTGACGCCAAGCCCCGCCTTCTTCGATGGGTTCTCCTCATTCAAGAAATTGATTTGAAGATCCGGGATAAGAAGGGCGCGGAAACTTTAGCCGCCGATCACCTCTACCGCTTAGAAAATCCGGGTGCGGAAGCGCTTGTCGAATCTTACATAAATGACAGATTCCCCGAGGAATGCCTCCTCACCATAAATACCATTTCGTCTTCTTCGCCTTGGTTCGAAGATTTTGTGAACTATTTAATAACACGGGTGCTCTCAAAAGAATTTTCGAGCCAGCAAAAGAAGAAATTCTTTTCTGACTTGAAAATTTTCTTTTGGGAGGACCCTTTTCTTTTTCATATCTTCGCGGACCAGGCAGTCCGAAGATGCGTCGCGGGAGTGGAGTGCACGCAAATACTACGACACTGCCACGAGGGTCTAGCTGGTGGGCATTATCAAGCTAACCGGACCGCGCGGAAGGCGCTGGAGGCGGGCTTCTTTTGGCCCACTCTTTTCAAAGACGCACACACTTTTGTGCGCTCCTGCGATAGCTGCCAGCGGTCGGGTAACATCTCTCGTCGCGACGAGATGCCCCAAAATTTATTTTTAGAATGGGAAGTCTTCGATTTATGGGGCATCGATTTTGTCGGCCCCCTACTTCCTTCTTTTAAAAATATTTATATTTAGTGGTGGTCGACTACGTATCAAGGTGGGCGGAAGCGCAATCTCTCCCCACCAACGATGCGCGAGTCGTCGTTATCTTAAAAACTATTTTCTCGCTTCGGCACACCTCACACTATTATAAGTGATAGGGGAACGCATTTCTGTAACGCTCAAATGGCTAAGACGTTAGCTAAATACGGAGTGACACACAAACTTGTCACCCCCTACCACCTGCAAACAAAAGTGGCCAAGTCGAGGTAGTAAATCGAGAGATTAAGCATATATTAGAAAAAATCGTTTCACTTAATAGGAAAGATTGGTCTATCAAACTCGACGATGCGTTGTAAGCATATCGGACGGCATACAAAACCGCAATTGGTTGTACGTCATTACAGTCAGTCTATGGCAAAGCGTGTCATCTCCCCGTAGAACAAGAGCATCGCGCTCTTTGGGCATTAAAACTAGTAAACCTCGACGCTAACTTAGCCGCTCAAAATAGAAAACTACAACTAAACGAGCTCGATGAATGGCGTGTAAATGCTTATGAGAGCAATAAGTTCTATAAAAAGCGCTACAATTTCTATCACGATCGAAAAATCAAGACCCAAATTTTTTTTTCTCCGGGGGATCTTGTCCTTCTTTATAATTCACATCTTAGGCTTTTTACGGGGAAAATAAAATCATGTTGGTTCGGCCCCTTCAAAGTTGAAGAGGTTTGGCCATATGGGACCGTACTCGTCTTCCACCCAGAGAAAGGTTCGTTTAAAGTAAAGGATCATCGGTTAAAGTCTTACATAGCGGGCGGTCCAATGGTCGATTTTTAACGAAACCATAACTCTCCCCAACATTATAACCCCGTCATAATAGTCAAGCTACACGAGTATAAACAAAGCGCTCCTGGGAGGCACCCTACGTCTAATTTTTTCGCTCTTTCCTTATTTTGTTTGCTACTCTTTCTAATAATGCAGGGTTTTTGATGGGCCTCCCCGAACACGTTCCAAGAAATTTCCTACCCTGCCGTTTTATTTTCATAAATATTGCATTTTGTTTAATTTTTATTTCGCATAAATACGATGGAACATTGGGGACAATATTGGATTTAAGTATGGGGGTGTTTTCATGCTTTCCTTTCTGCACTTTCATTTTCCGCACTTAACAAATTTTTAAAAATACAAAACAAAAAATGAAAACAAAAACAAAACTAAACAAAAAATTATAAAATGAAAACTTAAAAAAAAAAAATTTGTTTTATCATCAAAAATTTCAAAAACAATTCAACAAAAAAATTATATTTAGATTTACTTTATAAACAATTTTTTTAAATATTCTTTTCTCTCCCCCCTCTTCCTTTCCTCCTCTTTGTAAATAACTTCTCTCTTTTTTCTCTTTTGTAAATATTTGCTTAAAAATCTTAAAAATACAAAAAAAAATTTAAAACAAATATGAAATATTTCAAATATATATATCTTTTTCGCATTTTTAGTATGTATATATTAGAAAAATTAACACAAAATACAAAAAAAAAGATAATAACTTCAAAAAAAATTGAACTAAATTAAAAATACAAAAAAAAATGATAAATTTAAAAATCCAATAATTATAAAACAAATAAATCGAATATTCCATTCTTAATCATTTTCGCTCTCCAAAAATATCATTGTGAGTATATTTATATGTGAATTTCATTAATTCTTTATCTACTATTCGTTTGTAAATTAGAGATTGATAAATTTAAATAGCGGGTTTAAGTTTTAAAGAATATCATATGTTTTTCTTCTTAATATAGGAAACTTGTTTTAGGCACTACTTCTAATTTATCTAAAATAGAGGCATGTGTACTATGTTAGAAAAAATTACTATAGACTTCAATTATTTCTACTTCAAACTTCTTGAAATATAGGAACGTTCAATTTATTAAAGTTGCTCTCAATTTTTTTTATTAAAAGCTAGTATTCTTCTTGAAAAAAAATAAACCTTATCTACCCATATTTATCATGTTTTACTTGACATGATAAAATTTCTATCCTTAAAAGAACCTATGTCAATGGGAATAAGATTTTATTCCGTAAACATAGGCATCCAATATTTTAAAAGATTATATGTTACGGAGTAAGAGAATAAATTCATTACTCATATACATATACATTGGGTTATATTGAAGTTGTTCAAAATATATGTTAGGAAAATAAGATTTCATTTTCCTAACACATCAAGAAATATTTCATTTGAGGTTCGAGAAAAAATTACCTCGCCTCCAAGCCTAAGCCCTTTTCACAAACGAAAATAACTCCCTTAGCCAATTTCAATGATTCTAGAATTAATTTAAAATCTTTTTGAGAGCATAATTTTAAATTGCATTATTTCCTTTAAAAAATCTTGTAAGCTAAAATGCCTATAATTCCAATCAATTTCTGTTAGCAAACGATTACAATTTATGCTTGCTATTTGGTTAATTCAAGAAGACTTTTTGGCCAAAACTTTTTCTCTATTTAAATCACTTTCATGGATTATGACTTAACTCTTATATCGGGATGTTTATCTAGATCTCTCTTTTAATTAATTTAAGCGGTAGTAAATTTAGGATTTCTTTTAATTCTCTATAAGTTCATCTCCAACTTTTGCTCTGGAATAGCAAAAGTTTAAGTATGGGGATTTGATAAGTTGTAAATATACGTATTTTATAGTACTTTACTTAAGTCATTTTAGTTTATTTTTGTCATTTTTTGTTATTTTTCATTAATAAAATGTTCCTTTCTTGAAATATTATTCTAACCTCACTTTAATTTTGTTTTCTGAAATTTTTCAGAAAAAAGCAAAACTACCTGACACGCCCGTGTCCCATGACCCGACACACCCGGGTCAATCCCGTCTCGACACTCGACGCTTCCAGCTCGACGTTTGACAGTCGAAGTTCGTCGACCAGACCCGATACGCCCGTGTCCCATGACCCGACACGCCCGTGTCACGCCCTCGACGTTCAACTGTCGTCGATCCCAGCTCGACGTTCGGCCTTTGTCAACCCGACCAGGACACGCCCGTGTCCCAAAAGCCGACATGCCCGTATCACTAGTTCAAGCTCAGCAACTGCCGACATCAAGTTGCAAGGTATCCCGACACGCCCGTGTCATGCCTCCCAACACGCCCAGATTATGACACGTGTCCCGTTCCAACTGCTTCCAGAAATTGGCCAGTCAACGAATTTTGATTTCTCCAACACACCAGACCCGACACGCCCGTGTTCCAATAACCGACGTGCCTGTATCACCCCCTTTGTTTTGCCTATAAATAAAAAGTTTATGTAAGATCCAAGGGTTCAACTTTTTGGGCCAATTTTGTGTGTTAGTGGGCTGCCTTGGTGTATTTCCATACTATGTAAGGAGACTTTCTCCCCCTCTCTTAGTGTTTTTTAGCTTTGTAATAGTTTCTTTTTATTTATAAAATATGCTAGTTTTTATCTCCTTATATTATCATGAAATGCATTTGGGCATCCCCATTTTATTCCTCTTTTATCCTTTGTATTTCCTTGTTTTTCTATTTATGAAATGTGTGTGTGAGTTTGTAAGTGAATGTTTTAATTCATCTTGTTTTTTTGCTAATATGATAGGATTTTATAGCTTTTTTCCATGCAAAAAATGTTGTTAGAATAGTTCTATTTTTATTTTCCTATCTTCTTTATGTTTTAGGTTATATGCTTTCATTCTTAGGATTTGTAAAAGAGCTTTTAAAAGTGATTTTGTTTTTTTACTTAGCTTTGTTTTAGGATTGTAAAACTTTTTTGTTCTTTTCACTTTATTTTCACTTTTTAATCACTTTTATGAATTTCTAAGAATGAAAAGGTTGTAATTTTAATTTTTGAAAGACTTTAGTTTTTTGCTTTGCTTTGAAAAAACTTTGTTGCTCTTTTTGTTTTTATTTCTTCTTTTTTAGATGTCTTTGGTAAACTTTAGGAGTAGAAATATTGTATTTTTAATTTTTAAGTAACTTTGCTTTTTCTCTTAATAGTGTGTGTGACACATAAGTTATCTTTTCATTTTGTCTTTTTCAAATTTGATGAGGCGTGTGAGAGTGTATGAGGTAGTTTTTATCGCTTTCTTTATGGATTTCTTTAATTACGTAGAGTGTGTGCGTGTACGAGATAATCTTTACAGTTTTCTTTCAATTATGAAGAGTGTGTACATGCGTATGCATTTATTTCCCGTCTACTCATTTGAGAAGGATTTGCATTATTTCTCGCCTACTCATTTGAGTAGGACTCATCATTTCTCACCTACTCGTTTGAGTAGGACTCGTCATTTCCCGCCTACTATTTTGAGTAGGAATCGTCATTTTCCGCCTACTCATTTGACTAGGACTTGTACTTGCATTTATTTCCCGCCTACTCATTTGAGTAGGACTTGTCATTTTCCGCCTACTCGTTTGAGTAGGACTTGTCATTTTACTTATGGTTTCGTTGAGTGTGTGAGTTCTCGCCTTAATTTAGCTTTGCAATGTTTATAAACTTTGTGTTATTATTCTTTGTCTTCTTCTTATAACCGTTTAGCGCTTAGTTACAAACTCACGCCTCATAAAAATCATAAGTCATACACATACCGACGAGTGGCTAATCATCTTTAGCCCTCGGCATCGAAGAGCATTGGGACATATGAAATCTCTCTAAATAAATAAAGAATCGTTTTCTCACTTTAATTAAAGGGCTTAAGGTTTTCCCAGGGTTAACGACACGTAGAACCACATATCGATGTGTGGGCTCTATTTCCGTTATCCATACGCTAGCTTGATGAGTGGCTGTGCGTATGGACTGATCACCCTTGGGTAAAAAGAGTTGTGTGCATACCCTCGAGAGAGGAGAAGCGTAATTCTACCGGATTGGGTTCCCCACCCAATAGCGGGGTTCTTAGCGTATAGCGGGCATTAAGAGGAATCTTTCGTCGGACGAGAGTGTGGTCTAATAGTCTTAATGTCCAGGTGAGCGATATCTTTATAGCTAGGTGAGCACATATTTGTGGAACCTCCACGGCCAAGTTGTCTTTAATTAATTTGAAAACTAAGTTCTATAATTATTAAGAGACGTTTTAGTTTCGATCCGATTCGATGCCGAGCGTTAACCCATCATCGAATATTTTCTAAGCCTTTTTACAACTTTTTATTTTAACCTCTTTAATTAACTAAAACCCGACAAGTTATTTTCGGTAAAATAATAGTCCCTCTGGAAGGAATAGAAATAGTCAACAGGTTCCGAGAATAATACGACCTTAGTACTCCCCCGATTATCGAGTACTACTTGCGATAGGTGCACTTGTCTCCTTCCGTTAAAAACTCGCTTTTTAGCAAGCCCGCGACGTTCGACTCATCGAGCCAACCACCTAAATAAGTGTCTATTCGCGGGCCATCACCTGGCCACATGCAGTCCTGGCTATGCAACCTGATTAGCGCACTGTGTGCATGTGTGCAAGCTTGTCCATATGTTTGTGGCCATGCGCGGATGCTTGTGCTGGGGATTTCTGTCTGTGTCGGGGCACGTCTATGTGTTTGGGTGTGTCGCAAACTTTTTTGTGCATGATGAGGGTGGATGATTTTTGACAAAACTTTTTAGTCTAAATTTTTATTCTTTGTGACAGAGCTTGAAACGTACTGCTCGGCTGATACGTCTTCGCTCTTCTCTTATCGAGGACCAAGTTGCAATTTGGAGGAGTTGGTTCGGCCTTCCTGTTGGCTTTGAAGTAAGGATACCGCGTGCTGAGGAGAGGGTGAAAAATCCTCCTCGTGGCTGGTTGGCGATCTGCGAGACTAACTTGAGATCGGGATTTGAGTTCCCCCTGCACGAGGAAATGGTCGAGATTCTGAAGTTCTGCGGCATGTCAATTTCCCAGTTTACTCCCATGGGAGTGGTACGCCTCATGGGGTTGGTTGTCTTTTTTCGCGAGCATGGAGGGAAACTTTCTTTGGATTGCTTCTAGGACTGGTGCGATGTTCGTTCTGATGGCGGAGAGCGGGTGGAGATTTGTAGCAATAAGAGTTGGCTTGATTTTGAGATTCGGACGGATTGCCATCACGGAAAAACATTGTTTGGTTATGTCAGGAAATCTTGGGGCCTGTCGGAGCTGTGGAACGCGTTGCCTGACCGTTGTCATCGCCAATGGAACCTTCTTGCGGCACAATACTTATCCTGCATTCGTTGGATCTTCAAGAATAATCGGTCCCCACCTGAAACTCCACCTGACGATGCCGAGCGTCATAATACTTAGCCTAACGGCTCTGTGCCTCTAACATCCTATCACGTATCAGTCTCACCTGAGCCTCGATGTCCTCAATAAACTCCAAACCCAAAGACTTCGTATCCTCGTCCTGTATCTACGATAGCGGAGTCCTACACCTCTGTCCGTATAGGGCCTCATAAGGAGCAATCCTTATGCTGGATTGGTAGTTGTTATTATATGAGAACTCGATCAGTGGCAACAGCTTCTCCCGAGGCTCTCTACAGTCCAGAATGCATAGTCGCGGTAGATCTTCTAAAGTCTGATTGGTTTGTTCCGTCTGCCCGTCGGTCTGGGGATGAAAAGTTGTACTGAATGTCAGCCGAGTGCCCAAGTAAGTCTGCACTGATCTCTACTCCCTGGACGTAAACTGTCCATCCCGATCTGATACAATCGTCCTGGGTATGCCATGATAACAGATGAACTGCTCCACGATTGTTCGAACTAGCACACCAACCGAATCATCCTTCTTGATCGGGATAAATCTGGCTACCTTTGTCAAACGGTCGACGATTACCCAGATTGAATCATTTCCTGTCCGCGATCGGTGAAGGCCATGTATGAAGTCCACCGCGATATCCTCGAACTCCCATTCCGGTACCGGGAGTGGCTGCAACAATCCTGCGGGGTTTCTGCACTCTGCCTTCACCAGCTGGCATGTCTCGCAGTGAGTCACGAAGTAGGTGATATCCTTCTTCAGGCCTGGCAAGTACATGGTCTTCTTCAGATCCGCAGTCATCTTCGTAACTCCCGGGTGTACCGAATACCGACTGTAGTGAGCCTCCGTCATGATATCCTCCCGGACCTGGTCTCCGTCTAGTATGTAAACCCATCCTCTAAAGCACACTAGGCCATCCCTCAGTGTATAGTCTCCCGCAGTGCCTGCCTCTAGGGAAAAGAATATCGGCTCTAGCTTTGCATCCTGTCTCTGCCCATCTCTAACTCAGTCTCGAATTTCATCTGTGGCAACCAAGGATGATAGGTACTCTCGGTATTGCTCTGGGTGATCCTCGAACACCAGAGATATCTGCATCTTGTCTAACATCTAGACCAACTCCATGGCCATCAACTGAGGTCCTGCCCCTGAAGTCGTAGCCTTCCGGCTCAGTGCATCGGCCACTATATTTGCCTTCCCTGGGTGGTAGTGCATCTCGTACTGGTAATCTGCTAGAAACTTCGCCCATCGTCTCTGCCTAATATTTAGCTCCTTCTGCGTGTCCACATACCTCAAATTTTTGTGGTCGGAGTATATGTCACAGTGGACTCCATATAGATAGTGATGCCAGACTTTCAGAGCAAACACGACCGCTCCCATCTCTGTCATGAACAGGGTAGTTCTGCTCATGCTTCTTTAGCTGTCGTGAGGCGTATGCTATCACGTGATCATTCTGCATCAGCACCGCTCCCATGCCCTGGTAGGAAGCATTGGTATAGACCTGGAATCCTTCTTTCCCCGAAGGAAAGGCAAGAATAGGAGCTGGGGTGAGTCGATCCTTCAGCTCCTGGAAGGCCATCTCGCACTGCGGGGTCCAGACAAAGGGCACATATTTCCTTGTTAGGGATGTGAGTGGAAGGGCAATACGAGAAAATCTCTCCACAAACTTTTGGTAATAACCGGCAAGTCCTAGAAAACTCCTTACGTTTGTGGCTGACTTCAATGGCAGTCAATCCCGAACTGCTAGAATCTTGGCTGGGTCCACTGTTAGCCCAGCTCCAATATGCCCTAGGAAGGCCACCTCCTTCAACCAGAACTGACATTTGCTGAACTTCGCATAGAGGTGGTGCTCCCGTAGTTTATTTAAAGCTAGTGTCAGATGGCGTGCGTGCTCCTTCTCCATCCTTGAGTAGATGAGGATGTCGTTAATAAGCACAATGACGAACACATCCAAATAAGCCTCTAACAACCGATTCATGAGGCTTATGAACGTCATTGGAGCATTCGTGAGCCCGAAGGGCATCACGGTAAACTCGAATAACCCATATCTACTACTGAAAGCGGTCTTCGGAATGTCCTCCTCCTGAATCTGCAACTGGTAATAACCCGACCTCAAATACAGCTTCGAGAATAAATGTGCCCCCTCTAGCTGATCAAACAGCCCATCTATCCTTGGCAATGGATAGGTATTCTGGACTGTCAGTTGGTTAAATTCTCGGTAGTCGATGCACAATCTAATTGTCTCGTCCTTCTTCTTGACGAACAACACAAGGGCTCCCCATGGCGAAGAGCTTGGTCGGACAAATCCGGCTTCCACTAGCTCCTTCAACTGGCTTTGAAACTCCATCAAATCCTTCGGGGCCATCCGGTAAGGGGATCTAGATGCCGGCTTAGCCCCTGGAACCAGCTGTATCCGAAAATCCTACTCCCGGTGCGGGTGTAGCCATAGCAGCTTCTTTGGGAATACGTCAGCAAAATATCGCACCACTGGGATATCCGAGATGGAATCCTTAGCCTCAGCCATTTCAAATAGCACTTCATAGACTTCCTACCCCTGCAAGTGGGCCTTGACGGCCTGCACGGATGATAGCAAGAGAGGGGGAATAGGTCTAATACCTTCGATGATGATGTTGGAATCCCCATGCCTCATGGTGATCCTATTTGACTGGCAGTCAATCTAGGCATGGTTCCAATGCAACCATGTCATGCTTAGGATCAAATCAAAGACTGGCATCTTTAGGATCATTGCTGGTACATCGAATTCCTTTCCACCGATCTCCGCCTCCATGTTTCAGTGGATGGAGGTGAATAGCTCTGATCCGTCTGGTAGCTGTATCCTCATCATCAAGCCTGTTAATCGCTCCACGGCTTCCATCCCTTCTACAAAGGCTTCCAACACGAACGAGTGCTAAGCACCTATATCGAACAGTATATAGGCGGGCTTGCCGCTGATGAAGACTATGCCTGGGATAGTTAATGTCTTAGAAATCTAGTTATGGTTTTCTTTCCTAGTTTATCAATTTTATATCCATAAATCTAATTACCTAGGAAAGAGAGAACTTAAAATTAACTGGCGTACTTATGATCACTTGCTACGGATTCCGTTGTTGGGTTATATCCAGTGCATACACTTGCTCCCTCTTCTGCCGGCGGTCTCCGCCCTAGTATCCACATCCTCAGCCTCCAAAATACTGAGCAGGCGGGGTAGCCGGTGGTGCTGGTAGTGGTGCCCCCTTCATGGGGCAGTTTATCCGGATATGCCCCACTTGATGACAATTGAAGCACTCTGGCAGGGAATATGCCATAACCTCGGGTCTCTACATCTTCCGCATCAGAAGAGGATGAGGAGCCATCACTACTGGTTTCCTCTGCTCCTGTCTCACCTCCTATCAAGGCTGGTCCTCTTCTCTTCTCCCATCTCTCCTATCAGTAATGTGGCCCCATCCCCGATCATTTTTGGCTCCCCGACCTTGATCCTAAGTTAGCCGCTTCCTGCCTCGAGTAGTATGCCAATCTGCCTCGATCCTTTTCGTCATCTCTAATATCCGAGGAATAGGCCCGTCGAACACGAACAACATAGCCTCCCTCATATCCTCTCGTAGGCCCTTATAGAACCTCTTAGTGTATCCTGCCTCATCCAACTGATAAGAATCCGCAAATCGGGCTAGATGATTGAACTCAAGATGATATTCCACCACTGTCTTGTTGCCCTGTCTCAACTGTAAAAATCTGTCTTCCAGCTCATCTCTGGCCAACAGCGGAACAAAATGCTCCAACAGTGCAGCCCTGAACTCCTCTCAAGTAATCTCTGCAACCTCTCTATTAATAAACGTCATGTCCAGCGATGTCTTCCACCATCTCTTGGCATGGGACTCCAAGCAAGAGACCACCAAAGGTACCCTCTCCTCCCAAGGGCACCGTATCCCTGTCAGTATCTCATACATGATGTCCAGCCACTCCTCCGTCGGAATAGCCGACTCTATCTCCAAGTAAGACGGAGGAGAGAGCCCTCGAAAGATACTCAACCAGTTGGCCCCCGGGTTTGGCTGCGGAGCCGGGACTTGCTGAGCCCTGAAAGCCCCCATTATGGCTGTCAGAGTCTGCCCCATCTCCGACTGTAGGAACGGAGTGGGGACCAGGGGAGGTGGTGCAAAATTCGGAGTCTGCTGGACTACGCCCTGTGGTGTAGGCAGTGCTGGGGGCTACGTAACAAAAGTCATTCGTAAGTAATTGACTCAAACCTAATGAAAGGTGGACAATTTACATGTGATCCCCCATATAGGCACACCACTGCTTCCGCGGCTTAGTTTGTCTCCAAACAAAACTAGTGCGGGGGTGACCCAGGGATTATGGACTGCTACTTTTTTGATCGAGGTCTCCTTTGATACCACTTGTAAGACCCCCCCCCCCTCCCCTTTTTCTTTTTTTCACCACCGGGGTCTTAGGCCCGGAACCGCCGCTTTGCGGTGACACCTTCAAGCCCAGGAAGGTCGCCACTACAAAACGCCGATCCTGCCGGCCAATTCGATCACAATAGTAGCAAAATAATAAAAGCAAATCCACAGAAATCACATATTAAAATAAATATTCTCCACGAAGAGAGAGTTCACAGAAATAATAAAAGTACTAAAATTAGGGCTCATGCTCAGCACATCAATGTCCTCACTACATATCTCTCATCGGGGAAGCAAAACTAAAATAACTACTAGCAATCAGGACTCACAGTCCCTGCTGTCTGAACTCTAGTACTAGACTGTCCCATCTCCAAGCATGCCGACCTCCGAGGCTGCTCCTCTATGCTGGGCTCTACGGTCCCCTAAAATGATGTGGTTCAAAAACCGTTAGCCTAAAAGACTAAGTCCTATCATCCCCCATCCCTTCCCCCATGGCTTATAGGCATCGAGCGGGGAGGAAGAAAGGAGAGGACATGAAAGTGGAGAATAACAAATACAAGTGACGGCAGAACTAACCTAGCAATTCTATGAGCATATATAGGGTAATAATAAAAGTAAGAAAAGCTGCTCAAGGAATAAGTAACCTTAACTTATATGAAAGCAAATAAGCCAAGGGATCTTTCGCAAGTCTCCTATCGTATAAAAAGTCACATACTAATTTATACAATAGGGTGATGGTTTTCCAGCAATCATATATATAAATTTACTGAATAAAAACCTTAACTTATAAGCACACTCGCGTGAACTTATAAACCAAGGGGTCGTTTTGTAGAGCCTATTGTATAAAGCATCCCATACCACTTATACAATAGGTGTGAGGGTTATATGTAATGGTTATGCTATGAAATACAATTATGCCATAATGTGAACATGTAAGTGCAACTCACCCACTCGACTCTGTGTACACAGACCTTTAGTTCCGCCTTTCTGGAGCCGAACCTCCCAGGATACCTCCGTAGTGGCAAACGAAAGCGGTGGGTTGGGCCTCGCCCACCTCTAAACCGGTAATTGCACTACCAGTCAGACCTATCGTACGCCTCAACGCTGGTGCACTAAGCGGAGCTCCTGCGTACTCTTGTCGGCTGGCGTACTGGACTTTATTTGGCCAAGTGTTAAACCACACTTACCGAGTCAATATATTGGCGTCGGTGCATCGACCCTCCAATACCATAGACCCACCCCCTTATACTTTATACACATGCAACTTATGTATCAGCTACTGAGCCAAAGCTCCCCAAAACATCCCGTTTATCACAATCAACAACCAAGCCAAAGCTCTCTGGACCATCTCGTCCGTTACAATCAACAACCGGGCCAAAGCTCGCCGGGCCAACCTGCCCATCACCAAATCCACCAAGCCTACATCCCGAGTGACCCATTCTAACATACCGAGACATCGAGGTGAGTGAAAGTGAATCCCTATTTATGCTAGTTACTCTTGCATTTCAGTTTTACCTACAGTTTAGGTTAGCTCAGGACTGCCCCCGGCATACCCCGTGAAGGTCTCTCAAAGGGCACTAGGAACTACGATGGGCTGAAGCCCAAAGCTCCCTTTCGCAAGGCACTTATTATTAGTTAATACCCGATTCTTGATCCCTTTAGTATTACTCTGGATCTAACCCTAGTGTATTTTGACTTTTTCTCTCTCTCCACGGGGAAGACGATGTTTCGTCGACCCCGAACACCTCTTAACACTTAGTCAAATCTCCCACTCCTCATCACAACTCTCGATGATGAACTCATCACACTTACCAGATCAACTCATCAACATCCCAACTCTCTGGGTTCATTTGCATCATATCATGATTTCTGTAGTTTTGCTAAACGCAGACCATCCTAAGTTATATGATGTATACAATGGGAGGTACTCAAAATAATCATCCAATATCCCTATAATAATTATTGGGGGTCTATCATGACATGTTTAACCTAAATCCAGATATTCATAATTTTCCTAATTAAATTAATAATTTATTTAATTTCCTAAGTAATCCAAAAACCCAAGTTTGAACATGAAGTACCCATTCAGACATGCAAATGCTCCACAAAATTTAAGATAAATACATGATGGCGTTTTATCATAAAATCTAAAGTCTCCCAATTTTTCAGCAAGATTTAACTTCTGAACCTAATTTTTAAAATAGAATCTACATTAACCACTTTAAGGGAGCAAATACTGCCAAAACACTTCCAAAAATTCTTAGAAAATTCAAGCAAGTATATAATGACCTATAATAACTCTAGGTCCAGTTTGATAATTTTCCAGTGAACAAAAAACTCTAAATTTTATTTTGAAACATAATCCATTTTCATATGTTAATGAAGTAAGTACGGAAATTATACATCCAAAAATTGTGAATAAATTTCGTCATGAAAGTATTGGCCTAATAACACTACTGATCAGGTTTCATAATTTAAAACCAATAATGAGCTCTGAATAAATTATTGAATAAGTTTTTATCTTAATGAGCTTGTGAAGTAAGTACTGTAAATATGCATCTATAATTTGTAATAAAATTCATGTGTGAAGATAATAACTCAAAATTCTCTATGCCCAAATTACACAAATTCCCTAGGGTCAAGGAGATCAAAAATAATAAATAATCAATTAAGGGCTAACACTTGCATAACAAAGGAAGTACCAATATAATTGTTCTAAAATTCTCGATAAAATTTTCAAAGACTCATACTAACCCTATGACTACACTACCCAAATTTCACCACTTTTCACAGAGTTTTGATAGCCTATTATGCCATTACAAAATTTGTGACCTAAACTAGGGTTAGGGTTTTGAGGGGTCTACCAATCTCTAAATCCTCTGATATTTTTACCAGAGGACTTTAGCTATCCTATCACCCTCCCTATCAAATTTTGAGCCCATACAAGTGCATTTTACCATATGCTCTTCACAAACCCCCAAAGTCCAAACATAGGGTTTGAACTGGGGTCCTAAGGCAATTCAATCCCAAACCACCCCATATCCCATATTAGGGTGTTATATGTCATGCCAAACCAGTGGCCCAAATCCCAACCTCTATTGAGATGATTTGACCACTCAAACCTCAAAGTGCACTTTTGACCTAAATACCCTTATTATGGCAAGGCTAGGGTTTGTAAAAAATTCAATCCAAATCATCTCCAAATGAGATGGAATTTTATCCAGAACCTTATGATGACCCCAAGGACCACTCACCAAAATTTGGGAGAGTTTGGAGGTCATTAGGTCTCTTAATTAATTTACCCTAAGGTAATTAAATAATTTCAAAAACTATAGAAAAATTGTCCCCAAAAATTCTCATTTTTGGGCAGGACCTTGATGAGTCTGGTATTTATAGGGTTTTTCAGACTCATCTGGGCTTGTTTTCTTGCTCGTGCACTGCATTTCAACTATATTTTGGTTATATTTGCATCGTTCGGTCATTGACCATTTTGTGCACTATTTTGGCCCTTGGGTGTGCAATTGCACATTCTTTTATTGGGAGTATGCACATGGTGCTCCCCGTTATCTTTCTTTTTGTTGTTGTTTGCATTTTGTTGTTGGGATCTGGTGCTCCAGTTGGTTATATTACTATGCAGGTAGTCAGAACATCCAAAATGCTATTTCCAGCTTCTATGTAAAACGCACGGTCGTGCGAATTTGTTCTCGTACGGTTTCAGCGCAATCGTGCGTTTTACACAACGTTTTTTGGGATTTCTATTTCTACCTGTGCGTTTTGTTCACGTACGGGAGGAATCGCCCGTGCGCGAGTAAAACGCATGGTTTTCCTATTTTTTTGCATCCCTGATCGCACGGTCGTGCGTTTCCTTCACGCACGTTTTGGGTCGGTCGTGCGCGATCATTTCACAAAATTTCTCAGTTCTGTTTTTGCACGTGCATTTTTCTTCACGCACGGTCTGCGCCCGTGCATTTTGCCCGTGTGTTAAGAAAATTCTGCACGATTTCTTTTTAAACTGTTGCTTTTCAGGGTTTCAGGGATGCGATTTTGGAGCCGATTTTTTCCTCCGGAAGGGGGTTTTGCCTCGTTCTTCATCCTTTAAGCTAGGGATTTGCTCCCTATGAAGTTCCCTTGCATCCATGGCATAAAGAAGTGAGTTTCCACTCTACGATCTCCGCGAAGTAGGAAGAAGTGAAGGTTTGGCGTGGACAACGTAGACCAACGAGAATACGGGCGCTTAGGAAGCGGTGACAGCCTTCCCCGACCCCAAAAGCAACCGATGAGTGGCTCACTGGACACGGATTGACAACCCGGAGCTTCCTCCCACGTCTACGGCAAAGACTCGTTCGTTGTTTGTATCTCTACCTTTCTCTTCCATATTTCTAGGTTTTTGTATGGGATTTTCATTATTATTTGATGCAAGACCTTTGATGAACCTTGGGCTTAATGTCATTTACTTTTGTACATGCTTGTGAGTGATGTAGTGGTTTGTTTGATTTAGTTACTTATGGTGTGAATGCTTGTGTTTGCTACACTAGCAAGTGCTAGGTTTGAGCATAGTGAGGAGGTGATTACGACCCTCAATTCCGCAAGCCTTCTCGGCCATCCATGTTGCGAAGCAGTGCATAGCGGCCCGTATAATCAACTCACCTTGAGAAGCGGTGTCGGCGACCCACATTGGTTAAGTTAGATTGTTTTATTTTCTTTTACGTAAGTCATAACAATTCTCCCATCGTAACCTCGACCTTAGGACTTCAATCTCAAGTTCTCTTCAAAAGTTAACTACACCTTACAGTGTTCCTTGAGAGATCGATACTTGAGAAAGCCACCCATTTTATATTACTTGTGTGACCGGTACACTTGTCGTCCAATGCATCAGACCTAGATATAGGTTATGGTGACTCTCTGTCCAAATTTCAAGTCATTTGGACAAGAGATGAATTGTGGGCACTCATTTTAATCTCTGCCTAGCTCTAGGTATAGATCCCACCAAAATTGGTGCCCTGGTAAAACCAGTTATCCAAATTGACTCAAATCAATTTTAAAACAAAGTAGACCCATAGGGCTACAGATTATGTGTTGACCACCTTTTCTTACTTAACCTCTAAGTATTTTTAAAATAATTTACAAGATAACTAAAAAGGTGTGACAGATTCATTAAAATAAAATAAACATATCCTATAGTTTAATATCTAAGGTGGCACAAATCTTGACGCAAATCTGGCGGCATCCAGTCATTTTCAAGCTCCAGCCAAGGCCAGGATTCACCTGACCTGGAGGTCATTCCATTCCCGTTTCCCGACCATCCGGCCACCTCCCTGGCCGACCATCGCTACAACCACCTCCGTCGAGGTGGTGGTTATCGCCAGGCGGCGGCACAGCCGCCGGAGGGGCAGATTCCGGCAATCCCGACAAGTTATTTTTCTTGGTAAAACCAGGAAAACGGCAGGTTTGATTGGGCTCAATTGAGCTCTATCTTCATTCTAAACAAATCCTAAGATCTACCCACAAGGAAAGGAGAGGAGGAGGACCTGAATTGCGGCCTGAGAGCGGGTGTTGTGCCTCCTTGCCATTTCCGGCTGCCGGTTTGGGCTTCTCTGCAACCTCTACACCAACTCCACTGAAACTGAAATGCAATCGGGGGAAAATCTTTCCCTTGCCCTGGTGAAGGTTTCTAATAAAGGAATTGGGGAGAGGTGGCTTGTAACTCCCCAATTCATCAAGGCACCATTAATGGCCATAAGGGTGAGTTTTCGGTTTCACCCAAATTGATGGGTTGAGCAACCCCACTGGCCGGTCACCTCCTGAAAACTCCTCCCCTGCCTCCAAGGAGTTAAAGCCCCATCAAAAGTAGGGGTTATGGAGCCTCCATGGCCATGATGGTCATTAAGCTCTTACTTTCTCTCTCCTCCAAATTTGGGTAACTTCCTCTCTCTCTCCTAGTCACCAAACTCTGAATTTGGTGGGACCAAAATGTGTCTCTCCACCTCCTAGACCAATGGTCCACACTTGTTTGGGCTTAGCCCACTTTGATTGGGCTTGAGTTAGCCATTTAGACTAGTTTGACCACTTTGACCCATGAGTTGACTTTGGTCAAATTATTCACTAGGGTTGACCCCAATGGGTCCTTGGTGACCCATGGGCCTCCCCTAAGGTCTATAAGTACTTGGGTAGGGTTGGTTGGGCATCTTGGGGGTCACTTGACCCTTAGTTAGGGCACTTTGACCTTTTTAGGGCTAAGATTGACTTGGGTCAACCTAGCCTCTTTGGTTGACTCCAATGGGTCCTAGGTGACTCATTGACCTCACTCTAGCGTTAGGAGGACATTAGTGGGATCCACTTGGCTAAGGGAAGGTCAGTTGACCCTATGTAGGTCAGTTTGACCCATTTAGGGTTAGAGTTGACTTAGGTCAACCTAACCACTTTGAATTCACTCCATGGGTCCTTAATGACCCATTGACCCCACTTTAGGTCTAGGAAGACCCTGGTAGGGTTGGTTGGGCTTACTAGGGGAACACTGCCCTTAGTTAGGGCACCTTGCCCAATTTAGGCCTCGGATGGTTCCAGGTAAACTTGGCCACCCTAAGTTGACTCCAATGGACCTTCCAATAGATTGGTAAGTTCATGATGGGATCTTAGAGTCATGGTGAAGCCTCATGGTCATCCCAAACTAGGGTTGAGGAATCTACTATTTGCAGACCATTCATCCCAATCACCTTTATTCCAAAGTCCACTTGGTCTTCTTGGGCTCCCTAGGGTTTTGTCATGACCTAGTCATGGCAAAACCAATCTTAGGGGTCTAGTTGTCTAAGGGATGTTACAGAAGATACCGCTAGCGCCAATACTACTATCACGCGCTAGCAAGAGCTGAGGCATTCAGAGCGTTGATTGATCTGAGATACCGCCGCGCAGCGGCCACTATCGCCGGGCAGTACCTTAAAGAAAAGGGGGTTCCTTAACGTTGGAGCATTATACTTTATATAATCGAGTTTTCCTACAATGATAGTTGTCAAGCAAGTATACAAATGGCGCCCTTCGAGGCTCTTTATGGTAAAAATTGTCGCACTCCCTTAGCTTGGGAAAAAATGGGCAAAATAAAGTCGTTTAAGCAGAAAGATATCGATGATGCAAATTCAACGATATAAACGATCCAGAGTGATTGTTGATTGCTCAAGATAATCAGGCTAAGTACTATAACACCAAGCACAAAAATATCAAGTTTGTTGTTGGCGATTGGGTATGTCTCAAAATCAAACCTTTCAAGGGTGTGTCAAGGATTTGATGCTTGAAAAAGCTAAGTCCAAGATACCTTGGACTGTTTGAGATAGTGGAGTTTGTTGGTGAAGCTGCCTATAGACTGGCTCTTTCGGCAAAATTGAGTGGTTTACACTATGTATTTCACATATTAGTCTTGGTAGGTGAATAGGTAGCTCCTCGGTGAACCTTCTTATCTTAGGAGAGTAAGTAAGGCAAGGTAGCCTTGACTATAAAAGCTCAATGATTGTCTAAGTAATTGATACTTAGGACAGAGGTGGAGCTTGAAATTTAGTACACTGATTATGTTCCCTGAGTACAAGAAACGTATGGTCGTGTGTGCCAATGACTATGATGAATATACAATTATATATATTGGCATACTGCTTACTTTGCAGGGAAGAAGTACCACTGCCCCAGAAAAGGGGTGGGGTCATTATAATTATGGTTAGCTAAAGCTGACCGGTTTTTTATTTTGGCATATCTTCGTTGAATGTACTTGTGCGGGTGTTGGCATGCCGAAAGGGAAATAGCGGGCTGAAGCCATTTTTGCTGAGCTGGCCCTCGAAGGACAAGTGCTGTAATTTACTGCTTTCATGTATTGTCGGCCTGCGTGTCAATGTATGTAAATAATCTTTTTGTGTAAACTAAAATATTGATGCAAGGTCTTAAGGCCAAACTTTTGTGTACACTCATTCCTGTGGATTTTAGTGGTCATTCCTTTGGTGGGTTATCTTAATTAAATGCTTTTGTTAGCTATGAACTTTGTATTAGATTGGTTAGATATTTGGTTTCATTTTGTAACTCCGCTGTCTGTTCATTTAATATAGTGTGGGGCCTCAACTGGACCTTCTATTATATTCTTCGTGATATGCGTAGTGTTACAACTTATCATGGATATTCTATAAAAATTATGTGAAATAGTTTTAGTACTATATTTCCAAAATACATTTTATTTTAATATGGACTTTCATTAAAGGCTCCCACGATTTTGTTCAAATTAATAACCATTAATATAAATTCAAAGAGTTTATGTAAGCTACTATCTAGTAGACAAGATCCGTATTTCATTGATATCATAAGTTAGCTTTGGTCAATCACCCATAATGTAGTTATTTAGGTAGGCAACCTTTTATCAATCACATCATCATATAAATCTTGTGTAGTTGGTGAATAACTCTTTATTTGCATCTATCACATGGTGCATGTCAATCATATGCCTCTAGGCACTCAACTTTTGAGGTCACCTAGTTAAGTTGGACTCGATGTCAATAGTGGGATTCACACTTATTCTCCTGCACCCTTACCAAGATAGATTAATGCACCTTTCTTTAATGAGCCCACATCTCATCGATCGAGACAAAAGGAGTGGCATCCATCAGATCATATTTGTATACTTAATATTAATTTAAGGGAATTTCATGATTGGAGAATAACAAGTAATCGTGATTAACACTTAATAACTGTAACATCCCTACTTTTATTGGGTCATTAGAACCCTAGTGGGCCCAATAAACGCGACCCGAACCTCTACCCAAGACACATAACGAGGTAGGAGGTAACCCTAGATGGGGTTACGAGCTAGAGAACTCCAATTTGAGTTTTATAGGTTCCTATGACATCGTATAGTTAATACAAGTGCATTGGAACTCGTTTCATTGAATTCCAAGGTCATATGGTGGATATGACCGCTCCTCGTAGAATGTCGCGAATACGAGATTTTTGTATATCGAGCTATAGAACTTCGATCGGAATTCTGTCAGTTCCTATGACTTTGTTTAGTCAATACGAGTGTGTTGGAACTCATTGCATTGAAATCCGATGTCAGACGGCAAATTTGACCGTTTTAGTGCATCGCGACGCGCAAAATTTGATTTTTAGCAAACAAACTCCAATTTGACCCTAGTCGATGATGTTGGATTTGTATGGTCAATACGAAGTCAACGGAGTTTTCTCTAGTCAATTTCAATGACAAGTGGTCAATCTGTGGTCAAACCGAGCATTATTGTGCACTGAAAAGCATGTGCACACCAATTATGACATGATACTCTAACTTTGACCTGACCCCTAATGACTTAGACCTAGTTTGACTTTGACCAACATGGGAGACCAACCCTAGGGTTGACTTTGGTCAAACCCTCTTTTTTCTAATTTCTGAAATTTTTCCAAAAATGGGAGTGCACCTCCTCCCCATGGTTTGCATAGGGCTTCTTCTCTTCATGGCATGAGCCTCAAACACCAGCAAGCTTGGGTTGTTAATGATCCAAGAAAGAGCCCAACCCTCCCCTCTTCTTCTCTTTTCGCAAAACCCAAACCCCAAAACCAAGATCTCCCACCTTAGGATGATTACACCTGGGTTGTACCTCCCTATTAGATGAGGGCCACCTAGCCAGGACAGCTGAAGGGAGGAGATCACCTCATACTACTTGGTTTAATCCTACACTGGGGAAATAAGGGGGATGGCCACCCCCTAAGCCTAAATATTGCTTACCCTCACACAACTCAAGTGAGCCAAGGCCCAACCCTGCCTGAAACCTAGGCCGCCGGAAAACCCAAACCAAATCTCATCACCACTGCCACCCTCTTATGGCAGCTCAGTCAGGCCTCTCCCGAGCTCCTCCATGACAGGTGGAACTTCTTGTTGGGTATTGTATCCATAATGTACCTGATTTGAAGAAGCCCCTGAACAAGCTAAGGTAAATAGACAATGTGTTTGATGAAATCTTTTAAGTTGTTCTTGCAGTTATTCCACACTAAGTACACACCAATGTCAGGGTGCAGTGGGTCAATATACACAGGTCTGCGCGACGTAATCCCTTGTTGAGCAGATCAGTGTGTTGGCCTACGTGTACTCTCTCTATTGGGGTGTACTTAATTTCAAGTACAGGGCTATGATAAAGCAAGAGCAGACAAGGAGCAAGGTTGGGCCAAAGACCAGCTCACGGAAAGAAAGAGGAGAAATCGCCTAAGTAAAAATCGACGAGAATCACTTATGATTCTCGCCGAGTCGCCAAGAATCACTAGCTGATTCTCGCCGGTTGGAGCCGGCAGTCTCGACACCGCCAGAAATTTCTCTAAGGCAGAATCGTCGAGAATCACTAAGTGATTCTCGCCGATTCGTCGAGAATGACTTTGCATTCTCGACGATTCGGCGAGAATCAAGTGTGATTCCCGACGTTTCTCCCCGGCTTCAATATCAGCGCAGCCAGAATTCGGCTAAGTAGAATTCGGCTAGAATCGTTGGTGATTCTCGCTGATTCGTCGAGAATCACCTACGATTCTCGCCGAATTTGACTTGGGAAATTTTTCGATTCTTTCTGGACCGGTCCACGTTATCTGCGGTATTTCGAACCGGACTTAGGTCTTATCGCTGGTGGGACCCACAACGGTCATATACTTAACCTAATATATATATACCTCCATATGTATGAACAGTAGAACAACCAGATATGCGAATTCAAAAAGAACAGCCGCCGACGTGACCTAGTTCGCGATCTTGATCCGCCGACCGTCTCCGCCCTCGAGCAGTTCGTCGCTGCTGTTGATCTCAAGTTCTTCCAGATCTCCGGCGATAGAAGCTTAGACTAGCATAGCGTCTCACGCGTCTAACCAGAGATCCCTTGTCTCTTGATTCGTTGATCGGGAAAAACCTTACCCTTCCGAATCAATCGAGACGACCGATCCTAGTGTGACCATTGGAAGACCTTGCTTCCTTTGATACGAAGTTTGAATCTCGATTGCACGGCAGTAGCTCTCCATCGCCGCCGCTTATTCCGTGAACCCCGCTCCAAGCCGTCGCCGGTTTCGGGAAGATTCAATCCAAGTGAGATCTAGGGTTGTGGACTCTTCGTTGACTTCAAGAACACGTCGTCGAACGAAGAGGGACACCATAGTCTCCATACGTTGTTTGTATTTCTTACAAGTTATTTTCAATTTCTTTGTAAAGGACCAATTGGTCTCTAGTTGTAAGGGTTGAGTGCAACCGGTGTTGTGGGAGTGGTGACTCCTACGTGTGGAAGGGTTCCTTCCGTTAGTGCAAGGATTGGATTTCAATCCTATTGGTGAAGTGACCGAGTCGTCCTTGGTTGAGAGATAGGTCAAAGGGGGAAAGTGGACGTACCCAAATCAGGGAACCACTATAAATTGCTTGTGTCATGTCTGTGCTGTGTTGTTTTGTTTTCTTGTGCAGGTACAATTTTAATTCCGCAAATACACTGCAAGACACCTATTCCCCCCCCCCCCCCCCCATAGGTGAAGCTAGTTGGCACTAGGTGGACTTTCAAGTGGTATCAGAGGGAGGTTGCTCATCAAAAAGGTTCACACCTTGAGTAGAATCCTGCCACCAGTGTCAAGAAGAAGACCGATATCTTCCATGGACGGACTCAAGCACTCCGGCAAAATCCCAGTGTGCACCAGACTGAACTTTCCTATCTGGAAGGAAAGAATCAGATTCTACATGGAAGCAGTCGACCCCCGACTCTTCATGATAGTGGAGGAGGGACCTTACATTCCCACTAAGGCCTCCACCATTGATCCTACCAAGAAAGTGCCCAAGAAACTTTCGGAAATGGACAAGGACGAAATGGTGCTGTTCGGACTCGACAAGAAAGCTCAGAACATCCTGGTAAGCGCAGTTGACGACTCTATGATGCAGAACTTCTGCAACTGCAGGACAGCCAAGGATCTCTAGAGCTGCCTGATTGTATTAATGGAGGGCACGGATGAAGTGAGGGACGATCGGAGATCCCTCCTCAACCAGAAATATGAGGCCTTCAGGCAAGGGCCCAAGGAGGAGATCAGAGTTACCTTCGAAAACTTCCTCAAGATCGTCAATGCACTCAAGGGATATGGAAGAGTGTTCACTGATGGTGAGCTCAATGATAAGTTCCTTAGGTCCCTTACTAAGGAATGGGACACGAAGATCTGCGCCATCTGAGAGTTTGGCAGACTTGCGGAAACCGACCCTCAGATTCTGTTCGGGAAGCTCATGTCCTATGAGCTTCAATTGAACACAAGGAAGGCCGAAGAGGAAACAGAGAAAGCCGTAGCCAAAGAAAAGACCGTGGCCCTAAAAGCCATTCATTCTAGAAAGGGAAAGGGTGCTGCTTCTTCTCATGCGTGGAAGAAGGATGAAGAGGAAGACTCAGAGCCAAGCTCCTCCGGCTCAGAATTGTCTGAGGAAGACTTATCCCTTATCACACGGGAATTCAAGAAGTTCCTCAAGCTGAGGAATCAGATTCCTCTTCAAGGGATCAGAAGAAGAACTATTCTTCTGACAGGTATGTTTCTAAACCGAACAAACACCGCTCATCTGACATTATTTGCTTTGGTTGCAACAAGCCGGGACACATCGTGGCCGACTGCCATCAAGGCAAGAGGGAAAAGGGAAAGGGAGAGGAGCACAGGTCCTCAAAAGACAAGAAGAAGGAGAGGAGTTACATCGCGAAGAAGCCAAAGACGCTGAGTGAATCTGACACATCAGACACCAGCGATGATGAGGAAGCCTACTTTGGGCTAATGGGTCGCTGTGACTCGGAAGGAGATTGCCCCCCATTTACTGGGAAGGTAAAAGCTCACCCCTCTCTCCGACTCTGACTCTGATCCTGAGTCTCAGGATGATGACCCTGAGGATAGCCCTTCGGCCCGTGAAGCTGAGCTCCTCGATAAGTATGAGCTTCTGCTCAATACTTTCGTGGAATGTCGAAAGAGACTGAAGGCTGAGAAAAAGGAAGTTAAATTCCTTAAAGGTGAGAGTGTATCCCTGAGGGAAGAGATCACAGTTTGATCTCCCTCCGACAGGAGCACTTGGACCTGACTTCAAAGCATTCAGAGTCTCTTAAGCTCCTTGATCTTAAGCAGGAGGAAGTCGATAAGTTGGAAGAACTACTTGCGGCAGAAAGGAAGATCGTCAAGAGCTTCTCTATGCCAAAAACTATTCTTCCATTAGTTGATACCTTCTCTGCTCAGGCCAAAGGAGCTGGCTTGGGGCATGTAGGGGTATCTGGTTCCTCATCCAGGAGAAACAGGAACCAGAGAAAGAATAAGGCCGCCAAGAAGGCCTCTGCTGCTGAAAAGGGAAAGGCCCCACTCAGTCCTGTTGAGTTCAGAAAGCCTAGCTTTCCCTACAACCAACATGACTTTGAGTCAACCTTTGGTCATCATTTCCGGCCCTCAGTTGCAAAGCCGAAGAGCCGATATGATGGTTGGACTTTTCCCCGCAACTTTGGTGAGAGTGTCTTCAAGGCACCTTATGAGGAAATCCACTTGGGAAATTATGGTCAATTCTCTAGCGGCCATAATAGAAAGCAGGCACCAAAAGCCAAGCCTGTTATACTGAAGGAACAGAAGGTGAAGAAATCATGTGACTGCAATCACCATGATGCCTCCACCCCCAGATCCAAGGACCCAGCTGTGCCCACCATTCCCAGGGTGAAGCAGGAGCCTAGGAAGAGGTACAACAGATTTGACTGTTGGTGTTGTGGCAAAGTTGGTCACTTTGCCGTGGATTGTTGGTTTAATCCAAGGTATAACGAGACTCCTTATGTTAGCAATGCGAGGCCGACCACTCGTAGGGCTAACCAATCGAGGGGGAGTATGCTAACAAGGAATCTAGGACCCAAGTTCGATTGGGTTCCTAAGGCAAATTAATTCTGTTTTGCAGGAATGTCCAAAGGCCAACAAAACTCCCATTTGGTATTTGGACAGTGGATGCTCCCGTCATATGACTGGGACAAGAAGCCTGCTGCGGGAGTACTCTCCAGTCGAGAATGGACCCAAAGTCATCTTTGGGGGATCTGATCGGGGAGTCACCAGAGGTTACGGTATGATTTCCAACGGTATACTCTCTATCTCTGACGTAGCTTATGTTGAAGGGTTAAATCATAACTTGATCAGCGTAAGCCAGTTATGTGATAAAGGGTATGACGTTAAGTTCTGCAAGGATAAATGCCTGATAATATCATGTGCCTCTTCGGAGACAGTATTAACCGGCATTAGGAGCAGAAATATTTTCTGTTTAGATTTTCTCAGTCTAGATTCTTCCACCCCCGTATGCCTAGTAGCAAAAGGCAGTGCATCTCTTTGTGAACAATGACACAAGAGATTGGCACATATTAATTACAAGATAATTAATATGCTGTTTTTCAAAGATTTAGTAAGGGATGCTCCCATTATTAGGTGCATCAAAGATAGTCCCTGTCCTGCATGCCAGATGGGCAAATAGACTCGGGCTACCTTTAAGGGCATCCCAGACAAAGACTCCTTCAAATGTCTTTATCTTCTGCATATGGACCTGTTTGGTCCAATGCAAGTTCACAGCTTGGGAGGGAAGTCTTATACGCTAGTGATTGTAGATGATCACTCTCGGTTTACTTGGGTGTTCTTTTTAAAACGCAAGTCTGATACGTTTGACATCTTCACCAGCTTTGTCAAGCAGATTCAGAACGAACTTAACTGCTCGGTGGTCAAAATCAGAAGTGACCATGGAACAGAGTTCGAGTCTGGAGCTATGACAGAGTTCTGTGAAGAACTTGGTATCTCTCATGAGTTTTCCTCCCCGCGCACTCCTCAACAAAATGGAGTTGCGGAGAGGAGAAATAGGACACTCATAGAAGCCTGCACGACAATGCTGAATGACGCTTCACTCCCAGAATACTTCTGGGCCGAGGCTGTCAATACGGCTTGTCATGTTCAAAACCGGGCGTTGATCAACAAAAGTCATCGTAAGACGCCCTACGAACTACTGAAAGGCAGGAAACCAACCATATCCTATTTGAGGATCTTTGGTTGCAGATGTTATGTACTGAATAATGGGAAGTACCCGCATACTAAGTTTGGTGAAAAATGCTTCGAAGGCATATTCATGGGCTATAGTTGCCATAGCCGGGCTTATAGAGTTTTCAACAAGAAAACCCTAGTGGTAGAGGAATCAATAAATATTGTATTTGATGAAGGAAGTTTGCTTAATTACAAGACTTCTAGTTGTCTTCCTGAAGATGCAGGTACCAGACTCGAAAAGTTATAACTGGATGAGCCTGAGAAAGATGCAACTCCAAAATACGTCAAGGTCTCCACATCAATGCCGATCGGAGAAGTTGAAGATCAAAATGGAGCAAATCTTTTAGAAGAAGGAGATGCCCAAGAAGTAGTCGAAGCTCCTGATGCCAAACTTCTAGAGCTCAGACACGTGAGGGATCATCCTAGAGATCAGATCATCGGAGATCCTCGTGACGGGGTTAGAACTCGAAGAGGTACCATTAACGAGATTTTGCATCTTAGCTTCCTGTCACAGGTCGAGCCAAAGAAGTTCGACGAGGCGAACAAAGATGCTTCATGGATTTTGGCCATGCAAGATGAATTGCATCAATTCGAACGATGCAACGTTTGGACGCTGGTTCCCAGACCACAAAAGCAGAATGTGATTGGCACCAAGTGGATCTTCAGAAACAAACTGGATGAACATGGTGTCATCATAAAGAACAAGACCAGGCTAGTGGCTCAAGGTTACCGATAGGAGGAGGGGATTGACTTCGACCAGACCTTTGCACCAGTGGCAAGGCTCGAGGCCATCAGATTGTTCCTGGCGTATGCTTCGCACAAAGGATTCACTGTCTATCAAATGGACGTGAAATCAGCCTTCTTGAATGGAGACCTGAAAGAGGAAGTATACGTCGCTCAACCCCCAGGTTTTGTCAATCCTACTTATCCTAATCATGTATATTTTCTTAATAAAGCTCTATATGGTTTAAAGCAAGCTCCACGAGCTTGGTATGAGACCTTGTCTAGTTTTCTTCTGGAGAACAAGTTCTCTAAAGGAAAAATAGATAAGACATTGTTTCTTAGGGAAGTCAAAGGCAAGATCTTGCTGGTGCAAATCTATGTCGATGACATTATATTCGGCTCAACGGACAACAATCTTTGCAAAAAGTTCTCTAAACTTATGCAAGGAAAGTTTGAAATGAGCAGTATGGGAGAGCTAAAGTATTTCTTGGGACTTCAAGTGAAACAGTCTGAGGAAGGAATTTTCATTTCTCAGACAAAGTTCACCAATGAACTCCTCAAGAAATTCGGAATGGAGAATGCAACCTCTATGAGGACTCTAATGGGATCCACCATGTCTCTGGATAAGGATGAGAAAGGGAAACCTTTTGATGAAACCAAATACAGAAGCATCATTGGATCCCTGCTTTATCTTACTGCAAGTAGACCGGATATCATGTTCTCCACATGTGTTTGTGCCAGATATCAGGTGAACACTAAGGAATCTCATTATGTCGCTGCAAAGCGAATTCTTAGATACCTTAAAGGTACCCCTAATCTTGGCTTGTGGTACCCGAGAAACAATGATGTCGAGCTAATAGGTTTTTCAGATGCTGATTTTGCAGGGAGTAGGGATGACAGGAAAAGCACTTCAAGGACGTGTCAATTCCTCGGAAGAAGACTCATCTCATGGAATAGCAAGAAGCAGAACTGTGTAGCAACCTCCACAGCAGAGTCTGAGTACATCTCGGCTGGCAGCTGTTGCGCACAACTCCTATGGATCAGAAATCAGTTAGCAGACTATGACCTCCAGTTCAAGGAAGTACCAATGTACTGCGACTCCTCCAGTGCAATTACTATTGCCAACAATCCGGTATCGCACAGCAGAACGAAGCATATTGAAGTGCGCTACCACTTCATTCGGGAGCACGTGGAGAACAAGGACATCTCTCTCTGCTATGTCCCCACGGACAAGCAGATTGTAGATATTTTCACAAAGCCCTTAGACGAGGCCAAGTTCAGTCTCTTCAAAACTGAATTGGGGATGCTCAACTATGAGGAATGAAGACTACAGAAGCTCCTGGCTCGTGCATCTAGGGGGAGCATCTGCCAGGAACTCAAGTGTAAAGCATAGGTGCAAGAACTGAGGGGGAGCATGGTGTCAAATGCACCAGACCCAGATTTGCAGAAGCCGAAAAGGGGGAGATTACCCTCTCGGCTAAGGCTAAGGTGGCTCCAAGTTTGCTCTCAAGAAATTGGTAATGAATAACTCTCTCAACTCAATTTTAAGTTTATGATTTTCATTCCTATATGCTCTATTCACCTTAGCTTGTAGGGTTTAGGCTTCTTCAAATAGGGGGAGATTGTTGGGTATTGTATCCACAATGTACCTGATTTGAAGAAGCCCCTGAACAAGCTAAGGTAAATAGACAATGTGTTTGATGAAATCTTTTAAGTTGTGCTTGCAGTTATTCCACGCTAAGTACACACCAATGTCAGGGTGCAGTGGGTCAATATACACGGGTCTGCGCGACGTAATCCCTCGTTGAGCAGATCAGTGTGTTGGCCTACGTGTACTCTCTCTATTGGGGTGTACTTAATTTCAAGTACAGGGCTATGATAAAGCAAGAGCAGACAAGGAGCAAGGTTGGGCCAAAGACCAGTTCACGGAAAGAAAGAGGAGAAATCGCCTAAGTAAAAATCGACGAGAATCACTATGTGATTCTCGCCGAATCGGCGAGAATCACTTATGATTCTCGCCGAGTCGCCAAGAATCACTAGCTGATTCTCGCCGGTTGGAGCCGGCAGTCTCGACACCGCCAGAAATTTCTCTAAGGCAGAATCGTCGAGAATCACTAAGTGATTCTCGCCGATTCGTCGAGAATGACTTTGCATTCTCGACGATTCGGCGAGAATCAAGTGTGATTCCCGACGTTTCTCCCCGGCTTCAATATCAGCGCAGCCAGAATTCGGCTAAGTAGAATTCGACGAGAATCGTTGGTGATTCTCGCCGATTCGTCGAGAATAACCTACGATTCTCGCCGAATTTGACTTGGGCAATTTTCCGATTCTTTCTGGACCGATCCACGTTACCTGCGGTATTTCGAACCAGACTTAGGTCTTATCGCTGGTGGGATCCACAACGGTCATATACTTAACCTAATATATATATACCTCCGTATGTATGAACAGAAGAACAACCAGATACGCGAATTCAAAAAGAACAGCCGCCGACGTGACCTAGTTCGCGATCTTGCTCCGCCGACCGTCTCCGCCCTCGAGCAGTTCGTCGCCGTTGTTGATCTCAAGTTCTTCCAGATCTCCGGCGACAGAAGCTTAGACTAGCATAGCGTCTCACGCGTCTAACCAGAGATCCCTTGTCTCTTGATTCGTTGATCGGGAAAAACCTTCCCCTTCCGAATCGATCGAGACGACCGATCCTAGTGTGACCGTTGGAAGACCTTGCTTCCTTTACTACGAAGTTTGAATCTCGATTGCACGGCAGCAGCTCTCCATCGCCGCCACTTATTCCGTGAACCTAGCCGCCGCTCCAAGCAGCCGCCGGTTTCGGGAAGGTTCAATTCAAGTGAGATCTAGGGTTGTGGACTCTTCGTTGACTTCAAGAACACATCGTCGAACGAAGAGGGACACCATAGTCTCCATATGTTGTTTGTATTTCTTACAAGCTATTTTCAATTTCTTTGTAAAGGACCAATTGGTCTCTAGTTGTAAGGGTTGAGTGCAACCCGTGTTGTGGGAGTGGTGACTCCTACGTGTGGAAGGGTTCCTTCCGTTAGTGCAAGGATTGGATTTCAATCCTGTTGGTGAAGTGACCGAGTCGTCCCTGGTTGGGAGATAGGTCGAAGGGGGAAAGTGGACGTACCCAAATCGGGGAACCACTATAAATTGCTTGTGTCCTGTCTGTGCTGTGTTGTTTTGTTTTCTTGTGCAGGTACAATTTTAATTCCGCAAATACGCTGCAAGACACCTATTCCCCCCCCATAGGTGAAGCTAGTTGGCACTAGGTGGACTTTCACTTCTTCTACTCTTCCTTAACCATCTTTTTGACACGTTGCATGCGTCTCCCAACGGCCGAAGCTCCGCCGGCAGCACCCAACCCAAGCTCTAGGTTGGTTAATGACCGCGTGTAGTGAGCACCTCTTAATGGTGGTGGTAGCTATTGGAAGGTGATGCACCATTAGGGAAGACTATCCCTAGTGGCGGAGGGTTTTGGTGCCGCTGGAATTCGCCGCTCGGGCAGCACCCAAGAAATAAATTTTCTTTGTTGCAATTTTTCGATAATGGTTGGCAGTGTCAGGCTGCCGGACCGCCACTAGAGGGAAGCCCGGCCCCCATCGTTCCAGCCTGGGGCGGTGATATGGCCGGAAAGCCACCAGAGAGACAAGGCAGCATGGTATTGCCAGGAGTAGAGTAGTCACGCCACCGTGCTCTCGGGATGAAAATTTCCGGCGATGGCCGGCGGCGCCAGGCCGCCGGACCACCGCCTAGTTGATCGTCAGCCCCCGACAAGCCGACCGGGGGTGGCGCCGTTGTGATCCAGCTACTGACTAGCAGTGGCAGTATAACATCCCGACTTTTATTAGGCCACCAGAGCCCTAGTGGGCCCAATAAAAGTAGCCAGAACCTCTACTCGTGGCCCATACCAAGGTAGGAGGTAACCCTAGACGGGGATATCGAGCTAGAAAACTCTGATTTGAGTTTTGTCAGCCCCTGTGGCCTCATATAGTCAATACGAGTGTATTGAAACTCGTTCCGTTGAATTTCAAAGTCATATGGTAGATAAGATCGTTCCCCGCAAAACATCGCGAAAATGAGATTTTTAGATATTGACATAGAGAACTCTAATTTGAGTTCTATCGGTTCATATAGCTTCGTATAGTCTATACTGACGCATTGGAACTCGTTGCTTTGCGATCCAATGTCTAATGACGAATATACGCATTTTGACCGTTTTAGCGCACTACGACGCGCGGATTTTGGATATTTAGCAAACGAACTCTGATTCGACCCCGGTCAGTGGCATTGGACTCGTATGGTCAATATGAAGTCAACCGAGTTCGTCCCGGTCAAATTCCGACATGAGTAGTCAACCCATGGTCAAATCAACCATATTCGTACACCGAAAAGCGTGCACACACAAATTATGACGTGACATCCCGACTTTGACCCGACTCTCGATGTCTTGGACCCACTTTGACTTTGACTAGCATGGGGGACCCACCTTAGGGTTGAATTTGGTCAAACCCACCTAAAAATTTAAATTTTGGATTTTGTTTCCAAAGAGGTGTTCACCCCTCTTCATTAATTGGTGGAGGCTATACCCCTCTCACCACTTGGGCCACCCAAATCAGCAAGTGTGGTGGGAATGGGACATGGGCCAAGGTAGTCCCAAGTTATCTCTCCCCTCCCCCCTCTTCTCTCCCTAAGGACCAAGGCCCAAGCCCACTCCTCCTCCCTTTTGTTTGTTGCCACTTGGGGCCACCTTAAAGGTGCCACCTGGCCAGCCCAAGTTGAGGGGAGGAGAAGATCTCCTCCCCTCATGGGGATTTATCCCACATCAGCTAGGGGAGGGATGGCCACCCTCCCCAAGCCTATAAAAGGCCTTTCCTGGCCTCCTCCCCTCCACACACATCAACCCGAGCCAAGGGAGCCCTCACCGGAACCCTAGCTCGCCGGAAAAGACCAACCGGAGCCAAGCTCCTTCGCCACCTTGCATGGCCGATCAAGATGGCCCACCTAGCCCCTCCTGCATAAGTGGAACCTTCTCCCCTTCTCCTTTCTAAACCTTTGGATGTCCTATATGGGCCTCCCGGTGGCCGGAGTGCCACCGGTACCACCCGACCCATGCTCTAGGTCGGGTGGTGGATGTAGGAGAACTAGCCCCTCTCAGCATCGATGGTGGCCTTGGAGAGGTCTAGACCACCGAGGATGACTTTCCATGGTGGTGGAAGGTCGGGGTGCTGTCGAAAAACACTGCTTTGGCGACACCCAAAAAAGCAGCATTCTGCTCTGTTTGAGCTCCGGTGGCGGCCGACGGCTGGTCGCCCGGCAACTACCAGAGAAGAGCCCTGCCCCCGACGCGCTAGCTGGGGGTGTTTCATGGCCGGATACAATGCTAGAGTGGCGGGGTGGCACGATGGCACTGGGAGTAGAGCCACCACCACCCTGCTCTCAGGTTAACCAAATCAGGCAGTGGCCGGCGGCGGCTGGCCATCGGACCACCACCCAAGGACTTGCCTGCCCCCAGCAAACCGGCTGGGGGCAGCATTGGCATCCAGCAGGGGCCGGCCGGCGGTGGCAGAGAACCACCACCTCTTTCATCATCGGGATGACATTACCGCCGTCCATCTCAGTTGATGAGATGGACGGTGGGGATTATCTCAATTCCCTCCCCTGTCTCTGTTTCTATGCCCCCCATAGCGGATCCGCGGCTGATCTGCTGTGGGGAAACGATGGCACAATGACCCGTCTGGCTCAATCTCAGCCGCAGACTCAGGTTTGATCTACTAAATGCAGACCAAAACCCTTTGCAGACCCTGTGGAATTTCCTGTGCTAAAACTAAGCCCATGGAGGCTAAATGGTCAACATGAAAAATGTTCCCCACAATGAGGGCTTACTCAACAAAAATTTTGAGAATTTTTGAAAATGTTTTAGTATTTTAAAAGCCTAAATAAAGTTTATTAGGCCAAATTAATGGCCCAAAACTTAGGGGAAAATTATGAAATAATTTTAGACTTTTTTTAGGCTCTTCCAAAGGTTATATCAAAATTTGGGGACATGGGGATAAGAAATGTACTTTATCCAATTTCTAAGAACCTAGGGTCATGCCCGGAATGTATTTCACTCATTTTCTCCGGAAATGAAAGTTGGAGAGTGTGACTATCCCAACTAATTTAATTATTAAATTCAAACTTGTACCATCGACGAGAGTGTCCGAGGAAAGTAGCCAAGCTCCGGATATTCCGAGATTTCATAAAATCCGAGAGCGCCTCAACTCTTGATTAATTTTGGTACGCTCGGAAGGTGAGAGTACGAGTAGTGAGCTACAAATTATTATCGACGAAAAAAAGGAGGTAACTCCTGATGAGCCCTTGATCTGATTAAGCCATGATTAACAAGGCTCAACTAAATTACTATCGATCTTAATAATGGATGTAACCCCAAGAAGCCTTTAAAAACTGAAATATAATTGAATGTGCCTCTTGAGAACGGAGATGGAACTGAAGCCTCCTAGATGGAGCGATTGGACAACTAACCTTTTTTTCTTTATGATTATTCCAGTCTCGTATTGGTTAAGTTCAATTCAGTACTTTCAATTCAACTCCAGTCTCGTACTGTTCAAGTTCAATTCAGTACTTTCAATTCAACTCCAGTCTCGTACTAGTTAAGTTCAATTCAGTACTTTCAATTCAACTTCAGTCTCATATTTGTCAAGTTCAATTTAGTACTTTCAATTAAACTCCAGTCTCGTAATGGTCAAGTTCAATTCAGTACTTTCAATTCAACTCCAGTCTCGTGCTGGTCAAGTTTAATTCAGTGCTTTAAATTCAACTCCAGTCTCGTACTAGTTAAGTTCAATTCAGTACTTCCAAATCAACTCCAGTCTCGTACTGGTCAAGTTCAATACAGTACTTTCAATGTAACTCCAGTCTCGTACTGGTCAAGTTCAATTCAGCACTTTCAATTCAGTACTACTCCAGTTACGTACTGGTCGCATGTCATTCTAGCTCTTAAATTATGTAACTTTATCAGCAAATTTTACTACCGCATTCCATTTTTGCAATTTTCTATTTTAAAGCATAGGTCCTGCTCTGACGAGCAGTTTCCTGTTATGGTCAATCCTTAGATGGGGAATAATCAGACTTGATTTATTCCTCTAGGTTTGGCCCTAAATAAAGCGCTCCCACGCTCCTTGTCAAAAGTTGAGCTGAGCGTCGCCGGCCGAAGTTCGTAGCTCAGTAGGGCAGGCCGCCACAGACCCGGTATAAGCTAGCAAAAATTGACTGTTTAATTGCCCGTGAATTGCTTGCAGTAAATTGTGGCGGGTCAGTCCCTTCCGCAGACCATTCGTACCGGTGAGGGAAGGTCGACGACTCAAGGTAACAAGGGAGATGGGTACTACTGGTGACCGCCTTCTTGAGTTTTCCTCCACCGGTTAGCCAAAATATCACATCGTCGGATGTCGTTCACATCCAGTAGTACACAGGGTTGTACGTTGAGGCTTGGGGCTGTGCAGTATGACCATCCCCAAAAGTGGTAGGACTAGCCATTATCACCGACGGCCACATCGGTGAGGCCTGCGGGGCTCGCTACCCTGCTGGAATAGAAGCTGTCCATACTATGTCCACATAGGTTGTGTGTGTGCACAACTGTGAATGTCTGTGATAGGATACAGGATGTGAATATTTGATGTGATGATGCGCTAGTAGATCTCTTATCATAACTAATATTATTGTTGCTGGTATTTCAGTTATGCTACCCTTCTTTTATTATTGCTCCTAGTTTAAAAATATGAAATATTGTGCTAACCCTCTCATGCTTCGAGTATCTTATACTGCTAGGTGTGTGTGTGTGTGCTCGTCCCTAGGATATAGATCGGGGGAGGAGATTTTTTTCCACTTAGCCATGTGATTAACGGTTATTTAATGACCATTCATAAGAAACGGAGCACCTTAGTGCCCCCCTGTCACAGGAGAATGCGCCAGTTGTTAGGACTATTCGAGCAGAAGCACCACTGCTATCTTCAAAGTTTCGAGATGTGAGTACTAGTGAGCAGGATAGAGAGAGAGTGTGTGAGGAGCTATGTGTAGAACTTGTACAGCCTACGAGCTTATATAAGAACTTACGCTACAGCCATAGTACTCATATAAATGCATATACGATATTATATATATATTCAATGATGTTTTCCTGTTAATTGTTCCGCAAAATCTCTGATGTATTGTAAATATTATGATTCTAATAGAGCAAGGCAGTCATCTAGTGCTTAAACATGGTGGACTGTCATCCCTAGGAGCACTGGGTGGACGTCTTGCGTAAGTAGTATCCCCTCCAGCCCGACCCAACCCAAGGTTTGGGGGGTGCTACAAATGGATCAGAGCGATCACGATTCGTCCTTGTGGAGCAGTCTCAGGATCCCCTCGTCCCTTGCTTCGTTCCTCGGTTCGGGACGAACCTTATAGCGGAAGCCTGGTAGACCCTAGTGTAGAGGCTTAGGGATTCTAGATTGTACGTTAGTATGCTCGTACACTGTTATTTCCGCTTCATCAGTTATTTTTTCAAATTTTCCCTACTTTTGCAAAGTACTAACACGTTTTCCTATTACTTCTGTAGATACCAGAGTACATTAGCGGGGGGTCCTCTTCCAGAGGATATGTTCCCGCCACACCATCTCCAGACCTGGTCACCCCCGCGGCTTTACCGTTTGTCGATACTGACTTGGGGCAGACATTGATAGCTATCCTGGCCACATTCCGTACATCCTTGGTATAAACGCCACGAGAGATGACGGCACCTACCGATTTGCTGATGATTTTTTGAGGACTGAGGACTCCCGCTTTTAGGGGCACAGAGACTGCCATCCAGGTAGAAGAGTTGGCGGAGCATGTGGAGGACTGCTCGTAGGAATGATGTGCCCATCAGTAGCTTCAGTCTCACTAGTAGTGATCTTGTTGGAGGGATACGCTAGGGACTAGTGGAGAGCGACCAACCATTTTAATTTTAGGGGATGATCGTTGAGGGCTATCCTATGGGGAGAGTTCTCGGAGGCTCTGTTGGAGTTCTTTATTACAGATGCAGACTGAGCTGTATTGCAAGAGAGGTTCCTACACATCTGATAGGATGATCGGACGGTGTTGGAGTACGAGAGAGAGTTCATACACCTGGCACGCTTTGCCGGGAATTTGGCTGCCTCCGATAAGGATAAACGTTTCATTTTTACCGAGTCTTACGAGATGACTTGAGGTAGTCCCTGATTATGATCTCTCAATCTACCTTCCACACCATAGCTACTCACGCAGCAGCGTTAGAGTTAGGCCAACGGATGGTTGCCCAACAGCATAGAGGATGGCCCGAGGACCCTAGAGGTCAAAGACGAGACAAAAGAGTCACTCCCCACCGACATGATAGAGAGCGCAGGCAGAGACACTGCAGACAGCCTTATAGGATCCCACTAGCACCCCCAGCACTGTATCAGGATGTTACACCAGCTCCAACACCACAGCCCGCACCAGTAGCCCGATGCAACGTTCCCTTCATAGGGAACTGCATCTTATGTCAGC